>OY744482.1:127925071-129125071 GCA_963556165.1 Tipula helvola | reverse complement strand
AAACTTAAAACTACATCTGTTACCTTCATTCATGCTTTACAATAATAAGCAATGCACAACGAAAACCTATAAATTTTTAAGGTTATTTAATAAACATATCATTTTTTATGTTTATCTCTATATACCACATAAATAGAGTTTTATGTTTCAGTGCAGAGATTTACTTACATGTTCAACATCAGTGAGTATGTATACATTATTCTCCATAAATTTTTTCTTAAAATAGATAAATTCGATGTTACATTGATTTACCATAAATTGAAAGTTTGAAGAGTAATGTTTTAAAGTTTAAAATAAAAATCAATTCAGAATGAAATATTGTAAATGAAAAATGAAAATGCAATTTCCTTTTTTTAGAAATTATCGAATCAAATAAATTATTTTTGTGCTCTTCGAAAAATTTCATCTAATTCTGGTTTATAAATTGTAAATATGTACTAGAAACTAAATTTCTAAAATTTGAAATTCTGAAAATTAAAATTTTGGAAAATAAATTTTTCTATAACCAAATCTTTATTGGTCAAAATAGTAGTAAACTGGCAATATAACAACTATTTTGACCAAATGGTTATGGTCATAAAATCTCCCCAAAATAAATATCGATTAAGTAAAATATCGAGAAATTAATTTGTCTCGAATTATAAAATCTCGTTGTTGAAAATATAGAATACTGAATTCTAGAAATTTAGACAAATTTGCGGCAGAAGTGCCCATTTAATTAGGAACGTTTGTCGAATTAGACAAAATGTCGAACAAAAAAAATTGTCTCTGAATTTAAAAATATCGAATTTTCGATTATTGACACCGAAAATATCGAATGATTATATCTCGAAAATTAAATAGTTTAATGGGGTTGGGTATAATATCTCGACAAACGTCATATCGAAATCACAATCTCGAAATCGAAATTTTGAATTTCAAAATCTCGAATTTCGAAGTATCGAAATTTTAAAATATCGAAATCAAAATCCCGAATTATCTCGAATTCCGAATAAATAATATGATTTTGTTTGAGGCGCTGCAAATAATTTTACAAAATCATATTATTTATTCGGGATTCGAGGTTACAATTTTTAATTGTTTGAATGTTTTTTAATTAATACGATTATTAAATACAAAAATATTAAAATAAATAATTTTATAAATTTTTATAATTCTATTTAAATGATTTTATGCTGCAAAATCATAACTGTTTACATATACATACCTGCTGAATTTCATTTTGTAGGACGCAGTTTAGCAAGCGAAAAATGAATTTTTCGTATATGGTACACAATGCGATATTTCAAAACGCGACATTTTAAAACTCGATACGGTACGAAACGCGATATGGTACAAAACGCGATATTTCAAAACGCGTTATGGTACAAAACGCGATATGGTACAAAACACGATAATTCAAAACGCAATATTTCAAAACACGATGTGGTACAAAATGCGATATTTCAAATCGCGATAATTTTTTAATTTTTTTTTTGACACATTTCTGGAATTTGGCCGATTGGGATGAAACTTGTTTATTCCTTAACCGATTATGAAGAAATTCGCCATATGCTGTGGAAATGACATTTTAAAATGATTTTTTGACTATGTTCTGGAATATAGCCAACAATAGTAGGATATCACTTGGCTATTTCTTAATCGATTATGATTTAAATGGCATAATAGTATACTACGACATATGGTACACTATGGCATATTTCAAAATGGCATATTTTAAAACTTGGCCATTTGTTAACCGATTAAGATGAAATCCGACAAGTATTTTGGAAAATGGATCCTAAAATAAGTTTGCTAACACAAAATTGTAAACTTACAAAAAATAAAAATGATTTTTTTGAAATTTTATTCAGTTAATCCACACTAGGTCTCATGAGTCCGGTATCATTTTTCGTTTCTTCCCCCTTTACCTATAAAACCGGTTTTGTTGCGAATTCATTTTTCAACCAAAATTTTTTTGGTTTCTCTAGGAGGATTTTTCAATTAGTAAGAGAGTTCGCATATAGATGGTGTGTCTGGATTTAGTATTAAAAAAATTAAATAAATATTACTAAGACTGATTTGTAAAAATGCAGATACAAACGTCTCATCACAAAAACTAATAAATTATCTTTATAAAAGAACAATATTCGCATCTTGACGTGTTTTACTTAGAAATACAACTCTAAATTTATTTTAAATTAAATAGAAAAATATTTTCCAATTAAACTTAAAATGTATTCATTAACACTTTATAAATAAAAACCTCTTACAAAATTCCAATAAATCAAGAAATATCATTCATAAATAACAATTTATTTGCGCTTGTGTTGCATAGGAATTCCTATGTAAATGTTTGACATTTGCAGTTTTATCCCAGGACAACGACGCACCATGCAGCAGACACTCGAAATAAAAACTCGCTCTATAGTCTCACTATACTAACACAAACAAAAATGAAATAAAAAAAAATTTCAAGGACATTTTTGACTTGTATTTTTTTGTTTCATATTGTGTTTCGATGCATGATTCAATAAATCCCAGGTTAGCTCGATTTTCCAAACCACGTGTTCGTGACGTCATGCAATTCCGATAAATATGTAAGTTATTCTTTTTTATTTTTCGTTTTTTTATTTGTTGTAATTTATATGTAAAAAATTGGGTGACGTAAAAAGAAAAAAAGATAGGCATTTGTTTACATATTTCGAGCTAACCTGGGTTTTTATTGAATCATGGTTTCGACCAATGCCGTCTTGAATATATCTAGTAGGCATTGGTATATCTAATAGGCATTGGTTTCGACATACACATACATATAAATTTATTGAAGAATCCAGATTCATTTGAGACTGTGTGTGGATGCGACTGGTATTTTATACCAGAAACCAGTATTAAATAAAACCCAGTGTGGATTGGCGGATTAAGAATTTTATTTCATATCTATTGTTTTTCCCGTTTACTAAATTATTATGGCTCCAATAATTGAGTAATTTTATACCTTTCATTGAAAATTGAATAAAGTTTAGAATCAAACTTCTTCTTTTTTAGAAATTTATAAGATTTCCGACAATTTTCGTTTATATTTGTCTAAATTATTTATTACAACGAAGATGGAAAAGCCCAACATTAGAAACTCACGATTGTTTTTATTTTTAAACTAATACTGAGGTAATAAATAAATTTTAGCTTCTGTTGTACTTCGACACTTGTTTTTTTTAAGTAACCACAAAACTGGAAAACGGTTACTAACAGCATTTCAAACCGTCAAATTCAATTATTGGCAAAATTGTTTGTTTTTCAATATGAAAATTATTAAAAAATAGTTTGAATATATAAGTTCCACCTTATTCTAAGAAAATTTTATTAAAATTTCATTCAAAAAACTCCAATTTTATATTTTGACGGACAAATTTTTGCTTGACGGCCGGCAAAACACAAACTGCAAAACGACCGGCAAAACACAAAATTTTAATAAAATTTTCTTAGAATAAGGTGGGACTTCTAGATTTAAACTATTTTTTAATAATTTTCATATTGAAAAACAATCAATTTTGCTAATAATTGGACTTGACGGTTTGAAAAACTGGTTTGCCGTTTTGCGTGGGGCAATACCATAAGTGCAATAAAACAACTGCTATACTGTAGTTCGGTAAAAAAACAATCATTACTAATTACCGACCCCTCACTGTTTCATTTCCATACTCATATCATCCCATAAAATGACTAATACGTTGGGTTATAATAAAATAAAGAAGGAAAAAAACAACATCTGGAATTCTGGAATTTTGTTATTCGGCCGTTGACTAATCAATAATCGTATACCTGTGTATACTAATAATCATATACCTGAAACTCACCCCCTTTTAATTTTTAATGTTTTGCTCTCACCATTTTTATTGTTTACCACTCACATTTTTTATTTGTATATTTTTGTTTCACTTTTTGCTTTTTCCAACTATATATAAAAAACTATACATTTTTTTTCACGGTTTACTAGATACTCCTAACAAGCCGAAATCGATCGAATGATTTTTTAAACCTTTTGTAATTTTTCGAAATATTTAACAAGTGTTTTTAAAAAAATTAAAAATGTGTGTATTAAGTGTGTTTCGCCAAGTGCCTACTGCAGAAAGTGTAATAAGAATCATTACAAACATTAAATAAAAAATCGGCGAATTATTAAGCGAATTAGTTAATTATGTTGCTTCGTATTTGTTCCATCTATTAGCAAATAATTTTATTTAATAAAAGACAGATTTAATTAAAATTAGATTTACATAGAAATTGATTTCTATTAGAAGAAAAAATTTAATTTTTTTAAGTGACGGGAAATTCTGTTAAGCGAAAGAAAAGGGTTGGGTACTAAATCTTATTTACAAAATCTTACTTTTCAAAATCTTACTTTTTGACGAATCTTACTTTCTTCAAAAATGGGGATTTTCATGGGGAAAACGAGGAGCCGCCCCTTTTGGTGAAGGAGAATTTTAATTTTAAGTAAAATAAAATTCAAAACCAAGATACGGGAAATGGGAACGTATCGAAATCTTAGATTTAAAGAAAGTAAGATTTGTCAAAAACTAACATTTTGAGAATTAAGATTTCGATACGCTCCCGAAAGAAAATTCTGCTAACTGAAAAAAATTTTCAATAGATGAAGGAAAATTTAAGTAAATTAAAGATAATTCTACTAATTGGAGGAATATTCTGTTAGGTGAAGGTTTAAAGGAAAATCAACAAACAAAACAAGAATTAAAGAAAAATTACGCCCCCAGAATTGTTCTAATATCATTTTTTATCCCATTTTATGAATTAAGTTTATCTTGTATTTTGGGGTTTCTGTTTCAATTTATAGCCTGCTAGTTTCAGGTATAATATTCATGGTACGAACAAAAATATACCTTGCCCCACAGACAACAATTAAGCACATCTGGCCAAAATGGTGAATTATTCTTAAAACAGTTTCTATTATTTAAGCAAAATTGTTTAATAAATCTATAATATCTATAATTTGAATTTCGTTAAGAAAATAACATCAACAATTTTAATTTAAATATATTTTAAAAAACTTCCACCATTTTTAGTTCACAAAAAGTAGTCTAATCATTTTCCACAAGTCCACATTCCAAAATGTTATCAAAAATAATTTTTTAAAATTGCATTTACACATCGCGTTTTGAAATATCGCGATTTGAAATATCGCGTTTTGTACAATATCACATTTGAAATATCGTGTTTCGTACTTTATCTCGTTTCGTCATATCGCGTTTTGAAATGTCGCGTTTCGAGCGGGTCCATGAATCTAGATGTCTCTATTTTATCTCTAAATTTTTTTTTAAAGCTTAAGCCTAGTACACTGTTCAAGTGAAACGAAATTTTCACTGGTCTCCAGAAATAGGAAGATAAATCTGACGTGAAAATTTAGTTTGACGAGTTTCGTAAATATTTTCGTGCGTATAACTTAATGTTGTCTCTGACAACATATTTTATATTGTACAATAAAATTCACTTCGACAGTTACCTTCAAAACTCGAAAACAAATGAAATTGTCAAAATTTATCTTCACATTTATCGTCCGGGAAGATAAAAGTAGTAGTCAGGCTACTATAGAGGAAACCGAAAATCCGGGCCACTATAGGTGACCTTGACTTTGTTGTTGTAATTTTCAAATTCAAAACTGAAAATCTGGGCCACTATAGGTGACCTAATTTGTTGTTGTAATTTTCAAGGTCAAAGCTGAAAATCCGGGCCACTATAGGTGACCTTGACTTTGTTATTGTAATTTTCAAGCTCGAAACTGAAAATCCGGGCCACTATAGGTGACCTTGACTTTATTGTTGTATTTTTCAAGGTCAAAGGTAAAGGTCAAAGGTCAACAAAGTCAAGGTCACCTATAGTGGCCCAGATTTGCAGTTTTGACCTAGAAAATTACAACAACAAAGTCAAGGTCACCTATAGTGTCCCGGATTTTCAGTTTTGACCTTGAAAATTACAACAACAAAGTAGGTCACCTATAGTGGCCCGGATTTTCAGTTTTGACCTTGAAAATTACAACAACAAAGTCAAGGTCACCTATAGTGGCCCGGATTTTCGGTTTCCTTAGTAGTAGCCCGACTACTACTGATAAAAATGAATTGACAAATATGTAGAGTTTACAACTATTCGACATATCGACATATTTAACTATCCGGATATCGAATAACAAAAGTTTAAAATATCCCGGTAATCCGTTAAAATTGAACAAAATCAATATTTCAATTTATTTATTTACAGTGGTGGTATTATAATTAAGCCACAATTAGTAGAGCGCATATTTTAACCTATACAATTTCAAGAAAGGTTTTTATTTCAGTTTTATTTTGTTTATTTTAAATATTTCATAGGTATATAATTAAGGGGGGAACCTCCTCCAGATATTAATTTTTTGCATTTTTTTTTTTACTTTAAAAATTCATTTAATATCTGAAGAATATATTTCCAAAGTTTCAAGCCCAACAGAAAGTCCTAAAGATCCCTAGGAAGTCACCGAAGTGATGCGAAGTAATGCGTTCGCTTCAAGAACGAAAACTTCAATCGAGTTTTTCTTGAAACGTGCTTTTTTGCGCGCCGTGGAATGTAACTCAAGAAGTAATGGACCAATCAACTTGAAATTTTGTACACATATTCTTTAGCTTATCGGCCTTTGCACAAACCTAAAATTTCGTATAAATTGTTTAAACAAATATTGGTTTTAACGAATTGTTTATAAAGAAACACGTGTTTTTTTTTTCTTTTTGTCCTCTAATTTTCAATTTTATTTTTTTTTGCAACTTTTTTAGGTTCATGCAAAGCGGAATGAATTATTTTAATAAAAAAAATTTGTCTCGTTGATTTTAGTTAACTACAAGGACCAGTGCGTTCCACGGCGCAAACTTTAGTAGTCTAGTTCGAGCGCCTCTAGCACCGCCATTTTGTTTTTTTTTCACTCTTAAAAAATTTTATTTGTATTCATTTAAACGTCAATATTATTATCCAATTTGTTTCATTGCAATAAATGCTCTCAATCTTTCGTAAAAAATTATTGAAAAACCAGTTGTCTGGAGGAGGTTCCCCCCTTAAATGAAGTTATAAGTCATAGGTTTACAATCACAGTTTGTCAAATAAAAAAAAAATAACAAATAGTAGTACTGGTTTTGATTGGCATTTTAATTAAGCCATTTACTTATAAAAATAAATAATTTAGAATAAATTCAATATTTGGTTGGGAAACCCTTTTGCTTCAAGGCTACACTTCTTCTCCTGCCTATACTATTTGTAAGAGAGGCATTTTGGGCTGGCGTTGTATTCTTCCAAGCCTCATGAATTTTGGCCCATAAATATGCTCCGTTTGCCTTTTTCTTAGTGGGACTTACCAATTAACATTTCTCCATAGATTCTTGGTTCTTTTATTTCGGTTCTTTGCCATTCTAAATACGCCGTTTATACAATTAGATTATCTTTGAGGTGCTGATAACGCCACCATATTCGCCACCATAGCGGAAGACTGTATATAGTTATCTAAATTCTGATCGAGAATTTCGATATATTCAATTACATCGATTTTGATGACAGGCCAAATCGCCGAGAAATTGAGCATCCCCAAACCATTACTGATGCATTGCTATGATAGAATGTTTTTTTTGGTATACCGATGGCTAATCTCTAAAAATTATTTTATTGCTTCATTCTTAAAAATTCGTATTGTTACGAACTGGGCTTCTGAGTTCGCCTGGATTTAGCAATTAAAAACACTGTGTATGTTTTATGTCACTTGACTTAACTGTATTTCGCTGTACTTTTATACGCTTTGATATTTGCTTTAACTTTACTATTTAAATCTATCCGCTTGCCACTGGTGGGGGCTATGACAACAGATTTATTTTCTTGTTTAACGATTTAAAGTAAACCAAAAACTGTTCTCTACTTGCCATCGGTCGTGTTTATATACCAGTTTGATACTGCTCTCAAAATTTCCTTTATTACATGTCATAAATCGTCTTTATTCTTGGTTGTTCTATTCATGACCCATAATCATATGGAAATGTTGTTTATGGCGTGTCATAGTCATCATCACTCATTATTGTCGACGAGCGGTGTATTTGTGTCGTTATTAATTTCATTCTTAATCACTAAACCACGCCTTCCTTTGTACGCTATATCTCGGACGTTTTTATTTTTACTTGATCATTATGAATTTGTGCTTTGGGGTATAAACATGTTTCGATGTCCATAATAAATAATTGTAATAAAAACATTGGCTACGACGAGCATCGAACCATCGACCTTTCTATTTATATCACACGCCAACCTTCTGTGCTATCGCTGTTTTTAATGTGAACTCGTTGTATGATGGCCAAATTCGTCACAATATTTTAAGAAAATAAGCGTGTCAAATACTTCAAAATTAAGTCTTGTCCTTAATTTAGTTTTAAAATTCCCTGCGGTTGAAAACATCCTTTCTGTTGCAGTTGAAGTTGGTTTAATTGTCAACAACGCATTGAATAAAATGTTTAAATTATTTGACCTTTTTTTAGAACTACAAGTGCAGTCTTTTTAACCACCTTGAATGTTCATTTCTTCAGTTAAATTGTGTTCAACATATGTTATTGATAATATTGCATTTTGAAGCTTTTTGCGTAATGATGAACAAACATTTGATAGCGCTGGTTGCAGTCTTCACTTAGAATACTATCAGTATCACATGCTTCATCAGAGTCCCTGTAAAATAGAATTTTTGGCTGAAGATGTCTTGAACAGTCTTATAATTTTTATTAAAATTCTGAAGACGTTTATCGAATCGCTACTTCACACACATAGGATTTTCCTCTTCGCTTTCATGGATAGAAATATTTATGTTTGCATCTTAATTTAATATTCGTTCATTATGTTTCTCGTTGTTGTCATCAGTATCACTTTCGCCGTAAAACAATCTATTTCTTCTTCTTTGATTTCGTAGGTTTTCCGTTTATAAAACGTGTCAAAAACAGCCAAATTTAGGGCATGATTGTGGCAGGGTTTAGAAATGTTGTCTAATAGCTTATCGTATTTGATCATAACAGCGGCTTCATCATGCGTCGATGAAATAATGCATCTCATACCTAACAGAACATGAAGGGAAACATTTTTATTCGTCCTTTTCTGATTGCAAAAATTGATAATATTTTTAGTGACAGTCTGCACTTTTAGGCATTTTAAAACCTCTGCTGTGAACATAAGTTATAATAGCTTGAGATTTTGTAATTGAATCGAAGAACCATCCTCCACACAGCATCTTGATAAAATTTCTTCTAGGGATTCTTTTGATGTTCTTGGCATTTTATATTGTTGAACACCATCATCATGGCTGATGTGCTCATGTGCTTATTGATAATAATTTTATATAATTTCAGATGATTTGTAAGTGATGTTGTCGAGGAACCTTTACAACTCAATATTTTGGCGCAAAGTCCGTAAACGGCTTCGTCTTTATTTGCTTCCTTTTAAAATATTGCCTTACTTAAAATTGCTTAGACATGTTGCATTTACCGTCTATTATGCTTTGATATACTAAATTATTTAAACGTCAGCCAAACAAATTTTGACATTTTTTTTCTTGATGTTTAATGATTAAGTGGTTATGTCAACATTTTTCTACTAAAATAATCCATTATGTTACTTATGTTAATTTACGTATTTTTTTTTTTTTTTTAATTTAAAATTATTCGGATAGTTGAGAAAAGTTATCCGTATAATCGAATAGCTAAAAAACGCCGGATAATCCGGATAATCCAATATCCGGATATCCGGATTGCAAACTTTATTTTTTTCGTGCTCGACTGATATTGTTGCAATGACTTTTTCCGAAAATGGTGTTTTGTTGTTTAACAAAAACGAATGTCTTTGTTTATGCCAAATATTTCGAATTTCGAAGATCGGTTTGTACTCAGTGAAGAGCTTGAAACAATGTCCGTAGATTATTTTGTGAAATTTCATCAGGGAAATATCAAAGCAAGTGCCTTTTTCTCGATCTGACTAAAACTACTACTGACTGCTGTCGGTATAGTAGACATTTGCATGGGCCAAAATATTTCATTTGTCCCCGACAAATTCGGACCCGATCTGTTATTTTATATTATTACCCGAACCCGGCCCGAGCCGAACTGAATTTTATTTCCATTTTCCACCCGTCTGAAAAAAAATTTATGTTTACGTTTACGATTTATGTAAATAAATTAAAATTTTTAGGAATTTATTTTTTCTTCATACCCGACCCGACCGACGGGTAAGCCCGAGCCCGTGCGGGTCTCTACGGTATTGTATTCTTTTATTTGCTGCAAAACTTTGTATCGAAATAAAACGCGATGTAAAATAGCATCTGCCAAATCGATATCACTGAAAACTGTTGGAATTTGGAAATTTGGCGAAAATGTATATCGTTAGAATTAACGTGCTTCTTCAATCGGTGCTCCCCAATCTGAATAATTTTCAGATGGCATCTAATGCCTTTGTAATCGATTAAGCTTCTATTCAACTAAATGTGCCTTAATTTTAATGCGTAGACTCAGCTGATTGTTGAACCCAGCTGGTTCCCTCGGATAATTCCTTTTGAGTGATTGCTCTTATTTGATCTCCTGATGCATTTTCCACTGAAAAGCTTACGATTATTTATTTGCGTTTTCTACATTAAGCTTGTTGAAACATTCTTGTGAGATAATATGGTGATGTCTGAAGTAGTGTCGAATTGTAATTTGACATTGACACGTTTGATTTTGACCGTCACATCTTTTCAATCGCTGTTTCACTTGGTATATGGTACTGACTACTGACAGTTTTTGTTTTGGTGCGATTATGTTGTCTATTTTAGTGCCGCCTACCGTTGGATGTTTTTTTCGCTTTCTGCGATAACTTGCATCAATAAACCCTTGTTGGAACCTAACTTATTCAATATAATTTCATATGAAATAAGTTAGGTTCCACAAATAAGTATCCAAATAAATCTCGTTTGGAAAACAGCTTTACTAAAGTTATTTTTATTTTTGCTAGTGTACCAAGATGTCTACAGTTATTTACAGAAAAAAATATGAAAATTTGTTTTGCTTTTTTACAATTTTTGAACTTGAAATTTTTCAATGTGGTAATTTTTGGTTCGATTTTACCAAATTTGTGCTGCCATCTATATAATGTGTATTGGCTTGGTGACCACGCGATTTGTACCTAGTATGCTTTTATTGCAATTTGATCAGAATACTGTTTTTATGAAAATTAGTAACATCCTGCAAGCTAATAATGTTGTTTTTATATCTAACGCACTATCTCAAACTGTTAAAGTAAAATATTTAAGTATTCACCTGAAATGGCCAGCAACTCAAATTTGGACATTATTCAGCGGTTCCGGTCTAAACTTCTAAGAACCATAGGAGATGCACCGTGGTTAGTGTCAAACGACAAAATTCACAGAGACCTACAAGTCCCAACAATATGGGAAAGAAATTAGGGATTCCAGTGCTAGATATCAAAAATGATAATTTATCTAAACGAATTGGTGAGCAAACTTCTCACTACAACAACGAATCGCATTAATATTAGTTACATTTATTTGGTGTATCAATTTATACTAATTATAATGATAATGAGATTTTATCACTCTTAAGCAGATAGATTGTAAAATGTAGGAAAAAAATGTAACACTCCAGTTTCAGTGTTTGATATTTTTTCAGAACAACAATGCCAAAAATCAATGCGAATCCACAGTGCCAACATCATTAACAAAATCGAATTAAAATGTATACCAGTATGTTCCATACACAATTAAAACCTAATTAATTAATGATTTATTGATTACAATTAAACTACTTAAAGAAAAATTATGGCAGTTACGGATTTCATGAATTTCTCCATTTACTTTTGTTTTTTGACATCAGCACTCATTCATTAATAAAAAGATTATGTGATACAAATGGGGAAGATATATAAATTCTAAATTTAACAACAAACATTCGAATCTGATATTTCCATCAAGGGGGGTTGGTGGAGATTTATTTTTCTTTGCAGAACTGCCATATTTCAAAGAATTATATTATACTATATTAGATCAACATATTGAATATTATATGAACCATTAGCCTACGCATTTTTTTGTTTATTCCGTTTTTTTTTACGGCAGACCGGCAGACGTTGGTTGTACCGTAACCAATATTCTCCATAAATTAAAATCATCATTTATTCAGATGTATATATAGGTATAACAAAAAAAAAAATTTAATTATTGAAATAAAAACGGTATGGCGGCATCTTTCAATATTCTCAAAACCAAATCAAAACAGAACAAGAAAATCTTGAGAAACGTTTTTTTTTTGGTTTCCATACTACTGTTTTTCGTTATATTATGTATGTATGTGTGTGTATGCATATGTATTATGTACCTGTAAAAACATTTTCTTCTGTTGTTTATTAATTTTTAAACAATACACTTAGCTCAGACCCACCAGCACCAATGTGCCACCAAAGGAATTTTAAAGCGTACAAATGAAAAATTATTTTATACATCTTTTATGTTATGGGAAAATTCGTACGTAAGTATATGATGTATCTACTCGTATAAAACAAACGTTAACGTACATGACTTTATTGTTTCAAATTATTTATTATTAAGCATCTTTAATAAATTTGCGTTATATTAAAAGAAATGAAAATAAAAGAAAAACAGAAATAGAAAATTGGAAAGTTATACGAAGAAATATAAAAATAATATATACAGAGTTTGTTGTTTTTTTTTTTTTTTTTTTTGGTAGGAAATTTACAACTCACAAGAGTCGCGTTTTAATATCAAATATTTATATGTAAGAAAAGATAAGAAAAAAAAAAATTTGCATATTTTAAGTTTATTTTTATTTTTGTATGTCAGACATAATATTCAATTTTAGGTGATTTGGGAAAACTTTTGGGGAATTTCTTTTTAAAGCATGAAAGATATAGATAAGGAAAATTGATTTACATTCTATACTTTTTACTAAGAATTAGCGCGCATATGTTTAAAAATTAATATGTAGTAGCCCCTTCGGTATTATACACCATTGTTGGCCCTGGGAGGAGTAATTTGTTTTATGTTTGTATACAGGTTTTAATATTGTTACGGAATTCTGGGGCGGTGGAACGAGCGGACAATTTTCAAATCAATAATTTTTGTGTTTGTTAACAAGGTTTTTATATTGGTTGCCCTTACCGGGATTAATGAATTTTGTGGCTGGCGAGAAATCTTTTGCAATGAAAATATTTCTTCCGTGGTTTTAGTTTTCGTACAACTTTTGTCAAATTTCACATTATTAATGTACGAGTATTTCGATAGAGAAAATCGATACAAATTGTTCATCTTAATTATTTGTCCGTTTAAATTTTATTAAAGCGCTTAGCTTCTTCTAAAACTGGCAAAATTGTAAAACAAAATTTATATGTATACGAATATAAGGTTTATAAATATTCTAGTGTGCACAACAAAATCACGCTGAATTGCTCAATAATATGTACATTGCATGCAGGCGTTATTTTATATTAGCACTCCGAAATCTCTGAATATACTAAATAGATACACTTTCATTTTAAATTGATGGTGCGTTCTTTCCACAATGAAGTCAACTTATGGTTGATGATAGAGATTTCGGTTTCTCCTTTAAATTGCTTTGCAAACGTTTTTTTACGGAAATTGAGTTAACACTGCGTCCATTACCCAATTTTCAAGGTTATTTTCAATACATATACTTTTAGCGTTGTAAAAACTTGACGAGCCTTTGTATTTTTATCAGCATATTTTTTGTTGGTTTATTCATTTGAAAATTGAAATTTTCATAAATTTACAATAAATTTCTTAACCAGAAGTTGTCCAGAAATTTCCTATTTTACTTTTCATCGCTCTCACGCAAAATAACCAAATAAAAAAACGTTTTTACAAAACCAACCAATAGTATATTGTACAACAAGTGAAGAAAATGAGTCATTGCAATACGAAAGTGAAATTTGCAGCCTGAGCGATAGCGAGGCTGCAATCACTTGAGTATTGCAATGACTCATTTTCACACGAGTTATACACGCTATTTTTTCTACGATACAATAGTCCTATAACATTTATAAATAAGTAGAAACATAAAAAATTACAAACTTGTACGGATCAACACAAATTTATTAAACCAATTAAACATTTGGGTTTTCACAAATCGTGTAGCAATATTAAGAAATCGTTGTGTAATGAGAATATTTCCACACGATTTTAGTATACGATGCAAAGGCTCCTTTTCTTATATAATTTAAATTCAAAAATCATCATCGAAAGCATAGGTTACTGCACTATCGTAGAAAAAATATGTTATTGTATATACGACCAAGAAAAAAATGCGTCTTTTTATTTCGTGGAAAAAAAACGGTACGACTGACTTTTCTTTTCTTTTATAAAAAAACGCAAAATTTTGAAAACGTTCTAATTCCTATTAATATTGAAGCGGGGGTTTTGTGAGGCAGCCGCCATCCTTTAAGGTATGCAACGAATTAAAATAACTTTTCAAAAATTTATTATAATTAAAAAACTTGATTTTTTTGGATTGATTTTTTTTGGGATTTTTTGTTTGTCAAATCGATTTTTGTGAGATTTTGCTACTGTTGGAATTTTGTTTTGTTCATAATTATGATCTGTTTCCACACTTCTTCTGAATTAACACGTAAAAAATATTTTTTTTTTTAAATCATTTAAAATCTCTTTTCTTTCAAAGAAATACGAATTTAAACATATTACAGGCCTAACATAATAATATACATATTTTAAGGGGTTATACATACCAAAGCAACCTTGATTATACAAGCCATAATCTAAAAAACGAAGCTTTTATAAGGGAATTAGAAACGAGGAAAAAACCAAAATTTCCATAGTAAAACACATAAATCACTTTTTTTCCTAAGTCAAATTTGTAAATGAAAACGTTGCAAATTCTTAATTATGATTTCTGAAATATTTTCATAAATGTTTGAATTTCAACATATATAAATCTCGTTTAAGTAAATCGTTTTCATTTTCTTGTAATAATTGATTTATTTAAACCAAAATATAAAAAAAGTTCATAACAACAGCATTCTGGTCAAATTAAAAAGAAAAGCTTACTACAAATCGTGTTCATTAAGTCAATATACATTACATAGATGGCAGTAAACATTTTGAAAAATCGTACCACCAAAAATTGCGACCTGGAGAAATTTAAATTCAAAAATTGTAGGGAAAGCAAAACAATTTCACAAAATATTAAGAAAATGTCATAATTTTGTGATTAAATAATTTTTTTTCGTAATTTTCTGTATAAATCATAGACATCTAACGTACACTAGTAAAACTAAAGATAAATTAAGCAAGTATTATTTTAATTCGTAAGAGCCAACTTTGATGTATTTTTCAAAATGAAAGTTTGTAAAATATATTTTAGAAATAATTTAATTTTAATATTTCTGCAATTAATATTTTTTTTTTTTTCCGCTGGCACTACATCCCATAGAGGGATTTGGCCGCTTATTTTGAAGTTTCGTAATCACTTTTTTTAACGGATAATGAGTGATTAATTAATTAATTAATTAATTGATCCAACATTAACCAGCCGTGATTTTTTCATCACCCGCCGGGAATCGAATCCGGGACCTCCGGAGCTTAAAGCAAGCATGCTAACCACTTTGCCACCGGGGCGGCAATTAATATTTACTGAGGCTGTTTTCCAAACACTGACTTATTGACTTATTCGAACTTATTCAAATAAGTCTGCTGAAAAGGTGACTTATTCTTTAGTAATTTTTCCTATAGAAAACTTTTGGTGTCATGGAAACATTCTGTCTAATTATTGTGTATTTTCAAAAATTTTCAAAATAAGTCGATAAAAGCAATTGGAATGACTTCATTGACTTATTCAAGATGGCGTCAAATAAGTCAATAAGTCTGAAATAAGTCGGCGTTTGGAAAACAGCCTTAATACCAATATACCCTTTTTATATATTGCTGCTAAGGATATGTAGAACACTTTTGTATAAACATTTTTGCTTTTTTCATTGAAAAACTTGAAGCTAAAAAACACCATTTTTACTATGGATTCCTATGGAAATCAGTGAAAAGTTGTACCACTAAAAAAGCTTCTAAAAAATACGTCATAATGATTATGGCTCTATACTCTAAAACGCTCTGGTTTTAGAAATTTCAAAAAATCGATTTTTTTTATTGCATTTTCGGAATGTATATTATACCTATTTGAGAATATTCTCTGAAAATTTCAAATCGATCCGGCACATATTCTTGGAGATACACGCATATGTAAGTTGAAAAAAAAAAAAAAAAATTGAACGATGTATAAACGTCTTTTGAAACTTTGAATACGCATTTCTCAAAACGGTGTTTTCAAAGTCGGTGAGCACGTTTTCTCAAAAACGGCTCAACCGATCGGTCTGAAATTTTAACACAAACTTCTTAGATATATTTTTCGTATAATAATTATCGAAAATAATATTTTCGATAATTATTTCTATTTTTTTAAACAGTTTAACGAAAATATTTTGGTCGAAAATCGGAATTTTTTTTCTCGGAGTTTCCATTTTGTCAAAAATAAAAATTTCGTCAATTCTTCGATCAATACCTAGATTTATCTACCCACTAATATAATCTTCTGGATTTTTTTATTTCAAATAATCGAAACCGGAGATATCTTGCTCACCGCCAGACACCTTTTTTTTGAAGGACCTCCAGAAGGCCGTCTACAGGAGCAGTGTAAATTAATATTTAAAAAAAAAATAAAAAATTCCGAAATAAAGTTAAAAGTTACCGCTGCATTTATTGATACTATGTATTTATATTTGTCAAATTAAATCCCTTTTCAGAAAAAAATCGTAAAAAAACGACTTTTTTTGGCCTTGCAACTGCGTATAACCCCTTAAGGCCGTTTTTTTGATTCGTTTTCTCCATTTCGTATAAAATGATTTGAGTCATAAAAAATTTTTTTATAAAATCTCGAAAATATTTATTTTGTGCAGATTTTTTCGAGATTAATTCTTTCGAGATTTTGTCCCATTCAAGATTTATTCTTTCGAGATTTTTAAAAATGATTTTCGAGTTTTTGCCCACATTACAAGCGGAATACTATCATATTCCCAACAATAAAAATCCTATAAAAAATACCAAAAAATGCAAAATAACGCTCCCCATTAAAAAGAAAGACCCCAATAAATTTTTGATAAATAAAATACAATATGAAAACGAAAGGAATCTACATATTTTCATGTCATCCTTGCGCAGAAAGGACCAATGCTAAGCGGCTTTAGGGTGTTTTTTTAGGTAAATAGGTATTATTACAAATGTGAATATAATTGAAATTATTCTGATGTTTTCCTGTCATCCTTGCGCAAAGGGTCCAATGCTAAGCGGCTCTGGGGAGTTCTCTATTTTAATATGTTAGTACATAATTATTAAAAAATATAAATTTTTTGAAATGTTCCAATTTCTATGCATAGTAGAATTTCAAAAACTCGCCCAAGCGGGGGTTTGGGGGCGGCAGCTTCCTTCCTCTGAGGTATAAAACGAATTAAAATAATATTTCCAAAATTGTTATATTTGACAAATTTGATTTTTTCGGATTTTTCGTTTTTTAGGATTATTTTATTTTGGATAACGATACAAACCCATTACAAGCTGCGTGTTTACCCAGCGTTCTAGATGATCTATATTCTAGATCAAGCGAAAAGCGTAATTTGCAAAAAAATGGAATTTGTTTGCAATATTTTTGGCTAAAATTTGACCCGTATAATCCTGAAATGATACTTGTACTTTAGTGTTCATTTAAAAAAAGGTATTTATTTCGTTAGGTGACGAAGGTTTTTAAGATCAAACAAATCGAACATTTTTGTGAAAATATTATAGACAAATTTATTTTTTATTATTTACAAGTAAATAGTCAATCAATTACACTACTTGTGATATTTAATAATTAACTTAATTATTCATTTCCTACGGAATCATTACATAAATAAACACGATGTTCGCATTTTAGTTTTTTTATCTTTCGCGTAAGAGCAAAGGAAACATTTTGTTCTTGTTTGTAATTGCGGTCGATCTTCTTCTGGTACAGCTGGTTTATGATCTAGAATAACTGAATGCTATGCGTATTTCAGTTTCAGAACGCAGCGTGCCATTTTTAGAAAGACAAGTTACTTTGTGGCAGCCGTAGCTGACAAATGTTCTGCTTCATATTTGCAAGTAAACAAAATTCTTCCGTTTATTCTTTTCCCGTTTGTTATTCTTTTCGCTAAAGTTTGCAAACGAAGTAAAAATTATTTGCCCTCCCATAATTTAGTTATACAAAATCTCTCTCTGTTTAAAATACTTCCACCTCAAATAAAAAATGTTTTGTTTTTGGAATAAACCTATTCTTGGTACACAACAGGATCAGAATGACCTTGCACGAATTTTGAATGATGCCAAATCCCTACTGCATGTTGTGCTTTACAAAGGAGGCATTTTACCGTGTAGTTAGTACCCAGAACTATAGTTAGAGGGCTACAGACCCGTCAATTTTCAAAATGCTTTCAAGATATTAACGATCGAATTTTAGGTAAGGGAGTTAACTCTCTGGGTCTCGGAGGGTTAATCAACCATGCCCTAAGAATTTCAGTTTTCAAAATTCATAAATATTGAAAAATAATGTGGTGTGAATAAATCCAAACAACAATACAATTTTATTTTTTGGAAAACTTGAACATATTGTCAAAGAGGACTGGCATCCATTTTCTTTATCTATTTAAGGTTTTATCCTTTTATGTTTAAACGCAACTATAAATTATTTTTCTTTTAACTAAAACCCAAACAATTAAGGGGATTAAGATGACACAGAATGTCGTTTTACTGTCGCTATATCTGTACTTAAAAGCAAAAGTCGCCTAAGTGACTTTAAGCGATTTTTATGAATTTTGCATAAATAATTAAATTTACCCACTATTTAGATTGTATCAAATTTTGGTGAAAATCGCTTAAAAAATAAAAAAGGTATGAGGTTATACATACATAAAATTACATACAATTACATAAAATTACTAAAATGCAGATAAGCGATTTCTACTTTTTAGTACAGAATTAGCTGTCACAAGTTAACCATTTTGTGACTGAATAGAGGATATACCCGAAGTGTTCAATAATTTCCAAATTTAACAACAAATCTGTAATAATTGGTTTAATCAATTTTCGATTCCAACATAAATTAATATTCTAGAAACCAATAAAAATATTGGAGTGGATTTTCAAACTTTAGAATGAAACTTCTCTTACGGTTATCCACAACAAATATTTCTTTATTCACAAGACGAACAATCCTTAAGGAAAATTATGTTTGTTGGCAAAACTTTACTGGCTTATGATGAAAATAAGAGCTAAGGTTTTAGTCATGAGACTTACGATTTTCACCTGCATACTAGATGTTAAATAATATTAAAATAAAATCAAACAAGAAGTGTATTTACATAATGTTGAACTCTAAAATCACAATTTTCAAGTCTCATTTTACGACCAAAATCCGTGTTCACGTTCAAGTTTAGTATGTACATATGTATATTACATTTTATACCGTCTTTCAGGCGCAATTTGAAAAATATTTGTAACTATGTATTTTCTAAGTGTAGTTCTAACGATATGAGAAGTTTTATTAAAAATTGAAATTTTTCCTGATTTACACTGATTTGGTTTCTTTATATTTGTGCAGTCTGTTGTTCTAGGGCTCGAGACACAAACGGCTCTTTCACAATTTACTTTCAGCGTCTTACTTTAAGCAGTAGTCAAAGCGAAGACACGACTACATATCGTACATGACAAAGAATAGTGACACAACTCAAAATTTCAAATCAGGAAAGCAAAAGAAAAAATTCTAATTTCGAATTTACTACACTATTCTCTAAGGGCGTCAAAAAAAAAGAAGATCGGAGCCGTCTGTCGCTTTGTAAAATAAATAAGAAAACGTCACATTACGAATTGTCTGAAAAACTCAATTTTTTGAGTTGTGTCACTTTTCTATGTCATGTGCAATATATGGCAATAACCCAAACACATTTCGTCGCTTCCAATTAAGAGTATTACATCTGCAAATCAATAATTTTTTGGAGAGGTCTTAAAATTGTTAATGCTAATTTCAACTTAATTTTTTTTTAAATAAAGTCCTTCCCAAAATGTGTGGCAAGAATTTTATTAAAAAAAATTTGGCCAAATTTAACATTAAAAACTTGATACGCCTCTCCAAAAAAAATATTGATTTGCAGATATAATACTCTTAATTGGAAGCGACGATTTGTGCTAAGCACAATTTGTTTCGATAACTAACGGAAGCTATTGAGTGAATTGATTGAACTTCTCAGGTTTCCGCTAAGAGAGGATATGTAATTAACCATTTATGAGGGTATCTCTTTGATGGAATTTTTTTCCATGGTTTGAAGACAATTTGTAGAGTCTGACTCGGGATATAAACCTATGGAGCCACGTTGGTGACACTTTATGAATTAGGTAGCTGCGGCTTATTTATATTTAATAAATTGCATCGCCATACGTACTGAAAATAGATTCAAAATTTGATTTTCAATTCAGATTTAAGGAAAGAGATCTAAAAATTCAAATTACGAAATGAAATTTTTATTATTCTAAATACCGTCTGATCAAACTTGACCCGGGCTAGTAAAAAGAACAACATTTTTATGTATTTTAATACAAATCTTTATTATCGCCTTCAAAATAGGCTCCTTTTGAGTCAATACAAGCATGCCAACGATTAATCCATTTTTCCATACACATCTTATAGGCCTCGGCCGGGATGGCCTTTAGTTCCTTCAGCGAATTGCTTTTTATGGCTTTAATCGACTCATGGCGCGTTCCCCGGAGCGGATATTTGAATTTCGGAAATAAGAAAAAATCACAGGGAGCTAAATCTGGTGAGTACGGTGGCTGAGCGATGACTTTTGTTTCGTGTTTGGCCAAAAGTTCAGTCACAAACAGGCTGGAATGTGATGGCGAATTATCGTGGTGAGAAACCCAAGAATTGTTTGCTCACAAATCCGGCCGTTTACGACAAATTGCTTCACGTAGACGCCTCAAAACGGCCAAGTAGTATGCTTTATTGACCGTTTGACTCTCTGGATCGAATTCATGGTGAACCACACCACGGTAATCGAAGAAAACGATAAGCATTACCTTGATTTTCGACCGACTTTGACGTGGTTTTTTCGGTGTTGGCTCATTTTTGGTACGCCATTTGCTAGATTGTTGGGCAGTTTCGACGTCATAGACTTTTTGCAAACAATTCAGGTCTTTCGGTACTAGCCGAGCGGCAACGCGTTTCATATCTAAAACATCAACCAAAATGTGTTGAGTCGATCCATAAGATATGTTGAGAGTCTCTGATATCTCTCTAATGCCAACACTACGATTGTCGAGCACAATTTTCTTCATTTTTTCGATGTTATCGTCGTTAACAGTGATTAACATATGTCTACCTTACATTTAAAATACATTACAAATCCCGACGTTTTATACAATATACATACGTACTTACAATTATATACTAATTATATAATCGTACAGGTTCTTCCTTTTTATTTTATCGTTAAGCAGGTCTTATTATTCCTGTGTTTGTTTATTTCGATCTCTTCTAGCCTATCCATCACACTGCTTTTATTAATTTTGTGTAATATCGACAGATTGTTGTCGAAATCATTGAACGTATGGTTTTCATTCTTGTTATGTAAAGCAAAATTTGATTTAATTTCTGATGTTGGCTTTTCAATTTCTTGATGTTTGGCCAATATAACATTTCAATTAAAATATATTCCCTCAGGTGACTTTGGGAGTTCATGGAAAATACATATTCTAACGTAAAATTGATCGCTCTTTTCGAATCCGTTGTTTAAAACTGGGGTTTCCCTATAAAAAAATGACCTTGACCTCAAAATGACCTTGAAGATGACGGTCAAGGTCACAACCAAGCTCACTATTAAATTCCTTGTTGAAAATTACCTAAGAATAAACCTTGCTCGATTTTTTTTTTGACTCCGCGAGATTTCTAGGAGTTTCCATACTTTCACCTCGCAATGTAAATTCCTTCAGATGACCTTGGGAGGTCATGGAAAATACATACTCGGACGTAAAATTGACCGCTATTTCGATTCTGTCATCAAAAATAGGGGTTCTAATTTAAAAAAATGACTTTGACCTTAAAATGATCTTGAAAATGAAGGTCAAGGTCACAACCAAGCTCACCATTAAATTCTCGAAACTAAGTACATAGTTGTTTATGAAAATAAAAAATAAATTCACAAAAAAATTAAAGAAAGCCTTTTAATTATAAAAATATTAAGTTTGTTAAATAAAATAAAATAAAAATTAAAATTTCAAGTTTAAATCCAATATTTCAAAACATTCAAAATACTAGAAATTAGGGACTTGAGATGAGGTGTTAAAATTATTCATGGATTCTACTTTCGACTGGAAACATTAAAAAAATTCTAAATTCAGTAAACTAGTACATTGAACTTTATTATTTTAACAATAGTAAATCGCTATGATGGTGTCACAATAGGTAAGAACTAGCAATCATGATTCCCCTAGGAAAATCTGGAACGTGTATTTTCATTTATGTACAAATAAATAAAATGAAATATTTTCACAGTTAATTAGATTCAAATTCGTTTCAAACTTACTTACTACTACCTACCTATGTATGTTTTGGTTTGTCACACGGAAAAGTTTTATTTTTCTGACAAATAAAATATTTCTATTTTGTAAACGTTCTTTTTGTTGTAACATCCAGAAAAATAAAAACAGTTAAAAAAGGCTTTTATTTGTAGAACAACTTTTAATGCACTTTTTTCATTTTATTATAACGTTTTAAAACTTTTAACTATTTCTGGATATTCGTTGGTGTAGATTTCCTTTTTACTATATATGTGTACGACTGTATTTACACAAAAATCGGATGCCATTTAGAGCTTAATACTGTGTAAATATACATACAGAACATTATGTGTTATGTTTGTGATAGATTTTAATCTCAGCTTCCGAACCAGCAGTAAAGTAAAGTAATATAGATTTTAATTTCCGTTGAAAAATTAAATCTATGTGGTTACAAAATATGTGTTCCATAACGGCTATACTAAAAAATGGTAGGTTCTTGAAAAAAAAAAATGAAAAATGTAAAATTTAAATTTTATTTTCACCAATTTACATGTATGTATGTCATTAAACGGTTTAAATCCGATTGTAATTCTAAAATTAAAATACCGATAAACGAATTACCACATACTGTGTGTGTACTATTCGTTTCTAGTAATAATTTTCCCATTTATTTTGAAAGATAATAAATATATTTGACTAAACCGTATAATATTAGACGTAAACAACTTCACTGACTTAATAAATCTATGTTGACATTTTGTGTAGGAAGAATAATCAATAAAATTTAATTAATTTTCTTCCTACGAGTTCAATTTTTTTTTTTTTGTGTTGCTTTATTCTATAGGTACGAGAAGCTGCTGACGACTAATTTCCATTTTGTGGTTCACAAAAAATAAATGTTGAAAAAAATCGCTAGCAAATAGCACAATCAATAAATATTTACAAATACGGAAACCCTATTTTTTAATAACAAATTACTAATTATTTTCAATTTAATGTTTATGACTTATTTCCAAAAATAATTTCATTTTTTTTATTTTTAAAACGGTGTATTGGATATTCATGTCGAGGGTGGTCCCTGGAGCTATGTTAAAGCAATAGAAAAATAAATAAATAAACTCGTTTGTTTTAATTTTTGAGTTTTCCTTAATGTTAATCAAAAATTTGTTTTTGTTCTGCCTATATTTGTATTCGAATTTTCTTTTATTGTTAATATTATTTTTCTAACAAAAAAAAAGTAAACACGTTTTATTTGTTTACATGTGCTATATGTGTACTCCTACATTTTATAATGATGTTTAATGTTTTCTATTTTATTTTCAATATTATCTACATACATCTCGTCTCAAAGGAATACTGAAAAGTTGAGATTGAGTAGACGTGAAAAGTTATGTCTTTATAAATTTAATGTAAATAGTATATATGTCAAATCAAACAATTTAGTTAGATATTTTAAAATTTTTGTTTTTCGATTGATTAGATTTCTTGAAAAAAATTAAAATATACGCAGGATATTGTAGAATGTCAAAGTTAGATTTGACTTGAAATCTGATAACAAGAAACTTCTGACATCATAATATCCTGCTCGAAATAATACAGAATTGTTACAATTCATAGTTTAAAAACTATTTTACCAAAATATGTTTTTCGGTAAACTTACAAAAGTTAGTAAGCTTTCTGAATATGGTATTTCTCAAAATTTGCTAAAAATGTCGCCAAATTTTAATTGTTATTTTAAAACATTTCAGCACCTTGCACCCTGTACCCTAATTCTCTAAGAAATAAGATAATGTGTAAACGGGTAAACTTGGGAAAAGCAAAGCTTACTTGTATAAGTTTGGAATTATTCCGTATTATTTTAGTAGTTAGTCAAATCGATAAAATGCAAACTCATAAAAGCGAGCTTTGCTTTCCACAATTTTACCCGTTTACACATTATCCTATTTTTTAGAGAATTAGGGTGCTTGACTCTTGACTTTGGGTGCTGATTCTCTAAAAAAATAATCTTGCTTTTTAAGCTTCATTAACCGCTTAAATTATCTCCGCGTTACTGTGAAAGACCTTTCCCCTCTTTAATTTTTGGTAATAACCAGAAATCAAAGTGCTAGATCCGGGGAAAATGGTGCTGGTCGTATTTCTTCAATGCCAGAGATCGCAATAAAGTTACTCGTTATTTGAGCAGTGTGAGCTGGCGTGTTGTCTTGATGTAAAAAGTAGCGCCTCAAATCTTCTTTCTTCCGGTTTTCCAACAAAATTTTGAAAACTTTTGGTAAGTAGTCTTCGGTATACCATTTTGCAGTTACCGTATGACTCTTTTCCAGGGGAATAGCAGCTACAATTTTTGATCAGGTGAAGTAAACTGACATCATAACTTTTGTCGCTTAGCTTTTACGGGTGGGTTTGCTCCTGTTGGGCTCCATACCATGGACTACTGTTTGGTTTCCGGATCGTACTTTACTAAAGTTGCTAGACTGATCATTTTCGAATTTATTTAGGAAAAATTTAGCAAAATGCACTCGAGCCTCTTTTTGGGCCTTACTCAAAATTCGTGGAACCCATTGATCAGATTTCCTCGTTTATCCCAGATAATTACTTAATATTCGCGGTACAGTAATAATTTCTTTTTGTCAATCGTGGATCTTCGTCAACTTTGGACTTCACCAGAGCCACAGTGGCGTCATCAGTGGAAGATTTTGGTCGACCTTCTCGGGGCTGGTCCTCTACAGAAAAATGTCCCGTCTGGAATCTTCGGAATCACTTGGAAATAGTCTGTAGAGACGATGCAATCGTTCATATGCAATTTTGCATTCGTTGAATATTTGTAGTGGCTTTAGTTTACGCCGCAAACCGAAGAGAATCACATAGCGAATTTGAGTTTTATCGTCTCCATGTTAACCGTCAGTTCTGAAATTTTGAAAGAAGTCTCATAAAACAATTGCAAAGGATTTGGTATTTTTGGTAAGCGAACTTTTGATAGTCCCCTCGTATAAATTAAAATTCAGAATCATTTTGATTTAGAAATCTGATCCTTTATTAACCTTGCCCCAACCAACAATGTTATCAACAAAATCCAAAAACTCTTCACCTTGGACGATTAAAAAAATAAATTCTAAACTTAATATCTCAAATTTCAAACTCTAAATCTCAAATTCCAAATTTTAAATTCCTAATTTCAATTTCCAAATTCAAAATGTTAAATTTCAAACTCCAAACTTCAAATTCCAAATTTCAAATTCCAAATTTCAAATTCTAAATTTCAAATTTCAGTTCCAAATTTCAAATTCCTAATTTTAAATTCCAAATTCTAAATTTCAATTCCAAATTTTAAATGTCAAATCCCACATTCCAAATTTCCAATTTTAAATTTCAAATTTCAATTTCCAAATCCGAAATTTGAAAATCCAAAATTTCATATTCCAAATTTTAAATTCCAAATTTTAAATCCCAAATTTCAAACTTCAAACTCCAAATCTAATATTTCAAATTTCTAATTACAAATTTCAAATTCCAAATTTTAATTTTAAATTTCAAATTCAAATTCCAAACTTCAAATTCCAAATTTCAAATTCTAAAATGTTAAATTTCAAATTCCAAACTTCAAATTCCAAATTTCATATTCCAAATTTTAAATTCCAAATTTTAAATCCCAAATTTCAAACTTCAAACTCCAATTCTAATATTTCAAATTTCTAATTACAAATTTCAAATTCCAAATTTTAATTTTAAATTTCAAATTCAAATTCCAAACTTCAAATTCCAAATTTCAAATTCTAAAATGTTAAATTTCAAATTCCAAACTTCAAATTCCAAATTTCAAATTCTAAATTTTCAATTTCAAATCCCAAATTCTAAATTTCAAATTTCAATTCCAAATTTAAAATGTCAAATCCCCAATCCAAATTTCAAATTTTAAATTTCAATTTCCAAATCCAAAATTTCATATTCCAAATTTTAAATTTCAAATTTTAAATTTCATTCAAACTTCAAACTCCAAATCTCAAATTCCTATTTCCAATTCCAAATTTTAAATTTCAAATTCCAAATTTCAAATTCCAAATTTCAAATTCAAAATTTTAAATCTTAATCTTTAATTTCACATTCCAAATTTTTAATTTTAATTTTAAATTTATATTCCAAATTTCAAATTTCATATTACAAATATTAAATTTCAAATTTTAAATCCCTAATTTCAATCTTCAAAATCTCATATTTCTAATTTCTAATTCCAAATTTCAAATTTTAAATTTTAAATTTTAAATTTTAAATTTTAATTTTAAATTTCAAATTCAAATTCCAAACTTCAAATTCTAAATTTCAAATTCTAAATTCCAAATTTCAAATACGACATTCCAAATTTAAAATTTTAAACTTCAAACTTCAAAATCCAAATCCTAAATCCCATATTTAAAAATCCAAAATTTCATATTCCAAATTTAAAATTCCAAATTTCAAATTACAAAATCCAAATTTCAATTTCCTCCAAATCTCATATTTCAAATTTCTAATTCCAAATTCCTAATTTTAAATTCCAAATTTTAAATTTCAAATTTCAATTTCAAATGTCAAATCCCACATTCCAAATTTCAAATTTTAAATTTCAATTTCCAAATTAGAAAATCCAAAATTTCGTATTCAAAATTTCAAATTGTAAACTCCAAATCTCAAATTACAATTTCCAATTCAAAATTTTAAATTCCAAATTTCAAATTCAAAATTTTAAATCTTTAATTTCAAATTCCAAATTTTAAATTTTAATTTTAAATTCCAAATTCAAAATGTTAAATCTTAAATCTTTAATTTCAAATTCCAAATTTTAAATTTTAATTTTAAATTTCAAATTTCATATTCCAAATTTTAATTCCCAAATTTCAAACTTCAAACTCCAAATCTCATATTTCAAATTTCTAATTCCAAATTTCAAATTTTAATTTTAAATTTCAAATTCAAATTCCAAACTTCAAATTCTAAAATGTTAAATTTCAAATTCTAAACTTCAAATTCCAAATTTCAAATTCCAAATTTCAAATCCCAAATTCCAAATTCTAAATTTCAAATTCCTAATTTTAAATTACAAACTCCAAATTCTAAATTTCAAATTTCAATTCCAAATTTCAAATGTCAAATCCCCATTCCAAATTTTAAATTTCAAATTTCAATTTCCAAATCCGAAATTCGAAAATCCAAAATTTCATATTCCAAATTTTAAATTTCAAACTTCAAACTCCAAAACTCAAATTCCAATTTCCAATTCCAAATTTTAAATTCCAAATTTAAAATTCAAAATTCAAAATTTTAAATCTTAAATCTTTAATTTCACATTTCAAATTTTAATTTTAAATTTATATTCCAAATTTCAAATTCCAAATTCCAAATCTTAAATTTTAATTTTAAATTTCAAATTCAAATTCCAAACTTCAAATTCTAAATTTCAAATTCTAAATTCCAAATTTCAAATACGACATTCCAAATTTAAAATTTTAAACTTCAAACTTCAAAATCCAAATCCTAAATCCCATATTTAAAAATCCAAAATTTCATATTCCAAATTTAAAATTCCAAATTTCAAATTACAAAATCTAAATTTCAATTTCCTCCAAATCTCATATTTCAAATTTCTAATTCCAAATTCCTAATTTTAAATTCCAAATTCTAAATTTCAAATTTCAATTTCAAATGTCAAATCCCACATTCCAAATTTCAAATTTTAAATTTCAATTTCCAAATTCGAAAATCCAAAATTTCAAATTGCAAACTCCAAATCTCAAATTACAATTTCCAATTCCAAATTTTAAATTCCAAATTTCAAATTCAAAATTTTAAATCTTTAAATCTTTAATTTCAAATTCCAAATTTTAAATTTTAATTTTAAATTCCAAATTCAAAATGTTAAATCTTTAATCTTTAATTTCAAATTCCAAATTTTAAATTTTAATTTTAAATTTCAAATTTCATATTCCAAATTTTAAATCCCAAATTTCAAACTTCAAACTCCAAATTTGATATTTCAAATTTCTAATTCCAAATTTCAAATTTTAATTTTAAATTTCAAATTCAAATTCCAAACTTCAAATTCCAAATTTCAAATTCTAAAATGTTAAATTTCAAATTCTAAACTTCAAATTCCAAATTTCAAATTTCAAATCCCAAATTCTAAATTCCAAATTCTAAATTTCAAATTCCTAATTTTAAATTACAAACTCCAAATTATAAATTTCAAATTTCAATTCCAAATTTCAAATGTCAAATCCCCATTCCAAATTTTAAATTTCAAATTTCAATTTCCAAATCTGAAATTCGAAAATCCAAAATTTCATATTCCAAATTTTAAATTTCAAACTTCAAACTCCAAATCTCAAATTCCAATTTCCAATTCCAAATTTTAAATTTCAAATTTCAAATTCAAAATTCAAATTTTTAAATCTTAAATCTTTAATTTCACATTTCAAATTTTAATTTTAAATTTATATTCCAAATTTCAAATTCCAAATCTTAAATTTCAAATTATATGTACATCTTAAATTTCAAATTCCAAATTTCAAATTTTAAATCCCTAATTTCAATCTTCAAACTCCAAATCTCATATTTCAAATTTCTAATTCCAAATTTCAAATTCCAAATTTTAAATTTTAATTTTAAATTTCAAATTCAAATTCCAAACTTCAAATTCTAAATTTCAAATTCTAAATTCCAAATTTCAAATCCGACATTCCAAATTTAAAATTTTAAACTTCAAACTTCAAAATCCAAATCCCAAATCCCATATTTAAAAATCCAAAATTTCATATTCCAAATTTAAAATTCCAAATTTCAAATTACAAAATCCAAATTTCAAATTCCTAATTTTAAACTTCAAACTCCAAATCTCATATTTCAAATTTCTAATTCCAAATTTCAAATTCCTAATTTTAAATTACAAAGTCCAAATTCTAAATTTCAATTTAAAATGTAAAATCCCACATTCCAAATTTCAAATTTTAAATTTCAATCTCCAAATTCGAAATTCGAAAATCTAAAATTTCATATCCAAATTTCAAACTCCAAATCTCAAATTACAATTTCCAATTCCAAATTTTAAATTCCAAATTTCAAATTAAAAATTTTAAATTTCAAATTTTAAATTCCAAATTTCAAACTTCAAACTCTAAATCTCATATTTCAAATTTCAAATTCTAAACTTCAAATTCCAAATTCTAAATTCCAAATTTCAAATCCCACATTCCTAATTTCAAATTTTAAACTTCAAACTTCAAAATCCAAATCCCAAATCCCATATTTCAAAATCCAAAATTTCATATTCAAATTTAAAATTTAAAATTACAAATACAAAATCCAAATTTCAAATTCCTAATTTCAAACTCCAAATCTCATATTTCAAATTCCTAATTTTAAATTACAAATTCCAAATTCTAAATTTCAAATGTCAAATCCCACATTTCAAATTTCAAATTTTAAATTTCAAATTTTAATTTCCAAATCCGAAATTCGAAAATCCAAATATTATGAAAGTTTTCGCTGGATGAGCAAATGGTACCAATATGAATATTATTTGTTTCAACAGGGTTTAAAGTTGGATTCAATTGACCAAGTTTAACCGTGTGGCAAGACGCGTGCATTCTTGTTTTCCATCATTTGCCAAAGTAATGGTTCCATCAATTACAATATTAGAGTTAAGCAACGAATTTGAATCATCAGGTTGGGGTATATGTGCAGCGGTATATTTTTCTTGATCTAGTTTTTTAAGAGCTAGATTTACCATCCGGAGAGTTCTCGACATTATTACAATAGAACTATTGTCAATTGACGCCTTAAATACAAAATAACATCTATAAATATATTATTTTGTACATTTTTGTATATTTTTATATTTTATAATATTGGCTTTAAGCGAGCAAAATGCGTAAGTCCAAAATAATAAACTTTGCAATTTGATTAAGTCCAGCATTAACAGTTTTGCCAATAAACTCCAAAACAACACATTTATTAATCACAAGTCTTGTAATTTAAATCAGCAATTGTTTAATACTTTCCGTCTGATTTATATGGTAAACTAAGGACTATGCGAGAAACAGATGTGGATAATTATGCATGCATCAAAATTAGAATGTACTTAGTGTCTATGAAATCACTTACATGTATTCTGCATAGCATGCATAATTATGCAAGTTATCTCTATTTCTAATTTTGCTGCGCATCAGTAGACTACATTATCTAAAAGAAGACAAATCTAGTACAATTTGTATACTTATTTTATTTTTTTCAATCAATTTTTTTTTAATTTGTTGACAGAAAATAAACTTTTTGTGACAAGTGTCATAATGGAGGAAAAAAATTAATTAATTTGTGACAAAATAAGGCAGCATTCACATAAAAAAATACTAAACTAAAATTAAATGTGTAAAAAATAAATGTCAAAAAGTATAGAACTGCATGCAGCACATGTATTTTGAGTGCATATCTGCGTGCATAACTGCATGCAGACATTATGCACATCTGTTTCCCGCATCATGCCGGAAACAGATGTGCAGAATTCTGCAAGCATCGAAATTAGAAAACACTAGTTTATATGGGGCGAAATACATGGATTCTGCTTGCCATGCAGAATTCTGCAAGTTGTATCTATTTCTAATTTTGCTGCGAATCAGTAGGCTACATTACGTAAAAGAAAACAAATCTAGTACAATTTGTATACTTTATATTTTTTCCTATCAATTTTTTTAATTTGTTAACAGAAAATATGTTTTGTGTGACAAGTGCCAAAATGGAGGATAAAAATTGATTAATTTGTGACAAAATAAGGCATCATTCATTTACAAAAATTGTACATTAAAATTAAATATGTATCACATAAATGTCAAAAAATATAGAACTGCATGCAGCACATGTGTTTTGAATGCAAATCTGCAAGCGTCACTGCACGCAGAAATTCTGCATATCTGTTTCCAGCATTCATTCTTCATTTCTCGCCGACGATATGCCATACTGAAACATGCCGTAGTATCATATTGGATTATGATCTTAATAAATTAAATTGGTTTTTCGGCTTTATTATAGACAATATATTAGTAGTAATGACATTCACAGTATTTTCGATTTGGCAAATCAGAAAAATACAGAGTCCAATCACAATATATCTACTGGGAAAAAGTAGAAATATCATTACCCCTCCGCCCTCCTCGCCCCCTCCCCCCTTACTTTACACACACAAATGAAGTTTCTCCTTGGGTTTTTTGAGTTTAGTGAATATAATTAGCTAAGTCAGTACGTCCTGCTTGATACTTAAGGTATTAAGCGATAATTGTATTTTTGTAGTTTAGTCGTAGCTACCTAATTTGTTGGTCTTTACTTTTCAGCACGAAACCGAACTACTAACATAATTGAACTCAAGGAGGGTTCTTATTTTTGAGAGTTGATACATTTGTATTAACTCTGGGATAAAATAAAGGGGTGAGAGGAAATGTTATTTCTACTTTTTTCAGTAGATATACTATGCGTGATTGGTCTCTGTATTTTTCTGATTTGCCAAATCGAAAATACTATGAATGTCATTACGACTAATGTATTGTCTATAATAAAGCCGAAAAATAATTTGATTAACAGACAATTTTTTAACTTCTTGATCTTTATAAATGAAATTTATAGTTGAGTATGGTTTTTTGTTGGTTTATTGCCCTTTTTTTAAAGTGTATTCTAAGGAAAGGTCTGCGGTTAGACTTTAAAAAATCTATTGTTGGTGTTGAAAAACATTTGGAAAATAAAGTCGAAAAAAATCAATTTAAATTTTTTACCAAAAATAACTCATTACATGCGTCTTTGGACATGTTTAGCAACAGAAAAAACAGTCTTCAGCTTAAAGCCGATATCAAGAAGAATTATATTTTCCATTCAATGATAAGGTCTTTCAGGTAAAACATGTCAAATACAAGAGGCGCTCATACAAATTAGCCAACCCAAAAATTTAAAGGTTAAAGCGCTTAGAATGGAGTCTATCAATACCATCATTTCAAACTTAATTTAATAAAAGTTTGAATTATATTTTGGTCCTACGAATAGAATACCGTACATAAAAATAATAAAATCATTATGTTATTAGGACATGAAATTCGAGTGCCGTCTCTGAATAAGGTACTTAAAAGGAAAAATCATGATGAAAAAAATAAAATTTTTCTATAAATAAAATGAAGATGATATGAGCGGTTTACAATATCATTCTGTCTAACCGAAAAAAAAAATATGATTCCGTTTCCAACACAGTATCATATTCGTTTCCTAGTAAGAAAATTAATGAAAAGTGCTTTTATAATTTTATTATGAAAGAGACATTTTTTTGATGTTTATTTGTACAAGTTGTGTTAATATTTTTGTCATTTTTGTAAGCACATAAAACTTTTAATTTATATCAGTTATTTATTTCAATAATCGAATTAATCAAGTTGAGTTTAGAGCAGAGCGTCAAAATGTGTTAAACATTTTTTTTGCTTCTTTTGTACATAACTCCTTTGAAAATTAAGCAACTGCATTTTACCTCTACTTAGCAGCACAGTCTTTAAGTTAATTCTAATAATGAACTACAGTAAACGATGCAAAGACTGAGATTATTTCATTTTGAATTGTTTGAAGCCAAGTAACGCCAAATTATATACATTGTTAGGTTTCTATAATTAATGTTGAAAGATTATTACGAATTTAACGACCAAAAAAAAATCCTAATTTCTAATTTTACATAACCAACAAGTACATTTACATATACATATTTTATAGTTAAATATATTTGCATAATTTGTGGCAATTTAGTAAATGATTACTTAATAATTTACTACATATAATTTATTCAACATAATAAAATGTCATGCACTAATTATATGAAACACAACTGATCCATGTCGATGAATTTTCAGTATAGACAAAAACAAAAATTATGTATTTGTTTTTATTTTTGGCAGAGAAATTTTATAATACAAAAATTAATTCTTTCATTTCCGATATTATGTACAATAATTGAACATCCACCATAAATACACACAATAAACATAAAATATTTAAATTGTTTTACTACTGTGTTGGCTGTTGAACAACCAAATAAATTGTCAAATCAAATCGGGATTTAAATTGTACACGTTATTTTTATGTAATGTACCAAATATAACAATTTTTATCGAATGTTTTATTAAAGTGATTGAAGTTGGTTCTAGAAGAATGGACTTGATGTGTTTTAGGCCTAATAAACCTTAACACCACTAATCAAACCGTAAAATGTGACTTTTTTCAAAGTAAATATTAATGCTGTTTTGTGGCAAGTGCTACCGCTAATAGCTATACAAATTTCAGATTAAATTATGAGACCTCATATTACAACATTATATCACACCGCTTCTAAGACATTAAGTAACTGTGTGGCTTTTTATTTTCAATTAATGCTAATTTTATTTCCATCATATTATTAAATAAACCAAGAAAAAGAAATCATTCCCATACCAACATTTTTTGTTCTTCTTAATTTTCAGGAAATTTCAAACCATTAAAAATTCTAGTTAAAAATAAATTCTTAGAAAATCATTTTTTTTTTTTTGGGAAAACATTTAATATTGAGGTTGACACGGTTTTCCTTTTGACAGTTTGTTTTTCATAATTTGTGCGTTTGATTACTTCTCGAAACCAAAATGACAACAAAATTTTACTTCTAACCATACTTTTATGGGAAAAATTGAAACAATCCGGCAAAAGAGGGGTTATTGCTGCGATACAATTTCAGCAGAAATTCTGAACGAAGTATTTAGTAGTGGTGTAATTCAAATAATGGTAATTTTTAATTCAATGGGATTGTTTGGAGGAATTGAATGGGAAAAGTGTGGATGAGGATGGTAGAGGTACAAATGAGTTAAATGATTGAATTGATAACGCGATATTTAAACTTTTGAGAGACAAATTATTTTTATGGTAGAGAGACGTGAAAAAGTATATTCTTGTGCAACTAGCATCTCAGACACGCTTTTCTTTAAAGAAGCGTTATTTTATCAATATGGATAATACGTTTTCCAGCCCTCCAACTACCTGCATCTTTTCAAATTTTGCGTTGCCTCCTTGTTTGCTCTGCATCGCAGAGGGGGCTCCCTATTTTGTTCGAAATTTTATCTTTTTTCTTTCCCCCAACGAATCTTATACGTTTTTGATATTTTATTTGACAATATTTTGGCATTTTACCGCTTCCAAATGTTCACTAAGTTACAGTTGTCCGTTTGCCATTTTTACACTTTTATTTTGTAGCTTAGTTTTGAATAGTTGCATGTAGTGTCCGGCAGCTAAGTTAAGACGGGAGGAATGCCGTGAAATGTGGTAATATTAATCTCACGTTATATTCCTTAATAATCTCAAGCTCCTTGACTTTGATGTATAACCACTAATAGGAACATGTCAAAGCTATCATATAACACCATTCCTGTCTTCCTTCAACTAATACACGCCCTTGTACAACACAAGCTATAGAAATCTCACCCATTTTCGATACATCCAAAATTTTGAATCTTTATGTGATCCCAAAGACGTATTTTAACGGAATTAATTTCAAATGAATTTCTGTATTTTGATGGCTTTGTCACTTTTGACCTAAATGCCTTCTTTTTAGTACGAATTGTAACCTGAAAAAATCGCGATTTGTGATCTTGCATAACAATTTCCCGTACATTTATAGAATCGCGCGCGCACGATTCTATAAATGTACGGGAAATTGTTATGCAAGATTTTTTAATGCAAGATTTTGTAATGCAAGATTTTGTAATGCAACATTTTGAAATGCAAGATTTTGTACTTGCAAGATTTTATAATGCAAGATTTTGTAATGCAAGATTTTGAAATGCAATTGTAATGCAAGATTAAGGGGCTAACTCGTCTCTTTCAATTATTACTAAATTTGCGTTATCATCATCCTGTCTTGCACGTTGCACCCTCCGCATCTTCTTTGCAAAACAATTTTTTTTACGGTCACAATTTGTTAATTAACAAAATTCAAAATTAAAAGTTTCAAAATACCTACATTTTTCAAAATGTAAAATATACACAGGACCACAAAAAAAAATGAATGGAGGGTTACTTAAATCAGACCAAGTGGATTATATGTTTTTGGGTCATTGAAACCGAATCCGAAACCTGTTTTGCCCCATCACGTCAGCGTTTTTTTTTAACCTGAAGAAACAGTTTGAAACTATAAAATCCAACAATGTCAAACCTTAAACCTTATAACCCTATACCTTCATAGCTTAATAATCTTGAGATAACCTATAACCCTAAAACTCATAACCTCAAAACTCATAAATCTCAAATCCCAATAAACTACAAACCAAAAATGCAGCAAAAAAATAAAAAAACTTCCACGCAAAACTCAAACCTCAATCTCGGAGAGTTTTAGCTTTATAATTACATAGTCCATCACTTCATAATCTCAAAACCTATAAACCCCACAATCCTGAAGTGTGACTCGTCAAAATGACGGATTTACATTTATTGAATTCATTTTTTTTATTATTATGTTAGAATTATTTTAGAAACAATTCTATGTAACAATGTAAACCGGTCATTTTGACCGGCCGGTAGTTCTAGTGTTAAGGGGTAGCCAGCGAATCAATAAAAATTCTTACAGAATTGGACGAAATTATTTCCTTACAGAATATTTCACAAATCGGCCACCAAATCTGTTACCACTGACAAAATACAGTATTAAAATTGTAATGTGAATATCAAAATTTATTATTTTTAAGAAAAGTATGCTTTGGAAATGTTGATGTATTCTGACATATCTTTCAGTTTCCTTCGTTCCTTCCTTCTTTCATTCATTCTGATTTTTTTTGACGATTCATGGTTGCTGAACAAAATGCAGAACGATTTTGCTTCCATCTATAGGTAAAAAATGTCATTGATTGACATTTTTCTTAATGATAGACATTTTTTCTTGTGTTATTAAAATTTGCACATGGAGAAGAAACAACAATAAACAATATGGTTGTTTGACACTAGATTTGAGTGTGGATTTTCTTTCCGTCTCTTTCATTTAAATATCATGCTATCTTTTTTTTCGCTATGCTCGTTCAGTACAAAAGTTAAAGCTAAACCAAGTTGGCGAAAAAAATTCAGAAGAAAAAAATCGTCATTTTTAACCAATTTCAGAAGGAACGAAGGAACGTCAGACGTCACACTGGATCCGCCGCAAGCCGAATTTAGTTAGTTTCTGTGTCGTAAAACTCCGAAGTATTACTCCGCAGTTTGAAATGAAGTTAGACGAATATCGTTGATATTTTCTTTAAATTGGTATAACCTGAGCAACCATTTCCAAATAAACGTTTGCTCAAAATATTTATGTCAAAGCGACACAAATTGGCTTTGCGCTTTGATGATTGAGTATGGACTTTTAGTTTATAGATTTTAGGTTTTTAGGTAAAATACAATATTACGCCATTTTTTGTTATTGTGCATCATTTTTATTATTGTCTTAGCAGAAATGTTTTTGTATCAATTTAATTGATGTTACTAATGTCATGCTTGCGAAAAAATCCTCCATTACATGTCGATCACAATTCGAAATATTATGTATTCATTTCCAAATAAATTTTTTCTTAAATAAATTTATTTGTATCTTACTTTTATTTTAAGTAATTTACGAAATAAAAAAAAATTATTACAACATTTTGTTGTGTCGTAAAATGGCGGACAATCATAATTAGCAAAACGCAATTGAGCAAAATATACACAATGAGCACCAATAATTTGTAAATTTATTGTTTTGAGGTTGCAATCTTGAAAATTTTTCAATCCGCAGGGGAAGTTTGTTTACCAAATGAAATTTTTTTTATATAAAGTTTTTACTCTCTTTGATATTCTCAGTAGTAATACTGCGGAGTTTTACGACACAGAAAGTAGCTAAATTCGGCTTTAAGTGACATCTGAACTTAACGAAAAGTTCTTTAAGATTCGCTGGTCAATAACACATGTACTTTCTACACTGCGCCAATTAAAAAACGGAACAGAAATTTTCTTCGAAAAAATACCCAGATTTGAACGCTTGTATCTTGATGAAATAACAGTTTTCAAAAAAAATCTTGATGAAATAACAGTTTTTTTGTTCCTAGTTGAAGGAAATTTTGTTTTCTTTTCGAAGCTGGAAACCGTTTTATTTTATTTTGTTTTTTTATGACTTTTTTGAGTAAAACAAAAAGTGTCTAAAAAAAACAAAATTTGCTGCTGTTTGAAACTGTAAACGAACTTACTCGATATTTCATTCAAAAATCCAAATCGGCCATTTTATAGAGAATTTAGAAACCTTGCAAAATGATACTAGGAAAATTTCTGTGCGGCCACTCCTTTTCGAGTTATTGAAGTTTTAGAGAAAACGTATCAAAAAGCGTATTTTTTTTTCTTGTAAACTAACACATAAGCCAAAATTTATTCAAAATTCTCTTCATCCGTCAATTATAGGATCAGATTTTACGGAAATCAGAGGGCCGAATGTCGAAGGGCCGAATGTCGAAGGGCCGAATTTCAAAGGGCCGAATGGGTCGAAGGGCCGAATGTCGAAGGGCCGAATGGGTCGAAGGGCCGAAAGGGTCGAAGGGCCGAATGGGTCGAAGGGCCGATTTTTTTGTTTATTTTGTAAGGAATATTTTGTGAATGTACTGAATTTGATATTAGGGCCCTTTTCCAATTACCGACTTATTTCAAACTTATTGACTTATTTGACGCCATCTTGAATAAGTCGGTTAAGTCATTCCAATTCATTTTGCTGACTTATTTTGACACCTGATGATGACAAAAATTTGTGTCTGTGTTTATGTCTTTAATATAAAATATTACATTTATCTACTTATGTATATCAGGGGTTGAAATATTGCTCCATTACATCGCGTATTATACTGCTTTCGTTTCATTTTAAAATTTACGTGAAAGACCAGACAAAATATTATGAATGACAGAATTTTAATGTTTACATGTAACAGAACTGTATAGTTTACATGAAACCAAATAAGTTGTTTATGAAAGAAAGAGATAGAAAATAAGTCACCTCATCAGCAGACTTATTTAAATAAGTCGGTGAAAACAAATAAGTCAGTAATTGGAAAAGGGCCTGAATAATAAATTCTCTTGGTATTCAAAGTAGTAAGGGAGAGTCTCCGGTTGTGGGCACAGTTTTGTTTTTGACCCATAATTTTCCTTTGAGTCTATATTATGCGGAGATATGAATATCAATGGAAAGCTAGAGGCATTAGCTAACTGTTTGCTAAAGAAACTACATTGATTCCGTCAACTAGAAAAATGTTACGACCAATTTTGTGAAGTCATCTTTTTTGGCAAAAAAAAAATCGTAACCGGTTATGGGCACTGTTCGAAAATTCGCTGAAAATGGGAATAGTTTAAGGAAAACGCACCTAATTTGAAAGAATTTCGAGGTTTATTCATTTTAAAGGCCTTCAGTGGCAAACATAACAAAAACAGGCTTTTTAAAAAAATATTCAACTTCAGTCAACTTCGATGACAGAGGCTTCAAACAGATGATGCGAAGTCGATATTATCATCAGATGATGGAGAGTTCTTTTTTTTTAAAGCGTTTGGCCGACGGGTTGCCTTCTTTTTTTACTCTTCTTTGGGGGTGAGGGGAGATGGACGCTTTAAATGAAAAAAAGAGGGTACCTACAACCGGTTACATTTAATTGCCCACAACCGGAAATCACGACCATTCTCGGAGTAACTAAAATAAAATGTGATGCGTCATGATTTTGATATAAACCGATGTGGCATCCCAAATCACAACGAAAATACTGTAGACATATCGCTAACACTCATCTGTTAATAAGAAAATAAATTTTTTAACATTGTGGATGCTCTCTGAATGGAGTAAATTAAATGCTTAACGATTTTCAATGCGGTATACTAGAGATATATAACTGGATCTAATTGTTAAAGATCGAACATGAAAAATGGCGAACGCGGCTTGGCTGCTTAACACTGTCAGTTCTAAATAATCTAACATTATTTGTGAGTCTGTGATTTGGCGGTATGAGAGTAAAAGATTTATAGTGGGAAAGAGGTCTCCAAATTTAAGAAAAGCCGTGACATATTGTGCCTGCCCAAAAACGCCTGCTCAATATAAATGTTTGGTTTGGTGATCTATAACGGATGCTTTCTGGGGAAAGTGTCGTCCGAGAGTCGGATAGACCCAATTTTTTTTTGAAATTTTTTTAATTCTAATTTCAATTTTTGACTTAGCCTAATGCTTACCATTATAAAAAAGTTGTATTTTAAATCAAACTACATAGTGTTTGAAAACATCAGGAGATTCCAATATATTTTGTTTTCTAAGAACAAACTAAAATTAAAAAATATGCGATGGAAATCTGCTACAACAATTTGAACCTTGGTTCATTTTCATATACAAAAATGTACATATTAGCAAGAGATACATTTTGAAAACAATTTTTTTTTTAACATAATTTAACTAAATTCAAATTAGCTAATTTTTAATTTAGAAAAAAACTTTTACGTCAAAATGCCTAAAATTATAAACAGTTTAAAAAGGGATGGTATTTCGCTCTTCGCTTCTTCATTTTTTTCAAGAGCGATAATACAAAATATTAAAAAACTCCATAAGGACAAGAAAGAACAAGAGCATTATTTTTATTATACGGCTCTTGCTCTTCGGCTATTCCGTTTGTATTATCATATTTTCGCTCTTTGTTATTGAGCTATATTGAAAAAACAAATACGCTCCGCTCTGATGAATAAAACCGCCATAATTATTATATTGCTCTTGCTCTTGTTATTACGGCAAACGGTTACATCCAAAACCTTCTAAAATTCTTTCTTTAGAACCCCTGTTTATTTTGTTAGCGAACCGATACACATTTAAAAATATCTACTGTTCTGGAATAAGGCCAACTAGGATATAACTTCGCTATTCCTTAAACGATTGCGATGGAATTCGACATTTGCCTTGGAAATCGGATTTTAAACTGATTTTTGGATAAAGATCCAGAATATGGCCAACTAATATGGAACTACATACACTATTTTTTAACCAATTTTAGTGAAATTTGACATGTGCGTTGGAAATGGAATTCTAAAATGTTTTTTGGATGAAGTTCTGGGATATAACCAACTAGGTGGCTATTCCTTAACCGATTTTTGTGAAATTTGATATGAGCGAAGGTTTTTTACGTGCTGAATTCGAATCCGAGATCAGAATTTCAATTAAGCAATCACTAATAAATGGAATCTGACCATCTGACGTTTTCCTAAAATCAAAAGTTAAAGTTAATAAAACTTTAAACTAGATTTTAGATTATAGATTAAACCAGGTGGTTTGAAAACTTTTCAATTTGTTATTTTAGTTTTCAGTAATTCTCATTAAAATACCATAGTGATTGGAGAAGTTCTTCATCTTACACCAACCTTTGGAAATTTTTGTTTAAATATTTTCAAAAAAAATTTCAAGACTGTTTAATTTTTTGAATTTTGAAAAAATACTGATTTTAACAGTTTTTTAAAAGTTCGAATTTCAAAAAATTTTTAGAATTTTTTTGAAATTTTTTTAAATGGAGCGTAATGGGCACGTAAACAATTCGGATCCAGACCAAGAACTCAGGGCCATCCCACAAAGCCCGTGAACATCAATTACTGAGAACGTTCCGGGATTTATTTCGGCACAATAATGTCCCCTTTATTCACCAGACGCCAATTCGATGGATTTTTTGAATGACAGTGAATTCCATATTCAGTTTTCGGTAGTGAATTTCATTTTTTTGCAGAGTGCGCGCAAAGCCAAACATCGAACAATAATTTTTACAAAAATGTTGACGTTCTGCGGATTAAAAATATCAAAACTTTACAGAATTATAGTGATTTTTCTTCCCGATTCAACAGGCTATTTCAACAACTTTATAAAGTGTTGGATTATATTGCTGCTTAGTTTCCCTAGACAATCAATTTTTAAAGAAGTCGGTTTATTTTATTTATTTATTTATTTTTCCATCTCGATCAATTATTGCAACTTCAAGTTTGGCAATAATACCATTAATGTTTGGGGGGTGAAAAACCAATTTTACATTGGAAAGTTCTACATCAAAATTTGATGACGCGTTATCAAGAGAAAGTAACATTTTTCGATTATCCTTTTTCATTTTTATTTAAAGTGGTCAAATATTCGTTGAATATGGTACCGGTTATCCAAGCCAATTTGCTTGAGAAATAATCCACCCCCAACTTATTTTTATTTAAATTTTTAAAGCAGCGTGGACGATTAGCTTATCCAATAACTAGCCGCTGAACTATAAATCCGTCCCCGAAAACTGTAAGCATCACAGTCCCACGTTCCTTTGACATTTTCAGGACCACAAAAAAAAAACGAGTGGAGGGTTCCTTAAATCAGACCAAGTGGATTATATGTTTTATGGGTCGCTAAAATCGAATCCGAAACTTTTTTGCCCCATCACATCAGAGTTTTTTTTCTAACCCCCTTAAAAAACAGCTTGAAACTATAAAACCCAACCCAGCCCTCAAGAGCCTTTAATCTCAGAAAGCTACAATTATAACTTATGCTCGAAACGTAATTCTTGTTTTGCAGAAAGTTTGAACCAGATATTTAATCTTATATTATCTCATCAACTTTGGGTCTCCAAAACTATACTTCGAATACTCAATAAGGTCAATATTTCCTGCATTCTAATAACCTACATTTAGCTATTCTTAGGAACAACAACGTGGACGTAGCAGGCTTCTGTTCCCGTTGGGGTGCTTGATTTACGTGAGTCTCCTGTACAGCGATTTTGGTCGCAAAATGAGGATTAATTTGAGGATTACCGGAAGGCAATAGTATTGGTAAATTGTATTGGTGTTGAATGTGCATTTTTTCTTTCAATTTTTCGTTTAATATGATGCAAATAAGAGAGATAAAATGACGCGAGTAATGGGGATAACATGATACAAATAAGAGGAATAAGCTCAAAAGAGAACGATTTAAATATTGAGGGGACTGAGATAGAACAACAAATTTCGAAATAAAAAAAAAATTAAAAATATTTACGACTACGAAGTACGAAGCGAGACTCAAAATAAAAAATATTAACCAAAAAAAAACAAAAAAGTTAGAAAACAAAATGATTTTGCTTATTTGGTTTAGTATTGTGTTGCAACTCATGATGGTCGGTTGCTATGCTATAAGATGTTATGTCCGAGGATGGAGAAATTTTATTGTAGCATATACACAGCAAATAAAAAAACCAAATGTAATGTAAATTCAATAAGAAGAATTTATAAATTAAAAATCATTTATATTACTGTTAACTGAAATTGAGGACCGAAAATTTTTATGTGGCGTAATTAATTACTTTTCAATAATAATTAAATATTTCACAATTAATTCTTAAAAATGAATTAATTCATAATTAAAATTTTAATTAATTAATTGATTTAAAAAAAATTGATGTAGCAAAATTAATCCTTTATTAAAAATTAATTAATTTCACGGTAAAAATTTTGCGAAATTAATTAATTTTTGTCGTTAGAATTAATTGTTGGTAACTTAATGTAAGGGGCCAATTTAATTAAATTATACCTAAATTGTTATTAGTTATAATTTTTTTTGTTATGAAAATCAATAAATAATTAATGAAAAGAAAAATTATAAATTATATTATATCACAATTATCACAATCTGCTTGAACAATAAACAACAATAGACACAAAAATATTTATGAATTCCCCATGTCAGAAGAAAGGGAAAAATAACTCAAGGCGAGCGTAAGCACCAAAAATTTGAACCGATTCACCCGATTCGTTTATTTTTGATACTTACCACGAGGAAACGCATGAGAAAATACACTGATACAATTAACAAAATTTTACGGCACACAATAGCAAAATGTATATTATACGTTGTGTACATATACAAATTTCTCAATCCTCAATCCTCATTTTGCGACCAAAATCGCTGCACTGGTCTCTGACGATTCTCAAAGAACTTTACGACTTTGTAAGTAGGGATTTCATGTGTTTTCAGTTTTCGAGTGGTAACGCGATCGTAGTGCTTTCCTTTTGTGTTGGTTTGACGTGTCATGAGAATGAAGAAAGTGCAGCTTTAGATTCAATAGAAATTTTTTCGTAACGTCTCTAGAACTTTGACAAGCTACTTTCTCCACCTTAGTCATTCTTTTTTGGAATTCATTGTCTTTCAAAAGTTCTCTATTTTGTGGTCCATCAAAAACACCATCTCCTTTGTTCACATCAGAGAGTTTAGGACACTTTTCAAATATGCACATAAAAGCTTAGATCTCCGTAGGTTTCATTGCTTTAACGAATTGTTTTACAAGTCCCAGCTTTATATGTAATGGTGGAAGGATTATTTTATCTGTTGGTATTAGATTCTGTTTTATGATATTTTTAGATTTTTGAGTAAATTGTTTCTAGTTGGCCAATCCCTTTTCACATAATGTTCGGTACGAGCTCGGCTGTCTCAATCAGAAAACATGGATCTTTAGTGAAACCACTTTGTTGACCTAATAAAATTGTCATTATTTTTAATCTCCACATATTTTCCATTTGTGTTTAGCCTAATCTAATTTTTCGAGAAGGAAGCAAATATTGCTGTACTCCTCATTTGACACAACCGAATGACCAACAGGTAGGGGAGCAAGATGGTTGCCATTATGTAGCAAGACTGCTTTTGAAACTACGTGTTGAACAATCTATGAATATACACTAGTCATTAGCTTCATAAGAAACATTATACTCATTTATTAGTCCTTCAATATTGTTACAGTAAACTAAATTTTTTACGTATGTAAAATATTTTCTAAATTTGATATCTCTTTCGCGATAAAAAGTTATGCTAGTTCCTCGAGCTAGCCAAGTTTTCTTTTTTAATCTTGGCGCCATTAGTTCAGAAATTTATTTTGAAAGTCCAACATCTCGGAACAAGCCATTAAGCTCTTCTTGGGAGAACCCATTGGGATTTTTATTAGTCTGGTCTTCTAATTCTTCTGATGTTTCATCGTTCATCTGTATATCCTCAGCGACGTCGCCAGCTTCAATATCCGAAATTTCCATTGCACTTTTATATTCGTCGCTAGTAGTACTCTCTTCAGCTTCAAGAATGGTAGGACAAGTCATAGATTCAACAGTTGCATAAGAAATCGAAGATTTTGTTTTTCGGTTGTGCCCAAAAACTTTCGTTGAACAAAAATAGCAATTCTTCTCATGATTTGCTGGTTCCCGCCAGATCATTGGAGAGGCAAATGTCTGTTTCTTTTGTTTATTAAGTTCCAAGGAGCATCTTAAGCATATCGTTTTTGGAGTCCAATGATTGATCATTTTACTTGTTTCTATACCAAAAAATGTCCTGGTACCTACTTTCGAGTATATCTGTGAATAAATTTCTAAATTTAAATAACGCAGAAAGAGTTTACACAATTATTGCATGATGTCATTCTTGTAACATTATACTCTTCAAAGGTCAAGTTACCCACCGACGTAGAGCTGCGGTCGCTTGATGACGACGCCTGCGGACCCGTTTTCTCAACCTGACCAGCCGCCGATACTGAGGTTCCGAATCCCTGCATCGTACTTTTCCGTGTGCCGACCTTGACGGCATGAACGCTCCCAGTGATTTTGCCAGATCGCGGAACAACTCCGTTGCCCACCGTCTCCGCGTGGAGGAGCCATGGATGCCGGCACACGGCAAAACTGTCAAACTCAGAACTTAAGTCTTACGTGCAAGTACATTTACTGTTGCATTTTAGGGTTATAAGGTTATGTGGTTATATGGTTACAAGTTGAAAGTTGATGGACTTATAGAGATGTGGTGTCATGGAGTTTTAACTGTCCACCTCAAAGTATTGTTTTGTCGCATTTAAGAGTAGTCGGGTTAAGGGGTTTTGGGTTTATAGGGTTATCAGGTTTTGCATTACTGGGGTTATAGGGTTATGGGACTTTAGGGTTATGGAGCTTATGGGTTTTGAGGTAATGAGGTGATGGACGTATGGAATTAAAGCTGAAACTCTCCGAGATTGAGGTTTGAGTTTTGCATGTAAGTTTTTTTTGTTTTTTGCTGCGTCTTGGGTTTGTGCAGTTCAGTGGGATGTGAGAGTTATGAGTTTCGAGGTTATAGATTTTGAGGTTATGGGTTTTAGGATTATAGGTTATCGATCTCAATGAGCTATTAAGGTTTATTGGTTGATATTGTTGGGTTTTATAGTTTCAAGCTGTTTTTTGAGGTTAGAAAAGAACTCTGACGTGTGCATATGATAGACTAGCATGCAATATAATTTGTATATTAATTTCTATGAAGTAAAATGGAAAATAGCCAATTAAATTTTGGCAAATGGATTTTGTGGGGGCCTCCTACTTTATTCAATTTATTTGACGTACTCATGCAACAGTTAATTATAGCAAGAACAATGTTTTCAGACAGTAAAGCCCCAGCCCTGAATTTAATTATGTTTTATTTTTTTTATTTTTTTTATTTTTTATTATTTTGAGATAAAAGTGCAAATCATAGTCTTTAAGGAAAATGCAAATTTAGGAATATCGAAATTTCTAAATTGTCAATAGTGCTTTTAGAATTTTAGAACTGGGGAAATTTTCTTAAATAATCTTGTACATTGGCCTGGTTTCTGACTTTAATTAGAACTGGACATAATATTTTTGATCTATATAACACAAATTCCAAATTAATCCTTTACTCAAATAAAAACTTTATATAAACTTTCTTAATTAATAATTCAGCTCTTAATTAAATTAAATTTCAAATATAATGAATGTAAATCTTTAATTAAATAAACTTAATACATAATAGTTAATACGTAAATAATTAAGTCTATTTCCTTTTCCCACAGAGCAGTATTCCTCCCGTCGATTTATTTTGTTTTCTAAAAATTAATATCCACCCACTACCAACCATCCACTACCACACCTCTTGGCTTAACTGCCTTAAAAAATAATGTTATAATTTTCTACTTTACAAGTAATAAAATTCCAATTATATCCAAATAAAATATAATTTCACACTAAGAGAGTAGCACGGTGCTGTGTGCTATACTACAATATATAATAACATTGTACGAGTATTATTATGTCTATAGGCATAACGAGAAGTGAAAAGCGAAAATAAGCCAAGAAAATTAAAACCATTAATTTTCTTCTTTTTCTTTCCAAAAATTCTAAAAATATTTCGATTTAAATTTTTCCCCATTATTCAAAATAAAAACAAAATATTAAAATTAGGGTTAAGGGAATTATAAACAATTTGCGTCATAATGCAAAATGTATTTTGAATTTAAATTAATTAAAAGTCATTTATCTCACTTTTCATTCGATCCAACAAAAAAAAAAAAAAAATCAATTTATCTTTTTATTTTTTATCGAAAATAATTATTACCTAAAGCAGTTTTTAGGTAAATGAATCAATATATCAATTAACACCTTTTATTTTATAATTAATCCCCCCCTTTTTTGCAAGAACAACGAAATTGTAAATTATTTATTAAACGTTGGTGGATTTATTGATGCAGATTAACAAATGAGATGAAATACTTTTGGAAGTTTCGATTCAAAAAATTCTACCTGACAACCGCATGAAAAGGTAAATCGTTCCAGTATGTAGTAGTGAAAATTTCAAAATTCAAAGTTAAATTTTTAGGGAAATTTCAAAATTATGGAAAGCAGTTGAGTTCCCGCTTAGAGAATGAAACAAGTTTGTGAAAAATATCCATAGTTTCTGAATTTGGTCGCAAAATAGGAATTGAGAAATGAGAGTACATGTTGTAAAATATTTAACATTATTATTGTGTGGTGTACCGTGTACATATTTGTTTTCTTTGGATTAATGTGTTGGTAGCAGTGGAAACAACAGCCTTAAAAATAATACAAAAAAAAATACGCCACACAATAATACAATTGAATACTATGCATCTTGTAGGTACACGAAACTCTCGTTTCTCAATTCCTATTTGACGACCAAAATTCGGATACATAATCGATCTGAGAAGTTAAGATTTGCAGTTTGGTTGATTTTATATAATCGCATATTTTAACTAGCCTCCTTTTAGCTCAATACACTTTGCTCAACGATATTTCAATTTTTTAAGTCATCTGTTTCGACGATAACCTCATCGTTCGAAGTAAATCACTTCTTCCCTTCTCTAAATAGTCAATCCATGGTCAATAGTCTTCGCCTTCTTTGGTGGACGTTCCCATGAAGTCAAGCAATAGTTTTACTGTGATTTCTGGTGTTACTGATAGATCCATATTTTATCAATAGTCGCATAATAAATTCGTTCGGATTGCGCTTGTTCTTGGCTATACACTCCTAAACATTTTGATTACTTCCGTGGTAGTAAAAAATTTCAAACTTGTTTGCTTTCAATGGCTGTCTAAATAAAACTAAATTGCATATTGGCTTGACATTTGGGGTGCATATTTAAAGACTGGAGGTAATCTACATCCACTAAAGCTATTTTTGTATTTATTAGGTGTGCTTAATCAACTGATCAAATTAGAAAACTACGCTAAATTTGAACTTTTCGAAAAAATCTCGAAAAGTTCTTTCGTTTGCTTTCTCAAAATAAATAATTATTGTCTACTGTTGTATTGAATACAAATATTTTCTTTCTTTAACGAAAAATGACAAAGAAATTTACATTTGAAAGGATATTTTGGAAGATATTTGCAAAATAAATTTTCTGGCCCCAAATTGATGAAAATGGCTTAAATATGAAGTTTCAGGTTAAACCATCTGGGGCCTCCTACTTTACACAGTAGTTGCCAAATCGAGGACGTACGGCTATAGACCCGTTTTGTATAAACCACCTGCTGACATGAAAGGTGGGTCGGCCCATGAATTCTGCACTCTCAACAGTGAGTCATAGTTGTGTTCATTGTCACCACCGATCGTAATCAGATGATGAAAAATCCCTTTTGCATCCCGCCCCTATTGGGATTTGAACCCGGTGCCTCCCGATCCAAACGCCACAGCTTTAACCACTGAGCCGTTTGGTTAGTCTCTATTCCCTTAATCGTCTCACTTAATTCGACGTGACAATTGTTGGTATCACTTGAACTATAAAAAATATAACGGGTTGAAACCTCACGAGATGATCAGAACTTCGGTCCTGAAAATTAACTCAACCCTCAAATTAATCCCGAGCCGAACCTCTTAACTCAATCTCTAGTTTAACCTCTAACTTAATTTGCAACTCATCAGCCTCCAATGCAATCCAAAACGCAATCACCAAATTAACCATCAACCCAACCCTCAACTCAATCACCAAATCAATCTTCAAATCAACCCTTAACGCAAGCTAACTAAACCCCAACTCAACTTAGTCACACTTAATGGCCAAACGAATTCCGAAATCAACTCGATTCGAAAGCTACATGCATGTACGAACTGAATTCAAATCAACTTAATTTAAACTTCCACTTAAACCTCAATTCGAACCCAAATTTATTCCTAACCGAACCCCTCACTCAAATCCAACTCAAATAGAACTCAAACCCTATTCAACCCCAATTCGACCTCAACGCTACCAACCCAACCCTAAACTTAACCATAACCCAACCCCAACACAACCACAACTGAATTCCAACTCAACCATAACTGAACCCCAACTCAACCTCGATTCAATCTTCAACTCAACCCCAAACCCAACGTTTAACTCAAACCCTAAATCAAGACGGTTCGAAAACTACATGTGTACCTTCCAACTTCCAACTCAAATCTCAACTCAATCTCCAAATAAATCTCACTTAACCTAAAACTAAACGCCCTTCTCTTTCCCCAAATCAACATGGTCCGACTTGCCTACTTGAACTCAACTCAAGCTAATTTCCATCCACAGCTCTCCTCTAATAAATCCGCAACGGGATGCTATCACCAACACCATCACTATCACCATCAGCATTACCACCACCGTTGTTACGTATCGATTTATTTTTCATTTTGCACTAAATATTAAAAAATCAGCTCAACGCTGAAGTTTTGCAAATTCCTCCATAATAACTTAGGACCTGATTATCATCAGCAAACTGAACGCCCAGCTCAATCCTCAAACTAGCATATAAAAAAAATTTGTCAACTCACTCAGGGACTTTCAAAACGTCGAGAATAGTGAGGAGGTGAAAAAGAGCCGTAAGGCTGAAATACTTATACTAAAAACAATTATTGCTAGAGAATAAGAGATTGATGATTCGATAGAGGTGAGTGCAGTAGCGAAGTCAGCTGAACTGCACTAATGAATAAGAGAACCACTAATGTTATCAGAAATTCAGAAGTAAAGCAAGCTCTAGGTTTAAAACGTAGTAAACGTAAAGAGATTAGTATGGCTCTAGTTCGGCAAGGTAGCAGCCTAACATATGAGTTCCTTTTGGGATAACTTAAGTGTATTAAGCGATTGCGAAATCTGGGAATCTTTATGAGACCGGTATTGAGGTTGAAGTTATTTACGAAACCTGTGATTTCGAAACCAGTAGAACTCTACACCGGATAGTTTAGATGCTTTATCCTCTCAAACAAACTTTCGACGACCATCAACCTTCATTTCAAAGAATTTTTTTTTTTATATTCACGCCTCACTCATTTATCATTTGCTTTCCTATGTATAAATCTTTTTTGCTTAAATGATTATAATCCCATATAGAGTGGTTAATCTGAGTAAACGTAAAGAGTGAATCCATTATTATCCCAGTTATGCCCTAAAAAAACATTTATCGCCTAAAACCCTACGTAATTAAGAAAATACAAAATACACCAAGAATCTCTCCCATTTGAGCTTCGTAATCCTCTTTTACCCCAATTAATTATCTAAATTTTGTTACATTTTCTTATTTTTGTTGGTTTTGTTTTGTATACCTCGTAATTAGAAATTTATTAAGCTTTTCTAACCCCTGCAACAAAAAAAAAAAAAGATAAATTTACGTTAGGGGCTTGAAAATTAAAAAGTTACAAAAATGTAATAATACAATATAATGGCATGATGTCAAATCTAATGAAAATCTCGAACTTTTTTCTGTTTTGTGTTTTCTTAAGAAAGTAACTTCCTTCTTTTTTGTATGTAATTTTGAAGTAAAAACAAATAACTGACTCGAGGTTATAAAATATAATTTAATAAGATTAGCGTCTATAACTTTTTGCGTTATTTATGATTTGGTTAAATTGGTCACCAAAAGACCGTCGCATACAAAAATAATGGTGCAAGAAGCGGCCGATACTATTCATATTGTACTCTAAATAAGTCGATGAACAACGGTCTAATGTTTTTCTTTTTTTCGCGTTTATTTTCAGAACACAACATGCAGCTTAGAAGTTAATTTGGAGACATCAATTATTTGTCCATTCCTCGGTATCCAGATTGAAGAAGCAAAAGAGAATGGTCCTAATACAACAGACACATCATCATTGGTTGTTACTACAATCAGCCCAGTAACTGCTAAACCAAATGGTAGCGATACAACAAAAACTGAAACAGCAACTGTAATCAATAAGGATACAGGAGATATTGAATCACATGGAATATCTGCAGTTGGTATTATTATGATATCACTAGTGATTAGTTTAATGCTTGGATCGGCTGGGTATGTTTTACGATCACCTGATCGTCGTGCACGTGCCATGTCAGTCTTCCGTCGCCGCAGTCTACCCATTCCATATAGTCGGGTAAGTTACATTTAAATACATAAAAAGAAAAAAAAACAAGTGTTTTAAATTTTTGTTTGTTTTGCCTTTCAACACTAAACATTCCAGGAGTTATAGCACCCAATAATTTATCACAAAAATAGGTCAATATATTTTATATCCAAATGCACATTACTATGCACAAGTACACCAAAGTTAAAATTAGCGCTTTTTAAAAATGTTTTAGCCAAAATTTATAGGTAGGTTGTTTTCTTGGTGTAGAAAGAGTGCGTGTACTTAAAAATTCATATCACAAGAATCAACAACCAATTCGCTGGCAGGTTTTTATAAATTTTTAATTTTTTTATTTATTCTGGATATGGGAATATTTAATATTTGGAATGCAAATAAACATAGTTTTAAAGACAAATTTGGCGAAACTGGAAAGATTAATTTGAATAATATAATTTTTAAGATCTTCTTTTACTAAAACACTAAAATAATTTCAATTAATCTGTGACTAAGTGGGATGGGGTTAAATATGCCTGAAATGTTTACTGCTATATTTGAGAAACTTCAGTTTTACTTAAGTGAATTAAAACTTTCGTTTCTCGTATTTAACAATATTAAAATAATAAACTTTTATAATTTGTTAGGACTTAGAAGGTTTAGAAGTGAAGTGGGATTATGATGAAGATATCAAAGGCCGCTACTAAATTACTCAACTGTGCTTAATGTGCTAACTATTCAGCAAAATACGCTTGCGTTTACTTGCCTACATTTTTTCATGCATTAGATTTTTGAAGATTTTCTCGGCTCTTTGAACAATATTTAAATCGAATGAGTTTACTTGCTTACACGAGTGAATTCAATTGTTTGACAATAGATGTACAGTGACGTAGGGTGACCAGATCAAAATTTACAAATTGGGGTAGGCCAATTCTCTGATCAAAATTCAATGAAGTGGGGTATAATACCCCAGAAAGGGGTATGACGGCTAATCAATTTGGGGTGGATTCTAGAGGCGAATTCTAGAAAATTATTTATTTAGTAATTTTATTAATTCAGTCTTCTTAATGTTTTGGTATAATAATGTTAATGTTTCTGTATTGTAAATACTAGACATATTGTAGGAAAGCTTAATTATAACAATAATTAAAAATAAAAAAACTATCACTTCAAATTGCAAATTAGATCACAAAATAATAAAATAAATAATCAATTTAACAAAAAAAGATACATAGAAATAGAACTTATCAATACAAATAATTTTCGCTGGAGCGAATTTGTTTTAGAAGGTTTTGATCTTTTAATGCGTAAGAATAAAATTCTTTATAGGAAAAATGAAAGTTAGTTTTAATGAGAAGCTCGCCTTCAATTGCCACAACGTGCAACAGACTTTTATCTTTTCTCCAGGCAAAGAACATTTGGGAAAATATTCTTTCGCTCATTGCATTGGAGTGTGGTATGGAAACAATAAAGATCATCAATTTCTCTAAATTAGGAGTATTGATTAGTTGTGTTACTTGGTTTTTTAATAGAACATATTCCTCGTACAATTTATCGACAGCTACACTATGAACATTGAATTGGTTGATAATTTTCAATAAATCATCAAACAATGGAACTTTTTTAAGTTTTAATGCTTGTAGCAACTCGTGCTTATTTCCTTAAAAGAAAATCTTTCTTCAATATAAACAGTTATAGCTTTTAAAAAAGCATTAGCCCGTTTTTAAACAAATTCACCTCTTGTAAATTGTCACATAAGCATTTGGCCAGCAATAACCCATAAAATTATAAACATAGTACATAATATAAACACAGCATGCACTCAAAAAACTTACAAAATTTTAGTTTTGACGATTTTGGGGTATTTTTCATACCCCATTTCATTTTTTTTAAATTAGGGTATTTTCGAATTTAGAACGGAAAAAGGGGTATAATACCCCAGAAAGGGGTATGTCTGGTCACCCTAAGTGACGATGAGACCACGTGGGGTTAACGTTTCGACTGGAAATTTGCATTTTCTATAAATTCGTAATAAGCATTTTACACAAGTATAAAACGTAAATGACTATTTAAATGCGAAATATGTAATTGATACAGGGGTCCTTCTTTAGTAACATTCACCCCTATTATGATTATCGAGTCGATCGACAATCGCCACGACTCTGTGTTGCGTTTTCGTTTTTTCATTTGACAAACACAAACCGATAAAGGAAAAGGCAACACAGAGTCGTTCCTTCGAGCCATTATATTACAGTGGACAAAGAAATATATTATTATTGTCTGAGCACAGCAATCTCAACCAACCTAAACATAAAATTATAATTAGAATTATTTAGGCTAGAATTTAATTACAATTATATAAAAACCCGAGAAACAAACCCAAAAATCGTCGTCTGCTTTTTTTTGCAGATGTAGAGTTTCATATTTTTTCTGTAAAATCGTCGATGTGTGAATAAATAACTATAATAAGGTTACAAAAACAAGAAAACCAATAATTTTTATTGGTTTATGACATTTTTTGTTTAAATTTATTTTTTAATGTATAAAGAAAACGAATTTTTGATTTGACATCTGCATCTGCGAAAATCTTTCAATGTAAATCAGTCTTTAAACGTCAAACTGCATACGGATTCCAGTATAGCGTAAAATTATCCCATACACTCTTCAAACTGCATACGGATTCTAGTAGTGCATTAAATAAATAAATCCAAAAAAGATTCAGCTAAATCCAATTATTTTTTGAATTTACTTAAATCAAATCCGATTTTTAGTTTCAATACCTACCACTAAAATTTGCTTCATATGAAACACATCAAACAAAAATTAAATTCGAAAATAAATCTTTGCGCGTTGCTTTCTGAAATTTTAAATCGAAACCTAAATCTAATCATATCTTACCAAATCAATATACTTATATCTCATAACTAAAATTTGAAGTTAGAATAATTATTTTTTATAATGTTAGCCGATAGATGTCAGCGGTTAATGTGTGTAGAACCAATGAATAAACCATTTGTGATGAGTACAATTTTTCCCAAGCACACATTATCACTGAACTCTATTGGAAATGTATTCTATGTTCGATTATTCTGTTGTCAACCGTAGTGAAGAAGTGTTTAGGATAATTCTAAAGTTAATAAAATTAAAATAACTACAAAATTTTTAAACGACGGTCATTTTATATTCTCATTGAACCAGTCATTATTAACAAAGATCAAACTCTGCGACAATCAATCAGTTCGTACACACACATTAAATGGTCTTTCGAGCCGGATGAGTGAAGAATTTCCAGAAGTTGAGTAATAATTAATTGGCGTTAAAACGTGAAACGTAAGTTCATAACATAAATACTCAAACATTAAATCAGTGTAGTTAATTAGAGTTAGTTGTGTCAACACACATCAACATAACGTATACATATACAGGGTGGGGAAAAAGTATGGAAACCCCTAAAAATCTCGCGGAGATCGGTAAAAAAAAATCGAGCAAGGTTTATTCTTAGGTAATTTTCAACAAGCAATTTAATGGTGAGCTTGGTTGTGACCTTGACCTTCATCTTCAAGGCCATATTGAGATCAAGGTTATTTTTTTATAAGGAGACCCCAGTTTTTGACATCGGATTCGAAAAGAGCGATCAATTGTACGTCCGACTATGTATTTTCCATGACCTCCCAAGGTCACCTGAAGGAATATGTCTAATTGTAAAGCTTATGATTTGCTATGAAAATTTAAAAAAAAATAAAAAAAACAGAAATAACAGAACTTTGTAAGCTATGAAATATAAAAAAAATAAAAACTTTAAAAATAAAGAAATAATTTTTTTAATTTTAATTTTTTTTAATGTTCGTAACAAATCATAAGCATTATATTCATTCAGGTGACCTTGGAAGGTCATGGAAAATACATAGTTGGACGAACAATTGATCGCTCTTTTTGAATCCGATGTTAAAAATAGGCGTTTTCCTATAAAAAATGCCCTTGACCTGAATATGATCTTGAAGATGAAGGTCAAGGTCACAACCAAGCTCACCATTAAATTCTTTGTTTAAAATTACCTAAGAATAAACCTTGCTCATTTTTTTTGTTTGGACTGAACTCCGCAAGATTTTTAGGGGTTTCCATACTTTTTCCTCACCCTGTATGTGAAGAACCAAAGTAAATATTGAATTGAACGTGTGAATCTGAGTGTCAAATTACACATTTAAAAAAAATATATCTGTGGCTAAACACATTTTTAGCTAATTCCAGCATTCATACTCGACAATATGGCGGATGACCTCAAACGAAGACGTGGTAATGTTAAGAGTGCTCTTCCTCATTTAAGAAATAATTTCGTTGATAAAATTAATGCAGCGACAACTATTGAAGCTATACATATTCGGCTGGAATTGTTGGAGAAACATTACGCCGAATTTGGGGTAATAGAGGATCGATTGCTAGCATTACCAAATCAAACTTCCGATCGAGATGAGTTCGAAGAAGCCTATTGTGGTATTTGCTATTGTGACATTAAGGAAAGGCTGCAGATTGGAGTGAAGCGAAGAGATTCAGTTCAAAACCAACTCAACACCACCCTAAATGAGACCATCACTCGGTTTGCTGATCAACAAAAAACATGCTTCGAAAATTTAAATCAAACTACAACTAGTTCGACATCCATGTGCTACGTTCGATTACCAAGGATTGATTTTCCTCCGTTCAGTGGAGATTATGCAGAATTCGTCTCATTGGACGACTTATATGATGTCAGTATTCACAACAACCACATGCTAACGAACGCACATACATTTCAATATTATCTAATCAAACATGTGCCAGTTACGGATACAAACTACAGGAATGCGTGGAACAAAATTAAGGAACGATACCATCGCGTGGGCCATATCAGATCATCGTTGATTTTAAGTTTTTGGAAATAGCATCTAGTAAAGTTACCGCAAAGAGGCTTAGAATCAGCACGAAAATTGCGGATGAGGTTGCTAGGGGCCGCGAAGCATTGGGCACTGACGCAGGGAGTCGTGATCCATGGCTTATTAATCTTTTAATGAATAAATTGGATATCGAAACCAGACAGTCATGGCTGCTGTATATTGGAAGCACAAGCTACCCTACGTTCAATGAGTTTTTACAATTTTTAGTAGTAAAATGTAATGCACTAAACACATGTGATCAATCCATAAAGGATGGTACCTCTAACAAACCAAAACAGACAGTCCGAACAGCCACTAATTATAACAATACTTCTTTAACATGTGCTATTTGTTTTCAAGAGCACCGAATTGAGCACGGAGTGCTCCCAATTTATGTGGAGACCACGCAGTATCAAACATTCATTGGTCAGCTAATGCATTAAAAATTCAATCATTAATACTCAATAAGTTAACGCCATTACTGTCATCCATACCAATAAATCGGGAAAACTTAAGTTTCATTCCTGGGATAGAATTGGCTGATTCGTCTTTCGACCAACCAGGAAAAATCGACGACATAATTGGAGCAGATAATTTTTTTAAAATTTTAACAAACGCTAAATGCATCAGAAGGATCGCTACTAGCACAAAATACAATGTTTGGATGGGTGATATCCGGGCGAACCGTCGCAACTGGAGCGGCTATTTCAACCTTTAATTTAAATGTGGATGTTGATAAAACATTAGGGCAATTTTTTGAGTTGGAAGAAATACCAACTACATAACAAAAGTACTTACACCAGGCAGGGTGATGGTAGATACATACATTGTTCGTCTACCATTTAAAAAGGATGACAAATCGTTTGTCAATTCTTTTCAGAAAGCGTATCAGAGGATATTGGCCATGGAACGCCGGTTCATTAAAGACGACAGACTACGGGTCAAGTACACAACATTCATGAAAAACTATATATCCATGGGCCACATGAAACCTCTATCAAAGGAGAAAAAAATCACAGATGACAATCAAATATTTTACCTTCCATACCACGCGGTCTTCAAGAAAAATGTCAACAACAGCGATATCCGGGTAGTATTCGACGGCTCCAGTAAGAGTTATAAATGATAAATTAATGGTCGGGCTGACGATTCAACCTACTCTGTGGGATATTCTGATACGTTTTCGAGTGAATTAAGTTGCCCTAGTCGCAGACATCGAGAAGATGTATCGGCAGGTTGCAATGAATAAAAAGGATGCCAATTTTCTAAGAATTCTGTGGAGAGAGAACTGCAGCCAACCATTATAACATTACATATTAACCACAGTTACGTATGGTACTTCTGTAGCACCTTTTTTAGTAACTCGATCGTTGCAGTAACTGGCTTACGACGAGAAATCAAAATATCCAGAAACGGTTCAAATAGTTCTTCGAGACTTTTAGGTGGATGACTTGCTCACAGGAGCAAGAAATTCGCTAGAAACAGCTAATCTAAAATTAAGCTTAATTAATCTGTTGGAATCAGGAGGTTTTCCACTGAGAAAATTGAAATCAAATATAGCAGAACTGTGCGACTCAACCGACCATAAGTCTGCGATGTCATTTGGTGAAGAATTAACTTCGATAAAAATTCTAGGATTACTCAGTAGAGACGCATTTACCTTTAAAGTTAACATTGACTGTAATACTCTTGCTACAAAAAGAACCTTTCTATCTGAAGCGTCAAGAGTCTTCGATCCTCTGGACTGGCTACCACCAGCAATAATTGTAATGAAAATCCTGTTTCAGCAGCTGTGGGGAATAAAACACGACTGGAATGCATACTGCCTATTGATATACTTACAGTTTGGAGAAAAATAAAAGTCGAAATGTCAAACCTCCAAGGGATACAAATTCCAAGATAAATAGCCATTCACAATCAACACACAAAAATCCATTGTTTGAGACTAGAGACTAGAGTTATGTCACGTGGAGCCCATCTATTATTGTAACAAAACTACTAACGTAATTAAAATAAATAGATGCATGTATAGTGAAAATAATATCTTAGCGAAATTCTGATAGATTTCGCGCATCTATAAAAAAAACAAATGGCGTAAGTACGGCGATGTATTTAGGCTAATTTGAGGTTAGAATTTGTCTATTTTGATTAATGTTTTTCCTCAAATTTATTCACAATAATTAATGTAATTTTAATTTAGATAACATACTCCATACGGATTCTAGTATAGCGTAAAATTATCCCATAAACTCTTCAAACTGCATACGGATTCTAGTACAGCAATGTTAGCCGATAGATGTCCGCGGTTTATGTCAAATCAGCTGGTTTCATTAGTGCGGCTGTTTGGAACAATGCCAAGGATGGCATCACCAGGTACTAGACAATAGTCGTGTTCCAGTCGACCACTCACAAGTACTTATGAGTAGTTAGGTTTGTGTCTTTGCTTAAATTTAACTACTCGTAACTGCTCTTGCCAGAATGCAAGAGCAGTTACGAGTAGTTAAATTTAAGCAAAGACACAAACCTAACTACTCATAAGTACTTGAAGTGGTCGACTGGAACACGACTAATAAGGCGGTTGGAAAAACTACCACATAAACAGCCAAACCAGGATAATCAAAAGATAGAGCAGTAGAAAAACTTGAATAACAGACAACTATGTATGTTAATCCGACCGATAGACTTACTTCTTGATGCATACTATTATATCGGTAAATTGTTACCAGATTCAATAAAAGTAAACCAAAAAATTGTTGGATGAATATCCTTCAATTATTAATATCCTTCATTATTGCTAAAGGAAATGGTTCACAGGGGGCTTTTAACCAATTGATGAAAATAGAGAAAATGTGTGCCAGAGTACTATTTGGGGCGAGTAACTCAACCGCAATACATACCCTATGGTCTGAAACAGAAGATCCACCTCTCGATTCAAAGAGAGGCAGTGTAGCACAATGCGAGACAGTAAGAATGCTAACAAAGAAATAACAAGAAGAATCTAACAAGGATATGAATGAATTTATTGCCTAAATTATATTTGGTAAAATCCGTTGATGGTATTTGCAACAGATTTATGCAGTACAAATGTTAGTAAGGGTGACAATAGAGTAAGTGTTGGTATTTTTATGCCTGGTACAAATGTGGAAAAGGTGTTTTAAAGTGTAAACGTCGGTTCCACGATTGGTTTATGTTTGCTAAAATGTAGGAAGAGGAAGACAAGGAAATGTGCATATGGATTTGACCTTTGAATACGTTCGTGTCGATCAACGTGATGTGACCATACAATGAGTTTCATCACATATATAGGCAGATCGAAGGGGTGAAAGAGCTGAAATTTTAGCTAAAAAGAGAACACTGACTGACGTTTTACCGGAATATGAAACCAAGGAATCTTCGAAGAAAATGACTCTCCTTTTACATTTCTCTATAAAGAGACAGAGAAATATTGCGAATGACCGAGAAAATCAGGCTGAACCAAAGTAATTAAGAAAGAATGCTTATGAAAGCGTCGATTGAGTTTGAACAAGAATTGGGAGTAGTGTAGAAATGCCGTAGATGTCGAACATCTGATATTGACCTGCCTAAAATACAATCAATACAGATCTAAGTTCAAAACACCCTTCGTAATGTTAGATCCTACTACGTCTGCCCAAACAACCAATGCGATTAAATGACACAAAATATGTCGAAATATGCATGACCGGGCTTAGCCCACGATTTTCTGCGCTTTGGGTTGTCGTAGTGGATCCAATTTCATTGTTTTTCCGCCATACCCATGGCCATGAAACGCTTGTTGAGTAACTCCCAATGATTCTTGGTCCAATAACGCCTTCAACTCAGCATCTTCAAACTTTTATGGCCTCCCCTCGCGTTCTTTGTTACTGGTGAAAAACAAAAAAGCAGTGCTTCCCGCAAATTGTGTTTTGTTGGCCCAAAGGTTGACATAGTTAGAGCACACAAAAAATATCTTGTTTACACTTCACAGCGAAATGACACATACTGATTTTAAGAGTGGATTAGGGAAATGATGACGTTTTAAGATGCATATTGCATATAGTTACAAGATGGTCCAATGCGGATTAATACTAGTTACGATTTCAATCAGTATAAACTTATCTACAAAATAAGTACAGTTCTACTGGATCGTACCATTCAACGAAGCTTAAGATACGATTACCAGAGAGTGCTACACAACGGAGATTTTTCTGTACTATTAAACTAGTTTCCGAGTAATTTGATTGATGCGAAACAGGGATGATGGCCTGAATACAGCCAGTGGTAATATTGTATTCTATTGGAAGATGAATATAGACTCTTGATACTGCAAAGTTTGTATTAAAATATATAATCCACTTTAAATTACTATTTTCTGTTTCGTTTGAAACATTCTCGTTAATATCTAACTCCATCATCTCTTTTGTTACGAAAACAATAAAAAATACAAACGGGTAATTAAAATTGTTTTTCGCACACTAAACAAGCAAGTTTCACCAACTACAATAAATTTGTAATAAATGAAATAACTTTCAGTGATAATATAGTATTGTCTTGCTTTGAAGGGTGTGTACGGCGTTTATATAAAAGTTGTAAGTTGTAAAATAGAGACATTAAATTATTTGCTGATGAAACCTTTTGACACAGTTTGCCGAGTCAATGACAGTGAAATCTCGTCTCATTTAAGCCTTAATCGTCAAATACCGGATGATCCATTAAAATCGTATAAGACGAATTTGCCAAATATCTCACACATGATGTACCCTTTGAATATATCAATTTGGTTTTAAACAAAGGAGACCATAAAATCACGATATTAGTTACATCTTAGATGTCACCACCGTCGTAAATGGGCGTTAATCTAAACGGGAATCCCCATATTTGATTGGTTATGTATGATTTTCTTTTGAAAAAATTCTTTAGATATTACATGGGCTGGACATATGCTTGGATTTTCAGGTCGATTTGTCATTTAGCTTGCATTTTACAAGTTACAATATTGACATGTTCTGCATATTGTGGAGAAAGGATAAATCTCAAATTCACATTACAATTCATTATCTTTATATGAAAGGCTTATCATCAACCGATATAAAAATGGATATGGATTTAAGTTTGGGCGAGTCTACACCATCTTATGAAACCGTCCGTATTTGGTTTGGTGAATATAAACGTAGTCGGTCGCACAAACGTTTTTATTGATGAAAATCCATGATATTGTATTGAGTCATCGTAAAGTGAAATTAAGTGAGATTGTTGACATAATAAACATTTCAAAAGAACGTAACGAAAATTTCTTGCACAGACATTTGCATATGAAAAAGCTTAAAGCCAGATTGCTCACTATCGATCAAAAGCTCGAACTACTTTACAGCATTGTTTGGAAAAAAAATCAAACTTAAGCTTGTCTTCTGGAGATCGCCAGTACCAAAGTGGACCCTCTTTACATATAATAAAATCGCAGGACTGAAAAGTTCATTAATTTTGACAGAATTGGCTCGGTTACACACACCTTTCGATAGTTAGTAATTTAAGACTATGACACCATAATTTAAATCTTAATTATTTCTTAAAACTAGAATCGAACCAGCTTCCAATCATTTGTCAATCTAAAATTAATAATTTAAATCAGATTCAGCTGAATATTCTAAAACAAAAATTCAAATAATTAGTAATTTCACTATTATATCAATTATTTGCTAATAAACTTAATAATTGGCAAACACGTTCTGTTCATACTCAGCTTCACTCTTCACCCCTAAAATTAATAGAAGTGAATGCATGCATCAGTTAATTTCCCCTGTGCCGTTATAACCAATATTCCAGAGCTAACCTCGTGTTAGTAAATATCCAGAGATGTGCGTTGACGCGTCGAGTATATATTATTGTCGGCGCGTGAATGACCTCACACATCACTAGTAGTAGTAACCCATTCAATTTGTTTAAAAAATGCGTGAGAAACTTCACTCCGGTCGATTTTTGATGAAAAATAAAAATAAAATTGGACTTCACAAACTGCAGCAATCTCTGGCTAAAATTAGTATGTTTATGGTTTAGATTTGATGGTTCCAATAGAGCTAGAAAAAATTGGTCGGTTTTCGTAGTTGTTTTGGTGAAAATAAACACAAGTTCTTTCTTGATAGTAAATCTTGGGAATAAAATCGAGATTTGAAAAAATTGGCTTAGAATACATAAAAAAAAAATTGTTTGCATCAAAAGAATCCACAGAAATTTGATCTAGGCAGTAGGCAGACCAAATATTGCTTAGATAAGTACAAGGTCTTTTGTGTATGTCGTGAAGTTAACCCCAGTTTTGTTTTGACGTTTTAACTCGTCAGTGTCTACCATTTAAACATGAAACAATACACGCTTTAACAACTTCTACAAATTAACTAAATTGTTCATACAACTTTACGTAGGCTACTTCAAATATTCGGTCGTTATAATCGTGTAACTAGACCATTAAACGTCTTATAGAAAAATTCGAATCAATATATGTATTCACTTCATAATGTTGCCGTTGCCAATAAGACAAAGAAATGCAAGTAGAGCTGAGAATATTATACGGCTGTACGCAAGAGTGTGAATGAGAACCCAAATCAGTCAATTCCGCCCCGTTCGCAGGAATTGGGTTGAGTTGCCCAAATGTCAATATGGCGAATTTTGCGCAAGGACTTGAGCCTATGTGCCTATAAGATCGCCTTCCCGCATGACCATCTAATGCGACATAATTTCTTTGATTGGGCTCTAAACAAACTTCACGAAAATCCTGATTTTCATTTTAAAATCATTGTGAGCGATGAAGCTCAACGGCTTCGTTAAAAAGCAAAATTGTCGGATTTGGTCAAGCGAGCAATCCGAATCCATTCACAAAACACCAATACATCCACAAAAATTGACTGTTTGGTGTGGATTTCATTCTGAAGGCGTCATTGATCCATATTTCTTTTTAAACGAAAATAAACAATCCGTTACGGTTAATGGAAACCGCTTCCGTGATATGCTGTGGCTGTGTTGTTGTAGGATTAATTGAAAGAATTGGACTTGGCCGATATATGGTTTCAGCAGGACGGTACCACATGCCACACAGCTGGTCAAACCATCGGTTTATTGAAATTGAAGCTCGGTGAATGTGTTAGTTCTCTCAAATGGACCAGTCAATTGGCCGCCTCGTTCATGCAATTTAACGCATTTAGACTTTTTTCTTCGGGGCTGTATCAAGTTAATAGTCTATTCAAAATCCATAGACTTTAGAAGCTCTCAGAGTCAACCTTGAATGCGAAATTGCTGGAATATCGCCGATTTTTGCAAAAAATGTATAGAAAATTGGGTTCAGCGCATTCACTCGTGCAGTCGTTTCCGTGGAGGACATTTGATTAAAGTTGACTTTAGTGCTCTCGTGTTCTCAATCTATAACTTATTCAAATAAGTATCCTGACGAGGTGCTTATTCCATATTTCAGCCAAAATCAAATTTCATTTTGTAGTATCACACTATTTAGATAAATCCTACACAAAAACTCAATCAATTTAAATTTTGTTGCAAGAGAGAGGTAGAAAATAAATCACCTCGCCAGGATACTTACGTGAATAAGTTAGATTCCACAAATAAGTATTAGTTTTCAAAACAGTCTTAATACAAATTACCACAATACAAACCGCGGTTGCGCCATATAATGATAAGGGTTTCTCTTTCTGACCTCCGGCTCCGGTTTGCTGGTTCCTTTCAACTGGTTTATTAGGGGATTTTTTCGGTGTATAAGGAACGTTTTTCCCAGCGAGCTTCAAATGCGATTGAATTTATACATTCTTACTCTTATGTCCGTCGTGATGGAGTTCCCGGTTCTTGTATCCTTCCTTTTTTATCCACCGTGATTTACTAGGTGATTTAAAAAGTTCGTGGACCACCTATATTCTACTATACCTTTTCCAATTGTAATTCAGATAGTAAGTTGTGTAAGCTTCACTATGAACCTATATTGCAATGAATTCTGAAGAAAATAAAATAAAACAAGCCCGTTATGTCCAAAATTTGAACGATTACATTCAAGAAGGAAACAAATAGTTTCAATCGATAAAACTAGCCGCTCAAGAGCTGGTTCCAGAGCAATGCAACAACTTCTAGAGCCCCGAAGTTCATTTAATTGAGTAATTTCGGTGGCGGCTGTTGTAGCGATGGAACGAAGGAGAGGTTCGTTCACTTCACAGCTGGCCAATGCTTGGGTAAACTCATTAATGCAGAAGTGGCAACGAATGGAAAACCTAGCAGATTTGGTGATAGTTGCTGGAAACAGTGATTAATGGGATAATAGAAACTCTTTTGTGGTTATCGCCCAACTCTCCCATGCTTAATCCCATAGAGAATATTAATTGTTTAAAAATCAAGTCTGAAGTGAAAAACCATATTAAAATTTTTGCTGTTGCAGGGACTGGTGTTATTGAACAAAGACTTGTTTATTTAGAGGAGAATATAAATCAGGCCTAGGACACCTTAAATGAAGTTGTTTGCACTCGGGTTGACTGTATACTTAAAATATATTTAATACATTTTTTGACTGTTATCTTTGTCTAAAACCCAATTGACGCTTCCTGAATTACAATTGACTGAATTACAATGATTTTTTCCGAATTACAATTAGAAAAAATCTACTAGAAATACATCAATTGACCGCACGTACATTGAGCATTCACTCTTCATTTGAACGCATATGAAATTTCAAGTTGATCTGTCAAACAGTTTTGTTCAGACAGCTGATTAAACTACATAGATGCGTTTTTGTATTTTTTTTTAATGAAAAAAAAATGAATATCGTACTGTCATTAGAATCTTGTTAAGAAAGGTTGAAATAATTGTCTAAACTGAATCTTACAAGTCGTCGCTCGAAATCAGTTTTATCTTTTCAAAAACGATCCGTGTTGTTGAGAAAGTCGTATACGAAGTCGATTTTGATTCTAAAGCTGAATTCACCAGATTTGTCCATTGAGCTCGTCAAGAAAATGACAACTTGACGGAGTTAAAAACCGAGTTAAAAATATGTTATCTTGCTTTTTTTTTTTAGAAATTTCAGAATTAGCAAAATCTAAAATAAGAATGGAAAAAGCAAAACAATGTTGGTATGCCTGAAATATTGTGTCCAGCGAGATAACATATTTTTAACTCGGTTTTTTAGTTCCGTCAAGTTGTCATTTTCTTGGCGAGCTCAATGTACAAATCTGTGCTGAGATGTTTTAACATCACTTTCGATTCGTTTTCGATTGTATTTTGTCTCTTCTAACAAGAACAAAATTGTACTCTATTTCCTTTTTCATTACGATTTTTCTAATGCGATCTCAGCCTATTGTATACTTACTCTTTTCTTCACTTCGATAAAATATCGTAAACAAAAATTTGAATGACAAAGAGTGATGAATGAAAGTAGAAATAGAATGATGTTTTATGCGAGCATGCTGAGATCGCAATAGATAAAGCTTAATTTAAAAGTCGAAATAGTATACAATTTTATTCTTGAAAAGAGAGACATGAATACTATCGAACATCGAAAAAAGTGATGTTAGAACATCTCAGCACTGGTGAATTCAGCTTAATTTACAATAATAAATCAGCTTTCTCATACCTAATTGATAGGGGCCACCCTTTTTTTTGAAGCGGATATCTTTTGAACCGCGCTAGTTAGAAACATGAAACAAAAGAAGGTTTGCCCGATTCTGCAAAAATAAAAGTTCCAGTTTTCAGAAAATCCCAGTTTTCATTTTTATTTTATTTTAAATTAAAATTCTCCTTCGTCAAAAGGGGTGGCCCGTATTAAAAAAAGTATGTCTTTAAAAACCAAGATTTTGAAAACTGAGCTATTGGAAACCGGGATTTTGAATCCAGGATTTTGAAACCGGAATTTCGTAGTACATCCGTTAAATTTGCCTGCTTTTCGAAATCCCGGTTTCAAAATCCTGGTTTTCAAAATCTTGATTTTTAAAGACATACTTTTTTTTTAATTCGGGCCACCCCTTTTGGCGAAGGAGAATTTTATTGTAAAATAAAAATAAAAACTGGGATTTTCTGAAAACTGGAATTTATATTTTTGCAGAACCGGGATTTTGAAAAACAGGATTATGAAAAATGGGATTTTAAATAGCGGTATTTTTTTGGGTAGGATTTTGATAATGCGGGATTTTGAAATGCGGGATATCTTTACGATCCCTCGATTTCTCGTGTGTATACGGGATCACTACATTTGCCTGAAAAAAAAAATCTAGAAATTTCCGGAAAAGCAATCCAGAAAAAATATTTTGTTGAAAATAACTGAAACAAATTCAATTTTATAGGCAGTTTTAGACTTTTGACATCACTTGAAACATTTGTGGTCACTAGAAGCGATACAATTCCTTTGATCTGTGTTTGCAAGGTTGACGAAGCATTAAATCCGTAATTCGCTCCAATACATTCGTCGATGTCATACTAACCCAACGAATTAAGCCAACCACAAAATAACTTGAAACATTTGTGGTAGAACCATCAATAGAAGCCATATGAGCGATACGATTCCTTTGATCTGTGTCTGAAAGGTTGACGAATCAATTTCCATTTTCGTAAATATTAAGAACTTTACGGAAAAAGTCAAATTCGATAAATTTTAATTTGGTCCACACTTTGATAATTGTGTTTCTGGATGTTAGTTTTCTGGATTTTTGTTTTTCGGAATTTTTTTGTTTCTGAATTTTTTTTCTCGATTTTTTTTCGGGATTTTCAATTTCTGTATTATTTTTTTCTAGCAAAGGTAGCCAACCCACTCCGTGTATACATCGTTAAATCAAGGTAAAATTGCACCAATTGTGGAACAACTAGATTTTAGAATTTTCATAGGCTTTAGGGATTTTGTACTCTCGGGATTTTTTGAAACCTTCGGGATTTTGTACCCTCGGGAATTTGGATTCTCGGGATTTTGTGTCTCTTCCATCCATTATTCACTGCTAGTTTAACTAGTAGTCTCTTGCCATTTTCTTTATAATTAAATTGAGACGTCAAAATGTCGACGAAAATTATTTTAGGATTTTAAAGGATTATGAAATACAATGGTATTTGTCGGTCGCGGACAAAGTATCGTATTCTACTCGCATATAATGGCTTTCATTCTTAAACTTCATCTTCATGAATAACAGCGCTATTATTCTATGCTGTTATACCTGTCAAAAATTAAATTATTATATTTCAATCGATATACATCAAAATTATTTTTTATTTCTTTAAATTGTCCGAATAAAACAGGTATTTTTCAATAATTGTCGAATTAGCTGTGTTTCAAGTTAAATCAATTTTCGTGATATCCAGTTATATAACGCTAATTTCGTCAAAAAGAGTGTCGAAGGAGGTTTGTGATATTTATATTCCCAAGTATACCAGGAAATTTGATTAACTTTTATTTTAGGAAAAATTACAGGCGCAACCTAAAACATCTGCGAGATGCAAGCAATCCTTACGAGTTGCCTGAGACAAAATTTAAAAATTTTTTTAGATTAAATAAACCAACCGTCCAATTTATTTCAAGAAAATTGGAAAGCAAATCTCGGCAAACAGATATACCCTTTAAATTAAAGGTTTTATGTACTCTTCACTTTTTTGGGCCCTGGATCCTATCAATTGTCAACCGGTAGCTGCCAGATTATAGCACTGTCTCTCAATCCAGCGTATCTTGGGCTGTTACTGACATGACAAGACATAGTCGTTCATTTGATGGATGAATTTAATGAATTCCTTTCCGCAAAATATGTTGGAACATGCAGAAATTAAATTGGGTTCTAATCAAATATTTGAAATGAGCGAAATTATCGGGGCTACAGACGGTTGCCATATAGCCATAGTAGCACCACACAAGCACGATGAATTTTACAAGGGACATTTGTTTAGAAATCGGAAGGGTTATCAAAGCATTAACACTTTAATTTGCTGTGATAGCTAAAAGGCGAACCCTTTATACAAATGCCTAGTTTCTCGGTTCTGTCCACGATTCCGCCATTTAATGAGGTCAAAGTGGCGAGCACTTTGCTGTGAAAAATTTAATTCCATAGAAAATTACACAAAATTTTTACTTGGCGATTCCGGTTTTCCACTCGAGCTGTGACTTTTAACGAATTTTTCAAATCCACGAAGTGAAACAATTGAATTCCAATTTAATGAAAAATTTATTCGTGCTCGTAACATTATCGAGAAATGTTTTGGAGTTTTAAAATCCCGTTTTCGGTGCCTGCTTCGCCATAGAACCCTTCATTACCATCCTCGTAAGGCGTCCCAAATTATTTATGTTGTTGTATACGGGGTGATTTTTTTAACCTGATACACTCAAATTTCTCGGAAAATAAGCACTCTACGAAAAAAATGGTTGAGATCAAAATTTAATTATTCCGCGGGCGAAATACATTAGTGTAAAAATTAGAATCTGCTCCCCCTCCTTGTAGGTGGGGCGTGGGGTAACTTTGAAAGTAAGATAGGAACCCCTATTTTTTATTGCAGATTCGAATTCTACGGCTAAAAATTCGTAGGATTTGGCTGAAACATTTTTTCCATTCATGATAGATGGCGCTGTAATTGACGATATTCAATTTTTTTTTATTTCTCCTACTGAGAACCTACGCAAACGATTCTGCAATGAAATTGATGTATTGGCTGCAAAAGAATCATCAGAAATATATCAGAATCGTTTACGTAGGTTGTCAGTAGGAGAAATAAAAAAAAAATTGAATATCATCAATTACAGCGCCATCTATCATGAATGGAAAAAAGTATTTCAGCCAAATCCTACGTATTTTTAGCCGTAGAATCCGAACCTGCAATAAAAAATAGGGGTTCCTATCTTAGTTACAAAGTTACCCCCGCCCCACCTACAAGGAGGGGGAGGGCTACTAATTTTAACACTAATGTATTTCGCCCGCGGAATAATTAAATTTTGATCTCTAAAATTTTTTTCGTAGAGTGCTTATTTTCCGAGATATTTGAGTGTATCAGGTTAAAAAAATCACCCGGTATATAAAGCAAACAAAGGTTTATATAAAGCTATTTCCTATTCTCTTTGAGCTGTTAAACTATTGACTAAAATAAAATTGTACAAGAACATTTTATTATAAAATAAGAAATAAAATGAATCATACAGAATTCGAAAATTTATGAATTTTTTTTTTTTTTTTTTCGCTGGCGCTACATCCCATAGAGGGACTTGGCCGCTTCATAGTGAAGTTTCGTAATCATTTGTACAACGGATAATGAGTAATTAGTCATTGATCCTTACATTAACCAGCCGTGATTTTTTCATCACCCGCCGGGAATCGAGAACCCGGGACCTCCGGAGCTTAAAGCAAGCATGCTAACAATTGTGCCACCGGGGCGGCAATTTTATTTAGCATTTTAAAAAATGTATCAGACATAAAAAAATAACATAACAGGTGAAATTGTCAGAATCGGCCCAATATTATCTTAGTATACTTTGTCTAATCATGTGGCTGAGTTTTTTTACATCCCTTAACTTGGTTTATTACAAAATTTTTAAATATGAATACCTCTTAGGTTCTATGTCATTCAAAACAATCTAAGAAAATGTACCGACGTGAAGTTTCTGACAAAAAATAACAAATAAAAAAAATATGTATATGTATTAGAAATGATCAAAACAAAATTCTTATTGGAATGAACTGAGTGATTTCCTTCCGTTAGGCTTTTAACAAAAAATTAAAACCTACTTAATATTTTAGGTGGAAAACTGTCATTGACAAGATTCCAAATCCTCCGTTTGGAAAGAACTTTTCTCGATAATGTGCTCCATATAACTTGGCCATAGGATTTGGATTCTTGCTAGTGGCAGTTTCCACTTAAAATATTGAGTATTTTATATTGAGGGCCGATTAACAAGGACTCCCAGAGACTTGGGTAAGGTTCGGCTATATAGATCATATAAGCCAAGGTACGGAGCACATTATCCAGAAGAAGTTGTTCCCAAACGGAGGATTTAGATTCTTGTAAATGGCAGTTTTCCATTTAACATATTAAGTATTTTATATTGGTAAGGACCATTAATAAGGACTCCCAGAGATTTGGGCAAGTTTCGGGTATATAGATCATATAGGCCAAGGTATGGAGCACATTATCCCGAAGAAGTTGTTGCCAAACGGGGGATTTGGATTCTCGTTAGTGGTAGTTTTCACTTAAAATATTGAGTATTTTATATTGAGGGCCCAATAACACCGACTCCCAGAGATATCTCTGAGAGTCCTTGTTAATGGGCCCTCAATATAAAATACTCAATATGTTAAGTGGAAAACTGCCATTAACAAGATTCCAAATCTTCTGTTTGGAAACAACTTCTTCTGAATATGTGCCCCTTACCTTGGCTTATATGATCTAAATAGCTAAACTTTGCCCAAATCTCTACAATTGCTTGTTATTTGGGCGACAATATAAAATACTCAAAGGTTTATTTGAAATTACTAATCCATTTACATGTATCTCGCTAGTGATTAAAATTTAGGTACATTTTAATTGGAATCCTATAGAGTTTTTTATTCTTATTGGATTCGTAAACGTATACGTTTTCGTTTTATGTCAGAAACTTCACGGAAATGTGGGTAAGACCTACTCTTTCTAAACATGTCGTTGAGGTTTTTCGAATTTTTAAACAAAAACCAAACAATGCCAAATTTTAAAAATTTCGTTTAAATTTTCACAACCGTATAAACACAACTACGAAATCATAATTAATCAATACAAAATGTTTATTAGCCTATATTGGCTCCCGAGCTTGAATAACAGCTGTGCTCCTCCGTCCCATACTTTTGATAATCTGTTGGATATCGCACTGAGATATTTTCCCATCCCTCTAAGAGCACGCTTCGGAATTGTTCCATCGTATTCCGAGCTGGAATACAAGACCGAATTCTTCTACCAAGAATGACCCAAACATGTTCTATAGGATTAGAGTTTGGACTCTTTTCTGCCATGTCATGTTCGAAATATTTAGGTCGTTCGCAAACAAAATCTCGATACATACTACTTGCGACAGAAGTTCTAGATACGTTGCTGGACTTCGTACATGAATATTTGCTTATCCCAACCTTCGCCGTATTGTTCTTTCGCTTACATTTATGTTATGTACGTGTAACAATTCATTGCAGGTCTCAACAGCGGTTGCATGGCGATTTCTACATAATAGTTTATGAAACCACAAAAAGGTAATTTCGAACGTTTGTTACCCTTTGCTGAGCATACCTTATCACCTGATATACAATCGTGTTTCGAAAAATCGCGACAAAACACGTTATAAGGGAAACACGGAACTTATTAACGATGTAACGTTGAGCTACACTTTCTGACTTTAGCGACATAATAAAAACGTAACACATTGGAACAGCAAAATGTATTCTCGACAATAAAACGATTGAATATTACAAAAATAATTTCACATTTTCGATTTTTAATCGATTATCCATGGCATCCCACATTTTCTAAGATTGTGTTGAATGGTCTAGAATTTGAGTTTTATTTCATATTCCTATCGGTAGTGCGGTTGAAAGGATATAAGCATAAAAAAAAAATGTTTAGAGTGTCCAATTTTCTGTGCCGGGTAATTAGGGTTAGTAAACTGTAATTCAGAAAATGTCAATTGTGGAGATTAGTCAACTGTAATACAGATAGCGCTAATTGTAAAATTGATATTAGTCAACTATCAAGAAAGCGTCATCTGTATTTCAGAAAGCGTTAATTTTAATTCAGATTAGTCAACTTTTATCAGCTGTCTAAACAAGACAGATTGACTTAACATTTCTTATGCGTTCTCATGAAGAGTGAATTAATTCAATTTAGTTATGTAATTTCTACTTGTAGAATATACATAGGTCGTGTAATAAGGTTTCACGAACTTTTCAAATCACCTAGTATTTCTCATACTCTTCTTTCCTTGCTTTTTCGACGGCCACGTCAGCCGCAATGGATTTTTCCAACCCCTACCCCGATTTCTTTGGTTCAGTTATTTGATTTATTGTTCGCTTCTAGAGTCTAATTGGTTAAATTAAACTACTGTGTCTACGTAGCAAATCCGTCGCAATTATGTCTTACCTATATACCAATTTCATGTATCAATCATGCATCGTTTTCAACAAAAATTGTAAAGGAGTAACGTGTTGTAGCGCACTAACACAAACAAACAACCAATCAAAATAGTTGTCATTTTGTTCATCTAGTATGGATGATGGATTCAATAAAATATACGAGGGATGGAATTTTTACAATATGATTTTAAAAAAAAATGTTGACTGTAAAATACAAAAAATACAAATTAAAATTTATTACCGCTTAAATTTTCCTTGTCAAAGAGAATTTTGCTACAAATAATTTATAATTGGGAAATTTTTACAAGGGGTCTTTGCTATAATAGATAAAGTTAATTTATCAGCTGATATTTAAAAGTAGCATGCAACTAATTATCTAAAAATAGAAAACATTAATTTGCCATAAAATTTATTAATAAACAATATATCTTTTACAGGTTAATGCAAGCGAAGATGATAATTTCCAACTACCTCAGTCAGGAACATTGGCCGATAGTGATGAAGAAATGCTAATCTAAAAACAAAACAAACTTTTTACATTTTATAACATTAACAACTATTATTTTACCATACAAATTTTGTGTCATAATTTATATATTAATTTCAATTGTAATTTTAATTTAAATCCCAATAATTTATCTAATAATCCTGATAAAATAATTGTGTAATACCTATTTAATTGAATTCTGAGCTTTAGTACTTAAATATTATGTAACCAAAATGTTTGATTGAATATGCAAATATTTTTTTAATTGTTTGACTATTTATGTACTTATATAATATTATACATACATCTTTTGTTTTAAATTGTTGTGAAAACTTGAAATATTTTGTTTGACCTATATAAATCAGGATATTACAATATTATATTTTATTTATGGTTAGTGATAAAATTGAAACTAATAATTACCTAAATGGAGTATTTTTATTTATATTGAAATTAATTAAATAAAATTAAAATGCCTTGAATTATTATTTGTGTTTTTATGATGATTTTCAATCAATATTCAAATTTTTTTTTGCCAAAAAACAATACACCCACTGTTATGGTGTACACAAACACGAACTGGGTTCTTTATTCATTCGATGGTAAGATATGGAAATGTGAATAAAACCCTATTTTATCGAAGATCATTTCAATTGAGACTTTTTATTTTATGTAGCATTGATTTACACACAACTACTTCTAAACACGGACCAGTTGACCTCAAACACGAACTAAGTTCCAAGCCTGGAATTGCTACATTCTTTCTATCGTTAAGTATTTTAACTACTATTTTATTCTATACAAAATAAAATAATTTCATTTTTATTTTCTAGATTTTTCTTAAATTAAACAAACTTAATACAATTGACTAGCGATTACAGAAACTAGAATACAGCACTAAAGAAGCCATCCCTAACCAGACTAATGATAATGGGCAACAATCTTAGGATTTTATGCGTAACAGTAAAGCTGCAATAAGTGGTGAACAAACCGGCATGGAAACTCAAAATGTATCTTCAGATGAGGATTTTAAAGGATTTCCAGATAATGTGATACACAATATTGCAACAAATAACCTATTTAATGTCTTGTTGAACAATCCAACCCCAATCACGAATACTGAAATAAATCGTGCAATAAAGTTCTGTCCACCTATAACAATAAAACATCTAAATTATGTCCAGGTTAAACAGTTATTAATCAGTGCAAACGTTCCTGTGAATAAAATAAAGACAAAATTGGTGTCGGAATAAGGCTACTTCGATAATAGATTATTGGAAGTTAAACCAAATCGAATTTTTCACGTGTTAACTCACTGAAGATAGAACTACTAATTTTACTCTGAGTAGTTTATTCGATATGAATACATATGAACTACAAGCTGAATTAACCAATTCTGGATTAGAATCAATAGTGGCCGTTAAGAAGCTTGTAATCAAAAATAAAAGGTATGATAATCACACTATGTATATACCTCATCAAAGTGAAGAGAGGATTATTAACCCTTAAATTAAATCACTGTTTTACACAATGATTAAATGGGACAGTTATCATCGCAACAATAAAGGACCAAAAATTTGTTTAAGATGCTTAAACGATTTATTTGCATGCTTCAGCCAACTGTAATCTAAAGCAGCGATATTCAAAGACATCCAGGACAAGGAAAGTGTTACCAAACCTAAATGCTGCAATTGCGGTGGCGAACACGAAGCAACTTCAGAAAATTGTCCAAATAAATCCGAATTTTTATTAAGCCAACGGTATTTCAAAATAGTAGGAGGATGCGAAACGAAACTATGAGGGCACCACCTCCAATCTTCAATCAAGTGGAATTACCAACCTTAAGACCTTTGAGTCATTTAAATACCCAATGAGACTTAGCTCGATATTCACGAACTCCAAATGATCAACAAAGGAAAGAGTATGTAGCTAAGATTATTACTAACAACATGAATAACAATAATAATAATTTGAGTTTTCAGATACATTAAATAATACTAATAGTAGAGAAAATAACTTATTTTCATTAGGTAAAATAATCTTACTAGCGATATTATTTTCAATATATCTAATTGTACAACTCGATTCGAACAATTCCATGTACATTGACGATTAAATATCTTTATGATAGATAACAACCAAATCTTCATTTCTCAACTAAATTGTAGTTTAATTAACAACTCCCTTAAAATTATTTATTAGAACTGCCACGGCTTATCTATCAAATATATTGAGCTCATGAATTTTATTGAAGACTATGGTATATCTATTGGATTACTGTGTGAGATTTGGCTAAACCATAAATATCACTTACGTAGACACCCGGAGTACAATATCTATAGAATAGATCGATCCAAAGGAAATTATGGAGGAATAGCGATTATTGTTAAAAAGAATTTGAAGTATAAGTTACTGCCTTCCTTTAAAACTCTAAAAGTAATTTAGGCAATAGGTATTAGCATGGATGCCACATTTAGTGTGACAAAGATATTGGTAGTCTATTTTCCTGAGTCCACTTCTCCGATTATCAAACTAAATTGACAACAAAATTTTGGAGCTTATCCAGAGTGAATATAAAAAGAAATTTTATACACTAATAAATATGAGAGATATCATCATATGTGTAATACTCTCTTTGACATCTTATCACGTAATAGTAGATTTCTTTCGGTACTTTCACGTAATTGGTTGTGTCCAAATCACTATTAAAGAAGCAGTTTTGATGTCAAATTGCATTATTTCCCAATCTTCCTTTGCTCCGTTAGACAAAATAGTATGAATGGAATCATATCGTATACCCGGTGCAAATTTCTCATTCAAATCAACACCTGTCTCTTTATAATATCCCATGCTGCATTGAAATGTAATGAATTTAGTTCAACATTGGTAGCTTTTTGCCATTGTTTAACTTCGGATGAATATAACACTTCTTTGTAGTTCTCTGGTTCAATAAAAATTGCTGAGTAACCAGTTTCAATTAAGCGTCCATAGGAGCTTTAATTGTAGAACGAATATCATACAGTTGATCGCTGCGTTCATAAGTTTTGTTCGCCGTTTTGAGTATCATTCTGTTCAATGATTTCTCCATCTTTTCCATTTTCATTGTTAGCAGGTTTTGATTGACAATCATCAAATCGATCTTGATCATCGCCAGATTTTTCTTGATAATCCACGACGACCATTTTCGATTAGAGCATTTTAATACTGATATTAATTTTTTCTTGAGATGATAGAGATTATCTTGTTGTAAAATGTCCTTATGATTTGAGGAAGATCCATAAACCCGTTTCAGCTGTATAGAAACAATAGGCTGGCAGACAGAGGAACACCGCTTTGAAAATAACATTTCTTGACTTAGAAAACCCCAAAACATAACATTCAAATATTTATGTTGGAAAATTGTATTTTAAAATTGTTTCAATAGTTTTCACGAATTTATAATCTGCCATTAAAATCTTTCACATATTAAAAAATGATTTTTGTCATTTATAATCTTGAAGGAACAAATTGAAAAGCCAAACAATTAGTTTCTTTATAATCGAACATTATAATAAAATTTGAATGTATGGCACGTTTTGAATAATTCACATGAAATGATTGCCATATTCAGATACCATAAGTATGCCAAGTAAGTAATAAATATATTTAGTTTAAAACCGATCACCTTCAAATATACGAAAATGATTAATATTCAATTGATAGACTATTTTATGTACATCACGCCAGAAATCTCATTTTATAGATAACCCAAGTTGTCTATATATACCGAATCTTTGTGATTGGGCAATTTTGTGCCTATAATTAGAAAATGTATGCATAGCGTACTTTACTATACCTGAACGTGATTACTATACCTGAAATCCCATATATTCCGATTAAGTAATAAACTATACTATCACGTGTTATTCATATGCCCAAAATGTGGATAGCTCCAATCACATCTTTGACTTTAAGTAACTTCATCAGGCACGATTATAAATGCATCCTTGAATCCTGTTCGTTCGACAAACTAAGTATGTCATCTACATAAATTGCGGCTACAAGCAACTACAGGTTGCTTCAATCCATATATTGATTTGTTTAACTTGCAGGACTGTATCGCTCGTCGTTTAATATAGGTATACCCTTCCGGTTGATAAAAATTATGTATACAACGGGTAATCAACGTTAGGCTATGGCGACAGCACATCGTTTGAATGAATATACTGTGGCTGTACTGTAATATGAAAAGGCAAACGAATGCTCCAGCCAAAAAATGTCGTCCACCGTGTAATTTCGAGTCAAAAAACTAAACAATCAATCACTTGGGTAGGCGCAAGTGGTTAAATAAATTCTTATAATTCGATTGTACGTTTCCGATAATTCGACAAATGTAAGATTTTTAATCGATACCGGCGCCGATGTATCCGTTATGCCTCCTAACGGAAAAGAAAAGTTGCGACCGAATTCTTCAACATTTTCCCCAATTAATACTTATCGAGCAAAAAGAATATTATTAAACTTCGGTCTTCGCAGACAATTTTTATATGGGACTTCATAATTGCAGACGTAAACAAACCAACCATCAGTATCGATTTCATCTCACATTATAGTGAGTGGTAACAAGCTAATAATTGGTGTGACAAAGTTTTCCTTGAGGGCTTCATTTCATCTGATCAAACATTTGATATCCGGACATATAACGTGAACGATCCTTTCGCAGATATCATTCAACAATATCAAGATATAACAGAGTTTTACGACAATGGAGAACCAGCAAAGAAAACTATTACCCATCATATCATTACAAAAGGACCACCGGTTTTTTTTTCGACCAAGAAAACTTCCACCAGATAAGTTAGAGACAGCAAAAGCAAAATTTGAGCATATGATGAAACAAGGCACATGCAGACCATCAAACAGCAATTGGACTTCACCACTTCATATGGTCCGAAAACCCAACGGAGATTGGCGCCCATGCAACGACTACTTCAACGATTATTTCTACTTCAAACGAGTTGCAAAGAGCATTTCACCAAGTTCCGGTCGAGCCTGCTGACATACCAAAGACAGCTATAACAACACCGTTTGGGCTTTTTGAATTTATGTATATGCCATTTGGTTTACGCAATGGTGTCCAAACGCAACGTCTTCGAGAATTTCAACTGAGCATCAATGTCACGAAATGTAATTTCGGTAAAACAGAATTAACACATTTTTGGGCTACCTCATCACAGCAAAGGGAATCGTACCATTACCTTCCAGGAAAGTTTGAGGCTATTCGAAATTATCAACAGGCAAAAGTAGCTCAAGACTTAAAAAGATTTCTGGCGATGATAAATTTCTATCATACGATTTATGCCATATGCGGTAGAGAATCAAGTGATCCTCCAGAATTTAGTAAAAGGAAACATAAAACGCGACCAAACACCGATTAAGTGGCCTGATGAATGCAGTTTGGCATTCCAACGTTGTAAAGATGATTTAAACCACGCTACAATCTTAGCACATCCAACAAAAAAATGGTGAATTGCAACTAGTCATATATGCATCGGATGTAGTCATATAGGAGCTGTGATTCATCAAATAACTGAAAAGGGTTAACCAGAGCCTCTGGACTTTTTTTGTAAAGCTCTCCACCAACAAAACAACGTTACAGTACATTCGATCGGGAACGTGAAGCTATGTATCGAGCAGTAGTTCATTTCCGGCATATCCTGGAAGGTCGACAATTTTGCATTTATACGGATCAAGAGCGACAAATCACCACCACATCAAGTCCGGTATTTAAAATACGTCAGTAAATTTACTACGGACATACGTTATGTTATTGGGGTTAACAACAGCGTTGCTGATTATCTATTCAGAATTAATTTAATTGTCAAAAATGAAATCAACTTCGAATGTATAGCCAAGTCACAAAGTGTCGATGCCGACAAATCTATTGTGATATTTCAAATAACCGAATCCGACCATTCATCACTTCCGAACATAGACGTCCAATCATTATGAAACTACATAATTTGACGCATCCGGGTGTTAGAGGAACAACAAAGTTAGTCGTGGAACGATTCGTTGCTACCAATTTGATATCAGGATGGATATAAAATTTTGGAGTGCCAGAAAAAATTTCAAGTGATCTGGGTAGACAGTTTGAGTCTCAAATATTTAAAGAATTGAATCAAACATTAGGTATAAAACATTTAAAGACAACACGTACCATCCGCAAGCTAATTGGCTAGCAGAGAGATGGCATAGAAGAACCCTAAAGTCTGCAGTGAAGTGTCAACAGAGAAGTGATTGGGTGAAACTTTTTTACGGTCTGGAGAATTTGTTACGAATCCCAAGGTTCGTTCCATTTTTGTTTGTTCAGAGATCCGTGCAAAATCACTGAAATCCTTTCTTGTAAGTTGAAGAAGAAAAAAAAAGGAAATATTAAGCTTACGTGCGGCAACGTTCGTGTTTTTGTGTTAATACCTTTTGTTGGGCATAGGAAATTTTAATTATTTTGGTGTTGTTTTGACTGTGAAGAGAAACAATTGAGAAAAAAAAAAAAATAAATAAATAAAATAAATTTTTATTGGGTTGACGATCGAGGGGTCGAATTTTGTTGGTCAGATATAGAAGACGAGAGGAAAATAAAAAAAAATAATAATATTAAATGCAATTAAAACGAAAATGGATACTAATAGCATAGACAATCATACTAGATTTCTCATTTCATTATAACTAAAGGAAAAAAACAAAACTTCTGATAATTTCAATGTATCGTTGTATTGTGTATTTTATAAGGCAAAGATTTTAGAATGCGTTGCAAATATAATATGTATATGCAATACACCGATAAAATTTGAATGGAAAATTTTAATTTTTATTTTGTGTTTTTAGTCAAATGAGAAATCTATTATAATTGTCTATGCTAATAGTAAAATGAAAAGTAAACTTTGTGATTTGATAATTCATTAATTAAAAAAGTAATTAAGTTTTAATTTTGCAAAATAATATTAAATTAATAAAATAAATAATTAAGTGGTTAAGGCATTAGTTTATTATAAATTTATATAAACATTAATGATGAATTAATTTAAGATCTTAAAAAAAATGGTGGAAATTGTGTGTACCTACATGTGGTTTTTGTAGATTAATACAAAATGTGCGGACATTGCGGAAAAAAAAATAATATGTTTAAAATTCTTCATTATACAAGATTATATTGTATTATTTACTATAATTGGTTTCATTATAAACTACAAAAAATAAATGAAGAAGTGTAATTCAAGCAACAAATTTGGAATTAATAAACGTATTTTTTCCATTAATTGAAATTCCATAAAGAACTTGCGGATTAGAAATCCCAGTATGGCGCGTCGTAAATAATAAATAAATAATAATTTAGTAAATATAATAAATTAATAATAATTGAGTAAAATACTATAATAAATAAATAAATAATTTAATAAAATATAATAAATAAATTAATTAATAAATAAATAAATAACGAGTAGCCATTAATTAAATTGATAAATAATAATTTTATAATTTTATAATAAATAACTTAATAAAATCTTTACTATACGATATAAATACACATAAGCATAAACATTAAATAAATATTTAAATAATTAAATTAACATAAAATAATAATACCTGGTGTTGAACTATGAATAATGTTTATATATAATTAAAAACAAACAATTTGGTTAATAAACAATTTAACTATAAGGATTTAAAAATAAGTATAAGTGAAATTGGTGTATATAAAAAAAATTAAACAATGGGATTCAATTTGTGCAATCTCAATCAAATTCTTAGTGTACTTAAATTTTTATTTTTATTTTTAATTATTAATTATACAATTTTTGTATTATTATTATTAAAGACATTTTTTTAATAATAATAATACAATCTAGAAAGCAATAAAAGGCAAAGGCGTACTGACCTGGATATCAAACAAGTTCTTGAAAATAGAAAACAGAAAATGAAAGAACCCTTTGTAGATTTTTATTACGAGTTACTCAATCTTGCAATGCCGCTTAAGACGCCCTTATCGGATTCTGAATTAATAGAACTCATCCAAAAAAATATGCGATGTGGATTTAGAGTGCATTTTGCAGGTCGAACGTTCTTGACCCTATCCAGCTTAGTAAATACTTGTCTCGCGACAGACGAGGTTTGGAGGAGAATGAATTAGAAGCCTGAATTACACATGAATTTACCTTCGAAAAGTATCCATGAGATTGCTTCAAATTCTCCTAGCAATTGTACGATCTTAAACGCATATTTTCCGAATCCAACAACTGAACCCTTTGTCGAAGCAATAGTTCAAAAGCCTCTAGCAACTCATCAGCCCACCAGGCCTGGATTCCCGCCAGAAACCAGTTCAAAAACTATAGTGACCCAATGTTGGAATTGCCAAAGAATTGGTCATCAATTTTCTCATTGCGATGTTCCGTTAAATATATTTTGTTTAGGGTGTGGAGCTCCAGGAGTGCTTCAAGCACACTGCATGACCTGTAATTCAAATTTACGGGGAAACCTGGGAACGGAAATGAGGAATCCTGGGTCACTACATTTCCGGACGAGCGCACCTCAGAGTTTCAGATCAAGATTTCCTCCACCCAAAAGTGTTGCTCTGAACAATCCAAATCCCAGCAGCAACAACAATGCCAATCAACGTTAAGTAAAACCCCGTTATTGAACGTTCATCTTCCATCAATGTCAACCCCTAGCTCGCCTCAACTGCATTTACGAGCTAAGCGATCCAAGCACTATTTCAAAAATCGAAGAGAATACTATCACAATATTGCTGAATCTCGATTCTTTGATGAAAATGATCAGGACATGATGAAAGACGAACGATTATATGCCAATATCGACTTAAATGGGATACAAATACGTGGTTTATTAGATAGCGGAGCAAGCGTCAGTGCTCTAGGAAGCGGATCTCTGGAACTTTTAGAACGCCTCAATGAAAAATTGAATCCAATTACGGCTTTAGTACAAACAGCTTGTGGGTCTCAAGAATTAGTTTCTGGGTACATTATTATCAAAACTACTTACAATAACCATACTAAATTCATGAAATATCTAGTGGTCCCTACCCTTCAACAACCACTCTATTTGGGTTGCGATTTTATGTAATTGTTTGATATTAAGATTTCTTTCGTATCTGAAATTAGTACTACAAACCTCTCTGCTGAAAATTCAGAGTCATCAATCCATACTAACAATAACAAACCAGAAATATCTGATACTCAGAAAGTTCACTCCTTAACGGAGAATCAACAACAAAGATTAAAAGCAGTGATAGATTCTATTCCAAATTTTCACAAACGCGGTCTAGGCCGTACTCATTTGATCCAACATACGATCGATATCAATGACGCTCCAGCCATTAAACAACGTTTTTATGCGGTGTCCACGGCTGTTGAGAAATAAATGTATAAAGAGATCGATCGCATGTTGGATTTAGACGGCATTGAGCAAAGTCATAGCGCTTGGTCTTCTCCAATGACGATAGTACGAAAACCGCGTAAGATACGATTATGTCTCGACGCTAGGCGACTAAACGCTGTTACCAAAAAGGACGCATACCCTCTGCCTTTGATAGAGAGTCTGTTGAGTAGGTTGAATAAAACTAAATTCATCTCTACCTTGGATTAAAGGATGCCTTTTGGCAAATCCCTTTGGATGCAAGTTCGAGAGAAAAAACTGCATTTTCTATCCCAGGCCGTCCACTTTATCAATTTAAAGTAATGCCTTTCGGGCTCTGCAATGCGCCCCAGACCTTGAGCCGAATTATGCATACGGTTGTCCCTCACCATCTGCATGATCGGGTGTTCGTCTATCTGAACGATTTGCTAATCACTACGGAGACTTTCGATGAACATATCTCATTATTGGAGGATGTAGCTGCTAGATTAACTAAAGCGCGTCTCACGATTAACGTAGAAAAAAGTAAATTTGTTTTAAGAGAATACCTTGATACCAAGATACCTTGGTCATGTGGTTGGTGAGAGTGGACTCAGAACCAATCCGGACAAGGTCAGGGCCATTGCAGAGTTCCCCAGACCGAAAAATGTTAGACAAGTGCGACGGTTCCTAGGATCTGCAGGTTGGTATAGGCGTTTCATCAACGGATATTCAACACTGAGTACGCCTTTGACAAATCTCCTGAAAAAGGGTAAACGGTTTCAATGGACTGAGGAACACGAACAGGCGTTTGAAGCATTGAAGTCGGCTTTAGTTTCTGCCCCGGTTTTAGTTTGCCCTGACTTCACAAAACGGTTTTTTATTCAGTGCGACGCCAGTTCGACTGGAGTAGGCGCCGTACTTTTCCAGAGGGATTCTGAAGGGGAAGATAGGCCTATAGCGTATATGTCCCAAAAGATGAATGCAGCTCAGCGGAACTACTGCGTTACGGAACAGGAATGCTTGGCGGCGGTTTTAGCCATAAAGCGTTTTCGGTCCTATGTCGAAGGACTACCTTTTACGGTAATAACTGACCATGCCAGTCTTACTTGGCTAATGTCCCTTAAAGACCTTTCCGGTAGACAACTTTGACATAGAGTACCGGAAGGGAAATCAGAACATTGTACCAGATGCACTCTCCCGCATATATATGGATTCGATTAACGTAGCTAACATTCCTTTAAATATCGATTTCAACTCGGCTGCATTTACTACTGGTAGTTATATGGATTTAATTAGTCAACTCTCAGCAGATTCTTCTAAAGTCAATGTAAAGGTGGCGGAAGGTCTCGCTTTTGTAAATTTCCATTTTAATGAGAAACAAAACCTTTCCGATTTGACCACTTGGAAATTGTTAGTGCCCAGTGAACTTCGTACATCTGTTATAGAATTTGCACATTGCCCACCGACTGGTGCCCATTTAGGCATTAGTAAAACGAAGGAACTGATTCAGAGGTATTTCTTTTGGCCCACATTAGTTAGGGACATTGGCACCTTCATAAAATCCTGCCAGCTTTGCAAATGCAACAAATCTGTGAATTATCCCTGCAATCCCCCTTTTCGTACTTTTAACAGCACTATTCGGCCATTTCAACGGGTTTATCTGGATTTTTTAGGCCCATATCCCAGAACTCGTCAGGGTAACACATCCATTTTGATAGCCGTAGATAATTTTTCTAAATTCGTTGTTACAAAGCCTCTAAGAAAAGCTACTGCTGAAGCTGTAGGAAAATTTTTGGAAACCGACATATTCCTGATGTTTGGTGTTCCTGAGGTAGTGGTTACCGATAAAGGCCCACAATTTGCCTCGCGAATTCTTGGATCTCTTTGTCAGTGGTATGGCGTAAAGCACATTTTTACCGCAAAGTATTCCCCTCAGGCGAATGCTTCTGAGCGAGTGAATCGCACGCTTCTATCATCGCTAAGATCCTATATTAATTCGGACCAACGAACGTGGGATGAAACACTGCCTGCCGTTACTCACGCCCCCCGAAATGCTGTGCATGATGCTACAGGATATTCACCACACTTCGTTGTTTTTGGGCAACATGCCATCTTACACGGTTCAGCATATCCTATTATTAAGCATACCTACGAGTTTACTGGAAATTATGTAAACTCTGATGATAAACCAGAGGCACTCTTTCAAATTTATCAAGATGTGCGTAAAAGATTAAACGATGCAGCTCTAAGAAACCATCGTTATAATTTGGGTTACCGTCCGCCTCAAATTACTCCTGGGAAACAAATCTTCGTCCGTAACTTCGTACAAAGCCATGCAGCAGACCAATTTTCTGCCAAACTAGCACCAAAATATATACCTGCAGTTGTCACCAAACTTATCGGTCGCGTTATGTGTGAGGTTCAAGATACGCAAGATAAACCAATGGGTACTTACCATTATAAGGATATCAAACTTTAAAATTTCACCATATCTAAAAGTCCTCTATTTTAAGCCCGGCAATGAGACTAACTCAGGGGCAGGTACATCCCCACGACTGTGACCCCACGTTGGGCGCCATCTGTAACATTTTGACTCCTGAGAGGGCATTGTTAGCAGAAATTTTTTTGATGTGGAAACATCTTTAGCGGCAGGAGTAAGTAAAAAATTGTATAGAACTCGGGTTACGGAAGTAAAAGTGCCGAACAAAAAATATTGCAGGTATGTGTGAATATCGATAAGAACAAAAAATAAATAAAACGTAAAATCAATCCAAATCTACGTATACCCATGTAATATACAACATCATCCGGCATTTCAAAAACATCGTGAGCCGAATACAAAAAAAACCGCGTACTATAATTTATTTTGTTGTGAAAATATCTGCTATAGCTACATAGCCGCAGCAGCAAGTGTTTTTGAAAATGAAAAATACATACGAGCAAAAGGACCACAAATTATGCTTGTGTAGTGTAAAAAAATTAAATGGAAATAGCTAGCTGTGAAAATTGTACATATATTTACCATGATAAATCAACTTAATAGGCATGATCAAGCGCATGTATTGCTATCTCCTTCACTAAAAAATTTCGTCATTCGGTGATTTTTGCTATACGTTTCTTTTTTTATAAACACTAAGTAGTTCATAGCAAACAAAAACAAATCGAATTGTTTTGCGGTGATAGTTTTTGTGAAAATTTTGTGAAAACAACGAAGCCTGGTGATTTTATCGCACCGACTGACAACATGCGCAAGAAAAGACGAATTTGAAACAGCTGTCAATCATACCTATTCAATTGGTTTATCATGTAAATTTACATCGATACATAATAAAATAACAATTTCAAAATTGTTTAATCGGTTCGGTATGCTTTCTTATGCTGGAAACACATGAGCAGAATTCTGTAAGCAGCAAAATTAGAATACACAAGTTTAAATGAATTGAAATACATGTATTCTGCTTGCCATGTAGAATGCTGCTTCATGTCTCTATTTCTAATTTTGCTGCGAATCAGTAGGCTATATTACGTAAAAGATAACAAATCTAGTACAATTTGTATATTTTTTATTTTTTTCAATCAATTTTTTTAATTTGTTGACAGAAAATAAGTTTTGTGTGGCAAATGCCAAATCGGAGGATAAAAATTAAATAATTTGTGACAAAATAATGCACCATTTATTTAAAAAAATTGTACATTAAAATTAAATATGTATCAGATAAACGCCACAAAAAAAAATTCTGCTTATCAAAAACGACGCTCATGTAGTTCACCCGAATTTCTGCCGACAGCGATGCTAGCAGAAATTCTGCTCATGTGTTTCCAGCATAAGTATTGCTCATGCTGTTCGTGAGTTTGGTTATGTAGGGTTTCGCGCTACTGTCTTTCCAATTGCAATGATTTTTCGACCAAAAGTGCGCCCAAATAGAACCGCTCTATTTAATTTATTTTAAACTGATCAGTGATAAAGCGATGCGATTTTTCTTTGTTCAGCGAGTTTGCTGTGACTATTTACTACTATGGTGTATGAGTAATGGTATATTTTAAAGTATACAGTGCAGGTTTAGGTGATTAACTTAACAGAAGTGTACTTTGCTCATGGTCAATTAATGTTAGTAAGGTTCGTCCTCCACATTAAAACTAGTAGAATACCTTGACTTTTCAACTAAAAATGTAACCTAGTTTAATTACTGAGCAAACACATCGGTCTTATGGAGGGGTTTCTGAGCCTTATCGAAATGGCTTGAAATGATTTAATAGATATTTGTACAAAACAGTTTTCACATAAATCTTTTGCGAGTTGAGGGTGAACTCGCTCGTTGTTTTTTTTTTATTAAGTTAGAGGTTCTGGTACGGTCATCTGAAGCCGGCTAAAGCTCATCGAATTGGGGTGGGGTTTCCCAGAACATAACTCAATCTTGCTAGACCGTTTAGTAGAAGCATCTAGAAGCATAATATCCTTGTTCGTGATCACGTAGCCGATCCCCTCCCGATGATATACCTACCTGCACTGCATCTCTTCACCCGAAAAATCACTTCATCTCATTAAAGAAATCAAAAAAAATAAATAAAAAAAACCAAAGAATTACAAAACAAGAAAAAAATGAGCATTGAAATTAAACTGTGATATTATTATTAATTAATAGAACTCATAAAATAAAAAAACAAATAACTAATATTACTTAATATTACCCCTTATGCCACTAATGCCAATATATGAACTTAAAATTATAAAAAAAAAAAAAAAATAATAATAATGTCTGTAACATAATATGTACTAAAAATTAAATTAAAATAGATAAGCCAAAAATGGAGGATTTTTGTTTGCTAAACCTAAAGTAAACTTTGAAAGTTTCTTTTAATTAATTAATGAGAATTGAAAAGTTTAAAAATATAAATAATTAAAAAGAAAGTTTTTGTTGAATAATTAAGTTTACAAAATAGTTTAGTGAAACTTTTATAAATCTAGATAAGTTTTTTTTTTAGAACTTTAAGTGAACGATATAATGTTTTTAAGTGCACATGTTTGTTTCTTTAATGAGATGAAGTGATTTTTCGGGTGAAGAGATGCAGTGCAGGTAGGTATATCATCAGGAGGGGATCGGCTACGTGATCACGAACAAGGATATTATGCTTCTAGATGCTTCTACTAAACGGTCTAGCAAGATTGAGTTATGTTCTGGGAAACCCCACTCCAAATTGTTTCAAATTCTTTACTCCTAGCAAACCAGATATAACTGAAACCGAGACCGAGTTTATTAAGGAATTTCGTCATCAAATGAGTCAAATTCGGCCAACATTTACAGCTCATCACGGTTCCAGTAAGGTATTTATGCAAAAAGATTTAAAGGAATGTACACACATTTTTGTCAGAGTCGACAGTGTACGAACCCCATTACATAGTCCATATAATAGATCATTTGAAGTAATAGAGCGAAGGGATAAATATTTCGCATTAAAAATCAACCATAAAAATACAAAAATATCCATCGACAGATTGAAGGCTGAATTCTTACCAGTCGAAGAGTCCGATGAACTAACCGAAGCTGTAACCAATAACATAAGCCAATTCCAGTAGTCTATTCCAGAAACGACAGCACATCGTATGAATATACTGTGAATATGAATAACATTTGCGTAGTTTATTTAATTTTATTTTACAGTATGTACACCATTTCCTTTACACAAGGCTGATACAGCCTAACGCATATGGATGGCAGCCCATCCTGTTTCCTAAAGTGTGCTATGCACAAATTTGCTAATTACAGGCACAAAATTCTACAACCACAAAGGTACGAAGGGCGTGATTAACTGCATCGTGTCTCTAAATTTGAATATCGGTTCTGTGACAAATAGAATCAAATTAGCTTACTCAAAACAAAATTCGCTAACATGAAAACATCGGAGAGGTGTCGCCACGTCAATGCGCCAAGTTATATGCTGACGATGACACAAAAGTACCATGAATTGAATAATGTTCTATTGTTTGTATTATGTACATAATATTACGCTAAGGGTTTCGGTGAGAACTATTGCATCAAAAGAAGGTAAAAATAACAGAACAAAACAAAAAATCAAAAAGAATGTTTTCTTTATCCAAGAGGCACGTAAAAACTATTAAAAAACAAGCAGGTGTTCCATGTTCATCTATGCGCGTATAATTATTTCATCAAATTTATTGTTCGTCTTACATCTTCATTGTAATACATAATCATCGATCCTTTTTTTTGTTGAGGTTTTTGTTCGTTTGATTTATCCGTTTTTCACTACATATTTGTATATTTATGTACCTATATGCTTTTGTATTATTCGTTACGGTTTTCAAATTCGTTCCGTCATAAAAAACGTATTAGTTTTTAGTTGTCTATCTAAATAGAACAAATCATCTCAAGTGAATATCGAATTTTGTATGGATGCTCATTTCTTTGAATGTTTTTTATCAGTAATACATATTACTGAAATTTGAGACTTGTTTTTAAATGTTTGGGATGTTTTTTTCTTGATACTTGAATGGGATGTTGCATAATATATGTAAAAGCATATGTTAAACAATTTAACTATTGAATTGAAGGCACTTGAAAATATTTGGAGTTTGTAAACGCAAGATATACATTTAAATTAGTGATTGTCTAAATTATTTACGTTGCTTAAGACCTATTTAGATACAATATGTTTGTCTTTAAAATAAATTACCTAAGCACTTCTTCATTCGATATTTTAAATTAACCACATCAACTTCCTTCCAATGACAATTTAAAGTCATGTATAGTAGGTATGCGTATTTTCATCAACAGTAGATTACTGTGTTAACCTTATTTTCCCCGTTTAAAAGATTAACACACATGTTCATTTTACCATATCCGTTTATTATATTTATTTATGTTAGTTTGTTATGTTCTTACATAAAAAAAAAAAAAAAAAAATGATGTTAAAGACGGAAGTAATACAAAAACGTATTTATTAAAGAAAATATATTTACCTACATAGTCTCTATATTTACCTGGTTCGCACACACAGATCCACATAGAAAAATTCTTAGATACTTATTTACTCGTACATGTAGTTATAAGTTAATCTAAGTTTATTAAATTAATAACCAAGTCAGATGCGGTAAAATTATAGTGAAACAGTCAAATAAATTACAGAGTATCGCAAGACCTTCTTGGAAAAGTTTTCCAAATTATTTTGTACTTTGTAGGTGGTCGTATTTTAAGAACGATTTTAATTTTAAACGTAAACGTAATTTTACTATAAATTCAACCATTTATTGAGCACGTATTTGGTTGCAGCTAAATTGTCTTAGTTATCAGGATTAGTGAAATTTTGACGAAGCCTGATATACATCAATCAGGATGTAAAATAGAGTTTTTGTTGCCTACAGAGTTTATACATATTATGCTTGTCACGTACATACGAGCTCATTTAAATCAAATATGTATTTGACAATTTACGTGGAAAAAAAAGAAACGTGTGAAATATTGTTTGTGAAAATATGTCAAAAGATCAACAATAATCATAAAACTTTAGAGAAAAACTGATAACACGGTAAAGTATGTAAACAAGGTTAATTTGTTTTAATTTTGTTAGAACATCTGGGAATACCGATAATGGTTTTAAAATTTTATGTAAATCGATGCAGAAACGTGCAGTGACAATGGGTATTTTCATACCTTGCAAGTTGCAACATGTTGAAATTTTCGATAAATCGGTTGCATGCAGAGAACAACATGTTGGTGGACCTAAATTTGAACAAACGCGTCCAGGCTGGTGATAATGATAAATACAACCCGATTGTTCCGATCTCTTTAATTTATTGGAATACATTCTGCGTACAACTATATCATAGCTCAAAGTCCACATCGACATGTTTAAATTTTTTAAGGTACACAGTATACAGCGTTACGAATAACTGCCCAAAACCATAATCGCTCAAAACCAAATCGCCCAAAAAACAAAAACGAAGGTCCGAAATGGGCGATTGTATGCGTTACAAATACCGAATTTATAATTTTTCGGCGATTTCGTGTGAATATTAGCCAACTAGAGACACAAAGAGTGTCTTATTTGCTGTTGAGAAGGTAATAGGAGTTCTAGGTAAAGAAAATCTTCAAAATTAGGTGAGTTTCGAGCAATTTGAAAGGGAGAATGTTTATGGATTAAATAAAGATCGTCAGTATATACTACTGTTAACAATAATTATTAAGACTTTTCTATTTAAATCGGAAAAAGCGAGATTTAGGTTGCTTGATTTTTCATACATTTCGTGTAAAATTTGATTTTTTTTTTAAATACAATAAATCAAGGTAGTCTAGGTGTGAAGCTGCCTGGGGGAATCAAGCTGATACTAGCTATCAGCTCCGTGTTCGTGTTACCTCCCCGTTGTGACCACCGGTTAACTAACTCATCATTGTATTTGACTGGATGGGTTAGGCTAAAATACGGCGCTAAACAACTGGGCTGGGTTAAGGTGTCAATTGTGCCATGCTGAGAGCCAACCTGACATAGGCCCAGTCTAAAAACAAGCTCAGTCTTTAACGGTGTATCCGGATACTTGGCGCCCTCCGGATGATGTAGCCTTATCTGTACATCGCAGATCTCTGCACAGATGGACATTTTTTTCCCGCTACTCGTGGGATTCTTATGGAATATCCTACACAAATACATAGAGGCGGGGGGACTCTTAAAAACGCGAAAACTATGACTGGAGGAACATCGGCTTCTAAGTCTCGTCCTGTAAGCCAAGATATGAAGCGGGACATAAGCAAAAATATTGCTGGTCCCTCTATTACAACAACTGCTGAGGGAGCGTTAACCGATATAGGTCTGGTTCACAAATACCAGTAATTAACAAAAACATTAACTGGCATAGAGCTAGTTTCTTTGACTCTTTGGGAATAAAAGTTCTAACAAAACTTGTCCCGGAGTACCAAAACCCGAAATATCCAGATCCTCGGGGACACTATGTGGACTCAAGGAGGACTTAGTGTCAGACTCGCCTTTGGACGGGGAGTCCGACTCGACGGTGGTGGAGGAGAAGGTGTAGATTGATGCTGAGGTTCACCACTGCAAGGCAGCCTCGGCTGCTCTGCTGGACCATGGGTCATTGGAGATCGGGTTATGGGATTCAGGCAACCAAATTATAAAGTGATGTTTGCCAGGGAGGAAGGTAAGATGTTCATGCATTCACGGAAAAATTAATCTAACCTTGTTTGTTCTGTTTGTTTAATTACAGCAACTCAGATGTAGTGGCGGCTGGCATTGAGATTGGTAATTTAAATCTCTGGCTTATTTCAGCCTATCTAATATATGAAACCACCTACATGTCTTAGAGATGCTTTAATGGATGCTCAAAAGTGAAAAGTTGGAGTTATCCTGGGTAGTGATGTGAAAACCACACAGTATGAGGGACGTACGGGTACAAACGAGAGAGTTGAGTTCTCCTTGATTTTATTCTTAGTACTAACCTTCAAATATGTACTTTTGGGTGTAAGCCCACTTTTATAACTAGAAACCGACAAGAAGTGCTAGATATCACGCTTGTCTCAGATTTTGTTTAGGATAGTTTGGTGAATTGTAAAGGGTCTGATGACCATTCCTTTTCTGATCACTGCTTTCTTCAGTATGAACTGGTTACAGAAGGCATAAATGGAGCTATGTTTAGTAACAAGAGAAACCTGACTGCGATACCTTCAGAACCATTCTAGATAATTAATTGCCAGTATCGGTCCCAAAACCCCCTGCATCTACACGGGAGCTGGATGACTTAGTAGACCAGCTATCAGATGATTTTCACATAGCTTTGGGAGCATCTCCTCTAAGTAGAGCCTTGGTAGTCGAAACAGCTCTGAAGCTCTCGTCAAAAATTCAAAAGGCTTTTTAGGAAAGCTAATAAAACAAGAACTGCTGCAGATTGGGACTGCTATAAAAAAGTCCTCAAAACATACAAGTATGAAATAAGAAGTGCCAAAATAAGTGCCTGGAGGCTCTAAAAATACTAGAAAGACAAATAGAAGCTGACATTAGAAGTTCTATTGAGCCGGCTTGGTGGTTGAAATCTCAATATGCGTATTTAAAGGGAGGTCGGTAGAAACAGCTCTATACTGATTTGTCTAATACTCCTTGGTAACAACCGGTTTCAATAACTAGGGCTTTGTCGTGGGTATAAATAAATTGCTCGTTGGCTAGCTGGATAGATCAGATGCTGAGATGCAGGATCGTGAAGGCTAAGCTGGGCGGGTCCTCCATTAGCAGATTTGTTATTGTGGGCATACCGCAAGGTGGAGTCTTTTCCTCCCTTTATAAAACTTGGTTAAAAATGCGTGTTACTGGACCTGGAGAGGCAAGGTTTTAAGGTGGTTGTATATGTGAATGACGTTGCTATTGGTATCTTTGGTAAGTATCGTTGTATCTTAAGAGGGTGCATGCAAAACGCGCTTGGTTTTCTTTCTTAATGGGCCAACAGCTGTGGACTAAATGTTAATCCACGCTTATTGAGGTGGTCCTCTTCTCTAGGAAATACAAACTTCCTCAGATTGATCCTCTTGCTTTAAATGGTATTAGCTTGACCTTTACTGATAAAGCGAAATACTTGGGTGTTGTTTCGAACAGTTAACTTAGTTGGAAGCCTAATAATTTAGAAAGGGCAGGGAAAGCTACTATAGCGTTATACCCTTGTAAAAACGCTATTGAAAAACGAAGGGGTCTTGAACCTTATATCGTCTACTAGCTGTATGCCTAAGGTGATAAGGCCATACTTTTATATGAAATTGTTGCCTTATACAGTATGGCCATAACCAAAAGTTGCTGATGAAAATTCAGAGAACTTTAACTTTATGTAATAGTGCTGCACTCAGGAGCCCACCCATTCAGGGATGTTCTTTTTTTGATCTCATACCCCTAGATATTCTGGGCATTCAAATAGCAGCGAGTACAGCCGTAAGACTCAAATCTATTTCTATGTGGACCTGTAGTATTACAGGTCACACATCTATTTTGTATCGCAGAGACATCTCTGGTACCACCGATTACATGATTCCATCGCCATCTTTTGAGGAAAGGGCGCTTCAAATGAGGATGCGTCAAAAATGGATGGTAGGGTTGGTTGTGGTATTTTCTGTGAGAAACTAAATGTAACCATTTCGCCTACCCGAATATTGCAGCGTTTTTCCGGCGAATTAATTGCGATAATAAAGGCCGTGGATTGGTTGAGGTATATTGCAGTATCTCTAAGCGATATTCACCTTTTCACGGACAGTCAGGCCGCTTTTAAAACGTTACGAGCTTATTTCCTTACGTTGAAGGTAGCGCAGAGCTGCCTCTCATCTCTTAAGAGATGGCAGATCAGTTAAACGTCCACTTAACGTGGGTGCCAGAGCACTTCAGTGTTGCAGGGAATGTAAAGCCAGATGAACTCGCACGGCAGGGTACAAATTGCCTCACTTTACCAAGTAATGTAAATGTTGAAATTCCGCATCGCTACATGCAAACTCTTGCTTCAGGAAGAAACTAGAAGTTAGGAGAGCAGCGAACTATAAATGGTCCAATAGTATACCTCGAATGTTATAACTAGGCAGGTTTGGTCATAACTAGATAAGGCAAGGACTGGACAGTTGTTAACAATTCAGCGGGTCCATATTAGTATGGTCGTGGTGGTTGTTAAGGATAATATCTCATAGGTGAGCATGCACGGAGACTAGGAGTCTCCTCGAATGATTACTGTAGAAGCTGCGAAGATGTATAGGAGGAAGAAACTGTACTCCACACTCTGCACTTGTCTAGCGTTAAACAGATGGACACTTTAGGAGCTCCTCTGCTCAGCGACCTAGCGGATCTCAATGGGATGGACGTCAGGTATATTGAACACTTCATTGTAAGCTCTAGATGGCTCATTTTTGTGTCTTTGTCGGTTCTTAAGACAGCGACAGCCACCCTGATTTAACCTACCCAACCTAAACTATTATCTTCTTAAACAAAGGAATCACTTTAGCATATTTTAAGGAATTTAGAAAGTAAGTAGGTTGTATTTGGAGCAGTTCGTTTTAGACAGTCGAGTTGATAATTTGCCATTACTGTTCTTAAAACAATCTTTAAAACTTGATCGATAGTAGTTTGCCTTTTCATGTTTAATTTGTATTTTACAATTACAACGTTCATTAATATGTCTAAAATGGGCAATTAATTGAGAATTCGTTAGAGGTTTAGTGGTAGTGTTGGCTTCCTTGATAAACTATTCTTCAGATTAATTAGCCTATAAAGATGGACAGATACCATGAAGCCAATTTATTTTTGGTTATGTTGCTTTGCTTTTGAAATGTACAACTCTCAATACACGTATGTAATTGATCCTGGTTGGTTTTTTGTCTTACGGGACTTTTAATAGTGCTTGTTAAAATTATTGGTAGGTGATCGGTCACTTGAAGGCTCGCTACATCACCAGTAATAGATACCTTGGATGATCGGAATCGACAAAACGCATGAGCATTACCTGAAGAGCTTGTATCATTTATTTTGTATCAGTTATTCTAGTACGAATATTAATTAGAGAACAAAGCCCATATGATGACATGGTTATTGTGTAAGTATCGATTATCGTATTTGATTTTAACAAATTTATATTAATGTCGCCAATTAACAGAAAATGTTTTGTGGTGCAATGGTGATCTAAAACAGGAACAATTTCATTTAAATAATTATCAATTGAACAATTATGATAACGATAAATACATAAAATAGTCATTAAAACATCCGCTATCGAAAACTCCAGCTTTATGGAATCTGCAGTAATCAAATTATACTTGAAATCATTTACTGAAACAGTTTTTTGACAAATGCCGGAACGCCGCATGTTTGCGATTCATCATTACTACAAACAAAAAAATTATAGCCGGGAACATTATACATGGCTGATTCATTTTGACTGATCCATATCTCTGATATAAATATTATATTTGGAACAATAGCATATCTAGACAAATTGGCCCCAAGAGAGAATTAAAATTAGCTTATATTAAAATGAATGGCAAATTCCGAAAAACCTGCATTAGACTCGTTAGTATTACACAGGCACACAAAAAAAAAAATCGTAACCTAGAGGGGACACCCCACCATTCCTACGTTTTCGAGGTCGCTGAAACCGAATACATAATATGACCATAAAAAATGATTCAAACTGCCCATTTTCCCGTTATCACCCCCCGGGGGTCGAAATTTTAATTTCGGCGCTGGAATTGAAAATGACAATAAAAAGTAAATTTGACTCCTTCATCACCCCTAGCACTCCTTACTACCTCCTGGAGGGTAAATAAACTTAAAAGAAGTTACATTATCGCTGAAATCAATACCACAGTTAAGATTCGTTTGTTGAGAGGAAGCATTTTGATAAGGTACAGTTTTTTGTTAGGTACAGCTTTTGGTTTTGCAAAACACTTGCACATGTTCAAACGTAATTTGTTTTGTTTTGAACATTCAATTTCTTTTTGAGATAGCAAACACATGACATATTTTATTGTTTAACTGGGTCCATTGTAGCGGAAGAAAATTTGTTTATTTTTGTTTCTGTGATCAATAAATTGTGGCGACCCCATAACATTCCAATTTTTATAATTACACTTTACGATTCAATGGACAAGACAATAACGAACCGACAATTTCGCGGTATATTGGGTCCGCCATATATACGCCAAATATTGAAGAATAAAAGATTACAATTACGATTCAACGCACAAAGCGAACACCATCTTAATAAGAAACAACAAATTTTCATTCGCCTAAATTAAACATTTTTATATTCTTAAATTTTATTGCAAGTCTCATTTGAAATTCGACAAAAGTAAATATTATTTGTTTTACTAGTGTGTGCTAAATAAGTTGTTATAGTGTGTGTTAAATAATTTTCCGGGTAAAAATAATTCTAAATCTCCGTTATAATAATTATGTGGTTAAAGTGGTATAGGGGCCTGATTCAACGTACGTTTACCCACATTGGTGACTCCAATAGGTGGGAGATCTGGTGTTTGTAAAAAATGAAATAACCCCATCTAGTCAATGGTTGATGGCCAGAATTATCGAACTATTTATTGGGCGAGATGACAAAGTGAGAATATGCAAGGTAAAAAGAAGACGGAGAAAGGCTAATTAGTACGGCCAATCACTCAATTATGTTTACTACCAATAGATAAAGGAGCAGCCACATCTGATGCTGGTTTTCCTTAGAGCTTCTCAATAGTAGTTTTCCCTAAGAATTTCCCAGGGCAAATGCTGGATGTTGATTATGGAATTTTTTATACGAGAGGATGTGGAGAAGAGCATGTTCGTACCGCGCTAGTTGTATGGGAGGGAATAGTAGGAAAGAATTATCTAATAGAATCATCCAACATGACGATGGGAGCCTTTATGTGGTCATCTTGCTCGTTAAGCCGGCCAGGATGTTACGGCCATCGTAATGAAGATAAACCAACAGGAACTATTTGAAATTATATTGTCAAATTTAATTATATAATTATTTGTTAACGCCATCTGTAGCTCTGAATTATTTCTAAAAATATTGTTTCCTCTTAATATTTATTAATGCCATCTATGGATGGGAATTTCCTACTACATATAAGCAAACCGAACGGAATATTTTATGTCAAATGAAAGAAAAACAAAATAAAAAGTATAATCATAATACAGTTTTCTAGAAAACACACGTGTGTATTGAGTTTTAATTTGTTTGTGCTGACGCGCAAACAATGCGTGCATCACATAATCTCAAACACCAAGCACGTGTATACAACGTTACCATTCAACGGAGCATATTCTCAGTACAAGCAATATTTCTGGAAAATATAGTCGGCTTAAAAATTATACTAAACGGGAATAAAACAGTACCAAGACGATGCTACAAACGGCAAACACAACCACCGCGGGGTTAAACCCGATCATACCCAACTGTACACCTCAGTTTCATTTTATTTCTTTTCGCTTCTGCAACAAAAGAGCACTTGTATTGTATAAAGTTAACGTAAAATTATCTCGGTGTAACAGTGTGTGGCGGTTCACGCATAATCTTGCGCCTACATTGATGCGTTCGCCGCCACAATCAATTCCAACGCGAACACATTCACTACGCAAACAAATCACCTATTACAAAACACAAAAAACCATAGAACTGTCTCTTCCATACGACACAAAAACAAACAAAATAAAATAATTAAAAATCAATACCAGTCTGCACTCTGCTCTCGAAATTCATCGCGGTGATATGCCGATCAACTCTCGTGGTGTGGTCATGAATAAATAAATACTTTTGTTGTTTATTTTATTTGGTGGTGTACGACATTAGTCTTTTTTATATCACGAAAACGAATCAGAGGCGAAACCCACGATGGTCGGAACGACCCAAGTGTACAAAGAATCGGTGAAATACGCACCATTCAATCGTGACGATCTAGAAATCTGGTTCACACAGTTGAAAGCACTGTTCGGAATTGGTGGCATTGCTGTCGATGCTACCAAATATGGGCATCTTATCGCGGCTCTCGACCCACATTCGGCTAAATATGTATGCGATTAAATCCTTGCGCCTCTCAAGATTAACAGGTACGAAACCTTAAAACAAATAATTATCGAACGTTTATGCGAGTCGGCAAAAATTAAATTTGATCGACTACTGTCCGGACTGCAACTGCGGGCGACAAAAGACCATCGCAGCTCTTACGAGAGATGGAAGCGTTGTCTGTTAACGAAGTTACCGTGCCAGTATTGCAAAATTTATGGCTACAGTGACTTCCAACACATGCACAGGAAATCTTGTCCTGCATGGACGACTCGAATCTACAAAAATTAACAAACGCTGCCAACAAAATATCGACGTGCAGAAACCAGCCGGTATATACAACTTAAAGGCTTCGATAAACGAAATACAGGGAACTCAGTCAAACAATTTGGCAGCCCAAATCAGCATCTTTTCACAACGAGTAGAGGAGCTGTGCGATCGGTTCGGTAAATCTGGAGACAAATTAACTCGCGGGCGATTTTAAAGTCCTAATTTCGCTAACTTTCCTCGTCAATGCAGTAGTTCGCGTTCAAAGGAACAGGTCGCGAAACATCCAAATTGTTGGTACCATCACCAATACGGCAGCCATGCCAGAAAATGCATAAAGCCATGCCATTTAAACAAAATCAGCTCGGAATCAATCAATCCGGAAAACAAATAGGCACCTTAATATGGAAGTTTGTTGCGGCTACAGTCAACCAATCCACATTTCGGTTTATCGGTTGATATTGAAAACAAAAAACTCATCAATCTTATTACGAATCTCAACGTCCAAGGTGTATCAAATCCGATTCAATACAATCCGAGATACTGGAATTGTTACAGGAATTCAATACTGTTACTCGCGAATCGATCAATTTAAACGCTGTAAAGCATAATGTAACTCACTGCATCGAGGCTACGGAGCAACCTTGTCACTCAAAAGTACGACGTCTAAACGCTGACAAGTTGAAAATAGCTAATCTAAAAGTAATTGGGCGAGTCCACCGGCGATTATGCGGCGACTACAGAATCCTGAACTCGGTAACAAAATCCGACCGTTACCCGATTCCATTCGTGATGGATTTCACACAGCAACTCGAATCATGTACCATATTTTGAAAGATCGACCTCATTCGTGCCTATCACCAGGTATTTATCGATGAATAGGACATCGAGAAAACGGCAATCATCACTCCATTTGGACGGTTCGAGTTCCCACGCATGATATTTGAGTTATGCAACGCGGCCCAAACATTTTAAAGGCTAATTCACTCGGTGTTTCGAGAATTGACGTTCGTATTATCCTATATCGACGATCTTCTGATCGCCTCATCAAACATGGAAGAACACCTGAAGCACCTACGTACAGTTTTTCAGCGTTAAAGAACACGGTAATCAACGTAACCAAATGTGAATTCGCCAGGGACAATATATACTTTTTCGAATTTCACATCACAGCAGACGGCATGTTACCCGATAAACAGCGAGTGGAAACAACTCAAAATTTTCCATGATCAGCTACACCTGAATGATAAACTATTATCGTATTTTCCTACCCAAGGCTGCACATGACCAGGCAATTCTGTACTATTTCATCAAAGGATGAAAAAAAGGATAAGTCATCAATACATTGAACCAATGAATCCATCAAGGCGTTCGAAACATGTAAATCGAAACTAGTAGTTACGGAAGCTGTAACTGTCGTGCCAACGCTCATTTGGATTGCTCGTAGACGGTAAAATAGCGAATATGAATGAATGAAATAGAAAATATCTCCTATTTCAAGAATGGTTAAAACTTACCAAAAATTCAGATCACAAGGAATGTGTAAGAAATTCCGTTTCATTAGAAAGTTCACCTTTAACCAGTTTAAAACGAATCAGAATTCTGATAACAACCTACTTAGCAATAAGATGCATACAAACTTATAACAAGGCTAAATCACTTATAAACTACACATCAAAGAATTTATAAATAATGCGCCCTTAGCTATGCTATATAACAAACACATCGTGCTCAGTTACATATATTCAGGCGTTAACGATAACATTTTATTTTCATAACGCCTTTCAGGCGTAGGTAATATAATTTTGATTAACATTAAAATAATGAAATAGCATACATTAAGGCGAAATGCAAAACTTATCGATGTAACAGTTTTTATCGATGCCATATTACGAGGGCGATTCAATTACATAAATGATAGGCCAACTGAATAAAACACATTCTATTATTAATATTTTAATTAACAAATAAATAAAGTTTTTAATTTATATAATATAGGTAGATATAATATTACAATTTGTTGTCGTATTTAAAATTAATTTTCAGTGTTTAAATTAAATTAACAATTAAAACGAAGAACTTTAAAAATTTAAACTTAACTGTACTAGCTCATTCATATACACACACACACACACACACACACACACGCAATAAAACCATTTATACAAAGGGTCCCGAATAATAAACCCGTTTCCGTCGCGGCAATATAATCGGTTTCCCCGCCATACCACCATTATGCGCCAAAGCCGTCTCATTCAAAAATCTCTCATAATTCGTTTTAAATTTTAATAAATTCGCTGTTGGCCCATTTACATTTTCAAATTCATGAATTTTCTTTATGATATCCGGTTGATTGATTCGCCCACTATTACTGCCATCGCTACTACTGTGCGTACTACTTGCGCTCGAATCTGTTGCACTATTTGTCGAATTATTATTGAATTCAATATCGTCGAGATTGTATTCAACATGATTATTTGCCGGCTCAATATTACAATTGTCGAACAACTTAAGAAATGCTAGATCGGAATTTTGTGCGGCACCATGATTTGTATTCGTCCCGCTATTATTTGTCAAGACATCTGGGATGGTATTCGGCCCGCCCGACTGAGTCGATTTCCCATATTCTGCGTCCAAATTATACCAATCGAACTCGGCTTGTATCAACGGTATTTTATCAGTTGGTATTATACTAATCGAATTGTTGTCATGTATTACAGGGTGTTGATGATTTATTTTATTAGTATTGTTGGACGTTGGTGATTTTAACAAAATTGAATTTAATTTTTTATTCGTCGCACTATTGATTATACCGTTCAGTTTCGTTGAATTTCCGTTCGTAAATTTAAGCTCACCAATCGATTTTGTGATATAATTGTCTTGATTGATTGACATGAAATTGTTGCTATTACTAACATTGTTTAAAATGTTACTTATATTGCGAGCAGCCTCTTTCTTGGTCGGAGTTATAATTTCAGCAACATTCGGCAATTTTGGTATATCATTCAGATCATCACTATCGTCATCGTGATCATGATGACCATTACTACTATCATTGGTTTGTTGTATTTGTATTTGTTCATTGCCACCATTATTACAGTTGATCAACAAATTTTTATTGAAATCATCTAATTTAATTATAGATTTAACACTTATGCTATCATCATCATTATTACTAATCGAATACTCATCGCACGCCTTATGCACTTCAGCCTCTACAGTTTGAATATGTTGTAATCCATTCACTTTACTACTTGTACTACTACTACCACCGGTCGCTTGGCTATTGTTCACAATAATTTCGTGTATTTCAGAAATCGAACAATAATCTGGCTCCGATACGCTACCATTTACATTGCTATTGCCACCGCTATTATTTGGATTTATAGCTACGACATTACCATGACTTCCACCATTATTGGTGATCACTAAATTTTGATTTAAATTCAAATTGAATTTTGTCAATTTTTTGAATTTAATTAAATTTGGCGGTTTTGGTGGCAAATCGGGTGGATTCAATTTCACCTTAGACATTGGCCCATCTACCAAATTTCTATTGCACTCTGTATTTGTAATAGAATTTGCTTTGCTCATACTTCCTGTGCTGTCCATGTCTATGTAGTAGTTACTCGAGACTGAGGTATTTTCGGAACCGCCACCAATCGGTTCATATTCATTGCTGTAAATACTTTGGATGTCGTACGATGAGTTTTTCATTGATTTCTCTGATGAATTTGAGTTATGCGATCGGGTGGATGATGATGGCGGTGGAGGTGGAGGTGGCGGTGGCGGTGTTGTTTTATTACGAGGAACTTGTACCATACTATTTTGGGTGGAAAAGTGGACACGTTTGTTCGTGCGCGGTAGTGTTTGATGTTTTTGTTGTGAGCTGGTGTGCGAGGTTGGTGGTAAACTTTTTGGAAGCGCGGGTGGTTTATCTGGCAATTCGTTTAAAGGTTCGCCAGACAGTGGCTTCGTTGGCGGTGGTGATGGTGATGCTGTTCCATTCTCAATTATCCCATCCATAGATTGTTGCAGTAAAATCTAAATAAAAGGAATCATATAAAATCTGTATATAGTATACATATATGTAAAAAAATCGCTTATTTACCTGATTAACACATTCCAGCACCGGATTAACCGCATTATATCCATATGGCTTGATCATACCATTATCCGAATCTTCAACATCACTTGCACTGGCGTACCAATCATCTGTCACTTCAAAACCAGTTTTATTCTCATTTTTCTCCTCAAAATCATAGATAAACTTGTTATTCTGCTTCCGTTCCCCACTTTCGATCATTTCGTACGTTGTACTACTGCCACTCGACCGCGTCATCACTGGACTATTCATCATTTTAATGCCGTGCAACGAATTAATCCGCTGCGAATACGACGAATCAACATCAGAATTCTGCGACAAAATCGATTTAATTTCAATTTGGTCATCAGAAGTTGGTATACTGGGCGTATTATTTGGTAATGGTGAGTACGAATGATGCCTTCGCTTTAGATAATCGGTAAATGTACCGGTTGTATTTTTACTAATATATTTTTTGTTACGTCGCAGGCCGGCAAATGAATTTGGTTTGGTGTGTTGTTGATGATTAAATTCTGGTTCTTCACTAGACGAAGCAAATTCAACACTTTGTGACGGTGAAACTGGAAATTATAGAGAATTAAATTAGAAAAGAAAGTTGAAAGAATTGATCAATAAATTATTATTCCTACTGACGTATTTTAATTTTTAATTTTTTGGTTTCGAATAAATTAATTGTGTGCATTTAGTTTGGGTCGTTGAAAACTGGAGGGTTTCAAATATGTATATGTATACTACGTCTAGATTACAACTTACTTTTTCGTTCACGATATCCAAAAGCATCCATTGTTTGCGGCACCGCAGAATCCACACCATAATAATTCCTTCGACATTTTGGGCAGTACTGTGACGTTTCATCGATTTGTATATTCTCGATATCCTCATCCTGGTATTTAGCTTTGATACATAATATTTCACGCCACTGTCGATTAATAATCTCATCCTTTTCGTACAGCAGCTCGCGTATAACTTTTTGATCATTTTTTAATCGAAACTCAACATGCATCAAATTATTTAAAATGCTCGATAGTTGATCATCACTATTCTTATTATTCTTATTATTATTATTATTATTACTAACATTACTGCTAATATTGTTTTGTTTATTTTGCCTGTTATTTATTTTATTTGTTATATTTTTTAATTTATAATTATTAATGTTGTTGTTGTTAATTGTCATTTTTGCTGTATTCTTTGTAAATTCGAAATATTTGTCCGGATTTGATGGGAGTGTAGCTGACTTGATTGTTGGTACTAATATGGTTGATTCTAATGATGTGAAAGCATTTGATGTCATCTGAAAATAGATAAAAGTTGTAATTGATAAGAAGTTTCTGTTATCAGACAATACTAAAATATAAACATTCGTTTATTACGACTTGTGCGAAATTCAGACTTATAATCAAAATGTGTATAGTAAAGACTTGAGATAACAGGTAATCTAAAATTTTTATTTTCATTTTTTTCGACTAACTGAATGTAATCTTGCTTCAAACATTTATTTGCAATAATAAAAATATTTTTTTTTCCGGTGAGATTTCATCATTTCTGAGTCATTTATGACGGGATTTGATTATGTGAAACTCTTCAAAAAATGATCCAATTTCTTTAAAAAATTGATTATGTAGTAGAATGTAATCAGATTCAAGGTCAAGTATATATATACAACATCGTTCTGCTGCTTGATTACATCATATGGTAATAGTTATGCTTGGGAACATCCGATGTCTGCTTGGTGACCTTATTTAAATGTCTTGACTGTTTGTTTAACTCTATATGGTTTCATTAATTTCTTCAAGGTTAGAAATTGGAAATTATTTCCTTATAAAACAAAGTCAAACTTTATATGATTTCTCATGTGAATTAGATTGATTTTAGTTCTCATGGGCGAAGTTGAATTTGTTGGATGTGATTCTCAAAGGCGAAAACATATATAAATTCACTCAAAATTATGTTGCGAAATAGAAGCCTTCTAAATTCAAGTTTATTGCGAAAATAAACCATTTAACAATAATATTTAGGTGACTGAACCTGTGGTACTATTGAGAGATGTATTCTTAAGATTAGATCTAACTTATAAAATATTTAGTTTATTGTTGCTTTCTCAATATATTCAATTATTGCTAGACATCGAAATGTTTGAATTTAACGGCCTTAAACGCCTACAGGTAATTGTAATTTTTGTAAAATTTCATATTTCATTAACCGATATTGATTTGCTTGACGAAATAAGTTGCCAAAGTTACAGGTAAACAAACAATATCAAATTTACGTGATCTATAGTCTAAACCGGCATCTCTCGTTGGTTTTTATTTGGATGAAGACAGCAATAACTGTGCGAGCTACGTATGACGAAAGACACAGTTTTTTATGTTAATGTAGTCGAAAACAGACACATAATCGTCTAAATAACCAACAGGCATTACAGAAAGCAATGTAGCAAAAAAAAGAGGCCCTCAAAATTTAGCATCCGCAGATAGATATAAGCTCCAAGAATCAGTTTTTACGCCTAAATATCTTTATTAAATCAGCAGACGAAGGCCAAGACACCTTTCTATGAAGAACACCCCGATAAGATTTGTGAAATTATCTGGGTGGGAATAAAAGTTAAACTCACTTTCGTATCATTAGCAAAACTGCGATATCAAAAGGCTGCAAACACTGCTTTATGGCTACTTCTAGCCATTTAAAATTTTAAAACAAACAAAACACACACGTCAACTCCTTTTATTTATTCCTAAATTCCTAATATAAAAGAAGTTAACCCTCCATCCAACCGACTCCATTGACTGAATTGTTTTTGCCTGAAATTCCCGGAGCCGGATAATTCGATATTTGAGAACTTTCAAGAATATTCAAGATACTTTGAAAATTCGAGATTTTTGATATTTTTTCAAGTTATACTGGAAATTTGTAATGCTTATTCGATATATTTAGAAACCGTTACAGCATTAAGTTGCAAGACGTTTTGTTTTATTTGAGGCCATTGATATGAATCAAGTACTATTTCGTCTACTCTAAAAATCAAATACTTTTAATTAATGCTAGGTTGGACATTAGAACGAAATAAGTTTTTAACTAAAAGCCTTACTTATGCATAGGTACAAGAAGCATTTTTAGGGACCTAAGAAAAATTTTGTGGAGTGCCCCAAAATTTGTAATTTTACGCCACTGTGGCCGAGATGTCTGGACAAAAATGTTTCATCTTCCTCTAATATTTTACACAAATGCCACTTATATAGGAGCAGTAAGCGAAGAAATCTCTTTTTTAGAAAAAATAAGTCAGGCGTCCTTCATCCGGCCGCAAGCCAACAATTTTAATTTGCAAAATTTGATTTGCGACTCACATTTACCCCGATTCTGACGTACAGTTCAGTCACTGACTAAAAAATAGTCTTAGATAAAACTTTTTCTGTTGGTTAAGACTTTTGCCTTAGTTAAGATCCATTTCGTATTCTACTGGTACTCTTAGTTGTCATTGGTTTTACGAAATAATTCTACGTAAGACCGACAATTTTGATGGTCTTAGGCTGCGTACCAATAGTCGGGTAAATTGCTCTTTTACCTACTTTTTAAAAGAGTGTCCAGGCTAAATTGAAATACTGTACTAAAAAATTGGGTAAAACAGGAGAAAAAATAAATGACGTTCCCTTCGAATCATAATTTGTGTCCAGCAAACCATTTTTACTTCTAGAGAACTGGTAAGTCAATTGAGGTAAATATGTACTAAAATTGAAATTTACTGTACTAAAAGATTTACCCGACTATTGGTATGCAGCCTTAATTTGACATTTCTCTTGTAGCAAAATGATGTCGCAAAGTGTCGCCACAAATTTTGTTTACCGGCATAGATGCATTTAGATATGTTTGTTTGTATATTTTTCAATAGTGAAAATTCCTCAAAGTACAAATTAAAGCTGAAAAACTAATGAAAACTGGAAAATATTGGGATTTGACAGGTTTACAAACATTTTGGAGAATTTGCAACCAAAAAATTAAGACTGCTGTGATCAGAGTACCAATAAAACCTCTATAGTCTTAAAAAAAGTTTTCCCAAAAAATTTCGTAGTTAAGGCAGTCTTAGAAGTCTAAAACCTAGTTCAGACTAGGGATTAGTAATCTAGATTTGCGAGGTAATCCTGATTTTCTTTTGGTCTGAATGACTGTGATTAAAGTAATCTTGATTAGTTGGAAGATTAACCCTTAAATGACACATGGGGTCCAGTGGACCCCAGACCTTTTTCAATCGTTCATATTTAAATGTTTCCTCCGGAAATGCATCTCGTGCCCCTCCCTTACTAAAGTTGAGATATTGCACTACCTGTTTACGTACTCAGCGCAAGCCGGTTGACTGCTAGCAGCTGTTGTTACGATTATCGAATCTATCGCTTATACCATCATGAGGGTGGTTGACTAGAATTTTTGAGTCATCCTGATTTTATTATTTTATATAATTTTTATGATCGCCTATATTATATTTTCTTGATATTTGTTTTATGGTACATAGTACATTACCTGGGTCAACAATGATTTTAGTGTGGTGCAACCGATCTATGCCTATATATTTTCGAAGCGTTTGGTTGTGTTCATCTATCCATTAGTGTATACATAAATATGATGATAATTATTTATTTCGTCACAATTTGGATTCCCCTGCGTTCAAATTAAATTAATAAATGAAGTTTGTTTGTTTGGTGTGTGAGTGCAATGACTCGACTCAAAATACATATAAAATTGCAAATTGTTTTCGCGGGAACAATTTATTGTTTTGTGTTCATGAGTATTGTATCGTACCACCAAATCTTGTTTGTTATGTACTTACATACATTTGTTGTATATTTCCCGCTTATATATATGCCATGTTGGAACACAGATATATTACTATGTACATAGGTACCGATTTACTTCGATTTGGAAACAAATTTTTTTTACTTGTTGACTTTTATTCCGTGAAGCCATTGTGATTAGTATAAAAACAAAAAAAAAGGAAACAAGTAAAGTTAAACTGGCTAATTTAATTTGTGTGATCCATGTTTGGTAAAAAGTGATATGGATGCATAATTCATGAATATAATATTATGTGCAACATATACAAATCTATTTAAATAATTTGTTCCATAATTTATTTATTAATAAAAAAAAAATTTAATTAATAGTAATATAGTTATATGTCTTTGGGTGAAAACGATACCTGTGGCAATTTCTTTAAGTGGCAATAGTTCAAGTGTGTCTTTAACCACTTTACCCAGGTACAAAAAAAGTACATAGCTTTAGAAGTTTAGACCAAATTATCGGGTCACACTACTTTTTGGTAATAGTGAATAGCGGAAATTGCAGAATTAGATAACGCAGTTATATAACCTATACGGATTCAACAGAGTATGCAGAGTCAGCATCAATATATTGATTTTGTGCTGATGAAACCAAATAAAAAAAAAAAATGTTTTTAGTAGAAAGAAATAAGTGAAATATTTATAATTTTTCTAATTCACGATTTAGTTTCTCGTATTAGTTTTTTTTGATTTTAGTGCTTTAAAAAAAAAATATAAAAAAAAAGTTCTATTAGATTTTCAAAATTTTTTATTAGTTTAAGGTAAATGTGTACAGTGAAAACATAACGGAAAAAAAAGGGTGTAAATAATCAAAAATTTGTTTCAGCCACGCAAATAATAATCCGAAGAGCGCTCTACGGCAGATTATTGGGTGAGTTTTTTTTATATAATATAAACGCGTTAATTTTACATCTGTTTTCCCTTATATATTCACTCATTTCAAAAGAAAGTTTATATAATATATATGATACAAACTAATAGAATATTAAGCACTATTAGCTGACACAAGATGTCAGGTTTTTTATGTGTTGTTTTGTTTTTTTTGAATAAAAGTAATTAAAGTTATTAATGGAGTAGATTCGTTTTTCTATTGGTCGATGGTGATGTAAGAGCTAGGTAATGAGAGGATGAATTGCGTTCGCTTCAGGTTGTTTTTTTTTCAGCAACACGATGGATTGTGGTATCCCAGAAATTACGACAACAAAGAACCCTCCAATATCCGACCGAAGATATCCAAAATCATAACGTGTTGGTTGTCGTAAAGGATACGTAACACTGTGTAGGAATGTACAAAATCACGGTGGGGTCCAATGGACCCCAGTGTGTCATTTACGTATATTTGTGTGAAAATCGGAATAATTTGTAGGCATCTCAACTCTAGCAGACCTAGAGCGAGAGAGATGCCTTATATCCCCGCTGCTGATATCTGTCTGTAAACAAAGTAATTCGAAAGGTACTTATTAGATTTTCAAGAAAAAGAGACATACTAATAGACCTTGACCAAACAAGAAAAATGTGATATGACTAAGATCTCTAGGTGATCGGACTTGATCAAAATTGAATGAAAATATTTGTATTGTATACGAAATAATTTGTCAAAGTTGTTTTTGCTGTTTTTTGTGTTGTTTTATTGCTTTTTGGTCGTGGATAAGGCTGCGCTCGTTGTTAAAATTTATTTAGTTTATCATATTTCTTTTGATTTTGACGTATTATTAGATGGCGTATAATTTGCAGAGCCGAACCGTCCGAGAAGTGCTAGAACCCATCGACGAAGCATCTTCAGGAGGACAAGATAACGTGTTTGAGGACAGTAAAGACAATGATTCAGACTTTTCGATGTGCGGTGCTCCAGAGAGTGCCACGGAAGTAGACCAGAAAGATATGGGTGAGGGTACTTTGGATCAACGGCGTTTGTATGTAGGAGAGCGTCAAGCGGCTGGCCAGAGCCGTGGTCAGCCATCTTCGACGATAAGAAAGAATTCATCTTTGATATAGCAAAATAAATACCTTTTTTTAAAGATTCAGTATCGGACTTATTTTTATCTAAAAAGATACTATCTCAAGAGTATACCGCTAAACTTTTAGCTAAAAATATTGAAAATTAAAAAAATACGGTTATTTTATATAAAACAAGCCATTTTCTTATTTTTTCACAAACTTTTTTTTTTTTGGTATCATAAAATTAAAATTTCATTAACGTAATAATTTGATCTCCTTTAGTAAGCTTTAAGCTATATTGGAAAAAATTATCAAAGCTAAATATAGAAAAATTCAAGGAATAATAGGCAATTTTCATGCTGGGGTCTAAAAGACCCCAGTGTGGTTTTTATGTGATTTTTCTTAAGTGTGTCATTTAAGGGTTAACTTTATCATCAAAAATTTAATAGATTTTTATGTAAACTCGATTAAATGAATGACAGCGCTTGACATTTTGCGATTGTTGAGTGAAACAACTTTTTATTCTAAACACATAGGCTCAATTTTTTTTATTTTTGACATATTAAACAATTTTATTATTTACGAAAATCAAAATCAAAATAATGGATGCCACATTAAATTATTTTGAACAAATTGGAAGTGGAGTTACCACCGGACAAGAAGAATTTCAACTACGTCCTCTCAAGATTAAGAAGAGTCATTGAAAATGCCTTCGTTTAGAAGATGTTTAGAAGTTTCCATGGAACATGCATCCTTACATTGCACAACATTTTAAAGGAAAAAAATGATCATGTTGTACAAATACAAATTTAATTATTTCGGGGTTATTAATCATTTCTGTATTTCAGGTGGTAACGAGGTAGTCGATGGAGATTATAGAGAGATTATAAATAGATACAAAAGGGATTTTTGGAGCTCTAATGTTTGATTGAATCGTATTAATTTTGTGGTTTGATCACCAGGAACGCTACAATATTTAATCGTGATTATCCATATAGTCTGAACGTCAAAAAGAGTAATCTAGATTAAAAGTAAACTTGTTTAGACAAATCTGGATTACTAATCCCTAGTCTGAACAAGCACCCCGATTCTGGCGTTAAGACTAAAAAATTTAAAAATACGTTCAAAATTTCAGCTGTTTATCACAATATGATTAGGATGAGTTAGTTGTTGAAAGTGAAGATTTACGTACTTAGCAACAACTCTTTAGGAGAATTCAAGATGTTAGTTGGAAATAATGTTCTTCAAGGAACCAAAATTATCTTGTCAGAAGGCGGTGTCATAGTACATAAACTATTTGACAACTACGTGTCGTGCTTTTGTGTATACGAGGAATGAATTGAATATTGTGAATAAACAGTAAAGAAGAAGACAGAACAGTTAGAAAGTCCAGTTGAGCTGAAAATTATCCTGAAAAGCGAGGCGCCCCTCTATCAAAGTCCATGCCGGCTTCTTCCAGCAGAAAAATAATTAGTAGATCAACAGATAGCCGAATGGTTAAAGGGCTCGGGGAATTTCAGTCAAAAATATTTCAGCCAAAAACGGAAAGGAGTTTCAGCCAAAAATTAAAAGGCAACTCAGTTAAAATAGTTTTAGACTGAAATGCCTTTTCAGAAGGAAGTTCAATCAAAAAACTAAAAAGCATTCAAGTCAAACATTTTTGACAGAAATTCCTTTTGCATTTGTGACTGAAATACCTTTTGAAAATGTAATTCAGTCAAACAATTAAAAAGGAATTCCAGACAAAATTGTTCTTGGGGAATATAGCCAAAAACAATTCAGTCAAAAAACGAAAGGAGTTTCAGTCATAAAATTTCGCATACACATATTATGTCTAAAATTTCTTTTATAAAGGAACTTCAATCGAAAAAAAGGTATTTCGGTCAGAAAACAGTTGAAATGCCCTTTGTATTTTTGGACTGAACAACCTTCTTGAAAGGTGTTTTAGTCAGAAATTTTTGGACTGGAATACCTGTTGTTTGGTTTATTTTATTAGTCGCTTTGTAAACAATTGATCGTGTTACAATTGAACGTGAACAGTTGATAAAAAGAATAGAACAGTTGATCGTGGATACAATTGATCGTATGAATAATTGATCGTGAATACAATTGATCGTATGAACTATTGATCGTGGATCAATTGATCGTGTGGACAATTGGTCGTATGGGCAATTGATTGTGGATCCATGGTCAATTCCATGTGTTTATTTGCAATTACAAAATCTTGCATAACAAAATAATGCAATTATTTTTCATTTTAGTAGGTGTCAATAATAGATTCTATATAATTCGCTCCTACGTGCGGCACGCAGTGTGACATTAGCCTCTACAATTCTAAGTTAAAGAAGCCTTTAGCCTCTACAATTCTAAGTTAAATTAGTCGGAATAGGGTTGAAAGGCCGAATAAGTCGAAAGGCCGAATGTCGAAAGGTCGATTGGGTCGAACGGCTGAATGTTGAAAGGTTGTTTCTATCGAAATTGATTTTAATATTATATCTTTTTATGAATGAAAATTTTCAAAATTTATATTTTTATGAAAACCAAAATTTATATAATTTTTATCAAAATTTGTATATAAAAATATTTAATAGTAAATCACCTTAAATATTAAAATCTTCTTACGTTTTTTTGTCATATAATTAAAAATTAATTAAGGGTTGGCTACCTTATCTAGAAAAAAAATACAGAAACCGAAAATCCCGAAAAAAAATCCAAAAACAAAAAACTCAGAGAAACAAAAATCCAGAATACTAAAATCCAGAAACATAATTATAAAGTGCGGACCAAATTATAATTAAAATTTATAAAATGTCTATCAAATTTGAGTTTTTCGTAAATTCTTAATATTTATGATAATAGAAATTACTTCGTCAACCTTTCAGACACAGATCAAAGAAATCGTATCGCTCATATCGCTTCTACTGATAGTCTAAAAATGAGGTTGGCCACGTATCACTGTTTTTCAAAAGACTGTTTCTAAAATCTTTTCTCCAAAATCTTGTTTTACAAAATCTTATTTTCAAAATAAATAATAATGTTTTTATTAATCTTTTATGGATTTTACATTAAAATAAAATGCCATCGACTAATTTAACTTCGAATTGTAGAGGTTAGCAGCTTCGGTAACTCTCACGGGCACAAACAACCTTTTAACATTCAGCCTTTCGACCCAATTGACCTTTCGACATTCGACCTTTCGACTTATTCGGCCGTTCGACACATTCGGCCTTTCGACACATTCGGCCGTTCGACACATTCGGCCTTTCAACCTCATTCCGACTAATTTAACTTAGAATTGTAGAGCATAACGGCTTCGGTGATTCTCACGGGCCCTCGGAGGGGCTTTAGATTTGAACTTCGGGGGACGGAGGAGCCGGGATCAGCAAACATGTCGCACTGCGTGCCGCACTTAGGAGCGGGTTATATAGAATCTATTAATGACACCTACTAAAAAGAAAAATAATTGCACTATTTTGTTAAGCAAGATTTTGTAATTGCAAGATTTTAAAATGCAATATTTTATATCAATCCCAGAAAAACCATTTCACAAATATTCATTATTTCATTATAAAATAATCAAAATAATTATTTCGGAAAACAATTTATACGGTAAGAATTTTATACGGTAAGAATTCAAAAACAACATTGAACGGCAAAACAAGATTTTGTCTTGCAGGCAAATTCCATGATCCCCTAATAATGGCAATAAAATTGATTTTTTTTCATTTATTTTAAACCAAATATCTTTTCTGGATTTTTTTCTGGATTGCTTTTCCGGTAATTTCTAGATTTTTTTCGGAATTTTTTTTTCTGCATTTTTTCTTTTCAACTATTCTGGATTTTTTTTCCAGACAGGATTTATTAGCACTAGGGCTTGTAAACCGGAGTTTTCCGTTCTCGAAAACCCATCCAAATGTGAGGAACCCAAAAACCCGAGTTTTTACTTAAAAGCCGCATTCAAATTAAAAATCCTAAAACCCGGGTTACCCGGGTAAAAATCGGGTTTTTGCAAGCCCTAATTAGCACGTGTTTTTAATTTATTTAAATTATTTTACATTAAGAAATAAATTCAATGGTTTTAAATATTCATTTAAATCAATTAAGTGAAGGAAAATTTCATGAAAATTCGGCCTTTCGACATTCGGTTTTTCGACTTTCTGCCTTTTGACCTATTCGGCTTTTCGAAATTCGGCCTTTCGACACATTCGGCCTTTTGACCCATTCGGTTTTTCGATATTCGGCCTTCCGACACATTCGTCCTTTCGGCGTTCGGCCTTTCGATATTCGGCCTTTCGACTTTCAGCCTTTTGACCTATTCGGCTTTTATACACATTCGGCCTTTCGATCGATTCGGTTTTTCGATATTCGGCCTTCCGACACATTCGTTCTTTCGGCGTTCGGCCTTTCGACATCGAACGATCAGTCACAAAACCAAAAGAAATTACAGTAAAAAATGTTTTGACTTGAATGCCTTTTTTGTTTTTTGATTGAACTTCTTTCTGAAAACAAGGCATAAATGTCTTAAACTATTTTGACTTAGTTGCCTTTTAATTTTTGACTGAAACTCCTTTCTGTTTTTGACTGAAATGCTTTTGACTGGGGTGCCGAAGCCAATATACCTATAGGTCTTCGAAGGCATTTCAGACAAAAAAATCAAACAAGCAAAAGGTATTCCAGTCCAAAAATTTGTGACTAAAATACTTTTCAAGAAGGTCGTTCAGTCCAAAAACACAAAGGGTATTTCAGTCAAACTGTTTTCTGACCGAAATACCTTTTTTTTTTTTGACAGAAGTTACTTTATAAAAGGAGTTTTAGTCATAATATTTGTATGGGAAATTTTATGACTGAAATGCCTTTAGTTTTTTGGCTGAAATGTTTTTTACTAGAATTCCCGGAGCCTGGTTAAAGGCCACCATAACCCAACCAAGTTACTTAGATTTTGCCCGCCCAGTGGTATTGGTAAATAAAAAGGACGGTGGAAAACGACTTAGCAGCGACTACACACGGCTGAATAAAGAAGTTATTATTTACCGATACCCTCCGCCTGTGATCGATGCCCCTGGATTTAAAAAATGAATTTTTCTAAGTTCCAATCTAGGAAAAGAGCCGCTGATACGCTGCATTTGTTACACATGCAGGCCAATTCGAATTTTTTGCGCATGCCATTTGGGCTTAGTTCAGCACTATATAGATGATATCATCATACCCTCTCAAAGCGAGGATTGAAATTTAAAAGTTTTCAGTGCCGGCTAATACAACCTACAAATTTAATGGAAGGAGTGGACATTTTTAGTCCGAAACATTGAATACTTAGGCTATGAGATCACTAAGGGAACATTTATGCCGTTTAGAGTTTGAGGTGGTTGATGAGAGTCGAGGCTCTGACCGAAATTGTGGAGGAATAGGATTTTATGAAATTTATCGAGTCATTCGCTGAATTTGATGAGGCCTTCTTACTTCTTCTTACAACTATCCAAACTAAATTACAATGTTTTGAACCAGCTCAGTGACAGGAAAATGAACTGGTACTTTCACAATGCCAGTCTCAGTCACTGAATACCTCCAGTTCATCTGAGACTCACATAGGGTTGATGATAGCCGAGGCGGCTTGGCTTCCTCAGGTTCAGGTACCAACATTCAGTGGCAATCCTGCCCAGTGGCTGACGTTTAAAGATACCTATTTGGCTGTTATCCACAATAATAACATTTCTAACATAGTAAAGTTCATTTATCTGCTTGATACACTAAAAGGCGACGCCCGAGAGACAATTGGGCAAATTACACTAACTTCAGCTGGTCACGATAGGGCGTGGACGGATAGACTGATTGTCGATATACACATTGAAGCGTTATGTTAACTTCCGTAAATCAAAAGGGGTAACGCCCAGGATTTGCGAATACTGTCAAACGTCTATCGTAATCACATTTCATCTCTAGAAGCTTGTAAGCTAGAGATTTCAGGGTTAGGTGAACAAATTCTCATTCATATTATTTCTGAAAAAATTGATGCCCAACTGCGTAAAGAATGTGAAGATAAACTGACTACTACAGAAATGCCTACTTAGTCACAATTAAAAGAATTTTTGCATGTAAAATGTAGGGTGCTTAAATCGGTTGAACACTCTAAAAACCAAACAGATAATTTTTGAGGTGTAATTAAACCGAACTTTCAGACACCAAATAACTTTAACAAAAACTATAAAGGTAGTTCGTTGATTTTGTCAAATGAGTCAAAAAATATAAATAATCAGACTTCTCATGGCAAGCAACATATTGGCAATCAGCGAAATTTGTGCCGTGTTTTTCAAACTACGTACCACCCTCTATTTATTTGTCAATCGTTTTTCAAATTATCATCAAACGATCGTTCAGTGAAAGCTAGGGACCTAAAGGTTTGCATTAACTATTCAGGTTCATCCCATTCCATAGAAAATTGTAAGTCAAGTGGCTGCAGAGTGTGCAATTCCAAACATCATCATACTCCATTGCACGATTCCTTACGAAATAATTCAATCGAATAATGTGCCAGTGATAAACATGTAAAATAAAATATGGATGTGTCTACAAGTACAGAAGTTTTACTAGCTACTACAATAATTCAAATCCAAGACAAATCAGGCAAATATCACGATTGCAGCGTGTTATTAGACTCCGGCAGCCAGTCAAATTTTATAGTTTCATCTTTGGCAAATAAAATTGGCGTTAATCCAGATACGATGCCGAATTTAACTGTCAGTGGCATTAACAAAACCAAAACTGTAATTTCACAAAGCAGCGTTTCAACAAATATCAAATCAAAGTATAGCAAGTACAACAAAAATTTAAATTTATTAGTCGTTCCCTAAATTTTGGGTTCACTGCTCCAAACGAATTTAAATATTTCTTCGTGGTCTACACCATCAAATTTATTCCTAGCTGATTCCACTTTTTATATTTCAAGACCTGTACAAGCAATGTTGGAAGCAGATTTTTTTTTTTTTTGAAATTCTCGGAGTAAATCACGTTAAACTTAGTAAGGGTATTCCCATAGTTCAGGAATCCTTGTTTGGCTGGATCATTAGTGGACGGTCGATGAACTATTACAATCTATTAAAATGTTCTGGGAAATTGGAAAGGTTCAAAAACTTTTGCGTTGAAAAGATTTCAATATTTGGAAAAGAAGTTAAACTCCAATGTTAATCTGAAGCAAGGATACACAGAATTGATTAACGAATACTTACATTTAGGCCATATGAAAGAAGCCACTAACTTTTCAAATCTAGACTCATATTTTTTGCCACACCACGCCGTTTTTAAAAATTCTAGTACTAGTATAAAGTTGCGAAGACTCCAAATAATTATTTTTAAATGAAATATTACTAGCCGGTCCTACTGTCCAACAAAATTTGTTTTTAATAGTGCTTAGATTTAGAAAATACTATTTTGCTTTCATTGCTGACATTTGAAAAATGTACAGGCAAGTGCTTATTAATTCCAACCAGACAAAACTACAGACGATACTTTGGCGCGCCAATAGTACCGATCCTATATAGGCTTAGCCTTAGGTAACCCAACTGAAACGGTTTGCACTACTAAGATTAGAACTTTGCGGAGCCCTCTTGCTCTCAACCCTAATAAATACCGTCATCGACTCTATTTCTATATACACTTCAGCAGTGTAAACTAATGGTCAGACTATGTTCGATTAATACACCACCGTACAAACCTAAAATTTTCGTCGCTATATCTTCGCTAATATCTTCGGTTGAATTGCCAGTATCAAAATTGTGGTAGCATGGCTCTATAACAAGTTACATTCTACAAATGGTTATAGTAAATCTAGTTACGAATTGGGTAATGGGTTTGGTCGTAGTAGTATGCCCTGGCTCCGATGGTAAAGTTCACGTGGCTGAAATTAAAACGCAAAGTGGAGTATACAAGCGAGCTTTATCGAACATTTATAGACTTCCTAATGCTGTGACTGGTTTCATGAAACCTCTGTTTAGAAATTCTTTTCTGTTATATTTGTTATTAAGGGTTAAACTGATAGAAGGACGGACACCTTACTTAGTATAGAAGATGCAGAGGACGTAATGTCATCACAATTTTATATTCTTAGGAGTTTTGGTTATACATTTGATTTAAATTTCAGTCACAATCTACATGAAACATGGTGTTTAAAAAATCTTGAATGGAAGAATCAAGGCCGACGCTTTACCAAACTATTTGAGATAAATGTATGTTCCACTGAATGTTAGGAACATAAACGATAGGAAAATTTCAAATAGTATTGCTAAGAGCATAACTGCTACTGCGTCTTAAAATTTTATATATTTAAGCTGTGATGCGAGGGCCTTACGTTTACAATTACAATCTTTAATTGTAAACCAATCGAAATATTTATTAAAGATTATCAACCTTTGACTACTAAATACTAATAAACTGTAGAAAAAAAATATTTTGTACCTAGATTGATTAAGGTACTTATTTTATTATCGCGTATTATATGGGGAATAACAACCCATATCGCAATTTAAATCAATTATTTTCGATTTGTCATTCAAATTTCACTTCGATTAATAATATTAATCACAGATATTCGACTCGTATACATGTAGAACAATCAACTTCTTAAACGATTTATTCAGCTTAATGTTACCTTCACAGTTTAACCATAACAAAAAAAAAATTCATTTCGTAAAAATCGCAAACTCACGATCTTAAAATATAATTTTGCAACGTGCGCTCAGCATAACTTAAAGAGATTTATAATTGTCTTAAAATATGCACAGAATGTTGAAATAGCATGCTAAAAATGTTTTTAAAAGGTATAACCGCATACCGTCAAATTTTAATTATCAAAAGCGAAAGGTACGATAATTTGATAAAATTATAATTTTGATTTTTGTTTTTTTGTGGATTAAACAAACATTTCATAAATCAAAAATATTTATCATGTATGTGTATAGGAAATGTCATAGACATATTTACATAATTTTACATAATAAATTTGAAATTATAAATTTTCCTTAAGTGCGTGTGCATATAAATTAACGCGACCAAATTTATTTAATTTAGACATTAGTTAGAATCAATGACGGGTTATTTGTATCTGCTTAACGTGAGCATCAAATTTTTACTTGTGTCGCAAAGATGATCTCGACAAACGAAAGTGAAAACATCATCAATTTGTAATCGTAAATTCATAAATTTTATGTGAGATATATACATACAATACATAATTATTTTACATAAAGACAGTTCCATTAATCACAAGTCAATAATAATTCAACTCTTTAGGAGCACCGTATACCTTATATTTTATAAATGAAAGTTCACACCCAGTACCATACTGATTCCATGTTGTAATTAAAATTAAATTCATAATGAAATTATTAAACGTTAACAAAAAAACGTGTTCCCGCGCATTTTTCAGACACAAACAAAACAAAAATTAAAAATATAAATTAGAAATTTTGTAAAAATTTTGTAATTTATTATAAGCTACCAGATTACGATTACGATTTGGATAAGGTTCATTCATTTTCGCTTTTTATTTTTATTTTTTTTTTCCAGTTAAGTTATGGTGTATGGTGAATTAAATTATAACCATAGATTTTCTGAAAAAATATAAATAAAAAATAAACGGTTCTCACTAATCACATTATAGGTGATCAAACTTGGCGGTTTGGCGTTACTTATGTGATTCGAACCACGAAAACTGATTTATTCTAGTTTGGAGCAGTGATATAAGATGATGTTTATAGGGAAAATCTTTGTAGATTTGGAGGTTCACTATACCGTGATAAAGAGGTAAGCCATTTTTAAACGATCTCTTTAGGAATAATTGACTCCGTATTCGACATTTCTTTCTATATGCTGGTATGGTGGTCATGTGTTGGATTGTGGCGCTTAAGGTTTTGGGTTTGACACTATTTAAGACTACTTCTTCCAATTTCTACTCAATAATTTAAAATTTTCTATACTCAACTTTTAAAGAAGCACCAAGAGGGCTAAATAAAGGCCGAGTGAGAGTGTTGGAGTACTAAAGTAATATGTCAATTAAAAACAGTCTAGGCAATGGAACTATGTAGAATGGTGTTGAAAAATTTCAGTTCAAACTGTCTTAAAGCAGAGATAATCAGCGGGACTCATTATGGAACAGTCCATTTTATTCCATGAATTTCACTAGAGACAGATATCGTCAAATTCCTATTCGTCTTTCTTATGCTAAGACAATCAACAAATCCCATAGTCAAATTTTCCAAAAAGTTGGACTACTTCTTCAATAGCCATGGCATGGTCAGCCAAACACATATGTATGTATAAGAAGTTAGCACGAAGTTTTCATTCCGAAAAGGTCCTTTTCCAAAATGTGTGTCTCGGCTAAAATTTAAGGAAATTTTCGTTCCATCCAGAAAAAGATATTCAAAACTCTTAACCAAACGGTATCCATCCCGAAAAATAATTGTAAACAAATTAATTGAGATTTGACCGCATTTTACATTTATAGTGAATAAACACTAATGCTGGTGCCTAACGTCGATTTTTTTGACTAAATTGTTGACTTTTCTAAATTGTCAACTAGTTCGTACCAGTCGTTCATAGTTGTCATAAGTGTCAATAAGACAAGCTGTGCGGGACTTTCCATTATTCTAAATTTCGACTTTTGGAACGTCAACCGAATGTTATTACTATTTGACGGAAATAACTTGGAATTGTGCTTGAATTATCGTTCCTTTTCATTTTGGCTCGCGCGCAAGTTGATTTATCATGTTAATTTGGTTTCTTTGGAATTTCTCAATATTTCGTACACAAAATTATCTACAAAATATTAAATTAATTTATTGGCGCTATAAGAAAATCTAAAGACTTGCAAAGTCGTTGATGAATCCGACAAAACTGGACAGAATATTTTAGCGTTGGTAAACTAAAGATGGTCTTTCTGTTCGACCAAAAGTTTCTCCAATCCTTGTTGCCTACAGACGATCTTACTTATCATATAATTCCTAACAGAAAGTTGAAACTATAATCTTATATACAAAAATATATAAACTTTAATTAAATATGACAACAATTTTAATTTTCTTGAATAATTTGATTAATTTTGATTTTTGAAAAATCTCGGATTAAACGAAACCTTCTCCAATTTAAATGAAACTATTTCTAAAATAATAAAATATATTCCGAATTGAATAAACCCTTTTACGGAAAGATTGAAACTAATTTCGAGTGAAACGAAACTTTTTCCAAATTAAATTAAACCAAATTAAATAAATTTAAAAGCAAAAAATTGTATCACTAAAATTTATTACGCCTTCTAGATTCGGGTTTCTCTTAGTTAGTAATAATAATAAGTTTCTCGCATGCCCTTCGACGTAATTTCCGAAGGCCGTGTCCAATCGGATTTACTTTCGCAGATTAAAATAACCCTTTGCCAATTAAAGGTTGAATAATTAAAATGGTTTTAAATTGGAAAACATTTATTGAACCTGCAAAAGTAGAGAGTATGGTTACGGAAGAAGAAACTTCTTTGGTTTTGTGCTGCTTCAAAAATAGCATTCACCTATAAGGGCCCTTATCATAGTTTCTGTCGCAAAATAATTCTTATACGATTTCAAATTTTTCGGATCGCCAAACACGATACCTTTCTACCATTTACCGAATCGGATTCGTCCCTTAAAATTGTCATTCAGTTGCTACCTGAACCGTATTGCTACGGTGACACCTAGGGAAAAATAGAATAAGTTATTAATAGCACAAATTTACTGTACTACAATGGAATTTTCCATGATAAAACTGTCCTAAATGTCTCTAGACTATTCGTACCAGAACAATCATGAAATTTCGATAAGTGGTGGTTTGAGTATATAAAGAGCAAACCAATTCGAATTAGAACATTAGTTTTTGGTAAGCGATAAAGTGAAGATTAAAAAGGAATTAAAAAGTGTTTTAGTGCGAAATAGAAGTTATAAATGAACAGGTAAATTGTGCAAAAATAATAAAAAGAGATTTTTTGTGAATTATTGTAAACAAATTGTGTTTACTTAGGGTTAATAAATAAAATCGTTGGTGATAAATTGAAGTTTTGAGTTTTATTCACAATCCAGTGATACGAACCTTGATTGACAAGGCGAAAACGTAGCAGTATTTTAATTTTCTTGAGTGTCCAAAAATGAATCCATTAAAAATTAAATATTTTGATTCAAAATATAGTTAAAAACAAAATAATTAACCAAAATACACTCGAACCAAAAGTAACCTTAAAGTAACGTCACTTACACAGTTCGGGTATGGCCCGTCATAAAATTCTTTATGAGTTCCTGACTAAATACGCAGAATTTGTAGGGGCTTCACGAGCTATTCAATGTTATTTTATGATAAATAATTATCTGTTTATTTTGTCATAAAATTAGGTAAAGGATTTTACTTAAGCAGCGCAAGCCCGTTTAAATGTTCCCTGCTCCGTTTTACCCGATCCTAAGGGACATAAAAAGGACCGTCTCAAATATCAAAGGACATCAATTTATTTCGCACCATGAGAGAGTCAAATTTAGAGGGCGTGATCAAAGGTAGGTTTGAAAGAACCACAGCCACACAGTTACTTATTAGTTTTAAACTTATTTAATTTAATTTGGTTTCATTTATTTCGGAAAAGGTTTCAATCAATTCAAAAAACATTTATTTTAATTTGGAACAAGTTTCCTACATTTGAGAAATAGTTTCACTTATAGATTAACCATCGTAAGGTTGTATTCTTGATTCAGAACACAATCACAGAGAGCGCAATGGAATATTATTTGCATAAATCTGGTAAGTTCCTTCACCCTAAAATTGCCCATTTGCTGACCGTTATACTATTCATAATACCATTTCAAGCCACGATCACAATCAATATTTAAAAAAACCTTATAAAGAAAAATAGAAGTCTTAATAAAAACCGTCAAATTCACATAAGATAAAAATTCGTATCGTATGTATAATAACCATTAATCAGTACCAACTTGGCACACTGGCACTAATACAAATTGTTGATAATGAAAAGTACTTAATCCAAGCACTCTCTCAATAAAAATGACAACTAAAACGAAAAGCATCCTCGCGAGGAGACTTGTCGTTAGCCGTCTGTCTGGTGGTTAATAGCATAATGTAGCATAATTAAGTTTTGTCAGAAATTTAGTCAAAAATATCTACATGAGGCACATAGCATTAGGGACCAAATTTCACTTTCTAAATATTACACTTTCTAATTCTCGTTCATCAATCCCTTGATATTTCTCGCTGAAGTGGCGTAGAATACCAGAGCCTTCTAGAATATAGAGCCATAATTATCATGACGTATTTTTTAGAAGCTTTTTTAGTTGTATAACTTTTCAATGATTTCCATAAGAATCCATAGTAAAAATGGTGTTTTTTAGCTTCAAGTTTTTCAATGAAAAAAGTCAAAATATTACAAAACGTTTGTAATGGTATTAAGTATATATTAATTGCAGAAATATTAAAATTAAATTATAATTGTAATTATAAATTATTTTCTAAAATAATTCGAACTTTAGTTTTGAAAAATATATCAAAGTTGGCTCTGATGAATTAAAATAATTCTTGCTAAATTTATCTTTAGTTTTACTAGTGTACGTCAGATGTCTAAGATATTTACAGAAAAATACGAAAACAAATTATTTATTCACAAAATTACGACTTCTTAATATTTTGTGAATTTGTTTTGCATTATCTACAATATTTGTACTTGAAATTTACCCAGGTGGCAATTTTTTGATCGATTTTACCAAATTTTTACCGCCGTCACTGCCATTTATGTAATGTATATTGACTTAATGGCCACATGATTTGTGGTAAGCTTTTATTTCAATGTGACCAGAATGCTGTTGTTATGAAATGTTTTTTCAATTTTGGTTTAAATAAATAAATTATGACAAGAAAATGAAAACAATTTACTGAAACGACATTTATATATGTTGAAATTCAATCATTTATGAACATATTTCAGAAACTATAATTAAGAATTTGTAATGTTTGCATTTAAACATTTGTCTTAGGAAAAAACGTGATTTCCCATATGTTTTATGTGTTTTAATATGTAAATTTGGGGATTTTCCTCGTTTCTAATTCCCTTATATGAGAAAGCTTCGTTTTTAGACTATGGCTTTGTATTATCAGAACCATCTTTATGTGAATAGAGCCGGCATATGAAAAATGAACTTAAAATAAGGGATATAGAAACACTAAAAATTCATTTTTTACATAGAGTTTGTATGAAAAAACGCGATTCCAGCGATTAATTATTCAGTAAAATAATTTTTTCTGAAATCGCTAACAAACAACTCAATGTCTTACTCATTTAAAACACAGATTCTCGAATTTCCATATTTTCCAGCAATAATCAAAAGAACATAAGGGAAATTAAATTGAAAACATTCTAGAACAACAACAATATGTATTAAAAAGAGAAACTTCAGTTTAATGACGTCATCGTATATCCACATCTAAAACCAATGGTAAGAAAAAAGACAACACGTCTCCGCTCAACAGAATGAGAAAGAGCAAACAGAAAAAAATAAATCCATACATTGCGTACGAAGAAAACAAAAAATCAAAACAATCTAGCATGCTTTGCAAATTCAAAATAACTATAGAAACATATTCGAATTCAAATTTGAATGGAGGCAATGAAAGAGATGATTGTTGTACATACTTGTTTATAAATTTCGAGTAATGTTGATGACGTAAGTATATTACAAAAACAACAATATTTAAAATTTCAAAAATACCTTATTTTTCATGACGATTTTCACTAAGAAATAAACATTTTCAAGATTCGACTTTTCAATCAAATAATATTACATGTTTCATGAACATTTTCATATAAAAACAAAACAAAAGCTCACATTTCTAATAAACTAAATCTGTAAATGAAAATAACCTTTTCCCAATATTGTTTCATAGTAAAGAAAAAAATTGTATGTACCTTATTTTAAGCTTAGTAAAAAATACAGTCGATACTGGAGGCTCTTCATGTAAGCTCAATTTAAAACTCGAGTCTCATTAAGAAATTACGCATTTCAAAGTTGAAATTAACCACAACGTCTTAATTAATACTTATAGTATAATGAAACACGGCTATTTTTGAAATTTATAGCGCCAATCTCAGAGATGCCCCCTGAAATGACGTATGGTATCCGACTTCTCAACAATTATGCAATTAAAAATAAGGGCCTCGGTACCGGAGTTAGTGCTCCAACATTAATTTGTATTATTTAATTATTTATATAAAAATACAATCTTTGAATAGTCACAATCCAGTGGTGATTAGTAAATGAATAAAACTAAAAATGTTAACAATATACTAAACAATATCACGATAATACAATAAAATTAAACTTCACTTGAATATACATCAAACCATTCACACTTGAGTCAATAAATAAAGATATTTTTAATCCAGATGAAAATTTATTAAATTTCGGAAGGTTATTTCGGACTTTCGGAGCAAGAATTAAAAATTATTTTTGAAAATTGGTCATTGTAAATCTCTGAGACAAATAAACTGAACATTTCTCAAATTGTAACTAGTGACATTTGATTGATTGACAGTGCTTTCATAATTTTGAACAAAAATAAATGCTTAAAAAGAAGAATCTCCAAAGAATGAAATAAAGGCCACGAAGCAGATACCTAACTCAGACAGTTACTAAATATTTTATTATAAGAATTTAATTGAAATGTTTTCATTTTATATAATTTTAAGGTCGGTATTCACGTATAAATGAATTGCGCAATATAATTGTGTGACGTCAGTATTGCAAAATAAAATTCAAAAATCTTGAATAAAATTTGAGTATATTGTGCAATGTTCTGACGTCACACAATTATGTTGCGTAATTTAATTGTACGTGAATACCGTGCTGTTTGTTTGCCTTAACACTCAAAAAAATCTGACATATTTTAGCTGTTAATTTTTAGTTTTTCGGTTTATTATTGACAATTCTCTTTTGGTTCTCGAGTGATATAAGCTCAAAAATAATATTTTTATGTCGACGAAATAAAAAAAACAAAATTAATTAAGTGAATTATAAAATAAATTGTTAACTTAAATTCATTAAGTGAAATTAAAAGCAAAACATTTAAAAACTTGGGTAAATCAATTATTTATAAATATTTTGACTGGCTAAATTATTAATAAAAACAAGTTTGTTAGTGAAATTTAAATTAAATAGGAGAATAATACGTGAAATCGCATATCCTTTTCATGGGACGGGAAGTCATATTTGAATTATATGATTTTTATGTTTTGAACTTAGACCATACAATAGAATGGACCTCTAGCGAAGTGACGTTTCCATCTTAGACCATACCTGTCTCCAACATCTGCAGCGCAAAGTAGCTTGTGACCGATAGGGTAACTATAGCAAGTATAATCAAAATTAGTACCCACAGATGTCGCTACCAAATTAAGTAGATTTATTTATAACCAACAGATGTCCCTGCAACTTCGTCCATCGTAAATCTTATACATAAATCTAAATAATAAATGTTATGTTAGAACAAAGTTATCTAAAACTATCAATTTTATGGGCCAATAAAATATTTTTTTTGAATTACTGTTTTTTATTTTAATTATATGTAAGTTTAAATTTGCAGTGACATCTGCTGATAATAAATGTATCTACTGAATTTTGTAGTGACATCTGTGGGTACTAATTTTGATTGTACTTGCTATAGTTACGCTATCGGTCACAAGGCTAATTTGCGCTGCAGATGTGGGAGACAAGCTACTTTACAATTTTATATGGAAACGTCATTTCGCTAGCAGTCCATTCTATTGTATGGTCTAAGCATAAACGTATTTTGCAAGAAAACGAAACGAGACGTTTCGTTGATTTTTTGGTATGTTTAATAGAACTAAATAAGGAAAAAAATAAAAAAAAATAAATAAAAACCTGCACATTGGAGAAAATTCAAACAGAAAGTCTCGACAGCCATTTTGAAAAAGAAGAAATGAAAGATGTTACCATTTTTATAATTATTGTGTAATCCCTATTAATTTATCTTTAAAATGCATGCAAGTGCATGCATTTTTTAAATTATTGACACTCTGAAACTTAAAAAACAACAACAATAACAAAAAAATTATTTTCCAGAAATGTTTTGTTGACTCGGGGTCTACTCTATGCAAAATTGCTGAGATTTTCTCTCATGAAATATTATGTATGTGTGTGTTTTTTTCAATGTATTGATAAACATTTTTTAAAAAATTATCATAACTGGGCATTTTACTCTCATGATAATTTCATGATAATTTTTTGTTTTTACCAGTTCAACATCTATGTTTAATTCTTTTGCAATTTTTTGGAACGCATCATTTTTTAAATCAGTTCTTTTAAATTGTTTACTGGTTATTTTCCATAAACATTCGTTAATTCTCAACATATGAATTCATTTTATAGTATTTTCAGTATTAATAAATGCCAATGCGAAATTTTTTTTTTATGCAGCTATAAACATACGTCTCAACCATCGGAAAAAATGAAATACATAACCTTAAAAGTGCATTTTAATTTGACATTTCGTACAAATTTCATGATAATTTTTTCGTGAAATAGCCTCCTGATAATTTGCTGCTTTGACTATATATTTTTAAATGGACTGCTAGTTGCTTACTTCATATGCGATCCAACATACAGTGGCGGTCAAGAGGCAAATCGTGGCGAATTCGCTAACTAAAAAGTTCGTTACCATTTAATTTATTAGGAATAATCGAAAAATCAACATTAAGATTAAATTTTATAAAAGAAAACATCATTAATATTTGAAATTATAAGCAGTTGCAAGCACTGAATATTAAAATAAACATTTATTTTTGTATTCACAGATGCAAAGAAACAGTCTTAAGCCGCGTCCACACGGGGTGTGAAATGTACACTTATGCGTGCGTATTCGCTTATTTAGCGAATGTAGGCGGTTATGCGGGATGTGTACATTTATCACATTTCGGTACACACGATTCGTTAAATGTTCATTGATCACATGTAGGCGAATGTTAATGAACATTTCTACTCTGGTATATATTTTTAGTACCTTGATCATACAATTTTTAATAAAAATATTCAATCACATTCGTCATGTGAAAACCATCCACACGACGTTTACATTCGCTAAATGCGCGCATAAGTGTACATTTCGCACCCCGTGTGGACGCGGCTTTATCTGTCAATGGCCAACTGGTATCACAACCAACTACGACACACTTTCTCCCCATTTTCAGTAAAAATAAAAGAAACCGAGGAAAAATTTTGTGCAAAAATCAGAATTAAAATATCTCAAATCAAATTAAATTGAATTTGAAACTATAAAACGGTGACAAAATAAAAAACACACGAAAAGGAGCCAAAAATTAAATAAAAATTTATTGATGTTGACAACTTTGACAAATCTTTAGTTTTCGTTTTTGCCGCAATTTGCCTCTTGACCGCTAGTTGTATGTTGGCATCATCATTTATTTGAAAATTATATTGAACTGTCATTGTATTAGCGGTCCATTCTAATTCTATTGTCTAAGATTTGCTGAGAATGTCAAAATTTGTATAATATACTTACACATACATTGATAAATTTAATATCATGAGAGAAAATCTCAGCAATTTTGCATAGTGTAGACCTCGTGTTAACTAGGCTACACATTCAAAATCTAAAATTAAAACATGACTTCCAAAAAAATGTTATTTGACGTATTTTTCACCAATAGTGTTTTGATTAAATTCAGCTACGCCCCAAAACACATCAAAAATCATATTTCGGCCGACACATACGCTTAAACGTTAGAAAATACTAGGTCGTCAGCGAAAGCTATCAACTCAGGATTAAAGTCAATATAAAAAGGACCTAGTATTGAACTTTGCAGAACGCCATCATTAATGGTTATACCTTGACTCAAAGCATCATTTATTATAACAACCTGAGACCGTTCAGATAAATAGGATCGGAACCAGTGCAGAATAACACCACAGAAACAAGCATAGGAAAATTTTGTTTAGTAAGACATTATGATTTACCATATCAAATGCTTTTGTCAAATGTACGAAAAATAGAGCCAATCGATTCTCTCTGATCCAGAGAAATGAACAACGGTACTAACATAATAGATGTCAAACAGTGATCAGTAATGTGCAATCTATGAATATCCGAAATAAAAATCAAAATTCAATGAATGTCTAAAAAATAAGTGATCTAAGCACGTCGAATAATAATTTAAAATTCTCGTTGGTACATTTGTTAAAGATTTTAGACCATGAGACGCCATTAGCAATATATAATAAGTGATTAGAACCTTAACAAAATAATAATAAACTCTTCTAGAAAAACAGATGTGCTCAAAAAATGAAACCTTTAAATGGCTAAAATGGAAAACCGGACGGAATTAACATCAAAATTTACTTGTAAAATATGTCGGCACTTTATATGTGGAATTACATTTACAGCATAATAAATCGTAAACTTTTATATGGATAAGCATCAAATGCGTACTGAATTTACAGGAATTATTTTACAAATTAAACTCAACCTTTTCCTAATCAATTGTTTCTTTATAACCGGAATCACTAAATTTGTTTGCCATACTAATCAGGCAATTCTGACCGCATGATACAATTATTTATTAAGTACGTTAATGGTGATATATGATAACAAAAGGTAATATCTTAGCGACTCTAATCAATATCCTGTCCCGAAGTAATATTCTGTTAGCAGTTTTAAAATTAAACCAAAGAGCTGCAGATTGGCCATCCAGCGTTCGTTTCACCGGCACACAGGTTTCATGAATAGAGTATAATCACTCATAAAATAAGTGAAACATAGAATTAATGTTATTGGTCGAATACATTTGACCCCAATCAGAGCCCAAAAAGCAATAAGAGATTTCTGCGTTAACTTGGTTACTTACTATATAATAGTAAATAAGCTTCGAATTTTGACCCGTTTAGATTTGACTTTATAGGAGATGAGTAGAAAATCATGATCAGATAATCCTCTGATTTAGCGTAGTTTGCACAAATAAATTACAATATCTATAAGGGAAATTAGTCATAATTCTCATAGTAAAGCTTGAAGCAAACATCTGCTTGTTGGGGTGCGTTAAAATGCTAGTACCAGTGCCTTGGGTAGAGATGGCACCACTGACCGTTGAACAAAGAAAATGAAAAAAAAGTCAAAAAGATTGTATTTGCACATAAAATTGTTCCCTACCTTTCAACCGAGATTTTATTTTTTTATTTCGTTTAATATTAATATTATATTCGCTTTAATATTTAATTGAGTTGTTTATTGGGATTCGTTGAATTACTAGTAATGCCATCTCTACCTAAGATTCATGTTGCCTTCAAAATTTGCTAGCGATTTCCCTTATAGGTTATTATAATTTATTTGAGTTTGCATTGTATGAACGATGGTAAATCAGAAAATTAATCGATGATTTTTTTTTTGCTGTCCGTTCTATGCCTGTATTCCATGGGAAAAATTGACTGACAGTCAAAAAAAACGAAGAGAAAAATAATTTGATGCCCATACAAGAGACAAAGCCAACGTGTTTCTTATTTTATAGCATAATTGTTTTTCTATAAAATAAAAAACAAAAAAAAGCGTTGTCTTTGTCTCTTATAATGGAGTATCAGATTATTTTTCTCTTTTCGATTTTTTTGACTGTCAGTCAATTTTTCCCATGGAATTGAGGCATAATCCTCTGTTTTTGGTAACTGAATCAGAGACTAAAAAAAATTTGGTTTGGTTTTTCTGACATTTCAAATGTGGTGTATCATACAAATGAGACATTTTTATAAAAGAACGTAATTATTAAAAATGGTCTCAACGAGGAAGAAAATGTCAAATTCGGAAATTGCAATTTTATTTTCCTCTAAATAAACAAAAACATTTTTTAATAAACATCAACAAAGTAAACGTCTCATAGAAAAAGTATTGCCAGTCATACAAAAAACTGCTATAAAATTGCAATAAAAGAGAGGCTACATTTTTATTTAGCAACGTTCATACAATTGACGAAAAGTAAAATCGTTGATTAGTGATTAATCAATACTCTCGGATTTATTTTCATTTAGCGGTGTTCATACAATCAACCCCTACATAGGTATATAAAAATAAAAAACAAATCGTCTTGTCACATTGCCAAACAATTATAAAACAAAAATTATGTATAGTGAAAATAATATCTCAGCGAAACTCATTTTTTCATCGTTGTGCGCAGCCAACAATGAAGTAGTTAAAAAAAAATAAAAATTCAGAGAAGGGTCGGCTGAGTAATATTTTGAAAAACAAAAAAAGAAATTTGATTCCATTACATAATGTAATTCCTATTGGAAAATATTAAAAATTCTCATTATTTTATAGGTAAATTCTAAAATAACATGTGAAATTAAAAAATATAAAAAATATTAACAACACCACTGGATATGTAACGTTATACCCATTTAAGGTACGAACTAGGCATATTTAGAAAAAAATGTCATTTTTCGTGTTAAAGCAAAACAATAAAAAAACTCGATTTTAAATTTCAATTTGTTCGAGGCAAGCTAATGACATTAAAATTATCTTAAATGTTATCAAAAGTTCTAGTGCTAGTGTGTTATCTAAATTAAAAATACAATTATTATTGTGAATAAATTTGAGGAAAAACATAATTCAAAATAGATAAATTCTAACCTCAAAATGTAAACAAATTAGCCTAAATACATCGCTGTGTTTATGCCATTTGTTTTGATGCGCGAGAGCTGTCAGAATTTCGCTGAGATATTACTTTCACTATAAATTAATGATTTTTGCTGTATTAATTTTCTCTTCGGCCAAATCCGTATTTTTTTGTTTGTTTTAAAATGTTTTGTTTCATTTCGCTTTTAGGCGTATGAATATATAAGAAGATAATTATTTAAAGTTACTGTTCTACATAGTTCATTTTTTCATTTTTTGTAAATAAATCTTCGGCAAGTAACATGTAAGTATTTTGTCAATTTTTTATATATTAATGGGACCTAACCACTTTAAATATTTAAAAAATCAAAAACTACAACAGCCTTCGAAGGGCTAAATCCATAATTTTCATTTTTCTGCTACCGCAGGCTTACTTAGATCTCAGACTTTTTATTTTTTAGGTCTACTTTAAATAAGTACATATGTATATTGTGGATTGAGTGTGGGAATTTGAAAATTAATTTTATTTTATTTTATTATTTTAATAGAAGTTTCGAATAATAATATTTGTCATTTTTAAAATTTTTTAAATAAATAGCAATGTGCTATTCCAGCTCGATTTTTTGAAAATTTGCATAGAAAAATTATATCGGAAAATTATGGTTTCACTTCTATAAATTAATAGTATCTATGTATTTTACAAAATATATATTTTTTATTCAAAATTACATAATTCATTTACAGTCCTTCACCGAATGTTAACATTAATATCTCTGCTGAGAATGTTGATGCAGAAGGCAATGATGATAATAATTGGTCAGATATGGATGATACAGCACATAACAGTCACGTTAAAGAATCTGAAGAAGTTCAAGGATGTAAGGGACGTTCGAGAGCGCTGACGTGCATTTTTTGTAATAAATCAAATTTCAAAAAAGTTCGAAGTCGTAGTGAAGCGATTAGCATAAGTGTCAAGTGGGACAAATATGGGATGCTTGTATAAGAGAAGCTTTAAATAGTAACAGTTTTGAAAGAGTAGCAACAATTAAAAGATATTTGAATAATCAAATTAAGGTTCCGTATCATAAATCGTGTCTTTTGGATTACCGGAAATTGCTTGCCAAAAAAGTACATAAACCTGCTGGTATTTGGCACAAAACAAGACACTGTTACAGAGCAGCGTACGCAGTAGTTCAAAATTGTATTGTCAAGTTTGTTATAAAAAAGAAAAATGCCTGCACTCTTGATTTTGTTAATCGTCTATTCAAAGAAGCTCTCCTCGATGAATGCGACAAAATAAAGAGCAGCGGTTCAGTGAAGAAGTACCACAATTAGTATATACGAAACACCTAAGTGAAAAATTACAAAACACATTTAAAAGGAAAATCAAAGAAGAGACTTACAGTAAAACAAAATTGATCCTGCCTTGCGGTGGCATTAAGATTAACATAGATACGCTGAAAGATAATGATATACTGCATTACTTTCAAGAGGTGCAATTATTGAAAATAAAACTAATAAATTTAGAAATAATATCACAGCTGAAGATTTAATGGTTGTGGAATGTGGCATTCCACAAGAGCTAACATTTTTTTACCACCCTACTTGCTACTTTCAATTATCGTCGACGGAAAACTTCAAGAACTAGGAGATTGGTAAATTTTTTTTTCAAGCGACCTGATTCCTGCTGTATAAAACGGTAAAATGCTACCTTCAAAACATATCGTTCTAGGAAATACTATTAAGAGTTTCACTAATAGTAAGAAAATTGTTCGTATCCTCCATAGATATGGGCACATTATGTAGTTATAATGTTCTTGAAGAGTTGGAGACAGAAGTTGCTTATTCTTCTGTAGACTCTTCACGAACCTGTATAACGGGTATTGTCCTTGAAGCAGGTCTGCTTACAGGAAGTGCCTTTGACAATTTTGATAGGTACATTGATAGTGTCATAGTTAAAAATGGGACCCTCAACGACACTGTTGGAATCGTCATTCAAGATATTACCGAAAAAGAGGGGCGTCATGCTGATAGAGTGGATGATTGTGAAAACAACGAATACTCTGCACCTATTCCTAGCAAAACAAAAAGAAGACGAACTTTTGAATGCTGCTCTCCGGATGTATTTAAAAAAATAAAAAACCTAAAATACAAGATACTGTATTACCGTACGATTCTCCATTAGGGAAAATTAATGTAAAAAATATGGAATACGTTAAAAATTTGGATTCACTATGGATGATGTCACATGCTTTCGTTATTGTAACCCCAATGTGGGTAGGTTGCAATACGAGAATCAATCCTATAAATAAAGAAGTAAAACAACAAGTCTTTTATTTGACATCAATTAATGAACCTCCGACAGATCATGCTGTCATTTTAGAAACCATGCGCAGAGCTCTTCGAATTGCAGATGAGTGTGGTTAGCAGTATGAACAAGTTACCTACGATCGAGGAATAGCAAGGATAGCTTTACAATTACAGAATACAGAGTTAAATGAGTTCAGAAGATTATTTATACACGTTGACGGTTTCCACATAGAAATGTCATATTTTAAAGCAATAGGTAATTTCTTCATTATAAGAAAAATATCTTTTGATAGAGTCAATTTATGCTACCAAAAATTATAAATGTTCTACTTCTTTCTATTAGGTTGTTCAGAAATTAATGCAGGTTTTATGATTTTATTTGTTTCAACAATTTTTCAATAATAAAGAATTACGTAAAGAGTTTAACATTATAAGTCATTTTAAAGCTTATTTTATGCTCTTTCTTATCACATAATCTATTTGTAATCTAAATTGTAGTTTTGTCTATTTTTAGACCTTTGAAGTTAAGATGTCAAAACAAGAATTTCGCCAAATTTACTTGTATGAATTTAAACTCGGCCGCAGTGTAGCACAAACGGCTCGAAACATCAATGAAGTTTGGGGCCAAGGAAGTAAACCAAAATTGTGTTGGAACAAAAATTAAAAAAAATTTATTTTTGCATGACACTTGTATGCCCAATTGAAATTGCTTTATTTCTCTATTTACAACAATGCATTTATTGCTTGCAATCAATAATGAGATGTTTGAAAATGAAACGAAAAATTGTAGAATGAGACATAAACTCTTTGGAACTTCGAAAAGTCAGAACAGTGATTCTATTATTCTTATTGTACCGGGAAAACCAAAATTATTTAAATTCCGAAAAATGTGTGTGTGTATGTGTAATTTTTAACAATGTTTTATAAATTTCAAGACCTTTATTATTATTATTTTTTGACATTTTTTCTGCTATTGTTAATATTTTATTTTGTTCCAAATTTATTTTTACCTAAACAGACGTATGCATTTAAAAACAGACATGACTTTTCCAGACGCATTATTGTATGTTTGTTAAGTACAGTGCTTTAGTTTGTTTAAACGCGGCGTAGCTGAGCAAAAATTTTAAAAAATGATATCATCGCTTAAAAATTGGCATTTAGTCCACATCAATCAATCACGCAAATAAAATTTCTACTCCAATTTATCCACGGTATACGCGTTTCGAATTTCTATCAATATTATGAAATTTTTATGTTTTGTAAAATTCAATGCAATAATAAACAATAATACGGTAATTACCGGGTGTATTGTGCAATCACAAAATATAATGTTGTTACCATAATTATATATAAATTATAACATATTGTTTTACGATTTTTAATTGTTTTTTTTAATTTGTAAAATTAACAACAAAATGTGGTAATTTTGTTTGTGTACCACACATTAATTATTCGATGCGAGCTTAATTCGTTAACGTAATACAAAACTACGTCAACTTGAATTTTTAACGGTCACGTGTAAGAAAACTATCGTGTAACAATAAAGATGTTTTTTTTAATACACATACTATACATACATTATTACCAGTTTTATACATAATAATGAAGGTGGTCGACCTTCTTTCAATAACGTCAATTATTTGTATTGTAAGTGTATATCTTTAGTGATTCAGAATTGGTAGTAAAATACACGTAATTACCATGAAATATAATGATAAGAACACGATTATTTTGGAACAATCTCGCGTTTATTGCAAATTAACTGCAACCTAAATCTCATTAATAATTACTTCAATTAAATTTTAATTGTTTATTATCATTCAAGTGTAATTACAGATATGCACAGAGTAAAAAAATTACTTTAGATACTTTTTATAATCAGTTATAAGTAATTTAATTAATTTACAGACTTTTGCTTTTTTATTTGTTTAATGCCGACATATAAAACATGTATTAGGAGCCATTCAAACCGCATTTATCGTATCGAATCAGTTGATGTATAGTGATTTATGTATCATGTGTCTGTTATTCAAGTATTTAGAAAGTAAACAATTTTACAACCTTGTATTAGACCATCGCCAAATTCTATAAGACACCGTAAAAGCCACACGCCACCACCTCCGCACCTCAACAATCTCTATATAACAACATAATTTGTTAATACATTTTGTTTCGAGTGAAAGTACAACAAAGATTAGCCTTGTATAACATACTATGTAGTAGGAAAAAAAACTTCAAGTAAATGAGTCAGTCATTGATTCTGCGGTTTATTATGCTTCTAAATACAAAACAAAAACTTGACCAAAATAAGTTGTAAATTGAATTTTGTAGGATAATAATTTATCTAGTTTTGTCGCACTTTATGTAGATACATATTCACACTCCGCATACTGTTACTTTCCAATGTTAAATTATTTTTCATATGTCCCAAGTGCACGGATTGGACATTACATACGACTTAGACTACGTTAAAATAATTGTATAAATACGCGCGTTTTTTTTTTAAGTAACCAGATTAGAAACTCATAAAATATTAACAATCTTAATCTTCAGAAATTAATTTAATTATTAAATAAAATAAAAGAAAAATCGGCTAACATTCCAAAGGTATTTAAACATCGTTAAAATATATTTCATGCCTTTGTGATCCCTAGCGTCATTAATTTTATATTGCTGCTTTTAGCAGAAATATGCACATTCTAAAACAGATGTAAGTTTGAAGAAAAGACGTATTATGTGCATCACCACATTCTGTTTAGAGTCTGCATTAATATAAAATATATCATACATACATATATGCAAGGATGATATTTCAGTTTCCGTTTCTTATTTCTGTGTGTGAAATACAATTTTTATAGTTCGTAAGTTTGCGGCTTAATCATTTCTCTTGCATAAACACTACTATTATATTATATAGTTGGTTGAACAAACAATAAAACTATTTTTTATTTTTCAGGTTCATTGACAATTTGGTAATTCGTCTATAAAACAAATGTATGTTTATGGTATTTATTTTATGGGGTAATTGCAGCACGTTTGTTAATTGTAAATATTACATATATATAAATGAAGTCATCAAAAACTTGTGAAGTACATACGTTACGTATACATTTTATGTGTAAGAACAATGGGATTTTTAAACAATCGGAACACTTGTTTCTGCGTGATCTCGTAAAAACTAACATTAAAGTGTCAAAAGTCGCATAAGAAATTTGCAAAGTTGATCTACGCGGGAGTATCTTTCACGGAACTTGTTGTAAATAACTATATTGCGCCAAGGCTATTTACTATACATATACGGTTGTTGTTGGTGATAAAAACATTTTTATATCATGAACTCGTGAAATAATATTTTTTTTATATACATACAATCAAAAATGTTATATAAACAAACATAAATTATTTATTTTTTGATCTAATTTCAACAGTCACGAATTTTATCGATTAACACTTGAAACTGTACGTATACATTTAACAAAATATTTGTATATATTGTGTTGGTTTCCAGAGGTACTGACTATTTCGGAAATTTGAAGCACTTCCAAAATTCCTCCAATTCACCAACATTATAAAAAGTTAAACACACATCAATAGTGAAAGCTCTCATAGAATTTTTAAACATGGAAAAAATTGGTCATCGTTATGTGATACAATATTTTCATTTGGAAGGTAACCAAACCAATATTAAAGCCGAGCCAGATTCTACTCTGTGGGAGTTTGCTACTCTGCTCCTTCGTTTATAACAATAATATATTTAAACTAGGCCGTATGAGCTCACAAGACGAACAACACAGTGGTTATCATTGATTATCTTCAAAAAGGAAAAACAATCAACGGTGAATATTATTCGAACTTATTGCAGCGTTTAAGTGATGAAATCAAGAAAAAAAAGTCGCATTTGACAATAAAAAAAAATACTGTTTCATTAAGACAATGTTCCAGTTGACATCCGCCATCGCGATGGCCAAAATCAAAGAGTTAAAGTTCGAAATGCTAACTCACCCACCTTATTCACCAGATTTAGCCCCCTTTTCTCTTTCCAAACTTGAAAAACTAGCTTGGTGGTAAAAGATTTCCCAACAATAAAGAGGTGGAGTCTGCGGTTGATGGCTATTTTGACGAGATCGACAGCTCTCACTATAAACAGGGTGTCGAAGCTATGATCGAGGTAAAATGAGTCTATGTGAGAAAATAGCTTCTGGGACAACCCTAGTAGGATAACCGCCTCTAGAGGGAACAAATTAAAATGATTGTAGTGATAAAATAAAGTTACAAACCTTGTAAATACAAATTGATTTTATAATTCAAAATTGGTATTGTATCAGGAAGCTCCGTTTAACGTATTTCCGGTAGGTGGAATACAGGATGCTACAATCATCAATAGAAACGATTAAATCGAAGCAATTCACAAATAATTTATCGTTCAACTTATCATTGAAACTTTTCAGACAATAAAAATGGCATTCAGCACGTTGAGGTCTTACTTAAAAAAAATAGATCTTAAACGTCTCACGTGCCGGGAAGGAACTAAACACTAAAAGGAAGCGATGCACAATTTATAAGTCATTTGTCTTAGCAAAAAAACTGAGGGGTGACATGTTGTACCACCACTTTCGATTCGTTTTCGATTGTGTATTGTCTCTTGTAACAAGAACAAAATTGTACGCTATTTCGCTTTTTCAATTAGGTTTTTCTAAAGCTATCTCAGCTTGCTCAAATAAAACAACATTTTATTTCTACTTTCATTCATTACTCTTTATCATCCAAATTTTTGTTTGCTATATTTTATCGTTGTGAAGAAAAGGCAAAGTATACAGAAGGCTGAAATCGCATTAGAAAAATTGTAATGAAATAAGAAAATAGCGTAGAATTCTGTTCTTGTTACAAGAGACAAAACACAATCGAAAACGAATCGAAAGTGATGGTACAACATGTCACCCCTGGTTTAAATTTATTGGTAAAATTCCTTAAAAATATTTTGGAAAAGGACAAAAATTCTTTAATAAATCTTTTCGAAAATGGAGAATTTATTCTTTTCTAGTTATTCAAACCTCTGATATATACAAGAAAGGCGCTACAGTCGAGTGAGTAATGAATTGTGCATCGTGTCCAAATCAGTAGTCGATTTTGACAGATGATCTGGGCTGGGAGACAAACCCAAACTAAAATATAGATTTTACATCCAACATATCTATAAGTCTACACGTGAGGCTATTCTCCGTTTTAGAATACCTCAAATGTAGACCTCTACTAGATATTCTTATTTTGGACATATTGACAATATTATTTGCCGTTTCATATTAATTTATTGAAAATGAATGTAAATTTAAACCTTTGAATTTCTTGTGGCACGTTTTTTTATTACATCGGAGAGGTTGGAGAGAAACAAAAAAAGCCTTTTGTATTTTTTTTTATTTTCTCGGATCGATCCGATATTTTTTCCGTTTTTTATTATACATGAACGAACAATCGTAGGTTGCTATTTCCCGATCTGAAATTTATTTCAGATAGTACAGAGAAATGCGTAGTTTGACGTTTAAAATGGTGACCATTATAGACTCAGACAACAGCTGTGTTTTTTATAAGTCTCGATAGATCTCAATAGATCGCATCCAGATGTTCTCTATTTTTGTGGTTAAACTGCAATTGATTCAGTTTTTTTTAATCAAGAATAACTCTTTATTCAACATTTTATCGTTTTTAAATCATTTCCTTCAATTACACAACTTACTAATTGTACATGAAAAGTTTGCTTTTTATCCAGATGTGCTATCGAGACTACAGATTTTCCCTTTTATGAGTAAAGACACACATTAAAAATTTGTATTTTAGCATGGAAGCATACCAAAGTCAATTTTTAGTACATCTATCATACTATTGACGATTGGAGCATCACGGATTCCACCTAGTGGAAAATTTCTAAACTGAGCTACCTGATAATTTGACGTTCGAAATTAATGTAAACAATTCTAATTTTGAACTATAAACACAATTTTTACTTACTGGATTGCTAATAATTGTAAATAATTCCAATTTTGGACTATAAAAACAATTTTTAATTACCGCAATGCTAAATTTTCTTTCGTCGCATTTATGACAATGTCATTTTATCAGGTGCATCATTTTAACTATTGTCCTCGAGAGGCGCTTACTTTACTTTTACAATCGTCAATAGGAAACTAGTAGCTAATTTACATTTAATCTTTTGCTCTATTTTAAAAGACAGAAGATGTACGTTTAATGTATTCATTTTATTATTATTTCCTTCCATTATGAAGACGCATATTCAAAATGTGTTTTTAATACTATTTACCGCAATCCCCAAGTTTTTTTTTGGCGAAAAAAATGAAAAAATCGAAAAATTAACCTGTTTATCATTTTTCGTTAATGTTGCTCAAAATTTAAAAGATCAAAGTAACATTTTGAAAGAAAAAAAAGTTTTAGTATGTCCGTCTCATTTTTTTATATGGATAAAATGTATTTGCACTTTTCCTCATGTGTTTGTGATTAGTATGTCTACTTATCACCAGAGTATATGAACTTGGGGTCAATGTGTTTTGTTTATATTTTTTTTATATGGAGTTTGATAAAAAACAACTCTATTAAAATTTGACAAAAATCAATGAAAATTACCATGATACGAAATGCAAAATAAAACAATTGATTAACAAAAGAATAATTATTATATTTTTAACATAAAATAATTAGAAAAGCGTTTGGTTTACAAGAATTTGATGTTTAAACACCAAACATTATTTGAATTTTGTGAGGTTATGTCAGATGCTTTATGTTTGTTGTTGTTCAAGAATTTAAATTTTTCTTCAACATTTCTATTAGGAGCTCCTTGCTGATCATTGTTTTTGTGAAATTTGTTATTCCAGGCAGCTTAAATGGTTCTTTTAACATAAAATTTACCATACAAAACCTAAATAATTGATGATTTTATATTTCGTTTTACTAACAATTGTAACGGCGATCCGTTTATTTTATGTTAAAAATAAACAAATCCTTCTTTTGTTAACGAATATAATTTGATTATTATTCGCGTCGAGGTAAATTTCATTCATTTTTTTTATTTTTTGTTAGACCTGGTTTGGATCAATCTCTATATAAAAAAAAATGTAAACAAAAATGTTGACCCCGTAACGTCGCGACGCCGAGTGGAATAAAGGTTGAACTGATGTACTAAAACACAATCTATAGATCGTGATATTTGTTCATTTTAGTACCGCAATTGTCGCTAGTGTGAATTATCTTTTCCATAACAAATGAGGTAATTTACACTAGCGCACCTGGCGTAAAAGATGGCGAAGTTGATGCTTAGTACAAGTGCTAAACATGATCTATAGATTGTGTTTTAGTACATCAGTTCAACCTTTATTCCACAAGACGTCGCGACGTTACGGGGTCAAAATTTTTGTTTACATTTTTTTTATATGTAGTTTGGCCCAAAACAGCTCTAACAAAAAATTAAAAAAATGAATGAAATTTACCTCGACGCGAATAATAATCAAATGATATTTGTTAACAAAAGAAGGATTTGTTTATTTTTAACATAAAATAGACGGATCGCCGTTACAATTGTTAGTAAAACGAAATATAAAATCATCAATTATTTAAGTTTTGTACGGTAAATTTTATGTTAAAAGAACCATATGAGCTGCCTGGAATAACAAATTTCACAAAAACAATGATCAGCAACGAGCTTCTAATAGAAATGGAGCAAAAAAATTTAAATTCTTCAACAAAAACAAACATAAAGCATCTGACATAACCTCACAAAACTCAAATAATGTTCGGTGTTTAAACATCAAATTCTTGTAAACCAAAGGCTTTTCTATTTAATTTATGTTAAAAATATAATAATTATTCTTTTGTTAATCAATTATTTTAATTTGCATTTCATATCATGATAATTTTCATTGATTTTTTTACAATTTTAATAGAGCTGTTTTGGGCCAAACTCTACATAAAAAAAATGTAAACAAAACTAATTGACCCCACGTTCATATACTCTGGTGGTAAGTAGACATACTAATCACACAATCTATAGATCGTGATATTTGTTCATTTTAGTACCGCAATTGTCGCTAGTGTGAATTATCTTTTCCATAACAAATGAGGTAATTTACACTAGCGCACCTAGCGTAAATGATAGCGAAGTTGATGCTTAGTACAAGTGCTAAACATGATCTATAGATCATGTTTAGCACTTGTACTAAGCATCAACTTCGCCATCATTTACGCTAGGTGCGCTAGTGTAAATTACCTCATTTGTTATGGAAAAGATAATTCACACTAGCGACAATTACGGTACTAAAATGAACAAATATCACGATCTATAGATCGTGATATTTGTTCATTTTAGTATCGCAATTGTCGCTAGTGTGAATTATCTTTTCCATAACAAATTAGGTAATTTACACTAGCGCACCTAGCGTAAATGATGGCGAAGTTGATGTTTAGTACAAGTGCTAAACATGATCTATAGATCGTGTTTTAGTACAACTGCTTCGCATACATTTTCGCAAGAGGCGCTAGTCCGTGTACAAAATTGTTTGTTTACATTTTTTTTATATGGATTTTCGGTAAAAACATGTCCAATTAAATCGCACAATTGTTAATTAAAATTATCTTGAAGAAACGTTGATGGTTATAGTAATAATTTGAAATACTATTTAACATATTTTATTTAAATTTAATAATCCGTTGACCCTTTAGAATCCAAGAAAATTACAAATAAAAATGAGGTCATTTTTGGTATTTTCTGAGGTTATGTCCGTGTTTTAGAAATTTATTAGCCTACAAAATATGAGATTTGAGCAATACTTTGTATTTAAAAATAGAAAATAAAGAGAAAGCTGGTTAATTCCATTGAAAAATATAAATTGAATAATCAGTTTAGTTGATAAATCAGCTATAAATATATCAAAATTAGCAGTTTTAATTTGTCGTTTTCCTGGATATTAAAGGGTTTTGGATTATTAACTTTTCAAAATACATGTATTAATCTATTGTTAATTATTATTAATACTTTAAACTTCATATCCAGGTATTTTTTATTCAATTTATTTCAGTTTTATTATAGCTGTTTTTAGCAAAACTCTATATAAAAAAAACGTAAACAAACAAATTTGTACACTGACTAGCGAAACTAGTGAAAAGTTTATGAACTAATTTCACAATCTATAGATCATGTTTAGCACTTGTACTAAGCATCAACTTCGCCATCATTTACGCTAGGTGCGCTAGTGTAAATTACCTCATTTGTTATGGAATAGATAATTCACACTAGCGACAATTGCGGTACTAAAATGAACAAATATCACGATCTATAGATCATGTTTAGCACTTGTACTAAGCATCAACTTCGCCATCATTTACGCTAGGTGAGCTAGTGTAAATTACCTCATTTGTTATGGAAAAGATAATTCACACTAGCGACAATTGCGGTACTAAAATGAACAAATATCACGATCTATAGATTGAGAAATTAGTTCAAACAACTCATCCATCATTTAACAAATAGTACTAAACATGATCTATAGATCATGTTTAGCACTTGTACTAAGCATCAACTTCGCCATTATTTACGCTAGGTGCGCTAGTGTAAATTACCTCATTTGTTATGGAAAAGATAATTCACACTAGCGACAATTGCGGTACTAAATTGAACAAATATCACGATCCATAGATTGTGTTTTAGTACATTAGTTCAACCTTTATTCCACTCGGCGTCGCGACGTTACGGGGTCAACATTTTTGTTTACATTTTTTTATATGTAGTTTGGCCCAAAACAGCTCTAACAAAAAATTAAAAAAATGAATGAAATTTACCTCGACGCGAATAATAATCAAATGATATTTGTTAACAAAAGAAGGATTTGTTTATTTTTAACATAAAATAGACGGACCGCCGTTACAATTGTTAGTAAAACGAAATATAAAATCATCAATTATTTAAGTTTTGTATGGTAAATTTTATGTTAAAAGAACCATATGAGCTGCCTGGAATAACAAATTTCACAAAAACAATGATCAGCAACGAGCTCCTAATAGAAATGGAGAAGAAAAATTTAAATTCTTCAACAAAACAAACATAAAGCATCTGACATAACCTCACAAAACTCAAATAATGTTTTGTGTTTAAACATCAAATTCTTATAAACCAAAGGCTTTTCTATTTATTTTATGTTAAAAATATAATAATTATTCTTTTGTTAATCAATTATTTTAATTTGCATTTCGTATCATGATAATTTTCATTGATTTTTTTACAATTTTAATAGAGCTGTTTTGGGCCAAACTCTATATAAAAAAAATGTAAACAAAACTAATTGACCCCACGTTCATATACTCTGGTGGTAAGTAGACATACTAATCACACAATCTGTGATTAGTATGTCTACTTACCACCAGAGTATATGAACGTTGGGTCAATTAGTTTTGTTTACATTTTTTTTATATGTAGTTTGATCAAAAACAACTCTATTAAAATTGAAAAATAATCAAAGAAAATTACTATGATACGAAATGTGAAATAAAATAATTGATTAACAAGAGAATAATTATTATATTTTTAACATAAAATAAATAGAAAAGCCTTTGGTTTACAAGAATTTGATGTTTAAACACCGAACATTATTTGAGTTTTGTGAGGTTATGTCAGATGCTTAATGTTTGGTTTTCTTTAAGAATTTCAAATTTTTTTACCCATTTCTATTAGAAGACCCTTGCTGATCATTGTTTTTGTGAAATTTGTTATTCCAGGCAGTTAAAATGGTTCTTTTAACATAAAAATTTACTATACAAAACTTAAATAATTCATGATTTTGTATTTCGTTTTTCTAACAAATGTAACGGCGATCCGTTTATTTTATGTTAAAAATAGACAAATCCTTCTTTTGTTAACAAATATCATTTGATTATTATTCGCGTCGAGGTAAATTTCATTCATTTTTTTAAGCTTTTATTAGAGCTGTTTTGGGCTAAAATCCATATAAAAAAAATGTAAACAAAAATTTTGACCCCGTAACGTCGCGACGTCTTGTGGAATAAAGGTTGAACTGATGTACTAAAACACAGATCATGTTTAGTACTATTTGGTTACTAAAATTCTCAGTAGATGTCACTAGTCGGTTTTGTCAATTTGCTAACCTAACTTTTCTTTATATGGAGATTTACATGCGAATAAAAAAGTGTTCATTAAAATTACCAAGTTTATTTATTTTGTCTATATTTTATTAAATTTAAATGGGTAGATATTGTTGTGTGCCACAGTGCAAAAATAAATTTAGAAGGAACGGTGGCATACATTTCCACAGTTTTCCAAAAAACATTAAAGAATGTAAAACTTGGTTGGCGATTCTCAGAATGAACAAAACCCCAAGGGAAATTGCAAATTGTGTTGTTTGTAGTGAACATTTTTTGCGAACGGACTATAAAGATACATCCACAGGTAATTTTGTTTATTATTTAATATACATTTCTAACCATTCAGTTCGAATTTCAAATTTAAATTTCTAACTATTCAGGTCGAATTTCAAATTTAAATAAAGGAACAGTTCCCAGTGTTTGTTTACCCATCAGGAAGCACGACAGTATACCAAAAGCAGCAAGAAAAACTCCAAAATCTCGAGTAACAAATTTATCAAAAAGAATCCCATTGAAACCCAGCAATCCATGGATAATAACTGACGGTGATTTGAATCAAACCACGTCAACATTAGCCTATACTGATCAAATTGGTTCAGAGATAATTACGGATCAATTTAAAGTGAACAGGGTAATGTAACTTAAGTTTCATTGAATAAAAACTGTAATATAAAATATTAATATTTTTAGGAATCGCAAACAGAAACTCAAACTGTTTCTCGCGGAATGCAAACTACCATAAGAGGGTGTCATCTTTCGTCAATTTTCTTTGATACGCTCGATGGAAGAAATATCAAATATTTAACTGGGTTTGAATTAAATCGGTTCAATTTATTATTGTACGCTTTAAAGGATGAGCTGGTATCAAATAACTTTGATTTTTATATGAAGGTGCCTGATAAATTAATTTTGTGTTTGTTTAAGCTCAGGCACAATTTAGATTATATTTTAATTGGTTTTATGTACCGTTTAAGTAGACTAACTGTATCAAAAATATTTGAACATGTTATTAAAATATTATATAAATATTTAAAGTCAATTGACTTTTGGAGTAAAAGATACACCCACAGCAGTTCTTACACTGCCATCATAGATTGTACGGAAATTAAGACCGAAAAAAGCAGCAACCCTCAAATAAATCAAGATATGTTTTCGCATTATAAAAACACATATACGTTGAAATATCTTGTTACTATTGATGAGAAGGGGCTAGTTATTTTTTGTTCTCATCTGTTTGGTGGCTCGACAAGTGATCGAAGCATCATATTAGAAAGTGGATTTTTAAATCATCTAAAACGTAATGATATCATTCTTGCTGATCGAGGATTTGACATTTCCGATATATTAGAGAACAACGGGGTGACACTCAATATACCACCATTTATGAGAGGAAAAGTCAACTTTCCGAAGACGAGGTTATGGAAATACGTATTGTGGCCAACAGACGAATTCACGTGGAACGAGTAATTGGCCTTACGAAGAAATTTGCCATATTAAGCGACACTTTCCCTACACACTTATGGCATTTAGCTGATTACATAGTGTTTAGTGTTAATATGCTATGCAATTTTAAAAGCGGTGTCGTTTCTTAAATTATTGAATATAATTAATAAAAAATATTTTAATAAAACAATAGAATCGTTTAATTTAATTCAGTTCTTTATTATTTAACACAATAGATATCACAAAAATTCAAGTATGTGTATTGTACACACATATATAGGTAAAATTTGAGATCACATTAAAACTTAAAAATAAAAAACAAATAGCTAGTTAATAATTAGAAATCTTAGAAATTACAAAGGAATTCAGATTAACAAAATAAATTTTAAAAAAATTACAGATTATTTTTAACATTACATTATTCATCACAGTTCAGTAAGAAATATTCGTTTGCGAAAACCTTCGTATAATATTTATCGAGAAGTAGTTTGCAATTATCACAAAATACATTATCGTAAATAATTTCTTGCAATAAGTATTCTTTTGAAGTATACACAAAAAAGTGGCAAGTTTCCAAACTCGTTACATACATCTGAAATTGGACTTGGAAATAGTATTTATGGCTCTCCTTCAGTTTAACATCTTTTGAAATGTATGATACGCCTTGTAAATCGTCCCTGAATGTACACTTAACTTCTAATACTATCTTATTATTAATTATTCCATCAGGGGTTGCCGCCAAATAATTAATCTTTTTATCTATGAAAAGACCACATCTCTCGACTTTATTGCCTGTTATATTACAGTAAACAGCAATCGCCGTATCTTCAGTGTCCTTTCCATGCCGTATGCAAGGTGTATTGATTGATTTACTTTCAATTATGCGACGTGCTATTTTCGCTGACATTTTTTCAGATTTCACGGTTGAGACAATATCGCCAATGTTTGAAGCAGTAATCCGAGATTTTCTATGTTTTATCCATAATTGTGACTTCGACTGATCTCTCGTATTCTTTTCAATTGAATATATCATAAATTCATCAACACAATTGATTGCGTTTAGGCGGTGTACGGCATAGTTATCGACGTATAAGTGATCATTAAGAAATCCTGAAGGATTTATGTTCCTGTCACGGGTCATTTTGGTTGGTATTTTTGAATTTATAAACAAATTCATGAGGTTTTCCGTTTTGGATTTTGAAATTTCAACTTTTTCCAAAGGAGTTTGATTTATGATCTCTCGAAATATATGTTTTCCAGTAGGCTTATAATTTCCAGGATGATGTCTTTTTTGGAGTTGGCTCGTAACACATTGCTGCTCCAAGATGATTCCTAAAACAATTAGTTTGACTGAAACTGAAGAATCATTAATTCTAAATATATGCGTTACCTGTAACACCGTAATGCTCAATAACAAATAGCAATGCAGCTACATGCTTGCATGCCGCGGAAAATCCGATTCCTGCGGGACAGTTACATGTAGCTTGTTTTACAACACCTGAGGTGTTATTTAAGTGCAATTTTATCAGGTAAACGACATTTTTCTTCGTCTCCGCTCTACAATTTCCTTTTATGAAGAGATTTGAATTTACTTTTATAAAATAAATTTCTTTTAAAAAATTGTTAAGCGCCATATTGCGGCCACGAATTTTACTGGCTTTTGCCATTCTTTCGTTGAACCACACATCAATTTCATTGATATTCAAGAAGGCCAAAGTTTTGTGATTCAATTGACGTAATGTTGCCCACTCGGTGCTTTTGAAATCCGGTAACGAAATATGTGAAGAAGCTGGTACTTTTTTAATCATAAACAATTTCCTATCCAGTTTAAAATGTTCCCACAGTTGTAATCTAAAATGAATTATCATTACATTAAAATAAATAATTGGTGTAAAGCTCAATTAAATAAGGACCTTTCATTTAAAACTTTTTTGCTACCGCTTGTTTTAGCTCCCTTTAATTTTAATTTTGCCTTAAGGATTCCTGTGTACCATTTTGTAACGTTATAATTATTAATTCATCCACAAATTTTATTGATAATACATTTCAATTTTTTTGATGAAACTTACCAACGTCATTTTCCTTATTCTCCATGATTTCTTTCAAAATAAATAACTTGTTGCAATTTCATAATATAATTTTCTATATTATAAATTTAAGTTTTGATATCCTATTTATCTATAACAACAAAATAAAATGTTGTTTTTTAAAATATGTCTGAACTTACCAATATTTTGGTCAATTTTTAATAGTTTTCACAATTTATCACAGCCTATTTAAATTTGTTTGTAAATTTATATGGTCATATTTGTTAGGTTAGGAAAAAGACAAAAGTGACTAGCGCCAGCGGCGGTACTAAAATGAACAATTATCACGATCTTATAGATCATGTTTAGCACTTGTACTAAACATCAACTTTGGCATCATTTACGCTAGGTGCGCTAGTGTAAATTATCTCATTTGGTATGGAAAAGATAATTCTCACTAGCGACAATTGCGGTACTAAAATGAACAAATATCACGATCTATAGATCGTGATATTTGTTCATTTTAGTACCGCAATTGTCGCTAGTGTGAATTATCTTTTCCATAACAAATGAGGTAATTTACACTAGCGCACCTAGCGTAAATGATGGCGAAGTTGATGTTTAGTAGAAGTGCTAAACATGATCTATACTTTTGGAATAACAAAATATAATGAAAACAACAATGCCGTAGCATTGTCAAAATAAACATAATTCTTAGTGTTGCGAGTGCCAGTATTTTAAAGTGGATGATAGAAGTAGCTACAATTTCCCATTTTGTTTTTGCTAATATCTGAATAGATCAAGAAACACAGCTAACAACTGTTGTAAATAATTTTAATTTATTTTAATGTTTAATTTACTTTTTTTGTATTAGTTATGCGTAAATATACAGACATAGTGCTAGATACTCGATACTCTAGCAATTCGCAACTCTGTAAATATGGCGGATTTGCTAATCGGAAATTTGCTTACGTAACCTACTCGATTATTTTAGCAAAGTAAAATATATTTTGTATTCAGCACAAACGCTAAAGTGCGTTAAAGTATCCCATTTTCTGAAATTCAGAAACAAATTGGGTTGCTAAATTATCGTGTATAACATTTCTAGCAAATTCGCAAAAAATAACTGCTTATATGCTTATCTGAGTATCGAGTATCTAGCCCATAGTGTGTTACAAAAAAGTGGTTAGCCAATTTAAATGGTTTAGCGTGTTAAAACCTGATAAAGGTATTTTCAGATTAAAAATATCGGATATTCCAGATAAATTTTCTCTTTAAACTCTCTGGTCTCTATGATGTAATAAAAAAATAGGCCATCGGTAACCTATTCATTTTAACCCATGGAAATATGATGGTGATGGAATGAAATCTGGCATCACCCAAACCGCCGGTGGAAAAAATAGTTGAGAAAAAAAAACGAAAAGGTAGATAAGAAAAAACAAAAGAATCGGCTGAAACCGGGGCGAGTCTTTAAATACTAACATCCCTTTTCAATCCTTCCGCGATGTTATATCTAAAAGGGTGTACGGGTACGGTGTACCCGGCGTATTCCGAGAATCTCGCTTAGGCTTGATCGTACACCTGTATCAATCAATTAATCTTTATGTTTTTATTTTCGGCTGTATTTTCACAAAACAATTTACCAGCTTAGCTTACAATGAAGCTTATAACACAACGATGACATTGGAAATAACAGAAGTTTACTTTTCTTCGTCTTTTTAGCAAAATGAGAAATCTAAGGTAAATACGTCGCCTTGTAATTGATATATTTTTACAGCAATACTATGATTGAGCTTTCAACAGAGTGAATTTTTAGCAGGTTTTGTGTAAGTGACTCAAAAAAATGAAATGGACATGTATTTGAAACAAAAAAAAGTGAACGCATATTTACAAATATTAAATATTTTAAAACTTACTGACCTGTGTAAATGAGACAAATACTTCTACATTAATACATAATAAAATAATAATTTTGAAATTATTTAATTGGGAGATTTTGTTTTTGTTTACAACTGCTCATTAGAGCCGGAGAAATATCGATAGTCAGCACTAGGATAATAGCAGTCTTTATCAAAATTTATATTCGGCTGTTTATTACATAGAACTAAAATATTAAAGCCTCCTTACTTGACGTTATAAAAATCATCGTTACTTGGTTCTTTACTCACTACATTTTTGAAAAACTGAACACCCGTTACGATTAAATTTTTTATACACAACAATTATACTATCAAAGCATTTCTTGATTCAACTTAAGGGAATCTTATTTTTACTCTTCAGCTCAGAAATTAGCCGTTGGGTCGCTAGATTGCTGCATTTAAACTAATATAGTAACTAACTAACATTTTGTTCATCTTGACCCACTAAGTTTAATCATAGATAATCCATATTAAAGATGATTTACTCAGTACAAAAATATGAGGCAAAAATAGGGTTCCTCGATGTAATATATAGGGTTTCTTTGTTATATACGTAAATATTTTGCTTACAACTTACATGTAAATATTTTAACTTTAATGTACCGGATTCTATTCTACTACATTAATGCAAAGGTACCCTATATAAAGGAATGGGAGGGGTTTCCTAGTCCTTTTTATTTTTTGTACTGAATGATTCATCTCTAATATACTATGATCTTTGGTTTAGTGTATGTGCAAAAGCAAGGATGGTGCCGTATTTTGAGAATTTGGTAAGTTTTAACTATTGACGAAATGAAACATTATCTATAACAATACTAGTCAAATTTCCTTCTATACGCTGCAATATTGTTCGGTGTATGGGTACTTTTAATGATATTTGTTGACAGAACTGCGCAATGAATATTAGAAGCATTAATGAAAAGACAAGTAACCGTTAGAAAACTTCGTGAGGGCCACAAATCACAGATTAAATTCACGGAACACACCTATTTTAGTGTCGTTGCTTATTTTCCTTTATGTTCGAAAATAATTGGCTAATAACGGCTTCTACAACGCCGACTTGTTTGGGAGTTCCTAACGACCTAATTCCTTGATCTTCTATCAAAGAAAATGGTGAGAAATCTAGAGCTACCATACCGGTTAATGCTCTATCTAATTCCTCTTTTATTTAACTATCACGATCAGAAACATTTTGACGCTTATCAAAAGTGGTAATAAGGATCTGTTTCATCTACATTTGGAATGGAAACGTTTTAGGTAGCCCAGAAGGATGCTTGTATTCCCACTGGTTATATATATTCTATATTACACTTCGAACAAATTACACATTTTTTATGCTTTATCCATCATCATTTTACCATCATAGGTCGTATTTTATTTGTTCAGTAAAATATTTATGTGGTTTTCCAGTTGCAACAAAAACGGATCCGAGTCGAAACTTGAAATATGAGTTTGTATAACTTTTCTGTTGGTTCTAGTTTTACAAATTATATCATCCGTTTTACTTTCAACTGGGAACCTATATGTACTACTAAAGATTATATGACAATATAAACAAATTTTGGAGGAATAAATCAATATCCAGTTTTATTAACAAATTTTGTCATCGTATTGTAAAATAATATAAAATAATTACAAATCCAGAATTTCATCTAAAATTCATTTTAGAATCCGATTTCCATCGTACAGGCCGATTTTTATCATAATTGGTAAAAACCTTACAAAGTCCTTTCCTAATTGGCCATTTTCCAGAACTTTATGTAAAAATCATTTTAGAATCCCATTTCCATCGTGCAAATCGAATTTCATCATATAATCGGTTTATAAATGACCAAGTTCATTCTTAATCGGTCTGAATTTGACTTGAAAATGCTGGTAATGGATAAGCTATCTAATTGTTTTTTACGACAGCTCGTTTTCATAGAAAATTGGCCGTTTAAAATATGTCACAACGTCTTCTGAGTGGTCGGTTTCATCCGTATTCAAATTCGAGAGGATTACGTTTGAGATGGTCTAAAAGATTGTAATAATTTGTTACATTTTGAACGTTTCGTCAAAATTTTTGCTCTTTGTCTCGAGTGCTCGTGCTGTTGGCAGGATTTGTAGAACATAAAATCTATAAAAGTGTTAAGTACAACAAATCGCAGGCGCGCTGCCATCTTTACAGCCGCTAATAGTTGTATTATTGTCAGCATATCGTTTCCCTGTCTAATAGAACCGATCTACTTCATTTAATTCAAAGTGATCAATGGTGACAAAACCGATTTGCTATGGTCACCGGGATCCAGTCACAATAGTCTAAAGATGGAATCTGCGACAAGATCGCCATGTATGAGTAATAAAATATTTTAATAGGGTAGGTTTAGATGATTAACTTAACAGAACTGTATTTTGTTCATACCCACCGAGTCATGGCTAAACTGAACAATAATCGTTTGTATTTCTCGATGCCAACCAATTATCGCAATTATTAATTTCAATTTTTATTTCTACATTAATATCAAAGATACGTCCTTAAAATCCAATATAGTATTGTATAACTTATTGGCTTTTTGAACCAGAAATGTAACATAATTTAAATACTGAGCAAACAACAGCCGTTTGTCCGCACATGTTTTTCAGGCTTGATGATTCAATAGGTTACTTATACAAACAGGTTTTCACATTAATCTTTTGCGAGTTGAGCAACAATCGTTGATTAAACGTTAAATTATTAGCAAGCTCACTTCAAAATTTTTCCACTATATAAACAGTGGCGGATTAAGGAAAATCCAGGCCCTAGACAAGAATCGGTTTCCGCGCTTCTCGAGGTGTTACTTTTTCAATACAAAATAAAGGAGCAAAACAATGTTTGTGTAATACCATAATTCATTTTTTCCATCTCTTTCTTTACGTGCCACGCTCTATAACCACCAATATTTTGGGCCACTTAATTTTTTCGTTTTAATTTCAAATATTATACTACCCAAGTACCCAATGTAAAAACTTCAATTCGATCCTATTGAGACATGATGAACCAATTGACTAAGGTATGATTGACAGCTGTTTCAAATTCGTCTTTTCTTGCGCATATCGTCATTTGGTGCGATAAAATCACAAGGCTTCGTTGTTTTCACAAAATTTTCACAAAAACTATCACCGCAAAACAATTCGATTTGTTTTTGTTTGCTATGAACTAGCGTTTATAAGAAAAAGTATATCAAGAAAAAAGCACCGAACGACAGAATTTTTTAGTGAAAGAGATAGCAATACATGCGCTTGATCATACCTACTTAAATTGGTTTATCATGCTATTGAGATTGGAGAATCACGGATTCCACGTAGCGGAATTTTTCTATACTAAAACTATCTTTCCATTGACGTTTAAAATTTTATTTCATTTCTGAAACAACCGCAATTCCTTCTTTCAATTTTTCCTAAATTGTTTATCTATGCAACACAAACTTCAAATGGATGTTTTTTTTAAATAAACAATTTTTCCATGAGAGGCGTTCAGCATACTTTTACAATCGTCAATAGAGAAAAAAAACAATTTTTATTGGGTATGCGATTGACAATAGCCGTCTTCCAATGGGCAAAATTTGCTTCTTGGAAGTAGTTGCAATTGAGTGACACAAGTAAAACACAGCCTTCTATTTAGTTGTTTTTTTGTCTTTTGTAAAGTTGTTTATTATAGTAATGGCGATATTTAAAATTAGATTGAAAATATGACAAAAAAATGAACATGTAATGATCGAAAAGGTACAAAAGCCATCTATTGGAATTTTCGCAACTAAAATCCACCTAGTGCATATTTTATGCGTAAATACTTCTGCTTTCTACACCATCATATGAGCATGGGTAGTTGTGAGCAAATACAAGTACTTGCGAGTAGTTTGCTTTCGTCAATGGAAGACGCTTACTATAGCATATGAGAAAATGACGTAGTTTGTGCCTATTCGATCAAAAATCTTGCTGCAGCATTATTTGCTCTCTTTTGTCAGACTTATGTCGTTTTCGATTGACTTATTTCCCCTCTAGGGAAAAACAATCTCAATTTTGGCGTCAATCGAACAAGAACATCTCATTCTCTATTTTATGTTTGTGGGTTATCTGTCAAAATATAAGAAACTAGAAAATTGCAAATATAAAATCTAAAAAAATCGTTTTCGATGCAATGTTGATGGAGCCAATCAGCCAATTGACAGAACTAAACTAAACCTACAAACATATTTATGTAAAAGAGGGGTAAATCTAACGAAAAATCGAGATTTCTACAAAGTGCTCTCGAGCAAAAATATTTGGCTCTCAGAACAACATTTTTTGGGTTTTTCTTCCATCGAACATAATAAAAGCATAAAAAGCAAAATTTTCTCCCTCATGGTGCGTTTATGACATAGGAAGAAGGGAGATAGGAAGATTGACACGACCAACCAAATTATTTAAAATGTCACCAGCCCCACCTACTAGCCTATTTTGATCCAAAGTAAGAAATTTTTCAACTAGAGCATGGAACTAATAGGCGGGGCTTGTGATATTTTAAACAATTTGGGTGGTTGTGTCAGTCTTCCTATCTTCCTATGTTCCTATGTCATAAACTCAGGATCAGAGTTCAAAAACCATTTTTTTTTAATTCCAGACTTTGCAACTTGATGCGCGATGAACACAGTTTTAAAAGTCTGTCACAGTTTTTAAAGGAAGCTAAATAAATTTAAAATTAGCTTAACATGTTGAAGCTTCATCACCAATTGATTAAGACAACATTAGCTAGGCGAAATAATGCGAACATGATGCAACTGAACTTAAAGCAGTAACTCAACATGTCAACACTACTATGTGTGTAACTAGTAACTACGACCAATTTTCAATACTATAAATCTTGTAAATTTTAAATACTCTTGAAGAATCCAGGAACATCTTCAACAATTTTGAATAACAATTGTTACAATCAAGCGAGTAAAATAATCTGAACAGCCAAATGTCGTTCGAATTCCCAAATATACCCATATTCAAAATTATTTCGAGGATATCGGAAAATCTAAAATATCCTAAATAAATGCCATCTAGGTATGTATGTAACTAAACATCCTACAAATGTATGTTAATTGTACCTGTATATGTAACAGAACGCTACGCAAACCGTGGCAGGCTTAAAACCAAAATTCTCTATAGACCGCTAATTATGTATTAAGATACAATGAACCCGTTGTCAATTGCAAGGAATAACGAGAAACACGAGTAATCTCGAAAGCTCATATAATATTACAACTCTAGAACAATCTTGATAATTATGAACATTTTGGAATATTTTGGAAAAACTTTGAAAAAACAAGAAATCACTAAGAATCTCGAATAATCTGAAAAATGCCATGCAGACTCTCCAAAAACGTGAGTAATCTTGAAAATATGACAATGACGATAAGTGTGAAGAAATTCGATGTTAACATTCAGCTACCCAACGCTATATATGTATGTACATAGATAATATCTACTCTGTATGATAATTTAATTTGTAATTTAACTCCAGCCTTAACTCGAATAATATCGAATATAAAAGTTCGAATAATAAATTTAAAATCTCGGAATGTCAATTAAATATCGAAAATATCGATAGATCACTATTCCGTAATTTCATGCAACTCATGTCTATCGAATTTCAAGTATAAGCGAGAAACTCCAATAGACCCAAATAATTTCTAAAAGTTCGAATAATCTTAGAGTTTTAGAAAAACCTTGAAAAAGATCAATTCATATAGTCTCCAGAATGTTGACAAAAATGTTGAAAATTTCGAATATTATGTTAGACATCAAACAGCTCAATTCTTCTACATAGATGGGATCGTTTTGAAATCTCGCCAACAAAAATATCGAATTAGACGATTTTTTTACGATTAAAAAAATTTGCTTGAATTTAAAATATCGACCTCTTAAATCTCGAAATTGAGTTACTAATGAAAGGAATTCAAATTTAAAATTACGCATTTTTTTCTAAATTTTAATTTCATAATCCTATAATTTAAAATATTTTAAGCAATTTTAAGGAACTTTTTAAATTTCGAAAACAAAAATTTCGGAGCTAGATGGAATAGGATAATATATTTTTTTTTTAAACCATAATAGTCGTATTTCCATGAGAATTTTTCAACAACAATTGCTCGCGATACGAATTAAATAATTCAAACCAAAAGTTTGAATTATTTAATTCATTCCTAATTTTAGTTATACCACCCGACACCAGACGCTAACTTGGACTTTCTACTTGTTGTTTTATTTCAATTCGAAAAAATAATTCGCGACTTGTTTCCATGAGAAAAAATAATTAAAAAATAATTTGAATTCATTTTTCTCATGGAAATACGACAAATGTCAAATTTTATTTTGTTTGTTTTAATAACGAGAATTGTTGATTATATTAATTAATCTGGATTCGAGAATTTGAATTCGAGTTTCGATGATTTTTTTTTCGAAATTGCGACAAAATGTGGTATAATGCATTTTGAGTTTTCGGAAAGGGTACGAACGGCCGAATGTCATTCGAATGTGTCGAAAGGCCGAATGTCGATGGTCCGAATGCTGAAGAGCTGAATTTGTCGAAGGGCCGAAAGTGTCGAAAGGCCGAATGTCGAAAGACCGAATGTCAAAGGGCCGAATGTCAAAGGGCCGAATGGGTCGAAGAGCCCATTTTTTTTTTTTTTTTTTTAGAAATATAATTGTTTAAATTTGTTGTTTTAAGGAATATTTTGTAAATTTTTTATCAAATATAAATTAATTTCTTATGAATTTATGTATTCTATTATTATGTTTAATCTTTCGATATTCTATCGACAAAAATATTGCATTAATTTTAGTTGTTTATAATTTGTGTACCACGTATCCAGCAGGGGTACATTTTGGTGAAGGAAAATTTTGTCATAAGCCACCTGGGACATTCGGCCTTATGACAGCCTCTGATAGTAGGCTTATGTATATAGATAAGTAGGTTCATGGTACATTCATTTTGTTTTTCTTAGGTCTATTAATCTTAGTATTCCTTTTGTTATTATATACGAGCGCTCATACCCGACATAACAGATCCAATACTACGAAAGTACATAATACACACAAATATATAAAATAACAAATTTAAAAAATATATTTCTAAAAACAAAACAAAAAAAAATCGGCCCTTCGACACATTAGGCCCTTCGACATTCGGCTCTTCGACATTCGGCCCTTCGACATTCGGCTCTTCGGCCTTTTGATATCATTCCGAGTTTTCGTACTGCTTATACATAATCGCGTTTCCTCGCAATTGCAAGACTGGAACTTGAAATATGGGACACACGTAATGGAAAAGCATAGATAACCTTATATCAGGTGAAATTGAAATTGGGATGGATTATATTTAAATACATCTTGCAGTACAACTGGAATGCAGTAGACCGACTTTTTGCTTCCGGATCCTAATTCTCCGTGATTTTTTCACAAAATTTAATAAATATGTAGTTCAGTATAAATTTTATACTCGGTACAATTTGGTTAATATCGGATTAATAATTTGAAAAGATTAAATTAACCGGTTAACATTAACCAGCTTTCATACGTTACTGGTACTGTACTACCAGCAAGGTAGTGGAGTCTAATTTGTTTATAAAAGTTTTTGTCAAATCGATTTTCTGCATGTGTGATAATTTAAGTCAGAAGCCGTAGAAGTATTCACAATTAATAAGCTAATGAACCAACACGTTTAAAAATATCTATATATCATAAAAAATGTGATATACCCTTATTCCTTCGATAATATGCCGGTTTCATTTAACTTTCCATAGGATAACGATCCTAAACACACTGAAAAGCTAACGAAGTGTTAGTTTACGGATCAAAAAATAAATATTTTTTAGACTGGTTATCGCAAAGGCCTGACCATAACCCAATCGAGAAATGTTATAGGCAGAAAGAAGTTAAGCGAGGTTTAAAAAGGAAATGTTGCAGTAGTTCAGACGAACTGTGAAAAAATATTGAGGAAATCTGGAAAAAAATCCAGTGTCGTATTGTCGACAGTAGCTTGTCTTCCGAAACGTAGTATTATAAATGTATGGAGCACGAAATTTATGAGCCCTAGGCGTTAATCCGCCCCTGTATATAAATTATATTTCAAGGAAAAATTACTTTCCATACGTAGAAAATTTTCAATAGCTGAATTACATTGGTAAATTATAAGAAAAACTTAGGTAATTTATACAATTGGGTACACAGTGGGGAAAGTTCCCCGAATAACAAAACATTTCGTAATGTTTTTTAACTGAAAAGTTGTAAGACGAACGACAAAAAATAATCTAAAAAATGAAATGATTACGAAGCTATAACGATAAAGCCAAAAAAAGCACTTCAGTATTTTTAATTGTTTTTTGATAAACATTTGATCAACCAATTATAAACAAATTATTAACCATAAATTAATCACACTGTGAAATTTGATAACAAGTTGGGAGAGGCAAATAAAAAATTCCAAATGATTCCAATGAAATCAAGAATAGTGTACTTGCAAAACACAGTGAAATAGCATGGGAATTTTAACGTATTCGACACGGGGAAATTTTAGTTGGTAATTCTCGGCTAAACACAGAACTTGAAAATGTATTGCGTAAAAGTCAAGTAAAAGTGTAAAAGTAGTTTAGGTTAACAAGAATAACGAAATGCGAATATGTATAAATGTTAAAATTGCTGTAATGAGGAATTTAATTGTATCTACTTGTATTAATTACAACAAAAATTATACCTATTCCGATTCCAAACAAAACTGTACGAACAATTTCCTGGTAATAAAGTTTTTCGCCTTAACACATAAAAAGCACAGTGAATTTAGCTGTTAAACGATCGTACAAGTTAGGTTGTTTGAAGTATTCTCCCTTATTTATTGGCAACAATAACAAAAGGTAATCAAAGCTCTTTATTTCTATAAAACATGTTACTCACTTCGTTTTTTTTTTATTAAACGCGATAAAATTCCATTAGAGTTTTGTTATTACAAATTAAAATTATTATTAAAAAGATAAGAATTTGTGTTTTAGTTCATTATTGCACATTCCGTTGACGTTTGCAAAAAAAAAAAAAAAATACCTTTGCATACATGTAATCCGCGCAAACACAACAACAATAACTGAACAGTAAAAACAAAACACCAATTTCGGTAGTACTGGCGAGTTTTTCATGAAAATATGTGCTTTGCTTGTAACTTGTGTATATACAAAGTATTATTTTTCATGCATTTCTTTGAAATCGATGTTTTGTCGTTTACATTATGTAAATAGCTAGCTATATACGATAGTCTTATGTGAAACTTATGTCAAATTATTGTTTATTGTTATACATTTTTTTCTTTTTTTGTAATCGGTTTCAACATTAAGAAATTCTTGGGATTTGTAGTTTTATTATAATTTGATGTGAAAGAATTTTTTCGTAATCTTTTGGGAAAAAAAAATGTTTTTGTTTACTTTTCAGTACGTGTATATAATTTGGATAATTACATCTGTATTACAACAAAACACAGTCCAACGATACAGTGGTTTTGTGTTGTTTTATTGGACAATAGAATAAATATTAACGGATTTATGAGTATTACCCATTTGTTTTTTACAACGAGCATTAGCAAAATATTCCCAGTCTTTCACACACTTCTCGTTAATATTCAATAAGCATATACAGATTTTATTATTACTCAGACTTCAAATATAAATGACTCAATAGAAAAAAAAAACAAACAACTTTAATCCATAAACTACAATTAAGATATTGTAACGTGGTATAAAAGACACAAGAGAACTAATAGATTAAAGTTAATTTATAAGACATACATGAAACAAAACCAAACAAATCATGGGAAATAGTGTATGTAACACATAAAGCTCTACAAACAAAATGTATGTTGACATTTTTATAACCTAGAAATAAATTTTTCTTGTAGGTTTACTTGTACAGACGTACATATTATATTAAATCGATAAGATTTACATAATATATAAAAATAGATAGCTAGACACATTTTTAGGCGGTCATTTACAGGACATTCCATGACTCATTATTATATTAAAAAAAAATTTAACTAACCTCATCTGTATTTGATACTGTATCGTGTTCCGTATAAAATGTACTACTTCGACGATCACCCGCACTACTTAAACTCGAACTTGAACTAGACCATTTCATTTTCATGTTGTTGTATTTTTGATCTGAAAAAAAAAACAAAAATTTAAAATTAAAATATTTAAAAAAATTCATGTTATTAACTATTTAGGTATACAATCAGATCATCATCCATTAATACTATACAAAAGATATATTCATCAATTAAAGATGATCACATCATCTCAAAAACATCATCAATATATTATACAATATTACGCCATCTCATGTAATTACAAATACATTTTTTTGACGTGATTTCATGGATGTAATTGTAATTTTTTGATGTAAACCGCAAACGTACTCAAGTCATTTTGTAACCGCATTATAACCTACTTAGTACAAAGATTCAAGTCATGTTTTTTTGTAGGTTTAAGTGAGTTGCATTTACAATAGGTTTAATACTAGTAATTGAGGTGACATTTCAATCGCCTAGAATATTTCATATGTACTCGAATACTATAAAATTTGGGTTAATTTTGAAGACGATCACGATCAACCTTCAAAAGAATGGTATGTATGTACGTTTTTTATTTATTTTTGTTGTAAGTATTTTTTAAAAGTTTGCTGACATAGATACATGGCTTTAACACAATGTTGAATTATGTGTTTATAAAAAATTCTTGATACATACTTCATTGCATGATATGAACACGATTTAATATTTCTCATAACGGATAAACTGGTAAAGTACTAAGCATTACTTATATGGGTTCGTTTAAATTTTAATGTTTTTAGCAAATTCCAAATACAAAATTTCCACGTGAGAAAGTTGTAAAACGATGCAATTTTAATTAAAAACTTTTAATTGTATAGAAATGTATTCCAATACAAATATTTATTAAAAAATGATTCATTCAGTTTTAACATGTGATCGTAAAAGTTACATAAAAATTAGAATTTTAATTAACGTAATAAAAATTTAAAGCAGACGGTTAATTTTTAGATACTAAAAGAACAAAGTTATACTCGTTTCGGAGAGCTCGTACTAATATTGTCTAGTCTTTCAAAATTGGTTCCTATTGGTTTCAATTTAGTTTGAAGCATATTGGAATTGAACTATGCAAGGTTAGAGTTGGTTTTGGTCTAATCGCCTCGAAACGTTTTAATGCAAAATATTGAAATTCACTAAAGCCCTTTAAATGGTGACGGTAAAAAACACAAAAACAAAATCTAATTTTCAGCGAAAATTTGGAAAATTTAACCGTCAAACTTTATATTTTCGTTTAGTTTACGTGTGTAAAATATTTGAAATGTAACATTGAAAAATCCGTGAAGGCCAAAAAAAAAATACGAAAAAAATGTGTCTGCTTATTTTGAAAATGCTAATGCTGAAAACAGATGAGCAGAATTCTGCAAGCAGAAAAATTAGAATACACACGTTTATACGGCATGAAATACATGAATTTTGCTTTCCGAGCAGAATTCTGCTTTGTGTCTCTTGGTGGAAACAGATGTGCAGAATTTCTGCATGCAGCGATGCACGCAGATAAGCATTCAAAACACATGTGCTGCTTACAGTTTGTAGCGGCCCACTCATTCGTTCTCCGCTACAATGTATCAAATATATACACTAGCGTCCGAGCTCACCCAATCACCATAACGTTTTCACGCCGATCAACGTTGCCGCTTCACATTCACTACATAATAAATAGCTCTGGTGTATTGGGTTGATTTCCCCTTACAAATCTGCTGTACCAAAGTCCAAAACCAATCACAGCATGAGAATTCAAATACACGAAAGACACAAACACAAACCAAAATAAAAAAACAAATTCGTCTCGTCTCGGATATTGCGGTGGGACGATATCTCCACCAATTTTTGGATTTTGTTTTTTTCAAATCTGACAACATGCCGCCATTTCTGTGCGTGTAAAAAAATAATTAAATTTGTGATTGTTATAAATTAAATAAATAAATTAAATTTACAATTAAAATTAAATTAAAACAAATAAACGCGAATTACAAATTATTCAAATACATGTGTGACACAAAAATAAATAGACACATATACATAAATAACGCAAAACGTTATAAGTTCTTTATTTTTTGACGTTTATTTGATACATATGTATTTAATTTTGATGTACAAATTCTTTGTATGAATGATGTCTCATTTTGTCAGAAATTAATTAATTTGTATCCTCCATTTTGGCACTAATCACACAAAACATATTTTCTGTCAACAAATTAAAAAAATTGATTGGAAAACTTAAAAAGTATACAAACTGTACTAGATTTGTTATCTTTTACGTAATGTAGCCTACTGATTCGCAGCAAAATTAGAAATAGAGACCACTTGCAGAATTCTGCGAGGCAAGCAGAATGCATGTATTTCATTCCATATAAACTAGTGTTTTCTAATTTCGATGCTTGCAGAATTCTGCACATCTATTTCCACCATTTATTTCTAATTTTGCTGCGAATCAGTAGGCTACATTACGTAAAAGATAACAAATCTAGTACAGTTTGTATACTTTTTAAGTTTTCCAATCAATTTTTTTAATTTGTTGACAGAAAATAAGTTTTGTGTGGCAAATGCCAAATTGAAGGATAAAAATTAAATAATTTGTGACAAAATAAGGCATCATTCATTTAAAAAAATTGTACATTAAAATTAAATAAGTATCAGATAAACACCACAATTAAAATTCTGCTTGTCAAAAAAGACGCTCATGTAATTTAACCAAATTTCTCCCTATCCATATATTCTCGTACCCCAACTCTATCGTTTAAATTAAAATTTCTCACTTTTTTATTTGTAGGTACCATCTTCCGCTACTAAGGTATCCCTATTCGGAATCTTTAAATCCATTTGAGATTTGATTTGTCTATTAAACATTCTCATAGAAGGCGAAACTCCAGTAGCTGGATGAATCGTTTTCCGATATGTAAGCAGAATATTGCAGAGTTCCTTATTTAAAGTTGATTTATCCCCTTTTAAGGATTTTAATTTGGTTTTAATTGTTTACACATAACGTTCAGCCTGACCATTCGTAGAGGGATGATATGCTGCTCCCATCTTGTGAATGATACCATTTAATTTTGAAAAATTGTCAAATTCGCGTGACGTAAATTGTGATCCTCGGTCCAATACCAAAACAGTAGGAATCCCGAAAAAATTTCCTTAAGGGTAAGTGAAATCCGTATTTTTGCCACCAAAAACAGCCACATTAATACAACCAATGGATCAAGGCGTAATCTGGACGTTCAAAAGTTATTATTTAAGGTGAACAACTAGTTCAAAATGACGGAAGAATTATCAAATTTGGTGCGTCGACGTGGATCAGCAAAAGCTGCCTTAACAAGAATGGAGGGTTCGCTTGGAGCAATGGCGGACGATACAATTACACCTTCTGAAAGAGAACTTGAGCGACGTTATTTTAATCTTAAAAGCAAACTTCGTAAGGCAGTAAAGAAGATCACCGATCGAATAAATCAAGATCAGTTAAATTTCCCATCGGTAAATTAAATGAGCATCAAAAGGAATTGGTGGAAGAAGTACATAATACAAGTTTCAACCAAAAGCTTAAAGACGATGTTAAACTTCCCAAAATTAATATACCACCATTTTTGGGCGATTTCCCACAATTTCCAACATTCAAGGATCTCTATGAGGTATCACACCCATATCTGATGTCCATAAGTTTAAATATTTAAGTGAATTACTGACCGGAGAAGCTGCTTCAAGTATTCCACTTTTGCGGAACTATTGGACACACCGTTAATTGAAAAAGGGTCAAAACCAAATTTATTTAATACAAATAAATCTTTGTAATTCATTATTTTATGAAATATAGAAACATTTATACCTTTGTGAAATAAATATCAAAAATATTTAAGTTTTTAATTAAGGGTGAGATAATACAATCCAATGAGAGATTGAGATCGAGCGCCATTTCCAGAATAATGTTACCAGACATAGTGAAGCACGATTTATAGTAAAATTATCTATGAAGACACACAACGCAGTGAAAAGAGAGTCGGTGAATTGTGCAGCCAATTTTTGTCCAACCAAAACTTAAATAAGGAATATTGCAAATTTCTTAAGTAGTACGAAAATTTAGGTCATATGGAAATGGTAAAACAAGATATTGCAAATTCATATGGTTTTTATGTGCCACATCATGTAGTGATAAAGAAGAGCAGTTCAACAATCAAGGTACGTGTAGTCCTTGATGGGTCAAACCGTAATTCTAGTGGCGTATTTTTAAATAATATGTTAATGGTAGGAGCTACGATCCAACCAACACTATGGGCGATATTGCTGCGTTTCCGGTCACACAGGTATCTAATAACCACTGACATAGAAAAGATGTATCGGCAGATTTTTGTAGACAGAGAACATAGGAAGCATCAGCGAATTGTGTAGCGTGAACATCAAAATGAAAATATTCGACAATATCAGTTAACTACAGATACCGAACTAAAAATAGCGAAAATTATCACCAATGATTTTTATGTGGATGACCTTTTGACGGGGCAGAACTGTTCTTGAACTATTACTATTCTCTGCTGAGTTTTCTTTGAGAAAATGGATGGCCAATAGTGATCTTGCATATGATCCAGGAGAGGTAGAAATCGATTTATTAGAGCCAAATGTTAACAAAATTTTAGGGATAGAGTGGAATCCAGTTCCAGATAGTTTACGTTTTAAAGTGAATTTAGAATCAGGTCAAGAAGTTACAAAACGGAAAATCCTATCTGAAATATCTCGCATTTTTGACCCACTGGGATGGTTAGCGCCTTCAATCATAATATCCAAAATGTTACTGCAAAAACTATGGCTGCAAAAACTTTCAAGGGAAGAGCCAATTAATTCAGGAATAGCTCATAATTGGATTAAATTTCCAAATGACATAATTGTGTTTGAAAATTTAAGAACTCCTCGTTATATAATATATACCATGAGGTATATGAGGTGCATCATGAGGTATGTCAAGGTCGAAAAATTTCTCCTGCTTGTCCAAAATTGGATAAGCACTATCAAACGGCTGAGTTAAAGATGAATGTACAGGATCATTACTGAATGATTTGAAGATATTTTAGGACGTACCAGTTGGTTCTTCAATGCTTTTACAAAATCTGACTGGTTTTGGACGTTTTTTGTTTCTACGAAAAATTCTCCAGGCAGTGCAATTGAAGTACCGTGTACCAATTCTGAAGGAGTTGATTTTAAATCTTCCTTGTAAGTAGTACGTAGACCGAGTTGCATCGTTGATAAAATGTCGCACCAGTAGTCAATCTATAATGCCGATGCAACAGTATCTGCCGTAATGTATACGATCGGAATTGCTTCACGCTATCTAGTGTAACGATCAATAATATTCGCATGAAATCATCTGAATCAAAACACGTCTTTGGCGAAACCTGATCTATTGAAATGGTGTCAACACTTTTAGCTAATTTATCAATTTGGCCAATAAATGGAAACGTCGAAGGAAATCAGAATTTGCATACGAAATCTCGACGCAAACCAAAATTTTGTTTAATACTTTTTCCGAACCGAATGTTTTAATGCGAGTACCATTAACGGCAAATTAATAACGGCTCGATGGATGCTTAACATCACTTTTATATGAGGGCCAAACCAAAATATCAGCTACAGTGTCGATCAAAAATTGTACCGACGTTGTTTGGAACAACTACGTGGACGATCACGTGAAAGTAATTTGCTCAACATTTTTTGACACTCTTTCATTGTTGTTTCCAACGATACGATTCTTGTTTCAATATCGAAATTGATTTGTGTGACAGCTGCAACATCGTTAGCCCCACCGTATACAATGATTCGATTGGCTGACCTTACTAATTTTTACAACTGAATGTCAGAGGTCACCAATATAGTGTCTTGTAAATAAACTAATTTAAATATAAATTGTTTTTTATTTTAATGAGCCAATATATTTATCAATTAAACAATTTTTTTATTTGGTTTATGACTCTTTTTTATTTCTTTTTCGTTAAAAGAAATAAAAAAGAGCCCTAAACCAAATAAAAAAATTGTTTAATTGATAATTTAAATATGAGTACATTTAATGTCAGTCACCACAGAGGTATTGACATTTTCGCTGAGGTCGACGATAACCATGCCGAATTTAATCTCCAATGATATGAAGAAATGTATCTTAAAAATCAGCCGGTTCCGGTTAATAAAAATTAATAAAATTAATTTGAATTAACGACATATGGTTGAATTATATAACTTAAATAAACTTTATTTTATGTGTTTTTAAATACCGACGTAAACTGAGGTATTGGTGTACAAAATTTCATTCAAAATAAATCGGCTGCAAAGCAAATTATCCATTTCAAATTGGAAAACCGCCTTAATTTTCAAATTTGATTTTTACTATTTACCAAAATCAAAACCATAATTTTAAAGAAACAAAATAGTTAAAACTGTTTTTATCACAATTAATATAATTAAATTTATACAAACCATTACGTTAATAAAAAAATTAAATTTTTATTTCCATATTAAATAATTGTATTATCGTCTTTTAGGCGAAACATTCTTTAATCCTTACAATGCAATTTTGTAAAACCGGCCTTTTTTTAATTTTCACTTGTTTCTCATTGATTGTCAGTTTAATAAAGTTTTTCTTTAAAAACAGTAAGTTTATTGTTTAGAAAATGTATTTTAGTTTCAGACAATTTATAATGCTTTATTATATCTAATCGCTTTAGTGCAAATATACTTCTAAACACAACAATGTTTGAAAGCTCACCCGCACGTAATGTGATATTGTGTAACTAATAAAACAACAGGAAAATAAGAAAATCAAACGCTTGAAAGATCGCTTGAAAATTGAAGTGAAGGCAGATTTTTGTGCCCAAGAAATCATTTTTTGCTCACTGTGCAACACGGCGGCGTAACAACAAGTTGGTAAGCTATTTGTCATTTAACTAATTTTATAATTTCCTGTGATTACGAATAATTGAAAGAAATCGTGTTTTTTATTACTATACAATTTATTTTACATTTGACATTGTCAGTACAGTGAACCCCCGCGAACCACATTTTACATGACCTAAACAACTTAATAGACGAGTCAATTGCCGCTTTCAGAGCACCAAACAGTTGGCAACATGTTGAGTAAAATATGACTGTAGTTTTGATTTAATGGGGAGATCTGAACAAAAAGTCGATGCCCCACACACTGGTATATCAGACTTTCGTTCATAACTAAACCATAGCGAAAATGTTAGAACTGAATTGAATACCTGAAGGATGAAATTTATTCATCATTGTACATACATTATGCATAACTAACTTCATCTATCTATCTATTTAAAAAAAGAAAATATGTATTGTGATAAACTGTATATAAAGACTGAAAAATAGTGTTAAAAACATTTTTACTCAAAATTTCATAATGCCCAATTATTCGAAAACGCGTTCAACAAGAATGAAGTAGTCTTCGCGAATACGCTTTATGGCGTTAAGCAAAAGTAGATGTCACTACCGCTGTGAATGTGGATTAAGCTCTCAAATTATTAAAAATTATACGCCGAAAAAGCTTGTGAATTAAACTTTTGATAAATAAAATTATAATAAAACCATTAATTAATATGGCCACAAAATGTTACACGCCTATTTCTTAGAAAAAAGTTTTGTTTTGACATTTCACCCACATTCACATTGCTAGTGTCACCATTTTAGTTACATAAATTAATAAAGCGTATTGAATGACAACAAAAACACCCCTGTAGATTGCAAGGGGATTAAAAACTAGAATAAGAATATTCATTTTGTGTGAGAAATGAGTGAATTATGAATGATCATTTTGTGTGAGAAATGAGTGAATTATGATGTGCATTATAATATTACTCATCCATTATTTAATAATTAATAATGATCATTAATTATGCATTGTATACCCAGTCAAGCTTTATTGAATCATATTTCACCCATTTTCATTCATCATTCTCAACATTATGTACTCACTTTTTATTCACTGATGAATGATAAAAGTTAAATTAACTAATTATTCACTTCTTATTCACACAGAATTCACGCAATATTTATCCGTTGGTCTTATGAATGAATATTGAGGGTCACAGAATGAATAATCAGTTAATATTTTTACTACTAAATGAGTAATTAATGAATAATTGTAGGATAATATGAATAAACTATAAAGTATGTATTCATCAATGAATAAAGAGTGAATACTGTTTGAATAACAGGTGAATAATGTGTGTATTCAAAAGTACATCAAAAATGAATATGAATGAATAATGGGCGAATAACCAGTGAATAAATAGTAGAGGTTGCAATTATTTGTATTTTTATTGGAAAAGGCGAACAATTATGAAAAAAATAGTAAAACACTAATTTTTCAGAGAACATGTTACAATAGCAGCATCCAGCTGCTTATTAACGTTAGCATCATCCATAATATTGCTAAACATTAAATTCACCTCCACAACTGGAATCATCACTAGACCCGGCGTTATCAGAGAGCAGATTCAATCGTCGAATTAACTTTGATGCGTATGCAACGGCTTCTATGTTGAATATTGAAGGTCATCTGAATTTTTGCCATTTTCCCTATTTGCAAATATAATAAAAACGAAACCAAAACATTATATCGCCTTAAGAGAAATTTATACACTCCCTCACAAGTCAGAAGCGTAGAATCGTCGCGGTGGTTTAAGTGCTTGCAAAATGTCTTTTAAAATTGCACTCTTATTTGCATCCCACGGCAAATTGATCTCTTTTACGGTACTTAATATGAATCTATTTAGTTTTAAAAACCGCTCCAACATAGAAACTAAAGAGTTCCAACGAGTTTGGCACTCTAAAATAAGGTTTACATTTTCTTTTCTTGAAGGAGTACATATTTTACAGTATGGAATTCTTAACCGATCACGAACGGAATTTTTTTATGAGAGTACGAAGTCCATTTAGTTCGGCCCCTTTGTTTTTCTATTCCAATACAAATTGTTTAGAATTAGATTCATATTCCTCTTCGGGATAGTGAGAATGAAAATTTGATTAGGTTGTTCGGAAAGAATTTGTTTTTTTTATAAAAATGAAAGACTATTTTCTATTAATATTAATATTTTATTCAATTAAATATTGTCCAGTCTAATCCAATACCCTTTAACATCTTCTTGGTAGTAGCATGATTCCACGCTCATAAAATTCTTGTCCTTTCCTGGCAAGAAACTGATCCAAGTGATTTTTGACCACCTCTTTTGAATTAAACGTTTTACCTTCTAAACAATTTTGTAGAGACTGGAACAAATGATAATCGGAAGGTGTTAGGTCTAGAGAGTATGGTTGGCAGTATATCCCATCCAAGCTCTAAAAGCTTTTTCCGAGTGGTCAAACTTGTATGTGGTTTCGCATTATCATGTTGGAACACTATACTTTTCCTATTGACCAATTCGATTTGTCCAACTGATGACAGTACACTTCAGAATTGATCATTGTGTTGCTCGGTAGAAGCTCAAAATAAATGATTCCTTTGAAATCCCACCAAAAACAGATAGTATAATCTTTTTTGATGAATATTGGCTTTCGAAGTGCTTTGAGCCAGTGCATCTTTTCTATTCCAGGATCTTTTGCGCTTAACATTGTTGCAGACAACCCATTTCTCGTCCCCAGTGATGATACGCTTCAAAACTGGATCATTTACATGGCATTTGAGAAGCAAATCACAAACGTCAATGCGACGGCACACATTTTTTTCTGTAAGAATATGAGGATCATGAACGGTCAAATTCGATCAATTTAATCTCTCAGCGATCTCACGAGTTGTTATTCGCCGGTTTGCATCAATGAATGCCTTTATTGTGTATTCATCAGCTTCAACTGGCCTTCCAGAACGTGGTGCATCTTCGAGATCAAAATTGCCGGATCGAAATTTTGCAAACCAGTTTTGGCACTGGCGCTCACTTAACACATCTTCTCCATACACATCGGATAATTTTTTTCTTGCTTGAACATCATTTTTATCTTTTCTATAGTAAAAAAGTAAAATACTTATGCCGAAAATGCTGTTTTTCACTTTCCATATTTAAAAGGGTATCAACCAAAAATTACTGTAGAATCAAACGAATTTTTTCACAAGCAAGACTTCCTGTGTCAGCTGTCAAAATACATATGATTATGCGGCTTAAGTGTGAAGTTGGTTGTGAAAAAATACAATTAAGTCCTCTGTTGGGAAAAAACGAAATTACTTTCCGAACAACCCAATAACATAAATTTCTTATGATAAAATTTTCAGTTCCACTCTACGGTTTCATCTTCCTCGATAATTTCATATTGGTAATCTTCCTCATCATATTGTGCCGATACTTCTACTTGTTTATATATCTTTAATAGCTAAATGAGCTTGAATGCTAATATCTTAACAAAGTTGTGCCTCACATCCAATCTCGCTTCCATACTTTACCATAATTGAAGCTCCATCATGAGTAGAAGCCACAATATCATTTTCAAAATTTAAACCAAATTCACTGCTATGTAGTGCCGTGAAGTGCAAATGACGTAACTCTTGATGGCATCTGATGTACAAATTTGGCGAATTGAAAACCCGTCTAAAGCCGCACATTTGGAGAGAATGTATTACAACGGACTCCTGTGAACAAAATTTAGAAAACTTGATGTCCGAACATATGAACTGCCTTGTTGTTTCACTAATGTTTTGTGTTCTTCGGCTTTTGCTGCATCCGTATGTGGTGTGTTATTGTTTTATTTTAATGAGAATATTGTGTGTTTTTAAATGGTATATTAGATAAACCACAAGTTATATATTCGGCTTTTCCGTTCACTTCTTCCTTTTTTTAAATATTTCCAAACGTTTGATTTGATGGTACATTTGTTGTTAAGTTCTCTACGATTTGTGAATTGTTTAAATTTAACAATTGAGAATTATTTTTGAGTTCTATTTACCAAAATTTAAATAAATGAAATATTTTATTTAAGAAATGGTTGTTTTTTATTTTTTGACAGCTCGAGGATGGATTCTGATGGTATTTTAATTTTTTTGATTAAAGTGAAGTTAGTGTTACTGATTTGCTTGTAGTTGGATTCCTGAATAAGTTCGAAAGCCATGCCCTAATAATTAGTGACGAAAATTATCAATGAATAATGAATGCATGAGGAGAGAATACTGGGTGAGCCATAAGCTCTGCCTCGAATACCAGCACAATTTAACTTATACAATAAAAGCTTATGGTCAACTGTGTCGAAAGCTTTAGTCAAATCAATGAAGTTAGCCGCCGCGCTAACGTTATCATTTAGTGAATCAATTGTAGTACTCAAGAAATCATTTAAGGCAGTTTCAGTGCTACATCCTTCTTTAAAACCATATTGTTTAAGTATTTGAGAAAAATGATCTCTCGTTTAGAAAAAGTAGTAGTCTTGTTTTAATATATTTTTCAAATGTTTAAAAAAAAACTGACATTAATGATATGGGCCTGTAATTGGTTAATTCTGCTTTATTACCACCTTTGAACAACGGTACTACTGAAGCAATTTTGAAGCAAACTGGAAAAATTCTACGTTCAAGGCTGAGATTGAAGATATGAGCTAACGTATAAGCAATAAATGGTGCAATTTGTTTGATTAAAGAATTATTTAAATTATCAATGCCAGATGATTTGGAATAATTCTAAATTATTAAATAATTCTTAAAATTGAATATAATTCCACTAGGTGGCTATGGTTCCTTCATTTGTGGTTGTATGTCCCTTGTATATAGTAAATAATTGGTCCTAAGGCACTTGCCTGCAGGACACCGGTAGAGATTTTCTTTAGCTCAGAGTATTTATCCTCATATTTCACTCGAAAATGCCTATTATTGGAGTTTGTTATTGGATAAATAAGATCTTAGTATGGCATAGAATTGCCTCGGCAGATCTCTATGTAGCTTAGTAATAATTTTTCAAAGAGTTTTGACATAATTGGCAGCAGAGAAATTGGCCTGTATATATTGGCCAACATATACATAATACGAATTGTGGTCTCCTCTTATTGTATTCAATACTCCAAACCAAATTTGTAACTTTGGTGCGGTTTTCTTGAACACAAAATCTTTGTAATTGTCAAGGAAAACTTTGTAGAAGGACTATTATTGGATCATAAGGAGCTTTGACAAAGGCTTAATTGACGTTGTAAGAAACTTATCAGATAGAATCTGGTAATACTTTTAAAACTTTACTGTAAATGTTGAAGAAAAGATTAAAAATAAAATTTTGAGCCAAATTCTGAAATAAATTTAAACATACTGTACCTATGTATAACTACGTTTCAATTCAAATTCTATAGTCCATTATAAAATTTCTTCAACCAATGATGCCAGTTTTCCAATATAGGTCGAATTCTCGAGTAAATCCGCTGACGGATGGCAAACGAAATAAAAAAAAGGTAAATGGTTTCACGTTTAGATACTTTATTCTTTATTGTTACAAGGATTAATCGAGAATAAAACAGAAAATATGCGTAATTTAACAAAAAAGAAACGAACACTAAAATTTAACGTTTGCACCCAAGAAGTGGGTAAGCAGCTATAAATGTGCATTCATTTACTGGTTGTGTAATAACTTTGGCGCTATAAACTGTAATTAAGAAAGACAATAAAATTTTTTTTTATCACATTCTAAAAGCACAACTATATATAAACCTCCCACTATAAGCTACATGACACAGTAACTCATTTATTTCACTGTTTTGTGAAAGTTCCATATCAAAATAGCTCCAAGGTTGCACCATTCGATTCTGAATATATTTTAATTTTATATTTCTGTGTCGACTTAAAATAAAATTAAAAATTTTAATAAAATGCAACGTAAATCAAAATACATAATTGCATAATTAGGATTGACATTATAAATGATTTTCAACTGAAACGAAACGAATGGATATTGATTGCAGTTTGAATTTTTATTTATTTTTTTAATAAACATAAGTTCAAGTTCATTATACAAATTTATTGATATTAATATGTACATAGATATTTGCTGTGTAAATGTGAATAACAATAATGTTTGTAGTCAGCGTCTTTAACAAACAGAAATATTTTATTGTGTTGATTTGTTAAATTACCCGTAAGGCAAATTGTTAGTGCCACCCCCCTAACAATATAAATCGTATACTAGTGTGTACAGACATAAATATGTAACTTACATATAGTATACGATTTGACATCCATAACTAAATTAGATTTCAAAAGAATTGAAAGTAAAAGTCTCATGTTAGATTTCTTTAAGGACAAATCTCTTAACAATGAACACAGCAATTTTCTAACCTAGAAAATATAATAAAAATAAAAAAATTTCATTTTTATCGTTTACCTCGATAAATAGAAGAAAAAAAATGTTTTAAAAAGAAATCCATTCCCCCGGAAGCATCACACATATTTTATGTCTGACCCGATTCTTGTATATAAGAATTAAGACTATCAATCAAATTAACCCTAAATAGTATAGTCCCGGTAATTGTTACAAGTTTATGTATAGTAGAAGAAAACCAAATTTAGAACTTTTTTTTTTTTGGGTATATTTGATTGATGATTCTGTCCGCGATTGTGTATGTTTGTGGGTAACACAATCTTAAATACTTCTAATGTTCAATGGACCATAATTCTGTTAGTTTATAGTGAAGAACAAACCAAAAATATCATTGATGGACTAATTTGACATGACATTGAAATAAAAAGAATTTTAAAGTAAATTATTTTGTTTTTGTTTTTGGTCAAGACATCGTGTATAAGAATACAACAACTGAAACAATCTATAAAAATACAATTTTCTTAAGAGGTTGGATAATTAACTCTAATTATGGTTAAAGCTTTATTAATATCGTTGTGATCTTTTGTGTGTGAATAGAAAGGAAAACGATGTTTTGTGTCACACACTTTAACTTGAAGAATCATGAACATATTCCATAAATGAAATTGATTATTTATGTGTTGGTATACCTCGCGGCTTCTATTTATTTCAAATCGCTTTTGGTATATAGCGAGGTACCCATGTTTGATAAACAGTGGTATAAGCCTTAATGGTGTTAGGTAGGCAAATTAAACAGAATGTTATTAACAAAGTATATTTTACGAATATATTTCCATTTTTAGGCCGATTTTTATCTAAATAGTTCCCATATCTCCGTAATGGCCAATTTTTTGTTTCACGTCGTTTTAACTAAAATTTGTGGGTATCAAGAAGATGTTTTCTTTCATCATCAGGAATTATCCACCATTATCCACCATTGCACTCGGTTTTGCTAAAACCTGCGGTTCACTAAAACTTACTGGAATTGGAATACATGCAAGGGAATAAGTGCAAATTTATGCACTGAGCTTTTTGTAATAAAAATAAAAATAAGTTTATGAAAGTTGTTTGAATTTAAATAAATTTTTTATAAAAGTCACGTTGTCCGTCTAAAATTTTCTTATATTTCTAAACTCAAGCTGATTATTTTTATTGTATCGAACTTGAATTTATTTTGAAAATTACATTGGAGCCAACCTTAAAGCGTAATGTAGCTGAATCGAATATTTAGTTGCATATGTTTACTATCTAGCCACTTTCTTTAATATAAAATTTAGAATCGACGTATTCTGAATTTCTGACAGTATTGATCTAAATTTGTTTATAATTTATATTTTCCGAATTGGATCTAGAGTAACCATTTCTGGTTTGACTGTTGCTAGCGTTCGATTTCTGGCCATCAGAATTATCGGTAATTTAAATTTCATTACTTAATTTTCGGTGCAAATCTAAAACTGAAATATTTGGACCAACATAAGCTACATTTCGTGACTCATAGTAATCCGGATCAGATCAAAATTAATTTATATGTCAAACAGGAACAACATTTGATCCAACATCAACATTGATTTTGGATCACAAATGATGATCTAAAAATTAGTTCAGGTATTAAAATGTCGGTGAACAATAATTTTGTATTAAATGTTTGATAGTAGTGAAATGTACAATAAAATTAAATACCGAACTCATTCTGCCTGTTCACACGAGTATTGTATTCACCATATGTATTCTTTTCACGCGTATAAACAGACAGATTCAAAACGAAACGAAACAGAAAAATTTGTTTTACGCATTTTGGTATCATCTGGATCAGATCAAATGAAATGCGGCTATTGTTAAATATTATTTTGAGAAAGACTGAATTTCAAAAATGATGTACTACGTAGAAAACTAAAAATAAAGGAGATTTCCCGAAAGCTTTTTCCCGAAAAAAGATAAGAAAACGCAAAATTTCTCGAGAATTCACAAAAACGTGAGTTAGCATACAGCAACCTGTTATACTACGTGTACACAAAGTCGAATAAAATACTTTAATACTTTATTGAATACCACTAGATAAAGCCTTTTACTTTGCGATTACATCATGCTAACTTTTTTACTACGCACTTTTATTCTATTTGGTGAAAACATGGTGTTACATAAGTTTATAAAAATTTATTACATTTCTGCTGCTAAAAAATTGGTAGACAGTGTTCGGAACGCAGCTGCAAGTTTTCACGTAGAATACGTCTTACGCCTAGCAGATGTAGCCTTATAGTGAAGTAACAAATTGCTTTTACCACATTTGCATGCAAAATATCGGATTCTGTTTTTATATTTCCTCGAGGGGCGGATTTTCACTCATTATTCAATCTTTATCCATTGTGAATGATGAATTCATTCATTATTCATCCATCAATTATTCTGGATTGTATCATTATTCCCTGATTATACAATATTCAGTCATTATGTGCTGATAACTCGTTATTCACTTATTATTCAAAGATGAATGATGATTAATGAGTTCAGATATTTTTATAAACAACTTATTATACTATATAAACGTAGCATTTTTCCAAGTTTGCTTAAAAATTGCTTCAGTAGTAACGTTGTTCTTAGGTGGTAATAAAGCAGAATTAACCAATTACAGGCCCACATCATTACTGTCAGTTTTTTCAAAAATATTTGTAAAATATATTAAAACAAGACTATACTACTTTTTCTAAACGAGAGATCGTTTTTCTCAAATACTTAAACAATATGGTTTTAAAGAAGGATGTAGCACTGCAACTGCCTTAAATGATTTCTTGAGTACTACAATTGATTCACTGAATGATAACGTTAGCGCGGCGGCTAACTTCATTGATTTGACTAAAGCTTTTGACGCAGTTGACCATGCGCTTTTATTGTATAAGTTAAATTGTGCTGGTATTCGAGACAAAGCTAATGTTTGGTTCTGGTCTTATCGTCTGAACAGAAAGCAAACTGTAAATATTTGTCGAAAATATAGCAGTTTTAGAATGATCCCCTATGGCATTCCTCAGGGTTCAGTTCTGGGCCCCATATTATTTTTAATTTATATAAATTCTTTATTTTTTTTAGACTTGAAGGGATATACATATGATTGCTTTTACCGATGACATTGCACTTACTTAAAGAGGATTGTCAAATAAGTTAATTGCCGATCAAATCAATTCCGACCTTTTAATTTTAAGAAAATGGATGGATTTGCATTTTATGGTTCTAAGCACAAAATCAAAAGTAATGTTTTTTAAGTTACATGGTCCTATAGAGATAAACTTTGAAATTATTTACCATTCTACTATATGAATGAACTATAAAACTAACATTGTCGCAGCTGAATTATCCAGTTGCTCTAATGAATGTGAGTTACCAAAGCAACCTTGATTATACAAGCAATAATCTAAAAAACGAAGCTTTTATAAGGGAATTAGAAACGAAGAAAAAACCAAAATTTCCATAGTAAAACACATAAAACATATGGGAAATCACTTTTTTTCCTAAGACAAATTTGTAAATGAAAACGTTGCAAATTCTTAATTATGATTTCTGAAATATTTTCATAAATATTTGAATTTCAACATATATAAATCTCGTTTAAGTAAATCGTTTTCATTTTCTTGTAATAATTGATTTATTCAAAATAAAATATAAAAATAAGTTCATAACAACAGCTTTCTGGTCAAATTAAAAAGAAAAGCTTACTACAAATCGTGTGCATTAAGTCAATATACATAGATGGCAGTGGATAGTAAACATTTTGAAAAATCGTACCAAAAATTGCGACCTGGGGAAATTTGAGTTCAAAAATTGTAGGAAAAGCAAAACAAATTCAGAAAATATTAAGAACGTGTCATAATTGTGTGATTAAATAATGTTTTTTCGTATTTCTCTGCCAACAATTATAGACATCTAACGTACACTAGTAAAACTAAAGATACATTTAGCAAGTATTATTTTAATTTGTCAGGGCCAACTTTGATTTATTTTTCAAATTGAAAGTTCGAAAAATATATTTTAAAAATAATTTAATTTTAAAATTTCTGCAATTAATATTTACTTAATACCAATATACTCTTCTTGTATATTGCTGCTAAAGATATGTATAACACTTTTGTATAAACATTTTGTAACAGTTTTGCTGTTTTCATTGAAAAACTTGAAGCTAAAAAACACCATTTTTACTATGGATTCCTATGGAAATCAGTGAAAAGTTATACCACTAAAAAAGCTTCAAAAAAATACGTCATAATGATTATGGCTCTATACTCTAGAAGGCTCTGGAGTTACGTTAGATCAAAGCTTACTTTAATAAATAAAGCCAAAGCTTACTTTAAAAAATATGATAGCGATATTTTTTTCAAAGCTTTATTTATGGTATCAAAAAATCCAAAAAAAAATGTTTATTTCATAGTTTTTGTATGGAGAGACATGACCTCAGTTTATTCAAAATATATTAATGAAAATTGACTCGAAATTAATTTTATTTTAATTCAATTGAATCTATAAACTTTCATTTCCACCTGACTTGGAGGATTTATCCGTGAGCTTTTCCAATTTATGATAATAATGATAACAAAATAAGATATTTTGTATCTGAAAAAGCTTATAAATAGAGTATAAACATGTAAAAAAGAGACAGACCTATATATGGAAAGGCATAGGTATGACATTTACAATAATAAACAAAACAAACAATATGGTAGAACGGTTAGCATACAGAACATGAAACAAATACTAAAGATACATGTTAAACCCAAAAGTGATTGACTGAGTCATGACTGAAAGTGATCTGACTGAAACTTTGGGTTGGTGGTTACATGGGATTTTTTTATTTGGTCTGAATTGACATTTTAAATGTCACTTTGTTCTAAAATTATATTTAAATTATTTAAAATAATTTAAGAATCACTTCGAAAATATATAAAACCTTTTGCCTATATGAAAAAATCTGTCAGTTCAACTAAATTAAAGTTTACATGTTTAACTCAATATACAAACTGACTCAACCAACCAAATTTAAGTTGACCGAACTCAGACTACTTTCAGATAACTTTCAGCCAAGTCACCGTTTACATGTTGAATTTAACTCAAACGTTTTCAGTCAGATCACTTTCGGTTTAACATGTATCTTTAGTAATACATATAATATGTATGATGCATATTATCAGATGCAGTATTAGCAGTAAATAAATTGAAACAAAAAAATATGAAAACAAATATTGTTTATTTAAAATATATTTATTATTATTATTTAATCGTACCTACATAAAAATATTTCTTTTTGAATTATTGTTTAGGTAAAAAATGAAATAAAATATTTTATGTCAAAAAAGCTTTAAAATAGAGTAGAGTACACAAATGTAAAAAAGAGATAAACAGATGAAATATAAAATGGCGCATGATGAAGCAGATGTCAAATAAAAAAGCAACAACAAATTATGAAAATAAATTTTTATTTAAAATTTTTGGAAAACATTTATAATTTTTATTTAATTGACTAATCGTTTATGTTGAGTTATTGAATAGTTAACAATTTCCAATTGTCTAATATTCAAATGTTGGTTTGGCAACTAAAAATAAAATTAAAAATCAACAAACAAACCAAAATCTTGTCTGGTGAATGCCTAAGTAGGCACTTAGTGTAATAAATTAATAAAATTTTTGTTCAAAATGTATATTGGATAATCATTAATCAATAATTATAATGCCAGGACGCTCGTATATCTCATTAAATATTTAGAATTTTATTGTGTGTTATGGTGCAATTATGTGAAAATTTGTGAAAAGTGCTAAACAACATTTAATTTGCTTACAGAAAATAAAACCTGTAGGTACCTTGGCAGAAAAAGGGCCAATGACCAAAATCTGATGGCATGTTTGGCATTTTAACAAATAAATGCCAAGAAACATTGAATCGATTCATAATAAAATGTGATTCACCAAAATACGTACATAATCTTCTTCAACTAAACATAAAAAGAAATTTTCCATACAGCTGTTTTTGTTATGAATGATTGTTAATTTTATTTTTAGTTGCCAAACCAACATTGGAAATTGGAATTAAGACGATTGGAAAATTGTAAATGGTTAACTATCCCATAATTTAAAAAAACGATTAGACAATTAAATAAAAATTAGAAATGTTTTCGAAAAATTTTAAATAAAAATTTATTTTCATAATTTGTTGTTGCTTTTTTATTTGACATCTGCTTCATCATGCGCCATTTTATATTTCATATGTTTATCTCTTTTTTACATTTGTGTACTCTACTCTATTTTAAAGCTTTTTTGACATAAAATATTTTATTTCATTTTTTACCTAAACAATAATTCAAAAAGAAACATTTTTATGTACGATTAAATAATAATAATAAATATATTTTAAATAAACAATATTTGTTTTCATATTTTTTGGTTTCATTTTATTTACTGCATCTGATAATATGCATCATACATATTATATGTTTGTTTCATGTTCTGTATGCTAACCGTTCTTCCATATTGTTTGTTGTGTTTATTATTGTAAATGTCATACCTATGCCTTTCCATATATATGTCTGTCTCTTTTTTACATGTTTGTACTCTATTTATAAGCTTTTTCAGATACAAAATATCTTATTTTGTTATCATTATTATCATAAATTGGAAAAGCTCACGGATAAATCCTCCAAGTCAGGTGGAAATGAAAGTTTATAGATTCAATTGAATTAAAATAAAATTAATTTCGAGTCAATTTTCATTAATATATTTTGAATAAACTGAGGTCATGTCTCTCCATACAAAAACTATGAAATAAACATTTTTTTTTGGATTTTTTGATACCATAAATAAAGCTTGTTTTCATCATGGAGGCTTTATTTATTAAGTAGGTTTTAGTTAGATACAATACTTGGTTTTAAAAAACATATTGAAAATCTTCACCATTATATTTATGCTTGTAACAGAAAATTGTATATTTTTTGCATGCTTTGCTCTGTGTCGGTTCTACTACAATTTTACTACAGCCTAATTCAGTCCAAGCTACAATATGCAATAATTATTTGGGGTGGTGTTTATTCATCATCTCTTCAACCGCTGCTAGTTGTGCAAAACTTATCCATTCGCATAATTTTAAGGAAACCGCGTTTAACATCTGCTTTCCTTTATTTAAATCACTAAAGATTTTACCGTATTTACCGTTATTTATATATTTCTAAGGTATTAAAAATGTTCTTTCTTCTTAGTGGAAATCGTAGGGTAAAAATTATACGAGATGTAATTTAAGGACTTTAAATAATTGTGAATATCCCATTCTCAAGAAAAAACATTTCAGAAAATTTTATGTATTTGCAGCACCAGTAATTTTTAATAAGTTGCCTCTAAACATCAAAGAAATCACTGTTATGGCTGACGTAGCATGTCGGTAAACCGACGGGTAGCTATACAAAATAGCGTGCGATACGTACGGTCAAAACCTTAGCCATGCTATATTGCAAATTTTTTTATTTTTGTGTTGTACCCAACAACAAACATTAACTATTGTATCTAAGTTTTATGGTGGGGGTTTCAATACTGATCGTTTATGATCACGGAAGCAACCTAACTCCATCCACTTTAATTTAACATTAATCGTTTTACTATGTACCGTTTAAGTTATTTTGTCAATAATTTCAGACATTTATATATGCTTTTATTAATTGTTACTTTAATATATTTTAGTTCTCTAAAAATAGTGTACTGATTTTATTTTTGTAATTTAATGTTATGTAATGGTTGGATGAATAAAATAAATAAATAAATAAATATATGGTTTCAGATTCGATTTACTGTCAATTGATCGTGAATTTACAACTCTATAGGAACGGGAGTATAGGAGCAGGTTTCAATTGTTGATACGATCCTGTGGTATTAAACAAAAACAGGATATCTGCAAATATCAAAACGTTGAGAAAACGCATTTAAAGTTTGAGTTGAGTTTTTTTTTTGAATATTTTAAATTATTTTACGCATACTGCATAATGTTAAACTTTCTAATTACATTCAATTTGATTATGAATTATGCACAAAATATATTAATTAAAACAGAAAAACCATCCAACATAGCTTTGTTTCAATAATTACTAAGGTACCTAATTTTGCCTTTCGACATATTGTTTCGAAAATAGATTATAAGGTGACGCTTCAGATTCTGTTACGAATACCAACAGAAACTGAAAAAGTGAATTTTGAAAAAATTCAAATTGTATCCACGATCAATTATTGTATCCACCTACGTGTCTACGATCAATTGTGCCTACGATCAATTGTAACACGATCAACTGACCGGAACCCCTCAGATTCGTCATTAATCAAAATTTTGAATACATGAGCAACATTTTGACTGTACCTACACTTACGAGTATAGTGAGTTTAGTAAGCAAAGGCAATTTTATTTCGAAACCAGCCGATTTTTGTTTGAGATATTAGGAATTTACAAATTGTACATGTGCACAAACGGTGTAACTTTTTGTTCAAAATACAATATTGCAGAGAATATAATATTTGTTAGATTTTATGTAAGATGCCTTATGCACGTGCTGCTGCTTACACATCATACCATGGAAACATAAAATTATATGAACTCGTATATTAAATATAATTCTCTATAAAAGGTTATCACCCCATACCATCAGCATGCATAAACCGTATACGGGATTATATTAAATTCGCGTATGCTTTACGCGAATTTAATATAATTCTAAGCTATTTACCATTTTCAGATATAAATTGACTCTACTCATTAAAGATAAGATACGATATTCTTTGCTGTAAACTTTATATACATACATACTTTAAATTAAATGTAAGGTAGTTAAATTTATGGTTTCATGGAACAATAAAGGAATAAAATTTCACAACAATAACAAACGGTACATAATCATCGTGTATAGTTCTTATAAATATATTTCGAAATAAGAAATGAATTTAAGCATTTTTTCTTTAATTAATCTATAATCTATCGCTCGATTGTTGTGTTTATAAAATATAACCAAAATATTACGTAAGAATATATTATAGTGTTGGAGTTTTTGTTAAAGTCTACCGGTGACACCTACGAGAGACATATAGGTAAATAAAATGCAGGAAATGATTATTGGATCATTTATATTATTTTGACATGCAACATAATATTATATTGTGACGATCAAACTTGGAGGGTCTGATATTTTGTTATTATGTACAATAAATACCTTGTATAATGAAATAATTTATTCATATTCATCCAAGGATCAGTCTAAAGTAAATTCCAAACCCATGCTGTTTTTTAGCTTATTGTAAAAAAAAACAAAATTCCAAGGTTTAATATTTTGTTATGACTTATGAGAAATGATTAAAAAATTAAAAGTGAAAATAAAATAATTTCATTATTATGTTGTTGTACAACAAAAATATTTGACTTTTGATCTAGGTAATAATATTAAAATATAGAAGCCAATTTTTTAGTTTTAAATTAACATTTTTTTCTGATTTTATTTGTCATTGCATCTTTCGCGAGGTCGGAGATGATGAAATCATCTCATTAATTACATAAATTTGAAAGGGTGTACCTGAACATATATACTATATACCATTATTGCAAATAGGGAGTTCAAGGTTTTACTTTACTAATTTAGCTTACGTATTATGTATACGACGGGGTGTCAGATAAGGTATCTCAAATCGCTGATCTTACTTTAAATAATTAATTACTTTCTTATAATCTACCTTGCCATAATCATAATATAAATTTTATAACCAGTAATAAAAGTGAATTAGAATTTTGAAAATATTGTTACAAAATTTGCAACGCGTTGACATTTGCTAAAGCTTTCAAGGATCTATAAATTTAGTCATTATTGCAAAACTTTTATATAGAAAAGTTTGGTAAATACATAGTTTGAAATTATTTTAAGATGTAAATTACAATGTAAATTTGATGCTATAACTTTAAATTTAATTCATAATTTTATTAAGAATTAAGATCGGAAATGCCTGCAAGCTCTAATTATATTAATCGAAACTTCTCATCTCATTTTACTTTCTCAATAAATTGATTTTCTATACCCAACTTTAAAAAGTGTGATTTATCAACTATTTTTCGACGTTTCGTAAGGGATGCAGCTTAGCTATTGCTAAATATTGTGATGGCAATTGAAACCTTTCCAAAATACTAAATTTTCCATAGAATGAAATATAAAAAGAAATGATTGGGTTTACAAGAAGACAAGGAAAGAGGCTGTCGGAAAGGAAAAATGGAACAAGCCTAGTTTACAAATATTTTTATATTTTAATGAAAATCGACACCTTTGTGAGGTTAGCCCAAAATGTTATCCCTGATAACTGAAAAAGTAGCATATGGTAATACCTATAAAAAAAATTACTATCGCGACATTTTATTTAGGTTTAATATCAACAAAGATAATAATTACTTCAGATAGTAAAAGAACGACAAATAAAAATAAACATAAATGGCAGATAGTAGGAAATTAGTCAGCATAGAAATTATTACCCTATTAAAGATAACCGAAAAATTAGCCAAAAGTAAAATGTCGATAATGCAGATTACTTTATTATCATAACATTCCAGCCGCAAATAAAACATTTTGTGGTTATCAGAAAGAATAAAATTAACCTCTGGAGTGTCTCATATCTGAAGTTGAATAGTTTTTGTTGGATTTGTCAATAGCTATCGCAGAAAAAAAACTCAGTTCAAATTTCCCGTGGGAAATCTGGGAAAACTCGATTTTACAAATATCGTTAGAAAATTTGTATAAAATCAGCCTCTAGAGTGTTATGTCTAGAAACGGATTATATTGATGTGACTTATCAATGATTTTTGGAAAATCGAAATTTCCTAGATTTTCCATGGGAAACTTTGAATTGATTTTTACTTTTCCCACTATAACAAAGTTATATTGGGTAAGTATTGTAATCGCGAAAAAAATTTTGTTCCAGATTTTTACATTTCTCGACGAATTAGGTTACCAGGACCCCGAAACACCGATCAGAAAAATGTCGTGTCCGTCCTTCCGTCCGTCCGTCCTTTCGTCCTTCCAGTCGCACATTTTTATTATTTTTATTTTGCCTCCCATTGTCACAAATAATGATAGTTTTGGTCGAAATTTTGTACAAAGATAGATTTTAATAATAAGCAGTTTGTGTTAACGTTTAGGTCCATTCGAGTATAGAATAGAGGGGGCTGCAGTGGAAGAGAAAACAGCCAAACAGATTTTCTCAAAAACGGGACCGACGATTTTTTTGTTATGTTGATGATGAGTTTGACTATTCATCATTTACCTGTTCACGAAATTTGAAGTCGATTGAAGCATTGCGTGGGGGTCCTTTTAGCAAAAAGAGTAATATAAATTTGTTTATCTGTTTACCGAGGCAATGTCGAACTATCCGAAGAAATATATTTCTACAGTTAATACACCTTTCAAATTCCAACAATTGTTCTCTAGGTGTCTTTAAGATAAAATGAATAGATTATCGAATAATATGGAATTTAAACTTCTAAATTTAAAAATAATTATATCTAGTGAGCTTTTGAATATAGCAAGATAACTATTCCCGTTTCCATGGGGGTATTTAGACGCATCCATCACTACATCACATCATTCCACACTATTTCGTTCACACGTAAAATATCGAACCGTCATCACAATTGCAATTTACCTATGTATGTGTAGAATTATTTTCATTATTATTGTGATGCTTGTCAAAGACGGTTGCTAAAACACACAATTTTGATCCTACCATCACACAATTTTGATTTACGAATGACGAATAAACAGCGAATTCAAAAACAAAAAATACGAACCTAAAAAATACGTATGTTTTTTCAATGGATTAGTGTATCATCAAATGTGAGGCAATACAACTTTTTGGTGAAAAAATGCGCACAGAAATCCCCGCGTCAACATCAATTCGTAGGCAAAGAAGTAAGAAACGAGGAAAGGATGCGACATAGTGAGGCATTGTCTAAACTAGCTCATAGACATTGATATTTCTGTGACGTTTTTATTGACACGTCTTTATGACATTTTATTGATTGAAATTTCAACGAGATGTTGATCGATCTATTATTTGTGAATTGCTTTCATAAAATCGCCTTTAAAGGTATTATTTCTGAGTAATTAATTCTCTTGGTATTAAAAGTCGTATATAACTCCGAATAACAAGTTACTATGGGACGCTTTAAAATAATATCACACCATTAGGGTGGAGCAGGTTTAGGAGAGCTGGGAGTTATATAAAATGAGAAGCTATATGACAAGAAGGTGGGATTTGGTAACAAATGATAATTAACGTTAATTCTGATTTTGTGTTGTTGTGTTTTATTATTATTTTGTATTTTCGAATGGTTCACAGCGATGCCCCGCTCAGACTGAAGCACTGAGTAAAGAGTTATATCGACCAATTCTCACGTTGCTCACATAATATTGTGAACAAACGGCACAAATTTTCAGAAAATAAATTTTTGAATATTGTGGATGCTCTCTGAATGGAGTAATTTAAATTTTTAAGGACTTTCAATGGTATACTAGGCTTGTACAACTATGTAGATCTAATTGTTAAAGGTCGAAGATGAAAAATGGCGATTGCGACTTTGCTTATCAACACTTGTCAGTTCTAAATAACCTAACATTATTTGTGAGTCAGTGATTTAGTGGTATAAGGGTAGAAGATTTATATGGTCGTGATCAATTATTGTCGTACTAGGGAAGAGGTCTCCAAATTTAAGAAAAGCCATGACATATTTTAAGGACCTTGCTTGCCCAAAATAACGAAAAATGTTTGTAGAATTTAAATGGTTGTTTTGGTGATCTTTAACAGTTGCTTTCTGGGAAAAGTGTTGTCCGAGGAGTCGGATAGGCCCAAATTTTTTTTCTTGTGATAGCTATTGACAAGTCCGCACATCAATGTAATTCATCTACAGCCATAACACTCTAGAGGCTGATTTTATTCCAACTAAAATATTTTTTTGGGTTTTTCCATCGTGCATACCGAATTACATCGAAATTGAAAAGAGAAATGGCTAAATTCCATCCTAGAATTTTTCCTTCCAGAATTTTGTCTAAAAACAATTTGAGAATCCCATTTCCATCGTACGCGCTGAATTTCATCAAAATCGGATAAGAAATGGCCAAGTTCCTTTATAATTGGCCATAATCCAGAACTTCGTCTTAAAATCATTTAAGAATGCCATTTTCATCGCACATGCTGAATTTCTTCTAAATCGAATAAGGAATGGCCAAGTTTCTTCCTAACTGGCCATATTCCAAAACTTCTAAAAGTCATTTAAGAATCCCATTTCCATTGGGAATGCTGAAATCAAATCGGATAAGAAATACGAGTAGAATCCCAATGAAATCACAAATCCCTCAGTTCACGGGACACCTCACTTCAATGGACAACTTTTTTGGTCCGGTCGAAATCCGTTGTAGTGAGGTTTCTCTGTATATACATATTTTAGTTCAAATAGACAAAAATTATATAAGTTTAACACAAACACACAATATTTAACAAAAACAATTTTTTAAATGAGACGTTTTTCTGACGTGGGAGACACACTGGATTATTTTTATCCGTACCTGTTTTTATGACGCGTGTCCCTTAAGGGTTAAAACTTAAAAATGTTAATGCATTAAGTGAAGTGCAGGAAAGAAGGGTCCTAACTTTAGTGCAAAAATTACCTGAAACTGGAATTTTTTTTTCTAAATCTGTCTATGTTGGCTTTGCAGTTTTTAATGCCTTGAATAATCAATCAAAATTTGGGGTTCTCTTGCCAGTTTTCTTGAAGATGTTGCATTTGAAATATAAGAATTTAATTCTTTGATTAATGATTCTTTTAATTCTGGATTTGATTCAACAGTCAAAACAGTTTCATTTCAATAATATGCTTCGTAATCCTCGGAAACTCGAATGGTTTTCTCCACCGTATAATCGATTCATGAGGTTTGTAGCAAAACTCAAAACTAATTTTGTCGGATTTACACTTTTGGATCAACAAGACATTTTATTAAGGCTGAAATATTGTCATTTTTTCGTAAAGTAATTCTAATTTCGACTTATTTCGGAATTAATTGCTTCCATTTTATTTCTTAAAAAAGATAAAATACCTTAAACAGCAAAAAGATTGGCTTTTTTTCGGCACAGCACTTCAACTGCCAGTTTTATTGGATGTAGAGATTGGCCGAGATGTTCGATTAACTGTAAATCAAATTTTGCCATCGTGGAGTAAGCGTTTAAATCTTTTACAGCTTGAGTAATGACCGTATTTACCTTTACGAACAGTACATAGTTCAAATTCATGGTTGAATTCTTTTTTAAGAGGTATGGGTATGTGCATCAATGCGGTAGCGCTTCTGAATTGATGCGTTACAATAAAACGAGCATGAAAAATGAAAAAATAACCTAGTCCACAAATAATATAGTGTTTCACGTTTAATGGGGAAGGTGAGGAGAAATTAAACAACTATAATGAGGATCGTACGTATAGTAAGATCTACTATGTTGAATACTTTAACTTTAACACATTTTTGAAAGCAACAGATATTTATAAATAAAACTCATGACAATGAGATTTATTATTGTATTTCTGGTTAAGTGTTTTATTAAAACTAAAAAAAATATTGAAATTATTAAAAAAAAAATTATTTTCGGACACCGTTGAAAAATATTCGCGGTTATCAGATACTGTTAAGGTCACAAATATCCACGGATTCCGGTTAAGAATTTATCCGGTTCAGAAACCCATAGAGTATAGTATAATGCAATGTTGTAAACTATTTATAATTTTTGTATGCCGGTGAGCTGTGATATAGTCGCTTAAAGTCAGAAAATATTTATTGGCCGACTTTATCACAGCTCACTGACATATAAAATGCCGAAAAAGTTTAATACAAATACATTAAACAATGCAATTATCTTATATCTCATACCGTTATTGCATTTTACAGAACATGGTAGCAACAATTTATTTTTATTTTTTCGATGCTGAGAGTAAAAGTGTATAAGCTTTAAGTAACTGTCACGATATAAATAGAGTATCATGGCTTCTTATAGTGATACAATTTTGGGCTAACTGCACAAAATAATATTTAAAACTTTCGTGACAGTATAATTTTGTTAAAATATTTTGGACACAATACTATAGGTTGATATTTCACCACTGATTTTTAGGTTTCTTTAAACAATTTACTTATTTTTGATTACTAAGACATAATTATTCCATCAAACAAACATATAAACTTGTTTTATCCTATCATTTAAATTTGACTGTTAAAAACCATTCGTTCTAATTAGGCCGCACAACAATAAATTTCACCAATTTAGATAAAATGATAAAAGTAGGACTCACAAAAACTATAATATGGGTGACGTAAATCAGTAATAATGACAATGGACGCTTACGATTTAATGTACAAATTGGCGCTTTTAAAATTCTCATCGGCCACGATACGCCGAGTCGATGTCTCGGGCACGAAGGTTTTTCCTGAACCTATGCCACCTATTGGAAGAAAGTCCTTCCCAGGTGAATGTTTTAGCGAAGCAGCTTTGCCCTTATCATTCGCTAGTAGTTGCATAGACCTGACCTCTTCTTTTGACCACTCAGTCCGAACATAAATCATAAAGAGTATTCATGGAAATCTGGCATTATTATATCATAGGAGTGGGACGCTATGCCTCAAAAATCAGAAAGTTTATTAGAGTAAACAAATTCTCTGTTTCATTTTAATTTTAATTTTTCTTTTCAAGTCTTTTCTCCTGTCTGTCTGTCTAAACCCAATTATTCCTTTGTTTTGTTTCATTATCTGGAAAATTTAATGTTTTTGGTGAGGTAACATTTCCAGGATTTGAATAACAAAGATAGAGGAAGGAATAGTTAAGCTCAATTTAAAATATTCCCAACATAAAGCGCAGAAATGCAGTGGTACTGATTTTTTATGCAAGCAAGCATTTATTGATCTGCACAAAAGCCTATCAAACAACAAATTTGAAAATTAACCCAAATTTAATAATTTGAAAAGTAAGCCAAGGCCATAATTGTAGAAAAATGCTAGAACAAGTTGAGTTTGCGAATTTTTAGATATTTTAGGAAGTTTTAAGAATTTAAAAATTTTAACGAAATTTACAATACATGCAAAGTTGGAAAATTAAAGAATTTTATAAATTTTTATCTACCGACCGGATAAACGGCTTAAGTTGACCCACTTAAATATATCGAAAATTATGCCTTCAAAAAAAAAAAATGTTTCAAAAAAAATTTGTAGCAATGTCAAGTTCAATCGTTGTTCCTTTACTGACAGTAATTGGACTATGGATTATGCCAACTAATAATACACAGTTCCAGTTACAAGTTATTGTAATTATGTTGTGGGGATGCCTTGTGTAAGGTTCCCATTTGTGCGCTTGTAATAGGACCGTGGAGTGGTTACATTTCATTAACATCTTCTGAACATGCCTTCTAAACCCAAAATTTCTTTTGCTATTCTCTTTAAATTATAAACAAACTTTTAAAACAATTATGACTATCGATTCAAAGTGTGTCTGCAAGTCAAACTCCAAGTGTCTGCAAGAAATTCCAACGGGGAAACGTCGAATAACTTTGATGGAAAAATTGCTTTATTTATATGGCCAACTCCAGGGACCGGCTATTTCAATTTTTCTACATCAAGTGTACACTGCGGACATTCAAGAAAAATCATTTGTCTTTTGTTTTTTGTTGAACAAATTCTGTCGGCAGAACTTTGTACAACATTTGATGCAGTATTTGCTGCAAAATGAAAAATTCCATCGGCGATACTTCGTTCAATATTTGATGCACAAATGCTTGTTATTTATGTATATGGCCGACCCGAGGGACCGTCCATTTGATAATTCCTTTGACTTTGGGACTTATGATTTTTATTGAAGACATTTTGTCGACGGAACTTTTTAAGACATTTGATGCACAAAATTCAGAGATCGACCATTTAATAATTTTTACTTCAAGTGCATACTACGGAGATTCGAGAATAATCATTTGGTTTCAGGACTTTTGATTTTTATTGAAGAAATGTCATGTCCAACATTTTTTGCAATAACTGTTTATTATTTAAATAGCCCCTAGCGAATAGCCATTCGATAATTTCTACATCTAGTGTGTATACGGGCAAAATTAAAATTTACAGTTTTCCAGAATTTGCACCCGATTTCAAAAGTTGGAATTTGAAATACCGGATGGTATTTGAGTAGGTGAGTTATCAACTCTGCTAAAACATCGGGATTTATACCGCAGATGCCTGGATGCTACCTTTTAGATAGCGTCTTCATCTGCAGGTTCAATAACGATGAAATATATAAGTGGCTTTGTGAGGTGAAAAGTCTCCAAAATTACAGACAGTTGAAGTGGTTGCCAGCTAGTTGTTAGGAACCCTCCTTAACCCCTTCTTGTTCAGTAGGTCTACTGTGTATTCCGATCTGAAAGTAAAACCGATTTGAAAGTTCATTTTGACTATGAAATAAATTTGATTGTCTTTTTTTTCTCTATACAAAATTTCTGAATTCGGGAAAAATTACTTTCAGATCGGAATACATAGTAGACCTACAGACTTGGGTCCCTGGATTGGCATAGGATCTTCGTGTAGTAATCACCAATATTGGACTGATTAATCCAAATCTTTCGATAAAAGGATCGAAGGTTGTACGTTGCAAGCGAGAGGTGTATTCCGGGTGAACCTGAAACCTTTCGAATGCATTACTTTTTCCGTTCATTACGTAGTTATTTTATGTTCTTGGTTTGATATTATTCATTATGATCCCATGCTCGCAATAAAACAGATCAACTTGCACCACGGTAAGCCAGCTTTATTTGAATTAAGGAAGTTACTTGCTGTACTGCACACAGATGTTTGTCTAATTCAGGAACCATACCTTCTTGGTTGTACTATCTCTGGCTTGAAATCAATTAATGGTAGAATCTTTTGTAAGCTTCCTGTCAATAGAAGTCGAACTTGCATTTTGGTTGGTAACAATATTAATGCTTCGCTTACTGAGGGGTGCAATGTGGCTAATCTGACAGCTGTGCTCCTTACTCTTGAATCTGCTATTTATAGTACAAAATTTTTATATTTTTAATTTTTTTAAACTAAAACAAAATTGACCCTTGTATCAGTTTATCTTCCCTACATATCGCCTTTATCTTCTCCGTCGGTTGAGTTTAATAATTTGTTGTTGTGGTGTAAGCAGAAACATATCCCCCTGGTGATTGGTTGTGATGTTAATGCTCATCACTCAAGGTGGGGTAGCTGAAACCATCAAGGGGCTTCTCTATTCAATTTTTTAGGCTCTTCTGAGCTTGAAATTCTTAATAAAGGTTGTGAACCAACTTTTGTTAATTCTGTTCGGCAGGAAGTGATCCCAGTTTATGCTCTTTGTCAATTATTTATTTAATTTTTAACTGTATCTCGTTTTCAATTTAACTTAAAAGACCACCGTTTAAACCATACCGTAACAGGAAATTAACCGATTGGAATTTTTTCTCTCTCGAGCTCGTTCCTCTACTTGTTACACCGAACGCATCTCGGTCTGCTAAGCACATTGACTTACAAGCATCTTTGCTTACAAATGCAATTTCGACTGCCTTTGAAAATTCTTGTCCTTTTTTAAGGCAAGCTCACAGATCATCGTGGATTAACCTCTGTGAGGAAATTAACAGCCTGTCGGCTGTAACTAAACTTAATAAAGTTTTGGCTAAAAATGATGTTTATAGACTTATGCTTTTCGTCTGCAGAATTATCAGCTCACCTCTTCCAATAGGGAGGTTGGTAAGTTGCTTCTTTCGTTTTTAAGCCTACGAACTTATATATTGAAACCCCTAAGTGGGGTTTAGCTTACAAGCTGATCACTCACGATGTTCTGCGTTGTAGTGTGTTCTCATTTGCACCGTACAAAGCTGTGGTCCTAATGGGATTTCCCCTAGTGAATTACAGTATGGCTTTCCCTACTTCATCTATTCCAAGCGTGCATTGCATATAGCATTGTTCCACAATGCTGGAGCAAAATTTAATTTTTTTTTACCCCGAAGGGTGCCAAGTCTGATTATACGGACCCTAAGTTATTTCGGCCTATTAGTCTGTCTTCAACTTTTTTTAAGACTTTAGAAAGGATCGTCGACAGATTTATTAGAGACCATTATTTATCGCTCTTTCCACTCAGTAACATACAACATGCTTATAGAGTTGGTAAGTCCTGTGAAACTGCTTTACATGAACTTTTCACTAAGGTTGAAAGGTCCCTCAATAATAAAGAGTTTCTTAGGGGTGCTTTTCTGGACATTGCAGGAGCTTTTGATAATACTTTGTTTGCTACGATTACTAAAGCCTGTACCAATTTTGGTATTGATTGCACTATCGTTTTATGGATCGAATCTATGCTTAAGTCTCGTATTTTTGAAGCTGAGCTGGATGGCTTATCCGTTCCTGTCAAGGTGGCTAAAGGCTGTTCACAGGGTGGAGTGCTCTCCCATCTGCTGTGGCTTTTAGTCATTGACGAGCTACTTGTTAAACTACAGCATTCTGGCTTCATTGTCCAATGTTATGCTGATGATATTGTTAACAGGCCCTGCTTATAGTTGAGGCTGGGTGTATTGAGATGGGCTTAAGCGTTAATTCATCTAAGACTGATTTAATTATCTTTACTAGGCCTAGAAATATTGAAGTTTTCTGTTTCCTCTTTTTTTGGAAAAGCGATCCGACCATGTAAAACATCTTGGCGTCTTCTTGAATAGGAAACTCTCGTGGAATTACCACCTTGATTACAAAATTAAGAAAGCTACCGCCATTTTTTGGCAGTGTAGAAGAGCTTTTGGGAAATCGTGGGGCCTGAGCCCCAAAATGTTAATATTTGTTTACAAATCGTTGGTTTTACCAATCCTCTCATACGGCTCCATTGTTTGATGGCCACTGGTTAAAATAAAGGCTTCTTTAATTAAACTTAACGGACTGCAAAATATTGCTTGTAGAGCCATTACTGGAGTTATGTCTTCTACTCCACTTCTGGCTATGGAGTCTATTTTGTGTTTGGCCCAAAGGAACACCTTCATTCTAGGTACTGCTTGCTCTCCTGCCTATCGCTTGAGATGCATTGGTGCATGGAATGTTTTAGGTGCAGTGTTGGGGCATACACTAATCATTAAAAAATACCTTTCATTGATACCAGAAATTGATATGATTAATGATCAGCTGCTGCCTGAGTTCAACTTCGAAAATTTATTCTCGGTGGTTATTCCTCGGAGCAATTTCTTAAAACTTTATCGGGGTCACTTGCCTGCTTTTCGGATGGCTCTTTCTCTGAACTTGGTGTTTGAACTCTGGGTTCGAACTGCCCTGTCTTTCAGGCAGAATTAATTGCTTTGACTCATAGTATTATTGAGGCTATGAGTCTTGCTGTTAACAACAAAAAATTTTTTTTCTGTACGGATAGTAAAGCTGTGCTGAATTCATTGAAAAATTCCTTGACTATTTCCAAACTTGTTAAGGACTGTAAATAAAAATTTCATCAACCTTCTTTGTTCTAACAATAGAGTTACTGTCGTATGCGTGCCGGCTCATTGTGAAATTGAAGGTAATTAAATCGCCGATTCCCTAGCCAAGGCTGGCTCGCGACTAACATTAATCAGGTTAACATATAGCGGTAAGAAGGCTATAAAAAACTTCGCTCTTAAAGAGCTAAGGCGGAAGTGGTGTGCTACTTCTGGTTGCCGTAAAGTGAAACACTTTATTAGTGAGCCAGATCGGAGGTTTCCTTAGTTTGTTTTATCTTTAAAAAAAGACCAGCTCAGAATACGGGTTGCAATCCTCACTGGCCATGGCTCAAGAAGATATATGTGATTGACAGTTGTCCAGCTTTCGAATGTGTTTATTTTCAATTGTATAATTGTAGGACTATCGATATAGATAGATTGTCTTCCCTCCCTTTGTCTAAACAGATCCAGTTTGCCAAGGTTGTAGTGCGCGCATCCGTGAGTATTTTACACTTAACAAAAATGATGTTGAAATCCTACGGCTCCATTGACTTAAGTCAATGAAAACCAAAATTGTCAAGTATAATATGACAGACACTCTGCTATTGCATGCTAACTAACCCATAGATGTGAGACACGCGCGTCAAGGCTGCGTATATAACCTCGCTTTATTTCTCGCACCATCTACTCATAGATACGTATATAGATGACTTGATTTAGTTTATAAGTAACGTATCGTTATGGCAAAACCTAACCTAACCTAAAAGAAGTGACAGCTAACCAATCAGCGCGTTACATTAGGGAAAAATTGTGACTTTAAGTAAAAAAATTGGTTTACAGATTGTCACTAGAATTTAAGTGAAAATTTAAATATTTGTTGAACCAAGACTTGTTTGCTCAAAATCAATTCTTTTCTTCCGAAATGCGCAGAAACTAGAAATAATCACCTTCAGCCAATAAACGATGCTATCGGCTTCGGAATTCTTTGAAAATTGTACCTATTTTTAATTGCGTTAATATCTCATAGAATGTAAAATTAAGAAGTGGCAAGTTCTTGTAATTTGCTTAAAATAATTCGATGTTTTCCAAATATTACTGTTAATAGTCAATATACTAAGGGGAGTGTAAAACAAAATAAAGACGACAACATATAATCTTTATAATACTGCAAGTTAGTATAATGCACTTTATCTAAGGTAAAAAGAACTGTATACAACTATCACTTGTTATAAAGTTGCTTGTAAATTTCGCACGCACAATAAACATACATCCAACTGTATTAAACCAGGCGTATTTAAAATTATGTTTATATACAACCACCTAGATAATTCTGTTAGATTAAAATGAATTTTGACCACCTAACGATGCGTGAGGGTTACATAATTTATTTCTAAACATTTTCACAATGTCTTAGAGTTGTATTCCTACTTCCTAGTTAATTTTAACAATATGAAACGAACACAAAAAAAATTCCATAAAAAGTGTTGTCATTTCTTCATCAACCACAACATACCAACCATTAATATTGTTATTATTATTTATAACATTGTAAATTTCAAGATTTCTTATTTTACTTTTATTTATTTATCGTGTTGTTGTGTTTTTTTCTTCTTATATTCATTCACCCACAATTTATTGACTGTAACGAATCGTAATAAGTGTTGTATACGCGCGAGTATAAAATAAGAAATACAAACGTAACAATTCAAAGATTTAAAATTTGTAAAAACAAAAAGTGTTAATGCCAAAATAATGAGAAAACCGAATTTTTGTGTTTTTTTTTTGTTTTAAAAAGTAAAAGTAAATTTTTAAGTGTTGTTCTGATGTGTTCGTCTTGTTACGTCATTGTACCCAGGATTTGAATGGTTGGAAATTTTGATTTATGTAACTATATAGGTTAATTGCTTACTGTGGTGTATTGTAAATTCATATTATGAAAGATGTTTTCTTTTATATATAAGTATTTATATACAATGCTTAATTGGATATGATGGATGTGCACCAAACTTTCTACAACCTGTCCACATAATACTCTTGCTTACCTCTGAAAAGAAAAAAAAAAGAAAATAAACGTTAATTTTACAAATTACAACTGTTTCCAAATTAAATCATAGCAATAGTAAAACGTTTCAACCTTATGACTTTGGAAATACGCTCATTTACATTTAGAATTTATTTAATGAACTGCTTAACCACGAACGAGTACTCATTTGTAATGTAATGTTAAACAGAATTTAATTTAAAATAAGAAGAATTCCCATAATTTAAATAATTTATTATTAACATTAAAAAACAAAAAAAAATGAAGAAGTGACTCAATGGTAGGATTTTTTTCTGCGTTTGTCTTTTGTGTTGTTAAAGTTAAACTTAAACAAAATACTTTAAATATTTTCACACCGAAATTAAAAAAAAAAAGTGTAAAATATCATTTATGCTTGATAATTTATTCCAATATATTTTTTCAATTCGATATTCTTATTTTTTTAATTAAATTTAAATTTACGGTTTAAAAATACTTTTTATGCTTTAAGTTTCAATTGTTACAGTTTGGAATTTATGATTTACCATTTCGAATAATTCACACTGTTAATGTATTTTTATTGAATGCTTATTGTAGGAGTGTTCTTAATTGGAATAAAGAAGCTTAAGCCTTATAATAATTGAAGAATGTTTGAAAATTGTGAATAACAACCAAGCGAATTTTTCGCGAAGCGAAGATGTAAATACAAGTTCACAGCTTTGGTAGAAACTCGAAAGGTAGAATTGATGCCCTCTGTGTTATAGTCTGATTAGAACGTTTGAATACAAAGCCATCATTAACATAAAGGTTATTAGACTCGATTTGTTTTCGAACTTTTTCTTTTTTGACTTTCGGAAAAAAATTTTGATTGTGATCTTACGAAGGTAGAGGCTACTCAAGCGCATATGCCGTTCCTTATATCTGAACTTCACACATTTTACCCATAGATGTATAATGTACTTTGAAGTTGCAGTTCGATGGCTCTTCGCTACAGTTAATCCTGTTATAAATAAATGCTCAGAACACAAGGACCAAGTAGGACCTACTTCTGGGATATTTATTTGCGAGTTCTTAAACCAACCACCACCCATTTTTTTTTGGTTATTATAGTGATTGATTGGTTAAGAATTAGCATGGAAATTAATATCTGTACGGTAAAAACGGACCTCGTGAATCCATCTTGAGTGTGATCTGATTACAAGTAAAGCGACTATACTCAAGTGCAAAATCTTCGTTGAGAGCTAAGTTCGAGACACTCAATTGCAAATAAGCTTTACAAAAAAAAAAAAAAAAAATGGACATCTAAATTTATAAAACACTTTCTGATATAGTCGCCCAATATTTTCCTTAATATATTGTAGTGCTTAATATTTTAATTTATGGTTGCTGGCGCGTAGGTGTTTATTTTATTCCAACAAATTTTCGTCTAATATTAATTTCATTGTTTGTGGGAAGAGGGTATAAAATTCATCAAGTTTCATTTTAAAAAGTAATATGTATTGAGTATTGATGTGACTGTTACTATTGCCACTTACTAATTTTCCGTTCGGGAATATGATGGTATTCCTTTTAACTGGCATTGGTCTTCTGGAATAGGGCCGAAAGGCTGAATGTCGAAAGGCTGAATGTCGAAAGGCTGAATGTCGAAAGGCCGAACGACGAAAAGTCGAACGACGAAAGGCCGAATGCCGAAAGGGCCGAAAGGCCGAATATCGAAAAGCCGAATGTCGAAAAGCCGATTGTGTCGAAAGGCCGAATGTCGAACCGTTTGTGTCGAAATTGATTTAAATTTTTTAAATTTTTTTAAATTTTTTATTTGTTTAATAGTAAATGGCCTTAAACATTATTTATTTATTTATTATCATGTATAGCCTACAGTGATTAAAATCGGCTATACAAACATGTTAAAAAAAATTATAAAATTAATTTGTAAAACTGAAATACAATACAAAAGGAATAAACGATAGATAGAAGACGCCGACTATTTAGTTATTATTACATAAACATTTAAATAAAGCTTTCTTAAACGACTCTCTGGACAAGTTGAAATCAAAAACATCATAAACTGAATTAAACTCTCGCGATGCTCTCAAAAGTGGTTCCGAAAGACCGTAATTAGTTGATACCTGGTTAATGAGTAACAGTCCATCGCGTGTACGCATTTGACGTACCGGAGCGTAAAGATTTAAGCGTGAAAGCAGCTCAGTACAATCGATTCGAGAACTGAATATATCGCAAATGACCAATGCCTACTACACATCGACAATCTAATCGGTGCAGCTGCAGATTCAATAGGTTACAGCGATCTTGGTAGGGAGGAAGAACATATTCAACAGACCGTGTAGACGGTAGACAACGAAGTGCATACAAAACAAACTGACTCTGAACACTTTCTATTCTATTCGAATGACAGTGGTAAGATGGTGACCACACCGGCGATGCATATTCTAAAATAGAACGAACAAAAGAACCGTACAGTGATGTTAGAGTAATCGGGTCGATGAAGTCCTTACAGTTCCGCTTAATAAAATCCAACATAATGTATGCCTTATGTATAATGGTGTTAATATGTCTAGTAAAGGTGGCATCAGCTGAAAAAATTATACCCAGATCAGATATAAACTCCACTCTGACGACATCCTCACCATACAGACGATAACGATGGGACAGAAGTGACCGGGTACGATAAAATGAAAGACTCTTACACTTACTCACATTGAGTCCCAATCTATTGCGATTAGACCAACTGCAAAATTTTTCCAAATCATCTTGCAGCTTTACGCAATCGGACACGCTGTTGACCTGGGCGAAAATTTTCTTATCATCGGCAAATAGGAGGCAGCTGGCAAACTCAAAGCAGTCAACAATATCGTTGATAAATAATATAAATAATAAAGGGCCAATATGACTTCCTTGAGGTACGCCAGATGTCACACGAAATAGCTGTGAACTAGAATCCAAAATCCTAACGGATTGCCAACGGTCGGAAAGGTAAGACTGCAACCATTCAATTGGGATGCACTGACAATTTAAGTTCTTTAATTTAGAGATCAGGAGCGAATGGCCAATCTTATCGAAAGCTTTCGCAAAATCAGTATAAATAACATCTAGTTGCTGCCTGGAGTTTAAACTGCTAAATAATTTGCTACAAAAAGAAACCAGATTAGTCACTGTTGATCTGCCTGGATAAAACCCGTGCTGAGCAGAAGAAATTAATGATTTGGTATGGAAAACCAAGACCTTGTGAACGATAGATTCAAATAGTTTGGGTATAACGGAAAGATTGGAAATCCCTCGATAATTACTTACTTCGTTTCTTCTACCCGCCTTGAAAATGGGATGGAGGCAGGCAATTTTCCAACAAACTCTCGGCACAATGCTTAATAAGGAACGGCGGAATACCATCGTGACCAGCGCCCTTTTTAACATCAAGATTAAGCAAGCAATCGCAAACTTCCTGCTCAGTAAATTTAAAATAATTAAATTCCACGAAACTGTTAGCGCATGAAGGAATGGTAAGGGACATCGTGGCTGGTTCGTATACTGAGGCAAAATAGCTAGCAAATAAATTACAGATCTCCGAGGGTTGACTAGCGACGGAGTTCTGGTAAGACATATGAGTAGGAAAACCAACCATTTTTCTCTTACTATTCATAAAATTCCAGAACTCCTTTGGATTTGATGTCAATTCCTCCTCGATTCGCACAACGTATTGGTTATATAAAAACCAATTTAAACTTTTAAACTCTTTGCGAGCATTATCAAATTTGGGATAAAATTGAACCCCGTACCGCCTGTATAATGAATGGAACTTAAAAAATCTTCTTACGTTTTTCTGTCATATAATTAAAAATTAATTATTTATAATAAAAAAAAAAATAAATATATTTTTTTTGAGTTGGCTACCTTATCTAGAAAAAACTAATACAGAAACTGAAAATCCCGAAAAAAAAGTCAATCAAATCAAAGTGCGGACCAAATTAAAATTAAAATTTATAAAATCTCTATTGAATTTGACTTTTCCGTAAAGTTCTTATTATTTACGATAAGGGAAATTGCTTCGTCAACCTTGCAGATACAAATCAAAGGAATCGTATCGCTCATTGCTTCTACTGATAGCTCTACTACAAATGTTTCAAATTATTTTGTGGTGAGCTTAATTCGTTGGGTTAGTATGTGTTATTAAATTAAGTACATATTATGAATTACATATTAACTTTGTGATTGTGAATTGTATATATCATAATTGTATCGTATAATAATTTAGAATAGCATAATATCATGTATCTTGATCTCTGTCTAGAATACGAAACCAATAATAAAAGCAACGAGACGAGAAAAGGCAGTCTTGATAGAGTGGTTGAATAAATAACATTATATTCCGGAGCGTCCGATGTTTTATTAAAAACGAAATTCGTTTTATCAAATAATGAAGACACAACATGGCGCAGTTGATAACTAAAATAATTTATAAAAAATACCAATAATAAATTGTTAAAATATATAAAGTGTTATTATTACTGTTAAAGAAAAAATAGCAATCATTATTAAAAATGAATAGTTTTAAACCACCGAACCCTTTAAATGTGTAAAGAAATTGGCGAAAATTTAAACAACAGTTCGATATATAGCTATGGAGGCATCAGGATACAATGAATTATCGTCTGATAGAAAAGTCGCAATATTTCTCAATGTGGTCGGCGAAGATGCTGTTGATATTTTTAATAACATGAATTTATCAGACGCGAAGCGGAAATATCTGAAGGAAATACTTAACGCGTTTCAAACGTATTTAATCCACGTAAAAATATTTTATACCAACGATATTTCTTCTATACTCCTGATCAAAACGAGATAGAACAATTTGATCATTTCTTAACTGAGATCAAAAAATTAGTAAAAGATGGCGAATTTGGCGAACAAGAAAATTCAATTTTACGTGATAGAATTGTATTGGGTCTATACACAATAAATCATTACAAGAGAAAATTTTAAAGTTGAAAGATGAAGATGTAGGGCTTGAAAAAATTATTTAATACTGCAGAATAACAGAAACCACCGAATCACAGCTAAAAGTTTTACAAGGTCGTCCATCGGCAACAGTTAATACAACAGTACTTTAGATTTCTGATCAAATCAGTAAACCTGTACTACAATCATCATCATCATCATCATCTCGAGTTCAATCATCACATCAGGTACAGCACGATACCAGTAAACAAGCTGAATCACCAAGGCGTGGGAATTTCTCATCAATCAATAAACAAAAATGTCGATACTGTAATTATAATCATGTGTATAATATATGTCCCGCGTATACCAGCTAGATACTGTAGTATTTGTGGAAGAAAAGGTCATTTTGCCACAGTATGCAACAATTTTAATCAGAGAATGGGAAAACATTTCGTAAAGGAAGTTGTTGAAAATAGGGAAGTAGATTATGAAAATCAAAACGATAATAATGAATATGTATGTACTAAGTAATGAAAACGAGTATTTTGTAAATTCACTCTCGGTTTCTTTTGTAGATGGTGATGATAAGGTTGCTGGAATGAAACAAATGGATGGTATGAAGAATTAAATGTTGAAGGACATACATATATGTAATTGGTTTTAAACTAGATTCAGGCGCAGACGTTAATATTATACCGTTACACATTTTTAATCAAATGAAAGCTAGTAAGGTAAAACAGCTGAAACCAAATAGGTCAAATTTAGAGGCGTATGGAGGATTTACAGTCAAAACTGAGGGACAAGTAGAGTTATTGATAGATTTCTCAGGTAAATTTTATTTAGAAAAATTTCTAATTGTGAATACAAAATCAAAGTCAATATTAGGTTTAAAGTCTTGTATAGATCTCGGTTTGATTAAACGTAATGTTTGTGCTTTAGGGAACACCGTAGTGGCATTCGTACAAGAAAATATTGAATTATTTAGTGGATTAGGAAAATTTCCTCAAAAATATAGTCTCCAATTAAAAGACAATGCAATACCTGTAGCTAAGCCTCCAAATCGAATTCCAATTGCACTGAAAGAAAGTGTGAAGAAAAAATTAGAAAAATTGTGTTCTGCTCGCATTATAGAAAAGGTTGATGAACCAAGCGAATGGGTCAGTAAAATGGTTGTAGTGGAAAAACCAAAAAAAACTAAGAATTTGTCTTAATCCGCAGGATCTAAATAAATATTTAATACCGAACTTTTCAAATTCCCACTTTGAATAATTTCAAATCAAAATTATTTGGCCAAAAATATTTTACCGTATTAGATTTAAAAGACGGATTTTGGCAGATCGAACTTGATGATACCTCGAGCCAGATCTGCACTTTTTCAACACCTTTCGGTTGTTATAAGTTTCTTAGGCTTCCGTTTGGGTTAAATATAGCAGCCGAAGTTTTTCAAAGATTTAACTCTAAAATATTCGGTGATCTGCCTGGAGTAGTAATTTATATCGATTATGTATTGGTTTTTGGAAAATCAAAGGAAGAACATGATGAGAATATGGCAAGGGTATTACAAGATGCCAGAGAAGCTGGTATAAGATGCAATCCAAAGAAATTACAGCTAGCTGTTGATAAAGTAGAATATTTAGGACACATTTTTTCACATCATGGTGTGTCTCCTCATCCAAATCGCATAAGCGCTATTATAAATTATGAAATGCCAAAAGATAAAAGAGCCCTTCAACGTTATCTTGGTATGGTTAATTACTTAAGAGATTTTATACCTTACCTGTCAGACAAAACAGCTCCGTTGCGGGCGCTGCTTAAGAATAACATAGAATTTTCGTGGTTATTTAATCACACAGCGGCCATCCGAGAAATTAATCAAATGTCAGTTACGGCGCAGTTGCTTCAAAATTTCGACCCATCACAAGAAATAAATATTCAATGTGACGCTTCGAATATAGGGTTAGGATGTTGCCTTTTGCAAAATAATAATCCTGTTTGTTATGCCTCAAAATCGCTAAGTGATGCTAAGAAAAATTATGCATCTATTGAAAAGGAATATCTCGCAGGTATTTTTGCTTGTCGTAAGTTTCACCACTTCATTTATGGGAGACCGCAGTTACAGTTTATTCAGATCACCTACCATTAATTGCAATAAATAAGAAGGAAGTGAGTAAAATTTTCTCTCCTAGGCTTCAAAGAATTAAACTCAAATTGCTTCGATATAACATCGAAATTAAGCACTTGCTAGGACGATATATGTATATAGTTGATGCATTATCTCGTGCATGCCCTGTTACGGATAATGTTGAAGAAGTCCCCCGAAGTTTAAATCTAAAGCCCATCGGAGGGCTAAGCGGGGGGGGGGGGGGCGCAGCGACCTCCCACGTGCCCGTGAGAGTTACCGAAGCCGTTAGCCTCTACAATTCTAAGTTAAATTTGTCGATGTCATTTTATTTTAATGTAAAATCTATAAAAGATTAATATAAACATAAATAAATAAACAGTATTTTGAAAACAAGATTTTGAGAAACAAGGTTTTCTCCAAAAAGATTTTTTGGTGAAAAGATTGTGTAAAACATGATTTTGGAGAAAAGATTTTAGAAACAGTTTTTTGTAAACAGTCTTTTGAAAAACAGTGATATGTGGCCAACCCGTGGAAAGGCCGATTGGGTCGAAAGGCCGAATTTTCATTAAGTTTTCCTTCACTTAATTGATTGACATCTATATTTAAAACCATTGAATTTATTTCTTAATGTAACATGATTTAAATACATTGAAAACACGTGCTAATAAATCCTGTGTATGTAGCATATTAATGTGATCAAATTTTATCGAAAAAAAAAATATAAATTTTGAAAATTTTCATTCATAAAATGATGAAAAATTAAAGTCAATTTCGCACAAACGGCCTTTCAACATTCGGCCTATCGACACAATCGGCTTTTTGACATTCGACCTTTTGACACATTCGGCCATTTGATATACGGCCTTTCGACATTCGGCCTTGCAACACATTCAGCCTTTCGACACATTCAGCCTTTCGGCGTTCGATCTTTCGACCTTTGGCCTTTCGACCCTATTCCAAAAATTCTATACAAATTAAATCTAACAGTCTTTATGAAAATGTATTAGTTTCGACAGAGTGAATTAATTACTAAAAAATCGCTCTCCCAAAAACTAACAAAAATCGACTTATAGTATGCCCTTATGGTTTTTGACCACAGGCATATTAAAATATTAAAATAATATCATATTTTATTGTGCCTAATTAAAATCCCATAACTAATTTAATATTATTATTGGAAAGTTAATAAACTATTTCCAGGATATCATATAAAGTCATTTCAAGGAGCCGCAGCCCTATTAGAAAAATGTATGTCCGCGGATGTCTAAAACTTGTGTTGTGATGTTGATCTGATTTTGAAATATTTGGTAATCGGTATTTGTTTCTAAACAATTTTGTGTAATTACAAGTTTATATGATATAAAATACAAAGACTGCGTCCGAAACCAAAGATAAATATTTTTTAGTACACATTTTTGACATTTAGACTGTGTCCGAACATATGATAAATATTTTTTAGTATTAATTTTTGACATTTGTTTGAAAAACTGCACACACTCAAATTATCATAGTCAATTCCTATGATAATTTATGACAGCTACAGAATAAATTCATTATTTGATTTACTAGTGTGATGGACGTACTGTACCGATTTAACTTAATTGGCGTAGTTATGCTTTAATAAATATACCATTAATGACATTTTTTGTCCAAACAACTATCCGTTTCTTGAAAATTATTGTAATTAAAATGAAGCAACAAAAATGTGAAGCGGGGAAATATACCAAAAATGATTACACTATTCGGACAGCATAATCAAAATTTGTGAATGTAAGGGAATATTTTTCAAAGAAATGTCAAAAATGTGTACTAAAAAATATTCCCCTAGATTCACAATTTTTTATTATGCTGTTCGCATAGTGTAATAATATTTTGGTATATTTCCCCGCCTCACATTTTTGTTGCTCATTTTAATTACAATAATTTTCAAGAAACGTATAGTTGTTTGGACAAAAAATGTCATTAATGGTATATTTATTAAGGCATAACTACGCCAATTAAGTTAAATCGGTACAGTACGTCAATCACACTAGTAAATCAAATAATGAATTTATTTTGTAGCTGTCACAAATTATCATAGGAATTGACTATGATAATTTGAGTGTGTGCAGTTTTTTCAAACAAATGGCAAAAATTAGTACTAAAAATTATTTATCATAGGTTTCGGACAACAAACAAATTTTAGAATTTTTACATTCTACAGGGAGTGGCCATATTATTAGGGACACATTAATTCTGTTGGGAAATGTTGACTTCTGGCGACTTATGTATTTTACTAAATATTTTTATAGCCTAGCCATACAAAACTGTTATGTGTTAATGTGCATTCAAAATATGTACAAAGTTTTACTTTGTACTAAATAATATTTGTACTTAGGCTGCGTGCCATACTCAAGGTAAATAACAAAATTCGGTAAATTGCAGTTTTAGTACAAATTTACTTCTAATAGAGTGCCAAATTTGAAGTAAATTTTATAGTAAAAATTGGCTTTACGGGAAAAATATACCGGTTTGAAGGGTTGATTTCACTGGTTTAAGGTGATAAAATAAACGTTAAATAATACCTAGCCTTACATCTTTCCGAATAATTTTTTTTGATTTTTTCCATTTTTGTCAATCGAGATAAAATATTTAATTATATTAATATATGTATTAATGAAAATCTTTTATTAATATGTGTAGATATAAATATTTGAAATCACTTTGACTAATGTCAAAAGAACGTTAACTACAATCAATTACCTTTTTTTCACTATTTACCCTACTTTCTAGTACAGTATTTCAATTTACTAAATTTTTTACCGAAAATGTCATTTACCTTGAGTATGGCACACAGCCTTAAAGTAGAAATACATTTTTTATCTAAATTAGAAATATCTTCAAAAACAATTTTTCTAGCTGAGCTAACTCAAAATATTGAGTGGATGCATGTTCCGTATTATTGACTTTACATTTCTTTCATTTTGCGTCTTGCGCTACCTAGGCTAGAAATAGCGCTCAGAGCATATAAATTTAGATAATAATGTTGCGGTGACACCTATGAGTAGAATAAGTTAGTTAATAGCGGAAAGTTCTACTATGGAATTTTCCATAATAAAACTGTTCTAATGTGTCTAGACTATTTTTACCGGAATAATCATGAAATTTCGAGAAGTTTTGGTTTGAGTATTAAGGAGTGAACGAATTCAAATTATAACCTTAAATTTTTGGTAAGCGATAATTGGAGATTAAAAATGAAATTAAAAGTGTGTTAGTGTGCAGAAAGTATAATAAGTGATTATGTGAATTTTAGTTAATAAATTGTGTTGGAATATTATAATCAAGAAATTAAAACATTTGTGATAAATTGAAGTGTTTTATTCACAATCCAGTGATACGAACCTTGATTGACAAGGTAAAAACGTAACAATAATATTTAAAATTAGTACTTGTTGGTATATGTACTAATTAGTACTTATCGTATTTTGCAGACGAACAAAGGTTATTTTTTAAGTAGAAAATTCATTAACTGTACTTAAAATGTAATTTTTATTTGTGTATTAAAAATTATAAGGGCTAAAATTACTAAGTTGTAATAAGTACTAATTTTATTGATATCAATCTAAATTTATTTAATGCCCTGATAGCTATTTCTAGCCTAGACAGCACAAAATGCCAAATGAAAGAAATGTAGAGTTAATAATACGGAACATGCATTCACTTAACATTTTGAGCTAGCTCAGCTATAGAAATATTTTTTTTGAAGATATTTTTAATTTAGATAAAAAATGTATTTCTACTTTTAGTACAAATATTATTTAGTACAAAGTAAAACTCTGTATTTTGAATGCACCATAACACATAACAGTTTCGTATGGCTATAGGGTATACAAATATTTAGTAAAATATATAAGTCGCCAGAAGTCAACATTTCCCAACAGAATTGATGTGTCCCTAATAATATGGCCACCCACTGTATGTATGTATGTAATTTAACTTTATTTATTTTTATAAATTTGATTGAAATCTATTGTCTTTTGATTTTTAGAAGATAAATAGAAGATTCACGCTGAATCGGGCCCAATATTTGTGAGAATGGAAGGAAAAATCAAGGCATTGAAAATGAACGTTCTGGATTGAGGTTGTTTATAGTAATAAATTAGCACTTAATTACAGGGGGGTTTATAAGCCCCTAAATTAGCAAAATTCCAAAACTTTACTTCTTTTCTTATTCTTTTAGTGATTTCGAGACGGGTTATGCACCAAATTTTGAAAATGTTTGCCAATTTCAAAACAACTAATGGTAACCGATAAACATTTTACGCACTTCGTCATATTTTTTAATACATACTCGTATATATTACATAAGTTACTTCCTCATTATACAACGTATGTATATAAGATGGCCTTGAAAACACAAAAAAAATGATATCATTTTTCATATTATAAATATTTCACACACTGATAATTAATACCAGTTGTCTTATGTAAATTTCGCAGGTAAGATAATAGCGCACACTTTTTCAACGTCTTAAAAAAAAATAACAGCAGTAATTTCTTAAAAGGAAGTAAATAAAGATTAGGATAAAAATATCAAATTTAATACTCGGGAGGTCCGATGTAAAACAGATTTATGGTCAATGCCCTCGCTTAAAGCCTGCACAGTACATACATATTCTCTAACATTTTGAATTCTATTTTGTGTTTGCGCGTTAAAAAACCAGCTTACAACATAAATCGTTGACTTAAAACTACAAATTTTATTTTTTGTGTTTGTGTGTTTGGATTGATCGTGATTGACATTAAAATTGATATTGAAAGACATTTTGGAAAAAAAAAATTAAAAATTAGAACTTTGAATTATATAATGTTTTAAGCCCACAATAAACAAGACAAGTTACATAACGAGCAAATTTGTTAATAGATTTGAAAGCTGTAGGTTTGTAAAAATGTTTTTGAAAGTTCAAATTCTTTCTGTCACAGATCGCGTTATCTTTTATGTCTCTCCCGTATACATACACATATTACATATATTATATTTAGATAACATCTGATAAAATCTATCGTATATATTTTCTCCAGAACTGTAGATTATGCAAAACTTGTGTTTCTAACAATATTGTTGTAATGAGTTATTGCTGTACATAAATACATATTATGTATGCATGTATCTGTTTTGTTGGCAAACCAGACTTTTATTTATTTATTTATTTTGTATATTTGAATATGATAAATTGTATTGCAAAATCTGATTTTATCTTGATTTTACATAATCTCGTTACAAGAACATTTTAAATAATATAGAATGTAGGTACCTATACATCTTTAGTTTTTTAATCTCGACGGAAGAAGATGTGCATTCATTTATTGTCTCGACGACAAACTTTCCGTATTTAGCCTCAAATCATTGCCAACAATATATGTAAAATTGTGTTAGGTTATGAACTGACATTACTATAAATAAATTTCTCCACAACATATTATTGATGTGGGGTGAGAGACGATGACCTTTGGTGTTTTCTTATTTTTTTTTATTACATTATTATTTAACTTGAATATTATGCTTGTATGCGTTTATGACATACAATTCCGATTTTCCACCAAAATACAATTTTACCTGATGTACAGGTAAAATTTTATAAGAATGAAATTAAATTATACGGCATATATTTGATACGTTCATTCATGGGCACCAATTATGAACCACCCTTTCATTATTTACCTCGTTCTTAAGATGTGAAACACAAAAACACAGAATCATCTTAAAAAGATTTTTTTTTTTTTATCTTTTCGTAGTTGAATGGCGATGTCTCAAAAAAGAAAAAAACGAGTTTTAACTTTTTAAATTTTGTGTTGTGATTCTATAACATTTTTTATGTTTTGTATTTTTTTCAGATTATAATGAAACTTTAGAATTTCATTAAAAAAAAATATCATGGCAAAAATAGTGGCGAAGTAATAACTTTTGTTGTAATCAAACAAGGTTTTGCTAATCAAAAACTTTAGGCAAGAATTTAATAAATTATTTCGTACGGTTAAAAAAAATAAAATAACACAAACGTTTGTGCGTACAGCCGAAGAAATAAGAGGAGAAATTAGGCAAATATTTTTTTGTGCTCAAACGAAGACTCTTGTAAACGAGGCATCTGAGGGTTGTAGTAATACAAATAAGTTTAGTGTACTCGAACCACTGGAAATGTTAAATAAACGAGCCACATTAAATTGACCACCGCACTGAATTGGCTAAGACTTGTGTGTGTATATGTATGTATATATAAGTGATCAGTATGTATGTATGGTGATGGTGATGATTTTATGCTTATACGTTTAGATGTCGATTGGTCGTTCCATTTGATGTTTGGTGCAGTTCTAACAGTAGCAACTCGAATTAGAGTGCGATATCTGCCTTGGTCGTAGGAATTTTTCCTGGGCATTACCTTGTTTTAATGTTTTTGTTAAATTGGAACGGTAGCAAACGAAACGGCAAGCACTTAAATTACTCATGAGTTGGGTGGTCGTTTTTCGTTTTTCTGATAAAAATGACAAATTACTTTACGGTCACTTATGGTCCAAAACCTTTTCTTAATTAGAGTTGACTGATGGTTCACGAAGCGGATTGATGATACTAATTTGTAATTTACACTCAAGATTCGATAGACGCCCTCAATTTACATTCGTTATTGATGAATGACGATGAAGAAATGACTGAAAAGATAAGTCTACGGTTAACTAATGGTCCCTCCTTAGTTAAGTTTCCCACTGAATTTCCTTGCTCGAAATAAAAAGGCTCGGATTTAAAAAGCGAAAAATTATTGAGGGAATCCAATAAAGACGAAATAATTTCATTAGATGATTACTGATTCGCTAATTTTGATCTAGACACATTTATCTTTCTCGGTGGTAGAGTGACTAGAGCGTTTAATTTATCATACGAGAATTCCGCGTTCGATTCCCGGTGGTGACAAGACAAAATGTCACGATTGGATGTACGTTTCGCTTCATACATTTGCTTCCCCGCTTCTTACCTAAAAGAAAACAATAACCTATTGGGACCGAACTAATCTTCGAAGATGTTCTGGTAGCCAAGCCAAGAAAACGTTTGAGTCAGTCTACGCAAATATTTGAAACCGGTGATTTTTCAAATATTTAAATTTGATGAGTTAGGTCAAAACACAGGCTTTACATATGTAGCTCGAGACTTGAAACAGAAATTCGCTTGATGATAACGGTGCATGTCTTTGTGATAAATAATGAGGTTTTCATGCAGCAGCATAAACATTTCGTGCATATTGAAATAATAAAATGCTGTGGAATTTCGATGGTTTGAAGGTTAGGCAAATTTAATTTTATAGTACACTAATACTGAGGTACCGAGTGGAGAGATTCACCTCAAATGGTCAAAAGTTTCGGACAATAAAGATTTCGGAAGATCTCGGAGAATAAACTTCGCATAGAAATCGCTATGGGTTTATGTTGATCATGAACGAAAAACCATCTCACGCTAGATTATATTGAACACCAAGATTCTTGATGGTAACAGTATCGTCTCTAAATGTGAAATGCTAATAAGGTGGGATTCTTAAGATCGTTTGATATTCTCTATCAAAAAATACAACAGGACCCACCTTCTTAAAACATGTTGTGATATTCTGACTTTCACATCCCGAAAGTAAATCGCCAATACAAAAACCGCCTTTGATGCAATCCGAAAAAGATAGCACATGACGTAAGTCAATTAATTTAAATCAGTTAGCAGTAATGATTGCAACTTCCTTTCAAAAGTGAGGTGCAGCAAAGGATCGCCAAATTGGTTCACCACTCTGTCACTCATGAACAAATATGAAACAACATAAGAAGGCATTTAACTAATTAAAATCTGCTATAGTCCTTACTTCAGCATCTTTCTGATTTTTGAAGTTCTGTTTTGGATTAGCTTCAATTTTTATCCTTGAATAGGATATTGTCCTACCCTTGAATACAAAATAAGGTAATTCTTGTATTTTAAACTTTTCAACAATAATCTATTAGCTTTGACCTTAAGCCTAAAACAAATTGAATCCTTTGAAATTTTACGTTAAATTTCTACCCAAAATTAAGTTTCTGGTATTCAAGAACCAGCCGTAAACTATTTAAGGAATTTTGGCACTTATAATCCTTTTTAAAAAATAAACAATTTCAACTATAATTTTAAGATTTTTTCGAAATTAGTTAATTAAGAATTTTAAGGAATTTTTGAAAATTTAGTTTAAAGGTGGAACATTTAAAATTAACACTGAAAAGCTTCTGTAGCTTGAGTAAAATCAACTCAGTGGCTTAGCGGCTCAAATTGAAAGATATTTCTCAAATTGGTTGTGACAGTTGTCATCAATAGCAAAAAACGAATGAATTTAGAAATTTATTGATTCAAATCAACAAACACCATCTCACCTCGCTACATTTCTACACAATCTTTTCCGGGTTCGAGTCTTTACTACAAATTTCATTTTGTTAAATTCTTGATTCATCTATTAGTGTATACTTCACGCTCAAGAACAAAATAAAACAAAATTAATATTTGGCTCATCCGCATTAATTTTTCAGAATCGGGTTTTATTTAAATTGACCACTTTTTGTCAGTCCCTGGAATATTGTCTGTTTATAAGTCAGGTCCTGTCAGGCAAGATTTTAATTTTCAAATTATTGGACTGACTTATTCCTTAAACTGACCACCTCCATAGTGACCAAAATTTCTGTGACTCTTGAGTGGTCACTTTAGTTTTATGCGAGTTGGTGTTTTTATTAATGACTACCAATGATTGCACGTTTTTTCAATAGGATACGAAATAATGGAATTTCAAAGGGCCGAATATCGAAGGGCCGAATATCGAAGGGCCGAATTTCAAAGGGCCGAATATGTCGAAGGGCCGAATGGACCGAAGTCGTATAAAATATTATGGAAAAAATACGTTAACAAATCAAAACAAAATCATATTAAAAAAATTATTGCAATTTGCCAACAACAAAGGATGAATAACTTTTGGGCTAGTAATAAAAGAACCGAAACAGGGGTTTATGTTTATTTACCAAAAAATCATATTGGGAGAAGTTTCTTCTTGTTCCAGTTCTTGTTTCAGAGAGTTAAAATACACGTTTGAAAATATTTCTTGATTCAGATCTGCTGTCACATATACGCTACGATCTACTCATTATATAAATTATTTAAGGTTGATCAGGCAATCTGTTAACGTCAAATTAGATATAACGCGTGTTTTTCAAAAGATTCACTACGTAGCTCAAACCAAATTAACTCACAAAATATATAATTTTAACCCTTTGCAGTCAAATGGCGCTGAGCAAGCGAGTAAGCGATATCCATTTCTATTCACTAGGTCGAATATGTCGAAAATGATTTCGTTATTTATACCATTAATAGGTTTGTTTTCAATTTAGCAATACATACTTGGTTTTACTATTCTGTCGTACAATGTATCAGTCACTTTAACAAATGCTGCAAATAATTGGCCATTAATTGATTCCATCTTGAATAATTCCCATTGGAACATTTTCTGATTAAATTATTAAATTCGACAACTTTCTTGCAAGTTGCAACTTAAACGTTATATTCGAGGTACGCAACATTAGAAGTATTAGAAACAGCTGCTTTAATGTTCATCAAATCATTCCTAAGATGATCTTCAATATTATGACCATTTTGATTTAAACTCGTATTTCGGATTTCCGTGCTTATCGTGTAATATTTAGACGGTTTATATTTATTTCACAAACATAGCTAGCGAAAACTAATCAGTTAAGAAAACTTTTTGAATAAGAAACTGTTTTTTTACGAAATTGAAGTGAATAGCCGGATTATTCACCTTTTCCTAGAATGCAATTATAGCTTACGTTCCAAGTTAACAGTTTCCTCAACATTTTCATCCCATTAAATATTCATTTACTTGTTGATAGGTTGCGGGCTTAATAATATGTTAATTATAGCTGCATTTCTTGACGCATAGTGATCCGGATCAGATCAAAATTTATATGTGAAGCAACAACAACACATGATCCAACATTCATTTTGGATCACAAATGGTGATCTAAAAATTAGTTCAGCTATTAAAATGTAGTTGAGTAGTATTTAGTAAAGCGACAAAGAATAATATGAATACAGTACGAGTATGAAGAGGAAGATTCAAAACAAAACGAGACAGAAAATTGAAATTTGATGTTTGTTTGTTTTACGCATTTTGGTGTTGTTTCATGAGACATGATCTGATCCGGGTCAGATCAAACGTCAAGAAATGCGGCTTATGTGATCTCTTTCGAACCGTACTTATATCGTATTGTAGATGGTTAAGCCCAACGTGTTGAAACAGATTGTAATTACATTATGGGTTAGTGGCGAGAATCAGACTTGGCACCACAGCATGATAAGAAACTCTCTATATCATTGCTTTACCTTCTAATAAGATGTTTAATATCAGAAAATTTAATTGCAAATCTGTGGCCTATAAATGTGCTGGAATATTGTAAGTTATAGTTTGCTTCCGTAGCCCGTTTTAGATTTTGGCTGTAAAGTATTTTTAAAATCTTTTGGCCTCATTCAGGTTCAAACTACGATTGAGTAGAGATTCTACCTTTGGGCCTTCCACAACTTCCAACCTACGTGACTATTGCTCATCGAGCTTAAGTTTTTTGTATATACTACTAAACATTTTTTATTTTTTTTATTTTATTTTTTTTTATTTAACAAATATTACAACTGAATACAATTTCATCTAGTAATTTATCTATATTAAATGATGTTAACTGTTTGAGGAGAATAACCCATCGGTTAGCTCCAGGTTGGATACTTCATTAATTTATCTGTCCTAGTTCTAAGGGCTTCGTTCTTCGAAGCCGTCTTACTGGATTTTGGTTGTTCAGCATACGACGCAAATCCGCATTTTCATGTTGACTGAAGCGCTGTACGTGTTTCCTAGCATATTTCTTAATTTCTTCACTGACGTACTCCATCTTTAGATCCTTATGAAGGTTATCATTCCTTATATACCATGGTGCGTTGACCATACTACGCAAGACTTTATTTTGAAAAGTTTGAATTACTTTTACGTTAGTTTTCTTGGTACAGCCCCATAGCTGTATACCATACGTCCATACAGGTTTCAATATCTGCCGATATAATAGCAGTTTATTATGTAATGTTAGCTCAGAGTTCCTTCCTATGAGCCAATACATTTTTCTATATTTGATGTTTAACTCTTCTTTTTTCTTTTTAACATGCTCTTTCCACTTGAGTTTAGCATCAAGGGTCATTCCTAAATATTTTGCCGTGTTTGCATGTGGAATAAGTTGTGAATTCAGTCGAACAGGTAACCAATTAACATTTTTGTTGGTAAAGTTTATATGTACAGATTTAGTTTCGTTGAGTTGAAGGCGCCATTTCTTCGTCCAATTACTCAATGAATTAGCAGCGTTTTGTAATTTGCTGGTTGACTCCTCTATGTTGTTTCCAGTTGCCAAGATTGCAGTATCATCCGCAAATGTTGCAATATTTGTTCCTTTTGTGCTTGGCACGTCTCGCGTATAAAGTATATAGAGTATCGGCCCCAGAACCCTCCCTTGTGGAACTCCCGCCGATATTTTCTTTAATTCGGAGTATTCCTCTTCATGTTTCACACGAAAGCGTCGATCAGCTAGATATGACTTTAAAATCAGGTAAAACTGCTTCGGCAGATCTCTGTGTAGTTTATATTCCAGGCCTCGGTGCCATACTTTGTCAAAGGCTTGAGATACGTCCAAGAATACACTTGAGCATATTTTTTTATTTTCCAGAGCATCTTCAATTAGATCTGTGATTCTATGCACTTGATCTATGGTAGAGTGTCTCTCTATAAATCCAAATTGGTGAGGAGGAATGAGTTTTCTGTCTTCTATTACTGATTTTAATCTCTTGAGTAGTAACTTTTCAAATAATTTTGAAATTATAGGAAGTAGGGAAATCGGCCTGTACGATGTTTTCTTGTTTGGCGGCTTGTTAGGTTTTATAATCATTATCACCTCTGCCACTTTCCACTGGTATGGAACGTATTTTAATCTGAAGGCTGCATTGATTACTTGCAGTAATTTTCGTACTCCTTTTTCTGGGAGAGTTTTAACTATAAGTCCAGTGATTAAATCATAACCAGGGGATTTTTTTGAACTTAAGTTGTTTTTAATTTCATCTTTTAGCTCTTGTAGTGTTACAGGTTTTATGTTTAGGTTATCCACTTTATTTACTGAAATTATATTTTCTTCAGCTGTTTGCCTTGGGAGGGGTTGAAATGTGTTTTCATGATAGTCTGCAAACAATGCAGCTTTTTCTTTGGCACTTCTAGCCCAAGTTCCATCGTCATTCTTGATAGGAGCTATTTGTACTTTAGGCCTTTTAAGACCTTTAGTTGCTTTCCAAAGGGAGTAATTAGTGTCTTTGTTGCCAGAAAGGCCAGCCAGGTATTCATTAAAAGATTTGTTCTTGACTTCTTTGATAAGCATTTTTAATTTGTTGCTTAAATAATTAAGTCGTGATTTGCTTTGTGGTGCTCGATTCCTCTGCCAGATTTTTCGAGCTTTCCGCTTTTCTCTAACCAGATCTCTCACTTCTACTGGGTAGTTGATGTAACTTTCCGTTTGATTACAAGTAGGAGGAGTACTCTGCCATGCTGCTTGCAGAATACTGTTGTTCAGCAGCTCCAATTGAACCTCAAGTTCTGCCGGAGTTTTAATTGGTACTTGTAGTTCCGTATTGTCTTCGACTATTTTCCGGAAGAGGTCCCAGTTTGTTTTATTATTTGTTAACCTAGGTAAATTTTCTTTTTTGATAATGGTATCACTGAGTGTCATAATGACAGGTGTGTGGTCAGATGAAATTCCTTCACTGTTTTCGAGTAATACGTAGTTTACAGATATCCCTTTTGTTACAAAGAAATCTATCAAATCTGGTATCTTATTTGTATCCGCTGGCCAATATGTTGGTTTACCTCCAGACAGGAAGGATAACTAAAAATTAGTTAGATTATAAGCTATAGTATGCCATGCCCATGAGAATTTTTCGGTAAAACATTTTTTACACTGCACAGGGGTGCGATTATGTAAGCATTACGAGTTTCGAGTTTCTCGAAATTGCGACAAAACGCGATTATGTAAAACTTTACGAGTTCTCGTAATTGCGACTTGTTGTTGTTGTAATGATTGAAAAAACATCAAAATATGCATAACAACCACAGTACTGTGCATAACAACAACAAAATTATATGCCGAAAATGACGCTATCGGGCAACACTTACGTCTAAAAAAAAATGTTTCTCGTAATTAGTTGCTTTCCAATCGACCAACCGCAAGCAGCCCCTAGTAGAATGGTTTTTGTCTTCGCTAAATTATTTACTCGTATCAGCTCTTGCTATTTTATTACGAGCAGTTAGAAGCAGTTACGCACAATTTCGACGCCAGGTGGTTAAATGTAGAACCGCTTAATATTTATGGTAATATTAAAAATTTTAATTGATTTTGTTTAGCGCGTTGTACATTAATTATTTTTTTAGTGATTTTATATAAAAAAAATAAGAACTTTGCCGTAATAGCACACAATTACGATTTTGAGGTTATGTTTTACTCATAACATCCAAATCTGAGCTTGCCAATCGACCATAGCAAAGACAAAAGCCATTCTACTACCGGTTTACTAGCGGATGCTTGCGGTTGGTCGATTGGAAAGCAACTATTGCTTACATAATTGCGTTATGTCGCAATTACGGCATACTGAGTTTCGAGTTCTCGAAACTCGTAATACGAGAGATACATAGCACCCCTGAATAAGTAAAAAGCATACTATGTTATTTGTGAAATAAAATACTGTGGTATTTTTGAAAAAATACATTTTTGACTATAGCTCAGTATGCAGCTCGCGCTAAGAGAAATTTTCCATACAAATTTGACGTAAAATTTAGCTAGCTAAATAAAATAATTTTTTTTTAGCTGACAATTTCGCTGAGCGGTATGCACCTTTGCGTGTTAAATTTGAAAAAATATCAGTTGTTTCATTCAAATCTAGATTGCGCCACTATGAATTCTCCAAACATTTTAGCTGCAATTTATCTCACAAGGACAATAATTTGAAGATAAATTTTGACGGTTTTGAATTTTGATTCATTTTACAATCGAAATAGCCACGAAGTAAAATTAATTTATTTTTATAGAAAGAAGACAGAAGACAAAATGGCCAATCAACATTACGAAGTCGAGCATTTAAAGGATTATTTGGACAGAAACTTCATTTAAAAACAAACGAATAAAAGTCAAACAAAATCAACAAAATTTATCTCTACACAAATTTTTAGCTTGACGATTTATCTGTAATTAAATGGAGACTTGTGGAGACCGCGCTAAAATTTATGTTAGCTCGAGCTGCATACTGAGCTTATACAATAAAAATAATGTCGTTTTCGATTGAATCAAATAAAGTACTCGGAAGGCGACTGTTCGACTGTGATTTTTTGTGTGAGTTTTGATCCACACACTTTTACTCAAAATATTTTTCGTCTATAAGTTGGTAATTTTAGTTTTTTTGTATGATTAAGTTGGTCGTCTGCGAATAATACGTAAAATACTTAAAATTAAAAATACTGGTGGGAGTTTCTAATCGATCAATTTGAGTTGTTTGATTTGCGAAAAAGTGTGAAATCTAAAAATTCGCACAAAAAATCACAGTCGAACAGTCGGAAAATTTTGCTTTTTTTGCTTCTAGTGTGTTAAAACGATGTTCTGAGGGTCAAATATTTTTGCTCGAGAATACTTTTCAGAAATCTCGATTTTTCCGTAGATTTACCCCTCTTTTCTACATAAGTATGATTATTTGTTTATATTCTGTTTCTTGTCATTTGGTTGATTGGCTGCCGTTTTCATTTTGACAAGTCTTTTGCTTATTGTGTTTGTTTAGAAGTGTCATACTGTCATATTAGTCAACATTTTATTTAATTTTATTTAACTTCTAAATATTTCGTTCGACATTTTCTTTATTAAATTTTAATATGGAATTTCTTCGTCGTCATCTTCGTCCGATAACACAAGTTCCTCTTACTAATACTATTTGCTCGAAAAGAAGGACATCGAGTCAACGAAACAATTTCTTGACGGAGGTTGTTGTGAAATATTCGGAAACTGAAGTAAATTTTTAAATTAAATTGTTTGTGTAAATAAAATACATTGCTTACTATTTCCTTTAATTAACGTTAAAAGTTTCATCAAAATTTTCGTCTATCGAGAAGAACAGCAGAGAGTTTAACAGAAATTTTTAAAAACTTAAAATTTTTCAAAACGAAAAGTCGTGGAGGTAGGAAGGAAATTTCCGCCGAACTGCAATGTTTATCGTTTCTGTGGTAATATAACAAATTTTGATTTTATTGAAGTACTTTATATTATTTGCGCATACAATTTCTACTTTCAGGTTTGCCGGTAATAAAGAAACGTACCGGGAAGTTGCGAATTTATTTAATATTTCTGTTAGCTGTAGCTCACTATCATCTTGCTGACTTTTTACAATTTTTGAATGACATAACCGCAACAACAAACAATTGTTAACCCCAACAGTTTTCACGGTTTCAAAACCGTAGAATGTCGGTTGAAAAATTAAAGCAAAACAGAAAATATCTGCACGAAGGCTATCTGATTTAAAAAAACACGGAACAAGTAGATATTAAGCGAACACAACTAGATTATTTAAAAAAAATTACTTATCGACAACAACCGATTGAAACACGAAAACAACACGCAACCTAATTATTTTGGGAGTCAAAGCTTATTAAGGACAATGATTTTCAACAATATTATCTATTAGATATTATTAACATTAGATTTTTAGTAAAACGAAAATTGGATTGATACATACAATTAAATTCCGTTTAAATGGTTATTAATCAATCCCTAAGGTATTCCCAAATACAGTTCATTTATATGGTTTGAAGCAAGAAGAGTTATACGTCGGTTATAAATCAATTCTGATATGTTTAATTAATTCGTACCGTAGACAGTTTTAAGTCCGGTAAAATTACCTTCATTTTTCATTTTACGGTCAAGTGGGCTGTAAAATATCCCGACAAATAAAGAGATTTTCCTTGAGTTTTTATTTTTTTCGATTATAATAATTCGCTAAATCAGTACGGTCTTACTTATATATAACGTATCAAGTTCGATTTGTAGTAGATATGTTATGACTTATGAGTAGATAGATGGCTCCTTTATTTCACTAGCTCACCAATTCGTAAATATTGGAATGATATTAAAAATAATATATTTGTCTATAAACATAGTCGAAAAAATCATAATGAGATATTTTACTTGCAAATGTTCGTCAATTGGGCGGTGTTTTATCCGACTATTTCATTTGCATTTTAGCGACAAGGAGTCTGTAGAATGTTACCTATTCACATAAAGGGATAGTTAAATTACGGCAAATTTCACAAAAACTCGACATTTGGACGGTTTTTTATCCGACACTTTTCACTAACATATTAACGGCAAAGGTCCTGTAGAAGTGTAGAATATTACCTGATACACACAAATGGATGGCTAATTTACGGCAAATTTCGCAAGAAAATGTTCGAATATTGCACGGTTTTATATCCAACAATTTCGCTTACATATTAAGGGAGAAAGGACTGTAAACGGTATCCGATATCCACAAAATAACGGTTTATTTACGGAGAATGTCACTTACAAATTATCGGCAATTTGACCGTAAAACAACCTACGGTCCTCATTCAGACATTAGAGCCCGCCCAAGGTGTTCCAAAACACGGTTTTTTTACAGTACTTGAGGAAAGTCAAGTCTGTCAAAAAACAGTTCGGTCCTCCAGTCCCTCATCAGTTATTTTTCAGTACTAATATTGAGATTGTTTGTCGGTAATGAATTATTTTTTTTGTAAGTTTAATTGCTCATCAAGTCTTTTTAGTTTCTCGCCATGCCTTAAACTTTTGTTTTTTTCTTTCTCTTCGAAAATTTTCCTTTTTAGTTCCATTTTTTTCTCGTTAACATTTCCTTGCGTTCATGTCTTTGTTTTCGAAGTTCAAAGAAATCTTCCGTCATTTTTTCCTGAACAGTTTTTTTTTTTGGGCCATTGCTCGCTATATATTCGATGAAGAGGTCGAATTATTAATAAAACTATCCCTGGAACTTGAAGAGGTATGTGTAACTGAAACCGGAAATTTTCTTTGAATTTTTTCTTAGCCCATCATTATCTTCGGCAACAAAGAATCGTCCAAATCAATAATATGTGTTGTGTTTCAAAGTCGTACCCGGTTTCAATAAAAATCTTTCCACTGATATTATTATTATCAATTACAAATTTTTTTTCTTTTCATAATGGTTTTATATCGACTTTCGACCTGCGTTCCATTTCTATTAATAATAAATTTGTCACATATTCTTTTGCCCAAAAAATTCCATCATTTTTTTTCAACTTTAATAATTTTAAAGGCCCTACCGAATCAATGAACTCTACATAAAGGTCCAGAAGAAGTCCATTTAAAATTATTGCGATCATCTACTAGAAATTCAGATAAACTTGATACAATAATTAATTACTATTTAATCATTTATTTATAAACCTGGCTCTGTTTGGCGACTAGTAACTGATTTTGGTTGATTTAGTACACATGAATTAGTAATTCTTGTGTTTGGCTCAGATTCAGTTTGTACCATATCTGGATATTCACTGCCTTCATTAAATTCAAAAAAATTAGAAGTTTCAGCTGCTTCAGCAAAGACATATTCGCTATCTGCAAATAAGTGTCTTGTTTTGATTGTTTGCTTTATACATGTCTTGTTTATTATCTATTTATATGATAATTGTCTGGTGGTGAATAGCATAATGAGACCTGAGGCAATAAGAGTTTAAATTTCTTATTGGAAGATTGATTTTATAAAAATTACTATATTTCTGAATTTTTGAAATTTTATTGTAATCTTAAGATTTTGAATTTTTCGACTATGGAAATTGGTTAACTTTCTAAATTCTTAACAACGTAAACGCGATAATTATGGTTTATGTTCTGGAGACGATTTACAGACATTTTTTAAAGCTCAATCATTTACTGTGGTTCAACTGGGAATTTAAAATTGAAATGAATTGAGTAAAAACCGTACGTTCTACTGTAATTTTAATAATATGTACACATTTCGGGACGATAAAATATTTCAAGTCGTACAGCAATTTTTAATATAAGCGGCAAAATAACAAAAGGCTTATAAAAATTTACAATCGATGATAATACGGGATTAAATTTCAGAAAGCTCAATAAAACTTTATGCATGCCGACCATTTTTTTGTTAACGAGATCAATGGTTATAAATTATTAAAGTCATTAAATGATACGTGCTAAAAAAACTGCATTTAATGTATTTATTGTAAACTTAGTTGCTTATTCTGCTAAGGAATATGTTCCTTAAAATTTTAATAAATTTTAGAATCACAACGTGAAAATGAGGCTTTTTTATGGCTCAAAATTGTCCAGCAAACTGTGTCAGATTTATATTTCTACCTAAAAAAAACAAAACAAATTGTAATGATACGTACAAAGATAAAATTTAAAATTTCTTTTTCAAACACACATCAAAGTCACAAAATGTACCAAACAAGACCAGCATTTCAAGAAATCTCGAAAAAAGCGATAACACAAAATTAAAAAAAAAAAAATCGTCTGTATATGCGCGCGCTGTGTCGACAATAAACCGGACATAATTTTAGGTTACTTACTGATTACTTTCATTTGCTTAACTTAAGACTAAGAGATGAATAAGAAGTCATCGTCGAAAAAGAAAATGTATAATAACGATATACAACATACACTGAAGAAATTCCAACATAAAAACAGAAATATGTACATATTTTATGTGTCTTATCTCGGTATTTTTATTGTGTGTATAGAACTGTGTGTGCGCCCGTGTTGTTCTTCTGTGATCTTGTTTTTTTTTGTGTATCGTATTCGGCTCGTCGAAGCACAAAGTGAATTACCACCACAAAATAAGATCTATACCTGTTCGTATCTACATATATAAGAAATAAGGTAAAAAAATAAAAGTTGTCGAATTCTCTGGATATGGTTTTGCCACCATTTTTGCCAATTATGAATTAAATTATTAGTTAATTTTAGGTCATATACAAATAAAATACTTTCATCTAAAAAAAAAGAGTAAAATACTTTTTCTTTTACGATCTCTTGAACAGCTCGTTTTGATTATCTTACATGTTTTTTGTTGTTATTATTGTTGTTGCATTTCAATGGTCTTTTCATGTACAGCTAGCTAGAGATTTACATACATTGTATTATGTCTAGGTCAATTAGTCATTAGATTTATCTCTCAAGTATGTACATATGTATGTAGGTGCGAAAGTTGATTGTTTTGATAACACCATTTTTACGCTATCTATAAGGTGTTTGTTGGCGCGGAAAAATTGCGAAACATTAAGGGTTCGACTATATTTATACAATTATGTACATTAACGACTTTACAAAAGAATATTTATATAACTAACGAGATTTTGTGTTAAAATTAAATAAGCTTTATGTGTTCATAAAATTTAGGTCAGTAACAAAAAAAAATTCACATGAGATTTGTAACAGATTAGAATGGTAGAGAATTGTACGACATGCACTTAAAATAAAAATATTAGCTTAAGATTAATTTTGACAATTCACACTTCATGATATAGTGATGGTTGTGAGGTAGCTTTGTTTCAAAATCTAAATCCGTTTTTGTGCATCAAGTTTGGAGAAGTTCACAAGTTCACCGATTATACTTTCATATTGTTCCGTCTCGGTGAGCAAAGTACAAGCCGTGTCAACTCATTGAAATAATGTAGAGGGTTTCAATCGGAGTCACCCTAGATCCACCTCGTCGTTATAGGTGCATGATGTTTTCAAAGGTTCCACCCTGAGAAGTAGCCTTGATACTCCCGTGATTCTGGCTAACAACAAGTTTTTTTGTTTTATTTTGATTAGTGTTTTATCGATTATATGTATAACAGATAAGGTAATCAAAATATTTTATTGCCAAATCAACTGTAATTAAATACTAACTGAATTGCTGCAATGATTAGTCAAACTATTTGGAGCACTAAATTTGTCTATAAACTGTAGAAAGTCAATTAATTAAAAGATTTTACAGCTGTATACATTTCATTGTTCAGCCGGTACTCGTAATTTGAAACTCGGTCATCTATAGTTACTATGACCATATTTTTATTTGAGCATGAATTGATAAAAAAAAACAATCTAGTGTTTTAAACAATTATCCATTATACTGTATGCTAAAGCAATGCTCATTTTTATAATTATTAGGTACTTAAGATGAAAATATTTCTATTAATTATTAAAAATTGATTTTACCATAATGATTTCATTGAACTTAGCAGCCAAATTCAGCATAATAAAAAGGGTTAATCGATGAGATTTTCACCGTAAACGGAGGAATGGGAAAAGAGTCGAAAAGGGGACTTTCACCTGGTTTATTGCTTTATTTTGTATTTTAGGAAAAAAAAGGCAAAATTGTTGTACAAAAAAAGTTTCCTTATTTAATTCTTTTTATTAAAAAAATAAAAATTTCGTCTGTAATTTTATTAAAGAATTTAAATTATCATAATTCCTACAATTTCTTATTTTAAATTTCTAAGTTTCAAAATAATTTTTAAATTTATGACAACTTTAAAATCGCGTCATTTTGCCCCATTTTCAACCTTGCCCTTCATCGATTTAATTCAAACATATGAGTTATTTAAGTTGTTCGCGGAACAACTTTACCTTGTAATGCAACAGAATTCTTAAATACAAATCATTTAAAGATAAACCCCTTCCATCAACATTGTGGACAGCAAGTGGACAAATGCAGCGAGTGATAGGGCATATAGTAGCAGAGGTGTCATACGGTGGTAAAACGAGGAAATTACGTATACACATAGTGCTAGGGTTGAGCCAACCGTTGTATCTGGGCATTGATTTCTGGGAAGTATTTGGGTTAGTTCCTATGATGGTCAGTGAGATCGACAATGGACACGGTTCAGCACTCAGCGATACAAATAAGCACGATCTGGACATTCGCCAATCAGCAATACTGAGAAACGTCATTAATCAGTTTCCATCATGCGAAAAATTGGGTTTGGGACGGACACATCTCGTTACACACAAAATTGATGTTGGACAATCGCAACCAGTCAAACAAAGATATTATGCCGTGTCGCCAGCCAAACAGGCAGACATATATAAGGAATTGGACCGAATGATAGCATTGGGCGTAATCGAGGAGAGCCAAAGCTCCTGGTCATCCCCAGTGAGCCTCGTAAATAAGGCTAACGGAAAGGTTCGGCTCTGTCTGGATGCTCGTAAAGTAAATGCGGTGACGGTGCCAGAAGCTTATCCCTTGCCTCTGATCGACGGTTTGCTAAGTCGACTAAACCAAACACGGTACATAAGTTCCATTGACTTAAAGGATGCCTTTTGGCAAATACCGTTAGATCATGAGTCAAGGGATAAGACAGCTTTCACCGTCCCGGGGCGTCCACTCTACCAGTTTGTCGTCATGCCGTTTGGGTTGTGCAACGCTGCCCAGACGATGTGTCGACTTATGCACAAGGTAATCCCTCACCAGCTGCATGACCGGGTATTTGTCTACCTTGACGATCTTCTAGTCGTCTCGGCGACCTTTGATGATCATATCCTATTACTTTCAGAAGTAGCGAGATTGTTGCGGAGTGCAAATCTTACTATTAATGTTGAAAAAGCAAGTTCTTGCTCAAGGAGACAAAATATCTTGGTTATGTAGTTGGTGATGGATGCCTTAGAGTGGACCCATCGAAAGTCCAGGCAGTTGCCGAATACCCCGCGCCTCAAACGACTCGGGAAATAAGGCAATTTCTGGGGTTGACAGGATGGTACAGGAGGTTCATACCAAACTATTCTACGCTTGCGGCCCCGATTACCGACCTATTGAAGAATGGAATGAAACCAAAATGGAACCCACAAGCCCAAGATGCGTTCGATCAGCTCAAGCAATAGTTGATATCGGCCCCACTACTAGTAAATCCCGACTTTACCAAGATGCGTTCGATCAGCTCAAGCAATCGTTGATATCGGCCCCACTACTAGTAAATCCCGACTTTACCAAACATTTTTATGTGCAATGCCACGCGAGCACCACCGACATCGGCAGTGTGCTATTCCAAAAAGAAGGGGAAGAAGAACACCCAATTGCGTATATGTCCGCGAAACTAAATAGAGCACAGCGGAACTACACAGTCACAGAGTTGGAGTGCTTGGCTGCAGTGATGAGTGTTAAGAAATTTAGATCTTACATCGAAGGATATCCATTCACTATCATCACCGATCACTCCAGTTTAAAGTGGTTAATGGACCAAAAAGACTTGTCTGGGCGGTTAGCTAGATGGGCTCTTAAATTACAGCACCACAAATTCTCTATAGAGTATAGGAAGGGTACCCAGAATGTTGTCCCAGACAGTTTATCGCGAGTAAACGTGGAAGAATTAGATCTATCAACAGATGCCCCGCTACATATAGACATGGAGTCACCAGCTTTCCGAGATTCGGAGTATGAAGATAAGATTAACGCTCTTACGGAAAATCCAAAAGCCAATACCAATTTTAAAGTTAGTGATAACAAAATCTTTATCAAGATAGTGAACAATAATCACGCCGACACAGACGTCTCACCTTGGAAATTGGTAGTGCCAAAGAGTCTGACCGAGAGTTTAATTCAAAAAGCGCATAATCCACCTTCAGCAGCCCACCAAGGAATTGCCAAGACGCTGGAAATTTTACAACGCCAGTTTTATTGGACATCAATGGCAGCCCAGGTAAAGAATTTCGTGAATGGATGCGAAACTTGCAAGATCAGCAAACCAGTAAATTTTTCGACACGACCAGACATGGGTAAATTTATTGAGTCGGTTAGGCCATTTCAGAGGCTATATATTGATTTCCTGGGGCCTTACCCAAGAACCACCAATGGATTCACACACGTGCTGATAATTCTAGACCATTACACTCGTTTTCCGATTCTTGAGCCATTGCGTTCGGCTTCCGCCACCAAAGTATGCACATTTTTGTAGGGAAAAGTTTTTCAGGTATATGGCGTACCCGAAGTATTATTTTCGGATAACGGTCCACAGTTTAAGTCGATGCTATTAGCCGAACTATTAGAAAAGTACGGAGTAAAGCATGAATTCACTGCAATTTACTCTCCTCAAGCAAACGCTTCCGAGCGCGTGAACCGTTCGTTGCTATCCGCGATACGATCCTATATAAAAGAAGACCACAAAAACTGGGATCGGCATCTCGACGAAATTGCAGGAGCATTAAGGAATGTTGTTCACTCGTCAACTGGATTTTCCCCACATTACTTGGCATTCGGACAACATAAGGTTAATCATGGGTCAATGTACCAACTACTTCGTAAATTGCATTCACTGGAAGATAATAAGGTAGAAGTTTCCTCTCCAGCTGATCGATTGTCAATTGCTCAAAGTGTTGTATTGCGGAATCTTCAAGCAGCGTATGAACGAAACAACTCGAGCTACAACCTGCGTAGTCGGACGCGAATATTTAGCCCGGGTCAGACTGTATACGTTCGTAATTTCACACATAGCTCTGCTCCCAAGAATTTTGTAAGCAAATTCGCCTCAAAGTTCATAAAGGCTAAAATCTCCAAAAGGATTGGTACAGTGATATATGAAGTCGAAGATGAATCAGGAAAAATTCTTGGAATGTATCACGCAAAGGACATCTAGCTTGAATCAAATGTATATAATTGTTTTCGTTATTTTCATCTACAAAACATCATCCATTTTAGCTATTTAATTTCTTGCCGTTTCGGTCCGAATTTCTGATATCATAATATGTGTTATGACAGTCTGAATATATTTCACCATGTGTCTATAATTATTTAGATGAGGTAGGCTAGTACATTCATACAAACAAGGGGGTAATATCAAATTATGCTATATATTGCCTATAAAGGGAGGGAGGTGAGCATATGGTCCAACATCATGACCATTATAAAGTACGGCTGTGACTTAGTTTGTTTAATGTTTCTATTTCTAGATCTCTCTACACCTATTTTGCATGCGTTCAAATTAACGTTCAATATCAACCTGTATTAGTGTATGTAAATCAGATTAACTTTAGTTACCGTTCCATATCTCTCAAATCATACAATTTGTCAATATGGGATATAGCAACACTTCTAGCTCTCTGTGGTTGATGACAACAACCCTACCCACCGACTTTCACTAGCCTGCAAACGTGCTGCGGTCATCAGTGTTTAGAACTACAGAGAGATTATGATAACGGAGTGGTGAAAAACATAAATTTTACCATCCAAGATGTGGCATATTAGTCGCACCTTGATAGATATCAAGCCGCTCCGTTACAACCTATTAATATTTTTTCCTAAAATACATCATAACTGAGTTATTTGCAAGAAAAGTGATCGCAACCCTCTAAAAGGTGTCGAAAACATCTTTATTGAAACTTTCTCTAATCGTCCGAGCTAGGTACTCATCAGATTCTTAATCTTTGTGAAAAATAACACCAATTAAAAAAATTGTTTGCATAATTCGGCTGAACTTTCCATTTTTTATACGAATTTCTATGTTAAGACATTTGAATTAAATAACCAACTATATAATGTCGGTAGAAAATTTTCGGTACAACAACTTTTCCTTTTAATATTTTTACCTAAAATAAAAAAAAAACGCTGTATTTGCAACAAAGTAGGTAACCGTGACCCCCATGTAAAATGTGAAAAACCTCACTCTTTCTCCATAAGGCCAATAAGTATTTACTGTTCAGATAAGAAAACATTTGAAGGTAATGCTTGTCTTGCAAGTAATAAATTAGTTTTAAGTCATCTAGTAAAATTAAATTTTGAAAAAATTTAAGCAAAAGCATTTACTTGTTTGCTCACTTCACTCATGTAAGCGATACAACTTTTAAAAAGCAAACCTTACTTTTATGAGTTTGTAATTTTTCGACTCGATTACTGCTAAGCTTACCTTTTTACATGTTCTCCATTTACATGGTAAAGTGAATAAAATTTGTTTTGAAAATAAATGCTTTTACTTAAATTCTTTTACAACATTTATGTTTAGTAGATGAAACAAATTTTTTACTTGTAAGACATTACCTTGACCTTCAAATATTTTTTTTAACCTAAAAGTAAATACTTGAAGGCATTAATTAGTAATGAAGCAAAAATCATGAAAAATTTAAGTAAAAGTATTTACTTTTTTTTCTATTGAGTTCACCCAATGTCTTAGTTTTTGAGAATCAGATTGCTAGATAAAAAAAAGAATTTTATAGTGGGATACAATCAAAACTGTTCAATTAATCAAAACCAATATAATCATAAATGAAATAACTGGATCATTTGCCGAAATATGCTTCGATGCATGATACATTTTATGTCCCAACTATTTCGTTTAATTTTGCTCGATTTAAATTTTCAATACGTCTAGCTTAAAGCAATGCAATAAATAAATGAAAAAATCTAACCTGTAAAAGAATTATCCACCACTAAACCCAGTGCGTTCTTGCAAGATTTGTTGAATACCGGATATCCTACAAAAGGGTGTACTACGAAATCCCGTTTTTAAAAATCACGGTTTCCAAAATCGCGGTTTTCAAAATCTTGGTATTTAAAGACATATTTTTTTAATTCCGGCCGCTCCCTTTTGTGAAGGAGAATTTTAATTTAAAGTAAAATAAAAATCAAAACTGGGATTTAGAAAATCAGTCAGCATTCGTTAAACACCTCCTAAAAAATACAGATTGAATTTTTCTTTATGAAAAATACGGAAATTTTATTCATATGCATAATAGGTTGCGCTTAGATAAACTTATACCAGTTTAACATTTAGTTGATAAAGAAGCCACTAAAAAAATTCGGGGTAGGCTGTCTCTTCTACACGGCCGTAGGTGCTTTCCGTGATAACGTTTATAAGCGGTGTGAGAAATGGTACAATGTATGGGTTTGTTAAAATAAATTTGTTTATTAATAGCATCATGAAATGAGAGTATAGTGGTTGTTTGCAAACGATTAGCGCATGGTCTCAGTGGTGATGTGCCTGACGAATGTGAGATCCACACAAGTGCCTCCCAAAGTCGTCGAGGCTAGTGTGATGGAGACGCAGTCTAGGTCGAAGGTGTCATTGATGAAGCGCACGAATTCGGGTTTAGCGATGACATCGATGTTGAAATCGCCACAGAGCACAATAGGTATCTACACTGACATATGGCGGTACGTACTAGCTCCGGAAGAATGCCTCATCTGCTCCTATCAGATAAGGCATTCTCCCTTTACAGTGCTCTCTAGCATTGTAAATTGCCACTTTGCAGATCTAAATTTTAATTAAAATTTATGTGAAAATTAATTATTTTAATTTACAATCAATTATCTGCCACAGATTCATTACGCACAAATTTACACCAGAATTGTTCCGATCAGATGAGGCGTTCTCTCGCAACAGTGATTTCAAGCATTGTAAATCGCTATTTTGTAGTTTATAATTTTAATTAAAATGTATATGGAAATTAATTATTTTAATTTAAAATAAATTAACTGCCACAGTCACCAATCTCCGTAAATCGCTATTTTGTAGTTTGAATTTTTAATTAAAATGTATGTGGAGATTAATTAATTTAATTTAAAATAAATTAACCACCACTGGTTATTTAAGCAAAAATTGATACCGATCGGATGAGCCATTCTCTCGCTACATTCTCGTAAAAATTATCATAAAGTGCCAACGTCAAATACGACAAATAGAAAATACATTGAAGTGAACGATGGAAAAGGGATTCTAAATTGATTTTTAATTGTAGTTCTGGGATATGGCCAATTAGGATGGAATTTAGCTATTTTTAACGGAATATGATAAAATTCGACTAGTGCGATTAAAATGGGATTCTAAAATGATTTTTTAGATGAAGTTCAGAAATATTTCCAATTACGACATTAACCTTGCCCACTACTTAACTACCTACGTTCGATTGATATTTTTTGATGTTCTCTCAATGCGTCGGTTTAAACTAGGTCGGACACAGACCATAATTAATGGATGTTGAGTCAATGTAAATAACACCTTCTCGAGGCGTGTAAAAAGTATACTGTGCAAGTAAATCGGTGGCATAATTTATATGATAGTTTTGGAGTAACGCAAACACACAATGCAGACACTATCTGGCCGTTATTATAATATTTGTAAATTCAGCAGAATTATATATTCGTTTTCGTTTCTTTGCGTAAAATGAAGAATATACAAAACAAATTGCTTCTGCACGCTCGCAGTTCTGCATGAGTGGTAATGATAAATTGGTGACCAAAATTGTGAAGCGTATTCAAGGATATTATAACAGCTTCTCGATAATTTTACTCTCACACTGTTTTCTAGGCTTAAAATATGCCGAATGAGTGAAACTTTCCAACAAACGAGCAAGAATTTAGTATGGATGCTTTCGTCCAAAGTGATATGTAGTGGACGACTTAGTCTTTTGGCACAATTTTTCAGAAGGGTGGGTTCTATACGCTTTGCATCATTAAAATGGAATATACATTTGCAAACTTCATCTTCTATAAATCCAAATTAAATAGGCCAACACCGCCAAAACTTTCAAATTTCGAATGTTTAAAGACTGAAATGGTTACTACTAAACTGACTCAAAGAATTTAGCAAATAAATGTCAGATGTTCGATGGTTGACTACAGCGACATAATCACCATTTATAAAAATTCCAGAATTGTTTAGGATTACAGGTCAAATCTTCCTCAATCTGCAAAAATGTAATTATTTGTAGATTTAGAGGAATATTACAGGCAGGTCCATCGCTAAAATTTTTGGTGCAACAAGCAAACTATTTTTTCCGTCCTTCCTATTCATCGCAACAATGATAGTTACATTTTTTTGTTTGCCCATATGTTTTTTTAGGATTCAGATTTGATAAATGCTTGTTTTAATCCTTTTAAAAATCAAAAATAAAAAATCTAATATTTTTTATTCCGTTTACTGCTTACCAAAAACAAACTAAATTAGTAGTACGTCTGCCGTTTCGCACAATTACCGTCATGTCATCACAAATTTACACCAAATTTTAATTTGATTTTTTATCGCACGTTGAAATTTCTAAGTGTTAGATACTGAATAAAGTAACTATAACTGCACCAAAAAGCCAAAAGCTCAAAACCTACTTAGTTGTTTCAATGATTTCAGATGTTTCTTTAAGACTGTGTTCGAAACCTGTGATAAATATTTTTTAGTATTAATTTTTGACATTTATTTGAAATTACCCTACATCCACAATTTTATATTATGCTGTCTGAATTGTCCGATAATTTATTGGCAATTTTCCCCGCCTCATACATTTATTGTGTCACTTTAAATACATTAATTTCCTAGAAATACGGCGAAATTTGGATAGAAATGACACAATTTGACGTCAATGGTACACACAAAACTAAGCTTCTTGGCTCGCTATTGTTAAGAATTGGCCGAGATGGAAATTCTGACTCATTTCATTGTTAATACATAACGGCATAGCTAAGCGAATAGTAGATATCGTCGTTACCATCACAAACTATCGAATGTGAAAATTTCCTTTTCAGAAGATCAAAAAATATTCGATAATTTTACATAGTTACATTGAAAAAAATGCGCGTAATATTCGAAAGTTTGCCAGAACTATAATCTATGATTCTATTAAGACTAAAAATAGCAACGATTTGCCACTGTATCATGCCCACTTCTAGAGCTAAGTAGCGTATGTGAAAAATTATTTTTTTCACATTCGATAGTTTGCGATGGTAGCGATGTAATGAGATATAAACTTCCACAGAAATAGGAAATTATCCTAAACTATATTTCACTACCAATGTCTGGATGTTCATAGGATGTTGACAACACTCACAATAACACTCATTAACACATAAATACGGAATTAAATTCGACAATAAAAATTACAGCCAGAGAATTAAAATCAGGGTACCAGTTGAATAATGTTTTGTATTAAAATTACATTTTATTTGAGGTATCACAGCATTCATATTACAGTTTTAAAATTTGGTCGGTTTTCCATCGTCCCTACGCTAAATGATCGGTTGAAGAAGAAAAATATCTTAAATTTTTCGCCAACCAAACGAAAGTCCCATTTACTACATTCTGTACTTAACACAAATCAATCATTCTGAATATACGAGATGGGAAATTAATAAGAAGTGTCCACACGCAAGATGTCGTCATCATTGGCCGGTTACTGACGGCAAATTTGTGGGACTCTATTTAGCCTCCTACCTCAGCCTGTATCATTGAAGCACTGAAGAAGTAGCCTAATTTTGTATTATATTAAATTTTATTAAATTTGAATCATTTTTTCTGATTAACATGTCGAAAAATGTTGTGAATGCCATTATTGTTAATATATTTTGTCTATAAAAAGCTGAAAGAACCTTATTGATTTTAATACAGACAAACTTCTCTTTCTATTATTTGTGTGGGACTAAAACACACAGAAATGAGGGTTTTCCTTGAGTTTTTGATTTAGTGAATATAATTCGCTAAGTCAGTATGTTTTTGCTATATACTTAATGTATGAAATTAGAATTGTATTTTTGTAGTTTGGTCGTAGCCACGATATACAAATACAGGTAATATACTCATCGGTTTCATTTTGGTTCATTTTCGCGCAGCTGTCAAATTTTTTTAAAAATGGCGGAGCTTGAGACTACACACAAATCACAATAGACGTATATCTATGTAATTGAGAGCAATTTTCTTTAAAATTTAGTGTTTTTATTGTGTAATATTTGAATTAATTTGTTTAAACTTTGGTGTTTTTAAACTGTGTATTTGAATAAATTTGTTTATTAACCTTTTAATAATGCGCTGTGCAGTTTATGGATGTAATTCTAATAATCAAGGAAAGTGTAATGACGGCGAAACAACCTTTCAAAGTTTCCCAACAAAAGACAAAATAATTTGTAAACAGTGGGTGTTTTTGTGCCGCAGAAGTGACAAGTTCAATGTGAAGACTTTTAGGATATGCTCTAAACATTTTATAAGTGATAACTTCTTTGCTGTGAATCCGGTGTACAAGCAATTTGGATTAAAAACAAATACATACGTTAAAAAAAATGTAGTCCCATCGCTTTTATTACCAACGAAAAAAACGGAAGATTCACAAACCCCACGCAATGTAAGGTTGTGGAAGCGGACATCACAATCAAGGTAAGCTTAACTATTAAAATCTCTTAAATGAAGAATATTCATTTATCTGTGCATATTTAAATAGCGCAACAATGACAGATGGTAATTATGTAAATAATCAATCGACAACACAAACTCATATCGATAACGCCGATTCATTAAATGTTTTGAAAATTTCTTCAGCGACGGATATCGATGTCGAGTGTACAGATAAAGATACTGAGCCAGAGCGAGAGAGTCAAAAAATTCCGAGTAACAATTTAAGCAGTTTACCAAAAATTATTGTCGAAAGTACCGAACAAGCTACACAAACCATTGAAGTTATCCCTTCGGAATTACAGCTCGTTAAATTAAACCAACAGTGTTTTAAACAAAGTCAAATTATTGATTCACTGGGTTTTATATTCACCGAAGGCCAATTGAAGAAGCTAGAATGTCCTAAACGGCGGGTCAAATGGACAATCGACGATATTGCCAACGCAATTGCAATACATGCAGCAGGGCCACGAGCATATCGCTTACTACTTAAAAAACAATATTCCTTACCAGCTGTGATAACCCTCAAAAAATGGTGTGCAAAGATCCAAGTGTATCCAGGAATATTGCAGTGTGTTATAAACATAATGAAAAAAGTCGATATGAAGGTAATGGATAGAGTTTGCGTCGTTTCATTTGACGAAATGAAAGTTAAGGAGAAGGTGGTATATGATAAATCGAAGGATGAGACACTGAGAGCTGCGAAGTACGTGCAAGTTGCTATGGTACGTGGATTATTTGGGAGTTGGAAGCAACCAATATTCTACGATTTTGACCAAAAAATGACGAAGGATATACTTTTTTCCATTATAAATGCCATTCATGCATGTGGATTCCATGTGTGTGCTATAGTGTGTGATCTTGGAGGAAATATAACGGTGGTTACATCTTTTTTTCGAAATCCGGCCGATCATACTAAAAAGTATATGTTTTTGCTGACGTGCCTCATCTACTAAAACTAATTCGGAATAATTTTGTCGACAATAAAGGATTTTTAATTGATGGACAACTGGTTCATAAAGGAATTATAGAGGAGTTAATAGCCAAAACCAACGATAGGTCGGAGTTGAGTGTGGCATACAAAATATCGGCAGCCAATTTAAAAGTGAGAGGCGCAGAGCGCCAAAAGGTAAAATTAGCCACAAAATTGTTTTCCCATATCGTTTCAACCGCATTACGTGCAGGCAGTTTAGGAGAATTGAGTTCTGAAAATTGGATGAAATCTGCGGAGTTCGTCAAACAAGTAAGAGATAATCGAAATGTATTTTTTTAGAATTATTAATTATAATTTATTTAACATTTAAGGTAAACGATTGGTTTGATTGCCTAAACGTCAGGCTCCCATTCAAAGACAGCCGGCAGCGTGTTCAAGGTGTTGGACTAGCGGAATCCATTCAGTTCGAAATTGTCCAGAAAATGAGCGATACCATGTTCAAATATTCACAATCTGGTCTTCCGGAAAAAATTTGAATGTTTCAAACGACAAAACATTCATGTTATAATGATATTTAATGTTTATTTATATTTATTTATGCAGGAATAATAATGACGAATAATTCACTAAAACTTCTTCAAATAATTCTATAATTAATACTGTACAAGATTCCTCATTCACCTGGACGAATCAGTTAACCGAAGGTTCTCTTCAAAAACCAACTGAAGCATTAATGAGCCAAATGGAAAAGCTCGAATATATTTTTAAAAAATTTAGCGATGACAATATTGTATATTGTCCAAAGTATGTATATTGAAAAATTAATTAATTTATCATTAGATGTAAATTGTCAGGAAAAAGTAAAACAATTTTTTTTCCATTCACGGATGTACTTTCGAATAAAGCACTTAAATACCATAATAATTAATAATTATAGAAATAAACAAAGAAAATTTAAGAAAATAATTTCTTAATCAAAAATGTTTGTTTTATTAAATTTGCAAAATAAATACATTTTTATCAATTTGATTAACGTTTACTTGTTCTTACTTTAACATATTCAAAAAATAATCACAAGTACGGCCATCTTAAATTTTTGTTGTTGTAATAAATTTTGACGTATGCGCAGTGTATTACCTTTATTTGTATATCGTGGGTCGTAGCTACCTGAAGAGTAAACCGAACTTTTGTTCGTGCGAACTTTTCAGTACGAAACCAAACTACCGCCTAGAAAACTCAAGGAGGGTTTTCATTTTTTTGAGGTCGATACAATTTGTATGACTGTTGGGTTAAAGTGCGGGGGGATTTTGGTATTTCTACTTTTTTGGTACATGTATTATAAATGATTGGCCTCTTCATTTTTTCTGATTAACAAGTCGACAAATGTTGTGAATGCCATATTGTTAATATATTTTGTCTATAAAAAGCTGAAAGAATCTTATTGATATTAAATTTTGTTGAAAATCTTTAATTGTATCACTATTTTTCAGTCTCACTTATTTCACCATTTGTCGCAAATATTTGTGTATGAGATGGATCGTTCTCAGCTAGACGAATTAAAAAACAGTTCGGGCTTTCACCTCGCTGTTTGGAGTTTTAATTATTCATTTTAGTGTACGTGAGATGAGTCGAAGTTCGCTTGACCTTGAAATTATTAATATTTCTGTACCGGGTGTCCAAAAAGTTTCGAGTTATGGTGTAGAAAGTCTGATAAGTACACTTTTTTGGAGACATCGAAATTTTCTACGTGAACAATTTATAAAAAATTATGAAAAATTTCTTGCTTCCCTAAATTCCAATATAAATTCTAGTATTAATCCACATGGCGTAAATTCCGGTCACTATTCTAGTCATTACGACGAAGATTTTATGTAATAAGATTTTATAAATTTCTGTACATAAAATTTTGCTCATAATAATTGTTATATAATATTTTAGTACAAAAATTTCAAAGATACGAATTTTTGAATTTTATAAATATTACAAGTTCGAATGGAAGAATTTCCGATATTTAGACGTGCAAAATGGGCCCGATTCTGAGTTCAAAAATAGACTTTAATTTTGTTTCTTTCCTATGTATGAAGAAATTGTGTCCCAGAATCCGGCCCAATAGCTGTATAAAATAATTACTGGAACTACATTTGATTATTATTAAGCTCGTATGAGGTAAATTAGAACTGTAAGCAATGATGATTAGAAACAAGTATATAACTGCAGTATGTCTAAATAGTATTCGTATAAGTGGTTTGAATTTTAAAAAATTAGTCACGCACTATAAAATTAACCATAACCAATTTTTAAACAAACCGTGACATCACACATACGATACGTATTTCCATCACTGTATAATACATAAAACTCTTTGAATTGGTCTTTGGTCAACAAAACACACCAACCGATTTTTTTTTTTTTTTTTGTAAATTGTATTAAGAAATTCATTTATAATTTGGTTGTTGTTATTTTGGGATTGGGCATTATACCATTACATGATTCGTTAGAATGTTTTTTTTTTTTTGGTTGTTTTGTCTTTCAATTAAGTGTTGTTTGGAAATGATTTTACCGTTAATTTTTATAGGAAGACATTCTTATTATTAAATTGTGTAAAATATTTGTTGAGTTCTTTGATTTACTTGACAAAATGTTATACGTGAGTGATGTAAATAAGTATTTAGGAATTAAAAGCAAGAGTGTTGTTTTGTGTTTATATAATGATTTAAATCGATCATGATTTCGGGCGAAATATACACAAACTAATTGCAATTTTCTTATCACCTTTTATCATTAATTAATAATTTTAAAGTACAAATAACATTCCGATTATAATTACGTTTTATTTACATACGCACACCGATAGCTGTAAGCTAAACCTATGTATATCATTAACCTACCTAATCAAAGGTCTTAACTACTATTTCTTGTGCACTAGAAAGTAAATTTTTGTTTTGTGTTGGAAGTAACTAAATAATGTTAATTACAAAGAATATTATTATTTAAATATGGAGGCGCCACCATATATAGATAACTAGAATAATGTTATTCTAATTTATTTTTGGTGTACATAATTTAACTGTTTTACATACGGTATGTGTGATTAGATTTAGGTGTACTTAGAAATTGGTTTAAGGTGAAAAGAATTAAAATTTTATAGTTTAATTTTATCACCTGTTAGAAATTGAATTTAATTTTATTATTCATTGGATAAAATGTGGCACAATTTATTATGTTCTGAGTATGCAATTTGATTTGAAATAATTATAATTTCTCTGTAGCCTTCGAACTTTCACTTTGAAATGAAATGAACCGTGGTTCTGCCACAAGAAACGCTGTATGAAACGATAATTTATTACAAAATCGAGTTCAATTGTAATGTGAAATAAATTGTTACATACATCATCAACGTTCACATTAGTTATCAAATTCAAGCTACGACCTTAACTTTATTCAAATGTTATTGTAATATTATTCATAAATATATTTTCATTCAATTTTGTTCAAACGAGGTTACGAAGGCTGTGTGGGTGAACTTTAATAAAACGCTTCATTTTCATAAAATTCGGCTTTAAGCCACATAACGCGATAACAGCCCATATTATTTTGATGAACTGTTTCGCAGCTGTTTTTATAGATACTTCGGTTTTCCCTGACTAAAATTTAAAGTGACATGATAGCCAGAACTTTCAAGTTTTGTTCAATACAGAAGCTGTATAAAATCATAATATATCATAATGTTCAATTATTAGCGCAAAAATGTACAATAAGCCTACCCAAACTACTCCCGCCAAGAATGAAGAACTTTTCTGAAAACAGAAGTAAGGGTGGATACAGGCAACAGGAGAAAGCTGAGACAGATATAAAACCAGCTCTCCATTGATTTGATAAATGTAGATTAATGAGTGAAAAATACACATTACTCATCATTCGTTCAGAGTGTGATGAGTGAATAGCAAATTAATAATATGCGAATTCTTCATTCATCAGTGAATAACTTGTGAATAATGAGTGATTAATGAGTGAATAATGATTGAATCAAAAATGAATCAGAAGGGAATTATGAGTGAATATTGAATATAATACTGATAAAATATTGAGTTCGCAATTAGTGAATAATGAGTTAAAACATTTTTCATCAGTGAATAAAGAGTGAATTATCAATGAATAATGAGTGAATAATCTGTCAATTATGAGTGATTAATGAGTGAATAATGATTGAATCAAGAATTAATCAGAAGGGATCTATGAGTGAATATTGAGTATAATACTGATAGAATACTGAGTTCGCAATGAGTGAATAATGAGTTAAAACATTATTTATCAGTGAATAAAGAGTGAATAATCTGTCAATTATGAGTGAATAATGATTGAATCAAGAATGAATCAGAAGGGAATTATGAGTGAATATTGAGTATAATATTGATAGAAAACTGAGTTCGCAATTAGTGAATAATGAGTTAAAACATTATTCAACAGTGAATAAAGAGTGAATTATCAAAGAATAATGAGTGAATAATCTGTCAATTATGAGTGATTAATGAGTGAATAATGATTGAATCAAGAATGAATCAGAAGGGAATTATGAGTGAATATTGAGTATAATACTGATAGAATATTGAGTTCGCAATGAGTGAATAATCAGTTAAAACATTATTCATCAGTGAATAAAGAGTAAATTATCAATGAATAATGAGTGAATAATCTGTCAATTATCAGTGAATAATGATTGAATCAAGAGTGAATCAGAAGGGAATTATGAGTGCATATTGATTATAATACTGATAGCATATTGAGTTCGCAATTAGTGAATAATGAGTTAAAACATTATTCATCAGTGAATAAAGAGTGGATTATCAATGAATAATGAGTGAATAATCTGTCAATTATGAGTGATTAATGAGTGAATAATGATTGAATCAAGAATGAATCAGAAGGGAATTATAAGTGAATATTGAGTATAATACTGATAGAATACTGAGGTCGCAATGAGTGAATAATGAGTTAAAACATTATTCATCAGTGAATAATGAGTGAATAATCTGTCAATTATGAGTGAATAATGATTGAATCAAGAGTGAATCAGAAGGGAATTACGAGTGCATATTGAGTATAATACTGATAGAATACTGAGTTCGCAATGAGTGAATAATGAGTTAAACCATTATTCATCGGTGAATAAAGAGTGAATTACCAATGAATAATGAGTGAATAATCTGTCAATAATGAGTGAATAATGATTGAATCAAGAATAAATCAGAAGGGAATTATGAGTGAATATTGAGTATAATACTGATAGAATACTGAGTTCGCAATTAGTGAATAATGAGTTAGAACATTATTCATCAGTGAATAAAGAGTGAATTATCAATGAATATTGAGTGAATAATCTGTCAATTATGAGTGATTAATGAGTGCATAATGATTGAATCAAGAATTAATCAGAAGGGATTTATGAGTGAATATTGAGTATAATACTGATAGAATTCTGAGTTCGCAATGAGTGAATAATGAGTTAAAACATTATTCATAAGTGAATAATGAGTGACTAATCTGTCAATTATCAATGAATAATGATTGAATCAAGAGTGAATCAGAAGGGAATTACGAGTGCATATTGAGTATAATACTGATAGAATACTGAGTTCGCAATGAGTGAATAATGAGTTAAACCATTATTCATCAATGAATAAAAAGTGAATTATCAATGAATAATGAGTGAATAATCTGTCAATTATGAGTGAATAATGATTGAATCAAGAATGAATCAGAAGGGAATTATGAGTGAATATTGAGTATAATACCGATAGAATACTGAGTTCGCAATGAGTGAATAATGAGTTAAAACATTATTCATCAGTGAATAAAGAGTGCATTATCAATGAATAATGAGTGAATAATCTGTCAATAATGAGTGATCTATAAGTGAATATAGATTGAATCAAGAATGAATCCGAAGGGATTTATGAGTGAATATTGAGTATAATACTGATAGAATACTGAGGTCGCAATGAGTGAATAATGAGTTAAAACATTATTCATCAATGAATAAAGAGTGAATTATCAATGAATAATGAGTGAATAATCTGTCAATTATGAGTGAATAATGATTGAATCAAGAATGAATCAGAAGGGAATTATGAGTGAATAATGATTGAATCAAGAATTAATCAGAAGGGAATTATAAGTGAATATTGAGTATAATACTGATAGAATACTGAGTTCGCAATTAGTGAATAATGATTTAAGACATTATTCATCAGTGAATAAAGAGTGAATTATCAATGAATAATGAGTGAATAATCTGTCAATAATGAGTGATTAATGATTGAATCAAAAATTAATCAGAAGGGAATTATGAGTGAATATTGAGTATAATACTGATAGAATACTGAGTTCGCAATTAGTGAATAATGAGTTAAAACAATATTCATCAGTGAATAAAGAGTGCATTATCAATGAATAATGAGTGAATAATCTGTTAATTATGAGTGAATAATGATTGAATCAAAAATGGATCAGAAGGGAATTATGAGTGAATATTGAGTATAATACTGATAGAATACTGAGTTCGCAATGAGTGAATAATGAGTTAAAACATTATTCATCAGTGAATAAAAAATGCATTATCAATGAATAATGAGTGAATAATCTGTCAATAATGAGTGATCTATAAGTGAATATAGATTGAATCAAGAATGAATCAGAAGGGATTTATGAGTGAATATTGAGTATAATACTGATAGAATACTGAGGTCGCAATGAGTGAATAATGAGTTAAAACATTATTCATAAGTGAATAAAGAGTGAATTATTAATGAATAATGAGTGAATAATCTGTCAATTATGAGTGAATAATGATTGAATCAAGAATTAATCAGAAGGGAATTATGAGTGAATATTGAGTATAATATTGATAGAATCAGTGATGGAAAACGTTATTTGTGTAACGTTACACAATAACGTTATGTTATTAATTATAATAATTTATTATAATTTTTTTTTAAAATTTATTATTTTTAATTTTTTTTTTTCATGTCATAACGTTTTTGTGTCAACGTTACATAATTCGTCGGCTACACAAAAATATTAAAAATTTATAACGTTACACATAACGTTATGGTAACGTTACACATAACGTTATGTAGTGTATTAAACGTAACGTTTTCCATCACTGTAGAATACTGAGTTCGCAATGAGTGAATAATGATTTAAAACATTATTCATCTGTGAATAAAGAGTGAATTATCAATGAATAATGAGTAAATAATCTGTCAATTATGAGTGAATAATGATTGAATCAAGAATGAATCAGAAGGGAATTATGAGTGCATATTGAGTATAATACTGATAGAATACTGAATTCGCAATTAGTGAATAATGAGTTAAAAAATTATTCATCAGTGAATAAAGAGTCAATTATCAATGAATAATGAGTGAATAATCTGTCAATTATGAGTGAATAATGATTGAATCAAGAATAAATCAGATGGGAATTATGAGTGAATATTGAGTATAACACTGATAGAATTCTGAGTTCGCAATGAGTGAATAATGAGTTAAAACATTATTCATCAGTGAATATAGAGTGAATTATTCATGAATAATGAGTGAGTAATCTGTCAATTATGAGTGAATAATGATTGAATCAAGAATGAATGAGAAGGGAATTATGAGTGAATATTGATTATAATACTGATAGAATGCTGAGTTCGCAATGAGTGAATAATGAGTTAAAACATTATTCATCAGTGAATAAAGAGTGCATTATCAATGAATAATGAGTGAATAATCTGTCAATAATGAGTGATCTATAAGTGAATATAGATTGAATCAAGAATGAATCCGAAGGGATTTATGAGTGAATATTGAGTATAATACTGATAGAATACTGAGGTCGCAATGAGTGAATAATGAGTTAAAACATTATTCATCAATGAATAAAGAGTGAATTATCAATGAATAATGAGTGAATAATCTGTCAATTATGAGTGAATAATGATTGAATCAAGAATGAATCAGAAGGGAATTATGAGTGAATAATGATTGAATCAAGAATTAATCAGAAGGGAATTATAAGTGAATATTGAGTATAATACTGATAGAATACTGAGTTCGCAATTAGTGAATAATGATTTAAGACATTATTCATCAGTGAATAAAGAGTGAATTATCAATGAATAATGAGTGAATAATCTGTCAATAATGAGTGATTAATGATTGAATCAAAAATTAATCAGAAGGGAATTATGAGTGAATATTGAGTATAATACTGATAGAATACTGAGTTCGCAATTAGTGAATAATGAGTTAAAACAATATTCATCAGTGAATAAAGAGTGCATTATCAATGAATAATGAGTGAATAATCTGTTAATTATGAGTGAATAATGATTGAATCAAAAATGGATCAGAAGGGAATTATGAGTGAATATTGAGTATAATACTGATAGAATACTGAGTTCGCAATGAGTGAATAATGAGTTAAAACATTATTCATCAGTGAATAAAAAATGCATTATCAATGAATAATGAGTGAATAATCTGTCAATAATGAGTGATCTATAAGTGAATATAGATTGAATCAAGAATGAATCAGAAGGGATTTATGAGTGAATATTGAGTATAATACTGATAGAATACTGAGGTCGCAATGAGTGAATAATGAGTTAAAACAATATTCATCAGTGAATAAAGAGTGCATTATCAATGAATAATGAGTGAATAATCTGTTAATTATGAGTGAATAATGATTGAATCAAAAATGGATCAGAAGGGAATTATGAGTGAATATTGAGTATAATACTGATAGAATACTGAGTTCGCAATGAGTGAATAATGAGTTAAAACATTATTCATCAGTGAATAAAAAATGCATTATCAATGAATAATGAGTGAATAATCTGTCAATAATGAGTGATCTATAAGTGAATATAGATTGAATCAAGAATGAATCAGAAGGGATTTATGAGTGAATATTGAGTATAATACTGATAGAATACTGAGGTCGCAATGAGTGAATAATGAGTTAAAACATTATTCATCTGTGAATAAAGAGTGAATTATCAATGAATAATGAGTAAATAATCTGTCAATTATGAGTGAATAATGATTGAATCAAGAATGAATCAGAAGGGAATTATGAGTGCATATTGAGTATAATACTGATAGAATACTGAATTCGCAATTAGTGAATAATGAGTTAAAAAATTATTCATCAGTGAATAAAGAGTCAATTATCAATGAATAATGAGTGAATAATCTGTCAATTATGAGTGAATAATGATTGAATCAAGAATAAATCAGATGGGAATTATGAGTGAATATTGAGTATAACACTGATAGAATTCTGAGTTCGCAATGAGTGAATAATGAGTTAAAACATTATTCATCAGTGAATATAGAGTGAATTATTCATGAATAATGAGTGAGTAATCTGTCAATTATGAGTGAATAATGATTGAATCAAGAATGAATCAGAAGGGAATTATGAGTGAATAATGATTGAATCAAGAATTAATCAGAAGGGAATTATAAGTGAATATTGAGTATAATACTGATAGAATACTGAGTTCGCAATTAGTGAATAATGATTTAAGACATTATTCATTAGTGAATAAAGAGTGAATTATCGATGAATAATGAGTGAATAATCTGTCAATAATGAGTGATTAATGATTGAATCAAAAATTAATCAGAAGGGAATTATGAGTGAATATTGAGTATAATACTGATAGAATACTGAGTTCGCAATTAGTGAATAATGAGTTAAAACAATATTCATCAGTGAATAAAGAGTGCATTATCAATGAATAATGAGTGAATAATCTGTCAATAATGAGTGATCTATAAGTGAATATAGATTGAATCAAGAATGAATCCGAAGGGATTTATGAGTGAATATTGATTATAATACTGATAGAATGCTGAGTTCGCAATGAGTGAATAATGAGTTAAAACATTATTCATCAGTGAATAAAGAGTGCATTATCAATGAATAATGAGTGAATAATCTGTCAATAATGAGTGATATATAAGTGAATATAGATTGAATCAAAAATGGATCAGAAGGGAATTATGAGTGAATATTGAGTATAATACTGATAGAATACTGAGTTCGCAATGAGTGAATAATGAGTTAAAACATTATTCATCAGTGAATAAAAAATGCATTATCAATGAATAATGAGTGAATAATCTGTCAATAATGAGTGATCTATAAGTGAATATAGATTGAATCAAGAATGAATCAGAAGGGATTTATGAGTGAATATTGAGTATAATACTGATAGAATACTGAGGTCGCAATGAGTGAATAATGAGTTAAAACATTATTCATAAGTGAATAAAGAGTGAATTATCAATGAATAATGAGTGAATAATCTGTCAATTATGAGTGAATAATGATTGAATCAAGAATGAATCAGAAGGGAATTATGAGTGAATATTGAGTATAATATTGATAGAATCAGTGATGGAAAACGTTATTTGTGTAACGTTACACAATAACGTTATGTTATTAATTATAATAATTTATTATAATTTTTTTTTTAAATTTATTATTTTTAATTTTTTTTTTTCATGTCATAACGTTTTTGTGTCAACGTTACATAATTCGTCGGCTACACAAAAATATTAAAAATTTATAACGTTACACATAACGTTATGGTAACGTTACACATAACGTTATGTAGTGTATTAAACGTAACGTTTTCCATCACTGTAGAATACTGAGTTCGCAATGAGTGAATAATGATTTAAAACATTATTCATCTGTGAATAAAGAGTGAATTATCAATGAATAATGAGTAAATAATCTGTCAATTATGAGTGAATAATGATTGAATCAAGAATGAATCAGAAGGGAATTATGAGTGCATATTGAGTATAATACTGATAGAATACTGAATTCGCAATTAGTGAATAATGAGTTAAAAAATTATTCATCAGTGAATAAAGAGTCAATTATCAATGAATAATGAGTGAATAATCTGTCAATTATGAGTGAATAATGATTGAATCAAGAATAAATCAGAAGGGAATTATGAGTGAATATTGAGTATAACACTGATAGAATTCTGAGTTCGCAATGAGTGAATAATGAGTTAAAACATTATTCATCAGTGAATATAGAGTGAATTATTCATGAATAATGAGTGAGTAATCTGTCAATTATGAGTGAATAATGATTGAATCAAGAATGAATGAGAAGGGAATTATGAGTGAATATTGATTATAATACTGATAGAATGCTGAGTTCGCAATGAGTGAATAATGAGTTAAAACATTATTCATCAGTGAATAAAGAGTGAATTATCAATGAATAATGAGTGAATAATCTGTCAATTATAAGTGATTAATAAGTGAATAATAATTGAATCAAGAATTAATCAGAAGAGAATTATGAGTGAATATTGAGTATAATAATGATAGAATACTGAGTTCGCAATGAGTGAATAATGAGTTAAAACAATATTCATCAGTGAATAAAGAGTGAATTATCAATGAATGAATAACGAGTGAATAATCTGTCAATTATGAGTGAATAATGATTGAACAAGAATGAATCAGAAGGGAATTATGAGTGAATATTGAGTATAATACTGATAGAATACTGAGGTCGCAATGAGTGAATAATGAGTTAAAACATTATTCATCAGTGAATGAAGAGTGAATTATCAATGAATAATGAGTGAATAATCTGTCAATTATGAGTGATTTATGAGTGCATAATGATTGAATCAAGAATTAATCAGAAGGGAACTATGAGTGAATATTGAGTATAATACTGATAGAATACTGAGTTCGCAATGAGTGAATAATGAGTTAAAACATTATTCATCAGTGAATAAAGAGTGAATTATCAATGAATAAGGAGTGAATAATCTGTAAATTATGAGTTATTAATGAGTGAATAAAGATTGAATCAAGAATGAATCAGAAGGGAACTATGAGTGAATATTGAGTATAATACTGATAGAATACTGAGTTCGCAATGAGTGAATAATGAGTTAAAACATTATTCATCAGTGAATAAAGAGTCAATTATCAATGAATAATGAGTGAATAATCTGTCAATTATGAGTGAATAATGATTGAATCAAGAATAAATCAGAAGGGAATTATGAGTGAATATTGAGTATAATACTGATAGAATACTGAGTTCGCAATGAGTTAAAACATTATTCATCAGTGAGTAAAGAGTGAATTATCAATGAATAATGAGTGAATAATCTCTCAATTATGAGTGATTAATAAGTGAATAATGATTGAATCAAGAATTAATCAGAATGAAAACTGAAAACTGAATTCGCAATGAGTGAATAATGAGTTAAAATATTATTCATCAGTGAATAGAGTGCATTATCAATGAATAATGAGTCTGTCAAATATGAGTGATTAATGAGTGCATAATGATTGAATCAAGAATGAATCAGAAGGGAATTATGAGTGAATATTGAGTATAATACTGATAGAATGCTGAGTTCGCAATGAGTGAATAATGATTTAAAACATTATTCATCAGTGAATAAAAAGTCAATAATCAGTGAAAGTGAATAATGCGTTTAAAAATGCCTAAATTCTGGTAGAATTAATATTGAATGTACAATGGGTGAATAATGAATGAATACTTGATTCGTGAGTAATAAGTGAGTAGTTAATACATATGAATGAATATTGATTAAGTAACAGGTACTGACTAATAGTGAGAGTAAGTTGATAGTATTAAAAATACAAAAAGAGTAGAATTAGATAGGGACATGCAATAGCTAATTATTGTTCAATTCCTTGCAAAAATGTTTACAATTTGTTCATTCTGATTATTTCTTCGTTGTAGATCGTCGTCTACTGTAAGCGTGAAATAAAGCTGTTCAGTAGTATGAATATCAGGTACACCTCGGCTCTAGCGGAACGTCGTTGCTGCAGACAACGGCTCCCGAAATAATTACAAATCAATAAATTCTCAAATCATTTTGCCATTTTGCCATCAGCCATCTAGAAAACAAAGAAGAACTTTTTTTCAACAGAGTGTAAGAAGACGTGGGATCTGGTAAAAAATTGCGAGTGCCCAAAAATATTTTTTAAATATGATAGCTGTTCGATGAAATGGAATGCTAGGGAAAATATTGTAATGGGCTCGCAGAAATCAAGGCACACACAAATGTTTTTTTATAATTCCTATAGCTTAAATGATGGCTACTCTCTCCGGTAGCAGAAGAATATGAAAATAGATTATATGTCTAAATATAGTATGAAACCTGCAGAGAAAGCAATAACCTAAGCCGATCTTGCGATATTGTTAAACCTAAACTGACCTATTGGTAGAATGGCACAAAGTAAATTATTCGTCAAAATGCTTTTGTAAAAATTCAGGAATTCTCATCTTCTTGTTCCCGAAGGTAAAAATTTGGCTTTTGGTTTATCAGGTTTGGATTATAGTTTTTCAAAACGAGACCCCGGATCCCATTTTTGTATCAAAAGTATGACCGGGTTTTGAATTTTGTTTACATACCCTTTTAACTCTTTAACGGCATGGGAATAATATATTACAGTAAAACCTCGGTTTAAGAAGAATGCCCTGGATCTTATTTCCGATTGTCGCTTAGATTCGAATGTAAGAAATTTGATCATCTCGTATGGAAGATTATCCATCAATAGCATTTTTAAGTCAAATTCTAGTCGATTAGAAATGAACTAGGTCATTTATTAATCGATTATGATGAAATTGGATTTGCACGATGGAAATGGGATTCTAATCTGAGTTTTAGATAAAGCTTTCAAATAAGGTCAATTAGGAAGGAATTCATTTCATCTCAATCGGTTTAGAAATAACCTAGTTTCTTCCTAATCGCCCATATTCCAACACTTATCCTAAATATCATTTTAGAGTCCCAGTTTCATCGTACAAATCGGGTTTCATCATAATCTGTTAATAAACAGCCAAGTTCCTTACTAACTGAGCATATTCCAGCATTTCTTCTAACTAAGATTTTAGATCTCATGTCCATCGTATAAATAAAATTTCATTAGATTCGGTTAAGAAATAGCAAAGTTCCTTCTTAATTGGCCAGAATTTAACTTGAAATGCTATATTTGGATAAACTTCTGTAAGAGATGTTGAAATTTTCTGCGTTCGGATCTAAGATATAGTCAAGCCAAAGAAGCGATAGGCCAATCCCAATTAGTCCCTTAAACAGAGGTTTTTCTCTAGTACATATATTATCCTTATGAGGTTATAGAGTTACAGAACATATGGCGAAAAATGTTTAATTCATATAGGACAACTGAATTAAAAATAATCCGATTCAAAACTTTCTACAACAAACTGGCTAATGACAAGTTTTGCTCAAAACAAAAAAATTTCTGTTATTGCACTAAAAATGAAGTGATCAATTTCATAAAGCAGTCGGTATACAGTGAAATTTCCCGGTAATCTGGTGTGTTAGTTCGACCAAGGTATGAAAGTTGTGGTTTAATTATTTAAAATTTTAAATCATAATGTTCTGACTGAAAAGAATTATGGGCCCACCGAATTTGACTGTGTACCTACGTATAGCCAACAACAGATATTGTGCGGATGAAATGTTTCATTTTACGTTGTCAAAACATGAATACCGAAACGTGACCTTTTACAAAGCTAACGTATACCAGAATTACTGGAGATTTGGAATAACTGCCCTAAAAAATATCACTAAACATAGCGATCAAGGAAGTCTTATTGACACAGCTCGTTGCTCGTAATTAAATATATAACCTCAAAGAAGGTAATAGAAGGTAATTTAAAACGGAGCATTTAGGAATCCTAAATGTATTTCTTCACTTAATAAAGATCCAAATATACCAACCAAATATAAAATTGTCATCCCAATTGGAATGACAATTCTAACGAATTGCTCAAGACTACGTTACATTAATAGCAGAGATCTTTGAAAAATGGAGTACATTTAACCTAATGTTTTGTTTACAGTCTGATAGTCAGGCAGCAATTAAGAGCACTTATCAATAAGTGGTTTAAATCTAAAATACTTTACGAGTGCCACTTAGTTCAAGGATCATGACAATCAGAGAAAGGTTCTTGATGTTTGTTACGGAAAAAAATGGATAAGGTGAATGACACATACACATTTTTATTTCTGTGATAAATCGTAAATTGGAGGTAAAGTTTGACTCAATTGAATAGAGAATTAGAATTGAGGAATTTCCGGTCAGTACTAAATGAAAAATTTTGATCTGAAATGAGCTATTAGATATCCTTTTCCTAAACCCTTTCATTGATCGAACACCTGTTTCCAGTTTTAACAAAAATTGGCTTTAAGTAGCTATTATAATTAGCTTTAAGTAGACAAATAAATTGAAACTTCCCTAATCCCTGATTTTTAATCACCAAAAAAAACAACGCCTATTTCTGGGTAACTCGATAAAAAACATTTTTAATTAAGCGCAAATAAACCGACAACCTGATAATGAAAAATTTAAAAATGTACATAGAAATAAAAATAATCCCGGATTAGTTTTAATTTTTGAAAATTATATTGCAGGAAAGATATCAATAGACAGATAAGATTACCGGAAGGTTCATAACTATTCCTCACCATCTTAACTCCAAACTGTCAATGAACTGTATTGGTCAATAAAAGAGAACCCTATGTTATAATATACTCATTATACTTTTGTTTCTTCAATAATAATGATATCCGTTACTCACTGCTAGCAGTGATTTATCATTAATCACTGTTTTTCAATTTTGACATTTTATGTAGTAGTCTCTTGCCATTTTCATTATAATTAAATTGAGACGTCAAAATGCCGACAAAAATTATTTTAGGAGTATTTAAAGAATTTGATATAAAATGCAATGTTATTTTTCGGTCGTGGACAAAGTATTGTGTTCTACTCGCATATAGGTAATGGTTGTTATTCACGCAGATGATTTATGACACTCGGCTATCGGCTCGTGTCGGTTAACTTCTTATTCATGAATAACTGGTATCATTTTATGCTCATTACAAATATACTATTTTCTACTCCTGTGAGAAAACAAAACATTACTCACACTTAAATGCAATACTCTCGGGATAATTTAGCATAGTCACAAATTGAATTCATTACTCAATGTGTGCCATGATAAAACAATAAAACTTTAATGTTAAATATTAATTTTTCCATAGGTAGGCTTTGTTTTATTATTTTTTGTTTTTGAATGCGATTGTTTTTGTTTGCGATAAATTTTCGTGTGTGAAAATACGTTTTTTTTTTAAATTAAAACATATCAACTGAAGTAAATGTACAATAAAATACAAAAAAAATTAAATTATCGTTCGTTTGATAAAATATTATTTTGGGCAAAACAATCTATATCAGCAGCTCATATGGATAGATAATGATTTGAAAAGCGTAATATAAATTTAATCAATTAGAATTTTAAATGGTTTTGTAACAAATACTGTTTGATCAATGTGTCACCAAAGCGATATCAAATCAATTATTTCCAAAACCAATAAAATTTCTAGCTGCCACTTTGTTAATTGTTCAATTTATGTTCGTTTAATCCAATTAAAAACAATAAGAAGCTAATTAAATAAATAAATAAAAATTTCTTTAACTTACTTTTTTTTAATATTATAATAAATCGATTTTTTTCTTTTTGTATTTGATATAGATTTTATAAATAATAAATTAAATAATTATTCCAATTTTGTGTGTTATAGTTTTTTATTATAATAAACAATAATTAATTCACTCTGATTTTTCTTTATTTATTATACATAAATAAATTTCACTAAAATAAATATATGTATTATATACATAATAAATATAATATAACTTTTACACTATATATGGCACAATAAATATAATTTTTTTTTTTTTTTTAATTAAAAACACCGAAAAAAAACATTTTGCATCATAATCACTGTGCAAATATGTAACGACAACAATTTTTTTTGCCGTCTTTTTTTTATCTCATTATCAATAATTTTTTTTTATTTTTTTCCATAATCACAATAAAAAAAAAATTGGTCGTGTAATAAATTAACAACTCGAGACATAAACTAATAATAATAACTAATATTTAAATTCAAAATTAAACAAACAGCATAATAATTTAGTTAGGAAAAACGTATTTTCTTCTTATACAAGTAGGGTATCGCCGAGTAGTTGAAACGAGAACAACTAAAATTTGACTGAAGAACTACAAAAAACAATTTTTTTTTTACTTCTTTCGGTTTGGTAAATTTTTTCTTTTCAGCTTGACTTATAGTTTTTCTGTTGTGTATTTCTTGCTTGTATTTCTTTGCCCTGCATTCCATTCCTCTTTTCTTTTGTGTTGGGTATTTCTTACGTTATTCTTACAATAAAATATAATATTCGTACGTAAAATACAAAAGAAACAGCTTACACAGTTACACTAATACAAAAATAATAAATTTATACATAAGTGAGGTGTGCATGCATTCGAGTTGTGAATAGAGGTTGGTTTGAGTACATTGTATCGATGTGTGAAGTTCAAATTTTTTTGTAGCATCTGCTGTTTGCTTAACGTTTAAAATTGTACAAAAACGTATTGCAAAAAAATAAAAAATTTAACAAAACCAGAAATTACGAGGAATTACAGGAGGGAATTACATCTTTATTATATTTTACTGCTGTACAAAATACACTGAAAATCCTGAAAGAAGAAAATCTATTACTATGGAATCCTGTCAAAGACGGAAATTTTTGACATTACTAAAAAAAAGTTGTTAAGAAAACTACTATTGTATTGTATCGGATTGAAGTTTATGCCAAAATAATAAAATATACTGTGTTCTAAAGATATTCCAAATTTCACTCAACAAACTTTATTGGTGCACCAGAAATAAATAAATTTTTCAGTTTCGACTCAAAGAAAATGTTCAAAAAAATTTAAAAATAGATAATTATTTGTGTAAAAAGATTGAGTGGAATTTAATTTTAAATGACGTTCGTACGGGTCGCACTGATACGATCGAACTGGTTTTGAATCAGTACATACCATACTTACTTATAATTGAAAAACCACTCCGCTAATGCATACAATCAGAAATCTCTGGGATTCTTCAATTCTTTGAGTGACAGTGAAACTACATTAAATCTTCAAATATTGAAGATTCGCTTATTGAGGTTCGCATGCTCGGGTTGCATCGATATGACCAAAGTTATTTTCAATACATATGTATTTAAATTAGGAGAAAAAAGTGTTTGTGTCATAGTGAAAATCAACTGGACCACAAATAGCCCACAAATTCAGAGCCAGAAAAATCGAAAATCTGTAATTGTGCTCCGATTTCGATGGTTGATACCTCTTTCAATAGGTGTTGAGACCTGTAATCGTCATGCTAACGGTCATTTGGATCGCTCGAATATTTCTACACATTTCGCAGAAAATTTAATTTTATGGAAAATCAACTGAACTACAGCCCACAAATTCAGAGCCAGAAAAATCGAAAATCTGCAATTGTGCTCCGATTTCGATGGTTGATACCTATTTCAATAGGTGTTGAGACCTACATTTGTCGTACCAGCGGTCATTTGGATCGCTCGAATATTTCTACACATTTCGCAGAAAATTTAATTTTATGGAAAATCAACTGAACTATAGCTCACAAATTCAGAGCCAGAAAAATCGAAAATCTGCAATTGTGCTCCGATTTCGATGGTTGATACTTCTTTCAATAGGCGTTGAGACCTGTAATCGGCATGCCAACGGTTATTTGGATCGCTCGAATATTTCTACACATTTCGCAGAAAAATTAATTTTATTGAAAATCAACTGATCTATAGCCCACAAATTCAGAGCCAGAAAAATCGAAAATCTGCAATTGTGCTCCGATTTCGATGGTTGATACCTCTATCAATAGGCGTTGAGACCTGTAATCGTCATGTTAACGGTCATTTGGATCGCTCGAATATTTCTACACATTTCGCAGAAAATTTAATTTTATTGAAAATCAACTGAACTATAGCCCACAAATTCAGAGCCAGAAAAATCGAAAATCTACAATTGTGCTCCGATTTCGATGGTTGATACCTTTATCAATAGGCGTTGAGACCTGTAATCGTCATGCCAACGGTCATTTGGATCGCTCGAATATTTCTACACATTTCGCAGAAAATTCAATTTTATTGAAAATCAACTGAACTATAGCCCACAAATTCAGAGCCAGAAAAATCGAAAATCTACAATTGTGCTCCGATTTCGATGGTTGATACCTCTATCAATGGGTGTTGAAACCTGTAATCGGCATGCCAACGGTTATTTGGATCGCTCGAATATTTCTACACATTTCGCAGAAAATTCAATTTTATGGAAAATCAACTGGACTATAGCCCACAAATTCAGAGCCAGAAAAATCGAAAATCTACAATTGTGCACCGATTTCGATGGTTGATACCTTTATCAATAGGTGTTGAGACCTGTAATCGTCATGTTAACGGTCATTTGGATCGCTCGAATATTTCTACACATTTCGCAGAAAAATTAATTTTATTGAAAATCAACTGATCTATAGCCCACAAATTCAGAGCCAGAAAAATCGAAAATCTGCAATTGTGCACCGATTTCGATGGTTGATACCTCTATCAATAGGCGTTGAGACCTGTAATCGTCATGTTAACGGTCATTTGGATCGCTCGAATATTTCTACACATTTCACAGAAAATTTAATTTTATGGAAAATCAACTGAACTATAGCCCACAAATTCAGAGCCAGAAAAATCGAAAATCTACAATTGTGCTCCGATTTCGATGGTTGATACCTTTATCAATAGGTGTTGAGACCTGTAATCGTCATGTTAACGGTCATTTGGATCGCTCGAATATTTCTACACATTTCGCAGAAAAATTAATTTTATTGAAAATCAACTGATCTATAGCCCACAAATTCAGAGCCAGAAAAATCGAAAATCTGCAATTGTGCTCCGATTTCGATGGTTGATACCTCTATCAATAGGCGTTGAGACCTGTAATCGTCATGTTAACGGTCATTTGGATCGCTCGAATATTTCTACACATTTCACAGAAAATTTAATTTTATGGAAAATCAACTGAACTATAGCCCACAAATTCAGAGCCAGAAAAATCGAAAATCTACAATTGTGCTCCGATTTCGATGGTTGATACCTCTATCATTGGGTGTTGAAACCTGTAATCGTCATGCCAACGGTTATTTGGATCGCTCGAATATTTCTACACATTTCGCAGAAAATTCAATTTTATGGAAAATCAACTGGACTATAGCCCACAAATTCAGAGCCAGAAAAATCGAAAATCTACAATTGTGCACCGATTTCGATGGTTGATACCTTTATCAATAGGTGTTGAGACCTGTAATCGTCATGTTAACGGTCATTTGGATCGCTCGAATATTTCTACACATTTCGCAGAAAAATTAATTTTATTGAAAATCAACTGATCTATAGCCCACAAATTCAGAGCCAGAAAAATCGAAAATCTGCAATTGTGCTCCGATTTCGATGGTTGATACCTCTATCAATAGGCGTTGAGACCTGTAATCGTCATGCCAACGGTCATTTGGATCGCTCGAATATTTCTACACATTTCACAGAAAATTTAATTTTATGGAAAATCAACTGAACTATAGCCCACAAATTCAGAGCCAGAAAAATCGAAAATCTGCAATTGTGCTCCGATTTCGATGGTTGATACCTCTATCAATAGGCGTTGAGACCTGTAATCGTCATGTTAACGGTCATTTGGATCGCTTGAATATTTCTACACATTTCACAGAAAATTTAATTTTATTGAAAATCAACTGAACTATAGCCCACAAATTCAGAGCCAGAAAAAACGAAAATCTACAATTGTGCTCCGATTTCGATGGTTGATACCTTTATCAATAGGCGTTGAGACCTGTAATCGTCATGCCAACGGTCATTTGGATCGCTCGAATATTTCTACACATTTCGCAGAAAAATTAATTTTATGGAAAATCAACTGAACTATAGCCCACAAATTCAGAGCCAGAAAAATCGAAAATCTACAATTGTGCTCCGATTTCGATGGTTGATACCTTTATCAATAGGCGTTGAGACCTGTAATCGTCATGCCAACGGTCATTTGGATCGCTCGAATATTTCTACACATTTCGCAGAAAAATTAATTTTATGGAAAATCAACTGATTTATAGCCCACAAATTCAGAGCCAGAAAAATCGAAAATCTACAATTGTGCTCCGATTTCGATGGTTGATACCTCTATCAATAGGCGTTGAGACCTGTAATCGTCATGTTAACGGTCATTTGGATCGCTCGAATATTTCTACACATTTCGCAGAAAATTTAATTTTATGGAAAATCAACTGAACTATAGCCCACAAATTCAGAGCCAGAAAAATCGAAAATCTACAATTGTGCTCCGATTTCGATGGTTGATACCTTTATCAATAGGCGTTGAGACCTGTAATCGTCATGCCAACGGTCATTTGGATCGCTCGAATATTTCTACACATTTCGCAGAAAAATTAATTTTATGGAAAATCAACTGATCTATAGCCCACAAATTCAGAGCCAGAAAAATCGAAAATCTGCAATTGTGCTCCGATTTCGATGGTTGATACCTCTATCAATAGGCGTTGAGACCTGTAATCGTCATGTTAACGGTCATTTGGATCGCTCGAATATTTCTACACATTTCGCAGAAAATTTAATTTTATGGAAAATCAACTGAACTATAGCCCACAAATTCAGAGCCAGAAAAATCGAAAATCTACAATTGTGCTCCGATTTCGATGGTTGATACCTTTATCAATAGGCGTTGAGACCTGTAATCGTCATGCCAACGGTCATTTGGATCGCTCGAATATTTCTACACATTTCGCAGAAAATTCAATTTTATGGAAAATCAACTGATCTATAGCCCACAAATTCAGAGCCAGAAAAATCGAAAATCTATAATTGTGCTCCGATTTCGATGGTTGATACCTTTATCAATAGGCGTTGAGACCTGTAATCGTCATGCCAACGGTCATTTGGATCGCTCGAATATTTCTACACATTTCGCAGAAAATTCAATTTTATGGAAAATCAACTGATCTATAGCCCACAAATTCAGAGCCAGAAAAATCGAAAACCTACAATTGTGCTCCGATTTCGATGGTTGATACCTCTATCAATAGGCGTTGAGACCTGTAATCGTCATGCCAACAGACATTTTGATCGCTCGAATATTTCTACACATTTCGCAGAAAATTTAATTTTATGGAAAATCAACTGAACTATAGCCCAGCCCACAAATTCAGAGCCAGAAAAATCGAAAACCTACAATTGTGCTCCGATTTCGATGGTTGATACCTCCATCAATAGGCGTTGAGACCTGTAATCGTCATGCCAACGGTCATTTGGATCGCTCGAATATTTCTACACATTTCGCAGAAAATTCAATTTTATGGAAAATCAACTGAACTATAGCCCACAAATTCAGAGCCAGAAAAATCGAAAATCTGCAATTGTGCTCCGATTTCGATGGTTGATACCTCTATCAATAGGCGTTGAGACCTGTAATCGTCATGCCAACGGTCATTTGGATCGCTCGAATATTTCTACACATTTCACAGAAAATTCAATTTTATTGAAAATCAACTGAACTATAGCCCACAAATTCAGAGCCAGAAAAATCGAAAATCTGCAATTGTGCTCCGATTTCGATGGTTGATACCTTTATCAATAGGCGTTGAGACCTTTAATCGTCATGCCAACGGTCATTTGGATCGCTCGAATATTTCTACACATTTCGCAGAAAATTCAATTTTATGGAAAATCAACTGAACTATAGCCCACAAATTCGGAGCCAGAAAAATCGAAAATCTGCAATTGTGCTCCGATTTCGATGGTTGATACCTCTATCAATAGGCATTGAGACCTGTAATCGTCATGCCAACGGTCATTTGGATCGCTCGAATATTTCTACACATTTCACAGAAAATTCAATTTCCCACAAATTCAGAGCCAGAAAAATCGAAAATCTGCAATTGTGCTCCGATTTCGATGGTTGATACCTCTATCAATAGGCGTTGAGACCTGTAGTCGTCATGCCAACGGTCATTTGGATCGCTCGAATATTTCTACACATTTCGCAGAAAATTCAATTTTATGGAAAATCAACTGGACTATAGCCCACAAATTCGGAGCCAGAAAAATCGAAAATCTGCAATTGTGCTCCGATTTCGATGGTTGATACCTCTATCAATAGGCATTGAGACCTGTAATCGTCATGCCAACGGTCATTTGGATCGCTCGAATATTTCTACAGATTTCACAGAAAATTCAATTTTATGGAAAATCAACTGGACTATAGCCCACAAATTCGGAGCCAGAAAAATCGAAAATCTGCAATTGTGCTCCGATTTCGATGGTTGATACCTTTATCAATAGGCGTTGAGACCTGTAATCGTCATGCCAACGGTCATTTGGATCGCTCGAATATTTCTACACATTTCGCAGAAAATTCAATTTTATGGAAAATCAACTGAACTATAGCCCACAAATTCGGAGCCAGAAAAATCGAAAATCTGCAATTGTGCTCCGATTTCGATGGTTGATACCTCTATCAATAGGCATTGAGACCTGTAATCGTCATGCCAACGGTCATTTGGATCGCTCGAATATTTCTACACATTTCACAGAAAATTCAATTTTATTGAAAATCAACTGAACTATAGCCCACAAATTCAGAGCCAGAAAAATCGAAAATCTGCAATTGTGCTCCGATTTCGATGGTTGATACCTTTATCAATAGGCGTTGAGACCTGTAATCGTCATGCCAACGGTCATTTGGATCGCTCGAATATTTCTACACATTTCGCAGAAAATTCAATTTTATGGAAAATCAACTGAACTATAGCCCACAAATTCGGAGCCAGAAAAATCGAAAATCTGCAATTGTGCTCCGATTTCGATGGTTGATACCTCTATCAATAGGCATTGAGACCTGTAATCGTCATGCCAACGGTCATTTGGATCGCTCGAATATTTCTACACATTTCGCAGAAAATTCAATTTTATGGAAAATCAACTGAACTATAGCCCACAAATTCAGAGCCAGAAAAATCGAAAATCTGCAATTGTGCTCCGATTTCGATGGTTGATACCTCTATCAATAGGCGTTGAGACCTGTAATCGTCATGCCAACGGTCATTTGGATCGCTCGAATATTTCTACACATTTCACAGAAAATTCAATTTTATTGAAAATCAACTGAACTATAGCCCACAAATTCAGAGCCAGAAAAATCGAAAATCTGCAATTGTGCTCCGATTTTGATGGTTGATACCTTTATCAATAGGCGTTGAGACCTTTAATCGTCATGCCAACGGTCATTTGGATCGCTCGAATATTTCTACACATTTCGCAGAAAATTCAATTTTATGGAAAATCAACTGAACTATAGCCCACAAATTCGGAGCCAGAAAAATCGAAAATCTGCAATTGTGCTCCGATTTCGATGGTTGATACCTCTATCAATAGGCATTGAGACCTGTAATCGTCATGCCAACGGTCATTTGGATCGCTCGAATATTTCTACACATTTCACAGAAAATTCAATTCCCCACAAATTCAGAGCCAGAAAAATCGAAAATCTGCAATTGTGCTCCGATTTCGATGGTTGATACCTCTATCAATAGGCGTTGAGACCTGTAGTCGTCATGCCAACGGTCATTTGGATCGCTCGAATATTTCTACACATTTCGCAGAAAATTCAATTTTATGGAAAATCAACTGGACTATAGCCCACAAATTCGGAGCCAGAAAAATCGAAAATCTGCAATTGTGCTCCGATTTCGATGGTTGATACCTCTATCAATAGGCATTGAGACCTGTAATCGTCATGCCAACGGTCATTTGGATCGCTCGAATATTTCTACAGATTTCACAGAAAATTCAATTTTATGGAAAATCAACTGGACTATAGCCCACAAATTCGGAGCCAGAAAAATCGAAAATCTGCAATTGTGCTCCGATTTCGATGGTTGATACCTTTATCAATAGGCGTTGAGACCTGTAATCGTCATGCCAACGGTCATTTGGATCGCTCGAATATTTCTACACATTTCGCAGAAAATTCAATTTTATGGAAAATCAACTGAACTATAGCCCACAAATTCGGAGCCAGAAAAATCGAAAATCTGCAATTGTGCTCCGATTTCGATGGTTGATACCTCTATCAATAGGCATTGAGACCTGTAATCGTCATGCCAACGGTCATTTGGATCGCTCGAATATTTCTACACATTTCACAGAAAATTCAATTTTATTGAAAATCAACTGAACTATAGCCCACAAATTCAGAGCCAGAAAAATCGAAAATCTGCAATTGTGCTCCGATTTCGATGGTTGATACCTTTATCAATAGGCGTTGAGACCTGTAATCGTCATGCCAACGGTCATTTGGATCGCTCGAATATTTCTACACATTTCGCAGAAAATTCAATTTTATGGAAAATCAACTGAACTATAGCCCACAAATTCGGAGCCAGAAAAATCGAAAATCTGCAATTGTGCTCCGATTTCGATGGTTGATACCTCTATCAATAGGCATTGAGACCTGTAATCGTCATGCCAACGGTCATTTGGATCGCTCGAATATTTCTACACATTTCACAGAAAATTCAATTTTATTGAAAATCAACTGAACTATAGCCCACAAATTCAGAGCCAGAAAAATCGAAAATCTGCAATTGTGCTCCGATTTCGATGGTTGATACCTCTATCAATAGGCATTGAGACCTGTAATCGTCATGCCAACGGTCATTTGGATCGCTCGAATATTTCTACACATTTCACAGAAAATTCAATTTTATTGAAAATCAACTGAACTATAGCCCACAAATTCAGAGCCAGAAAAATCGAAAATCTACAATTGTGCTCCGATTTCGATGGTTGATACCTTTATCAATAGGCGTTGAGACCTGTAATCGTCATGTTAACGGTCATTTGGATCGCTCGAATATTTCTACACATTTCGCAGAAAATTTAATTTTATGGAAAATCAACTGAACTATAGCCCACAAATTCAGAGCCAGAAAAATCGAAAATCTACAATTGTGCTCCGATTTCGATGGTTGATACCTTTATCAATAGGCGTTGAGACCTGCAATCGTCATGCCAACGGTCATTTGGATCGCTCGAATATTTCTACACATTTCGCAGAAAAATTAATTTTATGGAAAATCAACTGATCTATAGCCCACAAATTCAGAGCCAGAAAAATCGAAAATCTGCAATTGTGCTCCGATTTCGATGGTTGATACCTCTATCAATAGGCGTTGAGACCTGTAATCGTCATGTTAACGGTCATTTGGATCGCTCGAATATTTCTACACATTTCGCAGAAAATTCAATTTTATGGAAAATCAACTGATCTATAGCCCACAAATTCAGAGCCAGAAAAATCGAAAATCTATAATTGTGCTCCGATTTCGATGGTTGATACCTTTATCAATAGGCGTTGAGACCTGTAATCGTCATGCCAACGGTCATTTGGATCGCTCGAATATTTCTACACATTTCGCAGAAAATTCAATTTTATGGAAAATCAACTGATCTATAGCCCACAAATTCAGAGCCAGAAAAATCGAAAACCTACAATTGTGCTCCGATTTCGATGGTTGATACCTCTATCAATAGGCGTTGAGACCTGTAATCGTCATGCCAACAGACATTTTGATCGCTCGAATATTTCTACACATTTCGCAGAAAATTTAATTTTATGGAAAATCAACTGAACTATAGCCCAGCCCACAAATTCAGAGCCAGAAAAATCGAAAATCTACAATTGTGCTCCGATTTCGATGGTTGATACCTCCATCAATAGGCGTTGAGACCTGTAATCGTCATGCCAACGGTCATTTGGATCGCTCGAATATTTCTACACATTTCGCAGAAAATTCAATTTTATGGAAAATCAACTGAACTATAGCCCACAAATTCAGAGCCAGAAAAATCGAAAATCTGCAATTGTGCTCCGATTTCGATGGTTGATACCTCTATCAATAGGCGTTGAGACCTGTAATCGTCATGCCAACGGTCATTTGGATCGCTCGAATATTTCTACACATTTCACAGAAAATTCAATTTTATTGAAAATCAACTGAACTATAGCCCACAAATTCAGAGCCAGAAAAATCGAAAATCTGCAATTGTGCTCCGATTTCGATGGTTGATACCTTTATCAATAGGCGTTGAGACCTTTAATCGTCATGCCAACGGTCATTTGGATCGCTCGAATATTTCTACACATTTCACAGAAAATTCAATTTTATGGAAAATCAACTGAACTATAGCCCACAAATTCGGAGCCAGAAAAATCGAAAATCTGCAATTGTGCTCCGATTTCGATGGTTGATACCTCTATCAATAGGCATTGAGACCTGTAATCGTCATGCCAACGGTCATTTGGATCGCTCGAATATTTCTACACATTTCACAGAAAATTCAATTCCCCACAAATTCAGAGCCAGAAAAATCGAAAATCTGCAATTGTGCTCCGATTTCGATGGTTGATACCTCTATCAATAGGCGTTGAGACCTGTAATCGTCATGCCAACGGTCATTTGGATCGCTCGAATATTTCTACACATTTCGCAGAAAATTCAATTTTATGGAAAATCAACTGGACTATAGCCCACAAATTCGGAGCCAGAAAAATCGAAAATCTGCAATTGTGCTCCGATTTCGATGGTTGATACCTCTATCAATAGGCATTGAGACCTGTAATCGTCATGCCAACGGTCATTTGGATCGCTCGAATATTTCTACAGATTTCACAGAAAATTCAATTTTATGGAAAATCAACTGGACTATAGTCCACAAATTCGGAGCCAGAAAAATCGAAAATCTGCAATTGTGCTCCGATTTCGATGGTTGATACCTTTATCAATAGGCGTTGAGACCTGTAATCGTCATGCCAACGGTCATTTGGATCGCTCGAATATTTCTACACATTTCGCAGAAAATTCAATTTTATGGAAAATCAACTGAACTATAGCCCACAAATTCGGAGCCAGAAAAATCGAAAATCTGTAATTGTGCTCCGATTTCGATGGTTGATACCTCTATCAATAGGCATTGAGACCTGTAATCGTCATGCCAACGGTCATTTGGATCGCTCGAATATTTCTACACATTTCACAGAAAATTCAATTTTATTGAAAATCAACTGAACTATAGCCCACAAATTCAGAGCCAGAAAAATCGAAAATCTGCAATTGTGCTCCGATTTCGATGGTTGATAGCTCTATCAATAGGCGTTGAGACCTGTAATCGTCATGCCAACGGTCATTTGGATCGCTCGAATATTTCTACACATTTCGCAGAAAATTCAATTTTATGGAAAATCAACTGAACTATAGCCCACAAATTCAGAGCCAGAAAAATCGAAAATCTGCAATTGTGCTCCGATTTCGATGGTTGATACCTTTATCAATAGGCGTTGAGACCTTTAATCGTCATGCCAACGGTCATTTGGATCGCTCGAATATTTCTACACATTTCACAGAAAATTCAATTTTATGGAAAATCAACTGAACTATAGCCCAGCCCTCAAATTCGGAGCCAGAAAAATCGAAAATCTGCAATTGTGCTCCGATTTCGATGGTTGATACCTCTATCAATAGGCATTGAGACCTGTAATCGTCATGTTAACGGTCATTTGGATCGCTCGAATATTTCTACACATTTCACAGAAAATTCAATTTTATTGAAAATCAACTGAACTATAGCCCACAAATTCAGAGCCAGAAAAATCGAAAATCTGCAATTGTGCTCCGATTTCGATGGTTGATACCTCTATCAATAGGCGTTGAGACCTGTAATCGTCATGCCAACGGTCATTTGGATCGCTCGAATATTTCTACACATTTCGCAGAAAATTCAATTTTATGGAAAATCAACTGGACTATAGCCCACAAATTCGGAGCCAGAAAAATCGAAAATCTGCAATTGTGCTCCGATTTCGATGGTTGATACCTCTATCAATAGGCATTGAGACCTGTAATCGTCATGCCAACGGTCATTTGGATCGCTCGAATATTTCTACAGATTTCACAGAAAATTCAATTTTATGGAAAATCAACTGGACTATAGCCCACAAATTCGGAGCCAGAAAAATCGAAAATCTGCAATTGTGCTCCGATTTCGATGGTTGATACCTTTATCAATAGGCGTTGAGACCTGTAATCGTCATGCCAACGGTCATTTGGATCGCTCGAATATTTCTACACATTTCGCAGAAAATTCAATTTTATGGAAAATCAACTGAACTATAGCCCACAAATTCGGAGCCAGAAAAATCGAAAATCTGTAATTGTGCTCCGATTTCGATGGTTGATACCTCTATCAATAGGCATTGAGACCTGTAATCGTCATGCCAACGGTCATTTGGATCGCTCGAATATTTCTACACATTTCGCAGAAAATTCAATTTTATGGAAAATCAACTGAACTATAGCCCACAAATTCGGAGCCAGAAAAATCGAAAATCTGCAATTGTGCTCCGATTTCGATGGTTGATACCTCTATCAATAGGCATTGAGACCTGTAATCGTCATGCCAACGGTCATTTGGATCGCTCGAATATTTCTACACATTTCACAGAAAATTCAATTTTATTGAAAATCAACTGAACTATAGCCCACAAATTCAGAGCCAGAAAAATCGAAAATCTGCAATTGTGCTCCGATTTCGATGGTTGATACCTTTATCAATAGGCGTTGAGACCTGTAATCGTCATGCCAACGGTCATTTGGATCGCTCGAATATTTCTACACATTTCGCAGAAAATTCAATTTTATGGAAAATCAACTGGACTATAGCCCACAAATTCGGAGCCAGAAAAATCGAAAATCTGCAATTGTGCTCCGATTTCGATGGTTGATACCTCTTTCAATAGGCGTTGAGACCTGTAATCGTCATGCTAATGGTCATTTGGATCGCTCGAATATTTCTACATATTTCGCAGAAAATTCAATTTTATGGAAAATCAACTGGACTATAGCCGACAAATTCGGAGCCAGAAAAATCGAAAATCTGCAATTGTGCTCCGATTTCGATGGTTGATACCTCTTTCAATAGGCGTTGAGACCTGTAATCGTCATGCCAACAGTCATATGGTTCGCTCGAATATTTCTACACATTTCGCAGAAAATTCAATTTTATGGAAAATCAACTGGACTATAGCCCACAAATTCGGAGCCAGAAAAATCGAAAATCTGCAATTGTGCTCCGATTTCGATGGTTGATACCTCTTTCAATAGGCGTTGAGACCTGTAATCGTCATGCTAATGGTCATTTGGATCGCTCGAATATTTCTACACATTTCGCAGAAAATTCAATTTTATGGAAAATCAACTGAACTATAGCCCACAAATTCAGAGCCAGAAAAATCGAAAATCTGCAATTGTGCTCCGATTTCGATGGTTGATACCTTTATCAATAGGCGTTGAGACCTGTAATCGTCATGCCAACGGTCATTTGGATCGCTCGAATATTTCTACACATTTCGCAGAAAATTCAATTTTATGGAAAATCAACTGAACTATAGCCCACAAATTCGGAGCCAGAAAAATCGAAAATCTACAATTGTGCTCCGATTTCGATGGTTGATAGCTCTATCAATAGGCATTGAGACCTGTAATCGTCATGCCAACGGTCATTTGGATCGCTCGAATATTTCTACACATTTCACAGAAAATTCAATTTTATTGAAAATCAACTGAACTATAGCCCACAAATTCAGAGCCAGAAAAATCGAAAATCTGCAATTGTGCTCCGATTTCGATGGTTGATACCTCTATCAATAGGCGTTGAGACCTGTAATCGTCATGCCAACGGTCATTTGGATCGCTCGAATATTTCTACACATTTCGCAGAAAATTCAATTTTATGGAAAATCAACTGGACTATAGCCCACAAATTCGGAGCCAGAAAAATCGAAAATCTGCAATTGTGCTCCGATTTCGATGGTTGATACCTCTATCAATAGGCATTGAGACCTGTAATCGTCATGCCAACGGTCATTTGGATCGCTCGAATATTTCTACACATTTCACAGAAAATTCAATTTTATTGAAAATCAACTGAACTATAGCCCACAAATTCAGAGCCAGAAAAATAGAAAATCTGCAATTGTGCTCCGATTTCGATGGTTGATACCTCTATCAATAGGCGTTGAGACCTGTAATCGTCATGCCAACGGTCATTTGGATCGCTCGAATATTTCTACACATTTCGCAGAAAATTCAATTTTATGGAAAATCAACTGGACTATAGCCCACAAATTCGGAGCCAGAAAAATCGAAAATCTGCAATTGTGCTCCGATTTCGATGGTTGATACCTCTTTCAATAGGCGTTGAGACCTGTAATCGTCATGCCAACAGTCATTTGGATCGCTCGAATATTTCTACACATTTCGCAGAAAATTCAATTTTATGGAAAATCAACTGGACTATAGCCCACAAATTCGGAGCCAGAAAAATCGAAAATCTGCAATTGTGCTCCGATTTTGATGGTTGATACCTCTATCAATAGGCATTGAGACCTGTAATCGTCATGCCAACGGTTATTTGGATCGCTCGAATATTTCTACACATTTCACAGAAAATTCAATTTTATTGAAAATCAACTGAACTATAGCCCACAAATTCAGAGCCAGAAAAATCGAAAATCTGCAATTGTGCCCCGATTTCGATGGTTGATACCTTTTTCAATAGGCGTTGAGACCTTTAATCGTCATGCCAACGGTCATTTGGATCGCTCGAATATTTCTACACATTTCACAGAAAATTCAATTTTATTGAAAATCAACTGAACTATAGCCCACAAATTCAGAGCCAGAAAAATCGAAAATCTGTAATTGTGCTCCGATTTCGATGGTTGATACCTCTATCAATAGGCGTTGAGATCTGTAATTGTCATGCCAACGGTCATTTGGATCGCTCGAATATTTCTACACATTTCACAGAAAATTCGATTTTATGGAAAATCAACTGAACTATAGCCCAGCCCTCAAATTCAGAGCCAGAAAAATCGAAAATCTACAATTGTGCTCCGATTTCGATGGTTGATACCTCTATCAATAGGCGTTGAGACCTGTAATCGTCATGCCAACGGTCATTTGGATCGCTCGAATATTTCTACACATTTCACAGAAAATTCAGTTTTATTGAAAATCAACTGAACTATAGCCCACAAATTCAGAGCCAGAAAAATCGAAAATCTGCAATTGTGCTTCGATTTCGATGGTTGATAGCTCTTTCAATAGGTGTTGAGACCTGTAATCGTCATGTTAACGGTCATTTGGATCGCTCGAATATTTCTACACATTTCGCAGAAAATTTAATTTTATTGAAAATCAACTGAACTATAGCCCAGCCCTCAAATTCAGAGCCAGAAAAATCGAAAATCTGCAATTGTGCTCCGATTTCGATGGTTGATAGCTCTATCAATAGGCGTTGAGACCTGTCATCGTCATGGCAACGGTCATTTGGATCGCTCGAATATTTCTACACATTTCACAGAAAATTCAGTTTTATTGAAAATCAACTGAACTATAGCCCACAAATTCAGAGCCAGAAAAATCGAAAATCTGCAATTGTGCCCCGATTTCGATGGTTGATACCTTTTTCAATAGGCGTTGAGACCTTTAATCGTCATGCCAACGGTCATTTGGATCGCTCGAATATTTCTACACATTTCACAGAAAATTCAATTTTATTGAAAATCAACTGAACTATAGCCCACAAATTCAGAGCCAGAAAAATCGAAAATCTGTAATTGTGCTCCGATTTCGATGGTTGATACCTCTATCAATAGGCATTGAGACCTGTAATTGTCATGCCAACGATCATTTGGATCGCTCGAATATTTCTACACATTTCACAGAAAATTCGATTTTATGGAAAATCAACTGAACTATAGCCCAGCCCTCAAATTCAGAGCCAGAAAAATCGAAAATCTGCAATTGTGCTCCGATTTTGATGGTTGATACCTCTATCAATAGGCATTGAGACCTGTAATCGTCATGCCAACGGTTATTTGGATCGCTCGAATATTTCTACACATTTCACAGAAAATTCAATTTTATTGAAAATCAACTGAACTATAGCCCACAAATTCAGAGCCAGAAAAATCGAAAATCTGCAATTGTGCCCCGATTTCGATGGTTGATACCTTTTTCAATAGGCGTTGAGACCTTTAATCGTCATGCCAACGGTCATTTGGATCGCTCGAATATTTCTACACATTTCACAGAAAATTCAATTTTATTGAAAATCAACTGAACTATAGCCCACAAATTCAGAGCCAGAAAAATCGAAAATCTGTAATTGTGCTCCGATTTCGATGGTTGATACCTCTATCAATAGGCGTTGAGACCTGTAATTGTCATGCCAACGGTCATTTGGATCGCTCGAATATTTCTACACATTTCACAGAAAATTCGATTTTATGGAAAATCAACTGAACTATAGCCCAGCCCTCAAATTCAGAGCCAGAAAAATCGAAAATCTACAATTGTGCTCCGATTTCGATGGTTGATACCTCTATCAATAGGCGTTGAGACCTGTAATCGTCATGCCAACGGTCATTTGGATCGCTCGAATATTTCTACACATTTCACAGAAAATTCAGTTTTATTGAAAATCAACTGAACTATAGCCCACAAATTCAGAGCCAGAAAAATCGAAAATCTGCAATTGTGCTTCGATTTCGATGGTTGATAGCTCTTTCAATAGGTGTTGAGACCTGTAATCGTCATGTTAACGGTCATTTGGATCGCTCGAATATTTCTACACATTTCGCAGAAAATTTAATTTTATTGAAAATCAACTGAACTATAGCCCAGCCCTCAAATTCAGAGCCAGAAAAATCGAAAATCTACAATTGTGCTCCGATTTCGATGGTTGATACCTCTATCAATAGGCGTTGAGACCTGTAATCGTCATGCCAACGGTCATTTGGATCGCTCGAATATTTCTACACATTTCACAGAAAATTCAGTTTTATAGAAAATCAACTGGACTATAGCCCACAAATTCGGAGCCAGAAAAATCGAAAATCTGCAATTGTGCTCCGATTTCGATGGTTGATACCTCTTTCAATAGGCGTTGAGACCTGTAATCGTCATGCTAATGGTCATTTGGATCGCTCGAATATTTCTACATATTTCGCAGAAAATTCAATTTTATGGAAAATCAACTGGACTGTAGCCGACAAATTCGGAGCCAGAAAAATCGAAAATCTGCAATTGTGCTCCGATTTCGATGGTTGATACCTCTTTCAATAGGCGTTGAGACCTGTAATCGTCATGCCAACAGTCATATGGATCGCTCGAATATTTCTACACATTTCGCAGAAAATTCAATTTTATGGAAAATCAACTGGACTATAGCCCACAAATTCGGAGCCAGAAAAATCGAAAATCTGCAATTGTGCTCCGATTTCGATGGTTGATACCTCTTTCAATAGGCGTTGAGACCTGTAATCGTCATGCTAATGGTCATTTGGATCGCTCGAATATTTCTACACATTTCGCAGAAAATTCAATTTTATGGAAAATCAACTGAACTATAGCCCACAAATTCAGAGCCAGAAAAATCGAAAATCTGCAATTGTGCTCCGATTTCGATGGTTGATACCTTTATCAATAGGCGTTGAGACCTGTAATCGTCATGCCAACGGTCATTTGGATCGCTCGAATATTTCTACACATTTCGCAGAAAATTCAATTTTATGGAAAATCAACTGAACTATAGCCCACAAATTCGGAGCCAGAAAAATCGAAAATCTACAATTGTGCTCCGATTTCGATGGTTGATACCTCTATCAATAGGCATTGAGACCTGTAATCGTCATGCCAACGGTCATTTGGATCGCTCGAATATTTCTACACATTTCACAGAAAATTCAATTTTATGGAAAATCAACTGAACTATAGCCCACAAATTCAGAGCCAGAAAAATCGAAAATCTGCAATTGTGCTCCGATTTCGATGGTTGATACCTCTATCAATAGGCGTTGAGACCTGTAATCGTCATGCCAACGGTCATTTGGATCGCTCGAATATTTCTACACATTTCGCAGAAAATTCAATTTTATGGAAAATCAACTGGACTATAGCCCACAAATTCGGAGCCAGAAAAATCGAAAATCTGCAATTGTGCTCCGATTTCGATGGTTGATACCTCTATCAATAGGCATTGAGACCTGTAATCGTCATGCCAACGGTCATTTGGATCGCTCGAATATTTCTACACATTTCACAGAAAATTCAATTTTATTGAAAATCAACTGAACTATAGCCCACAAATTCAGAGCCAGAAAAATCGAAAATCTGCAATTGTGCTCCGATTTCGATGGTTGATACCTCTATCAATAGGCGTTGAGACCTGTAATCGTCATGCCAACGGTCATTTGGATCGCTCGAATATTTCTACACATTTCGCAGAAAATTCAATTTTATTGAAAATCAACTGAACTCTAGCCCACAAATTCAGAGCCAGAAAAATCGAAAATCTGCAATTGTGCCCCGATTTCGATGGTTGATACCTTTTTCAATAGGCGTTGAGACCTTTAATCGTCATGCCAACGGTCATTTGGATCGCTCGAATATTTCTACACATTTCACAGAAAATTCAATTTTATTGAAAATCAACTGAACTATAGCCCACAAATTCAGAGCCAGAAAAATCGAAAATTTGTAATTGTGCTCCGATTTCGATGGTTGATACCTCTATCAATAGGCGTTGAGACCTGTAATTGTCATGCCAACGGTCATTTGGATCGCTCGAATATTTCTACACATTTCACAGAAAATTCAGTTTTATTGAAAATCAACTGAACTATAGCCCACAAATTCAGAGCCAGAAAAATCGAAAATCTGCAATTGTGCTCCGATTTCGATGGTTGATACCTCTATCAATAGGCGTTGAGACCTGTAATCGTCATGTTAACGGTCATTTGGATCGCTCGAATATTTCTACACATTTCGCAGAAAATTTAATTTTATAGAAAATCAACTGAACTATAGCCCAGCCCTCAAATTCAGAGCCAGAAAAATCGAAAATCTGCAATTGTGCTCCGATTTCGATGGTTGATAGCTCTTTCAATAGGTGTTGAGACCTGTAATCGTCATGTTAACGGTCATTTGGATCGCTCGAATATTTCTACACATTTCGCAGAAAATTTAATTTTATAGAAAATCAACTGAACTATAGCCCAGCCCTCAAATTCAGAGCCAGAAAAATCGAAAATCTGCAATTGTGCTCCGATTTCGATGGTTGATAGCTCTTTCAATAGGTGTTGAGACCTGTAATCGTCATGTTAACGGTCATTTGGATCGCTCGAATATTTCTACACATTTCGCAGAAAATTTAATTTTATAGAAAATCAACTGAACTATAGCCCAGCCCTCAAATTCAGAGCCAGAAAAATCGAAAATCTGCAATTGTGCTCCGATTTCGATGGTTGATACCTCTATCAATAGGCGTTGAGACCTGTAATCGTCATGCCAACGGTCATTTGAATCGCTCGAATATTTCTACACATTTCACAGAAAATTCAATTTTATTGAAAATCAACTGAACTATAGCCCACAAATTCAGAGCCAGAAAAATCGAAAATCTGCAATTGTGCTTCGATTTCGATGGTTGATACCTATTTCAATAGGCGTTGAGACCTGTAATCGTCATGCCTACGGTCATTTGGATCGCTCGAATATTTCTACACATTTCGCAGAAAATTTAATTTTATAGAAAATCAACTGAACTATAGCCCAGCCCTCAAATTCAGAGCCAGAAAAATCGAAAATCTGCAATTGTGCTCCGATTTCGATGGTTGATAGCTCTTTCAATAGGTGTTGAGACCTGTAATCGTCATGTTAACGGTCATTTGGATCGCTCGAATATTTCTACACATTTCGCAGAAAATTTAATTTTATAGAAAATCAACTGAACTATAGCCCAGCCCTCAAATTCAGAGCCAGAAAAATCGAAAATCTGCAATTGTGCTCCGATTTCGATGGTTGATAGCTCTATCAATAGGCGTTGAGACCTGTAATCGTCATGCCTACGGTCATTTGGATCGCTCGAATATTTCTACACATTTCGCAGAAAATTTAATTTTATAGAAAATCAACTGAACTATAGCCCAGCCCTCAAATTCAGAGCCAGAAAAATCGAAAATCTGCAATTGTGCTCCGATTTCGATGGTTGATAGCTCTTTCAATAGGTGTTGAGACCTGTAATCGTCATGTTAACGGTCATTTGGATCGCTCGAATATTTCTACACATTTCGCAGAAAATTTAATTTTATAGAAAATCAACTGAACTATAGCCCAGCCCTCAAATTCAGAGCCAGAAAAATCGAAAATCTGCAATTGTGCTCCGATTTCGATGGTTGATAGCTCTATCAATAGGCGTTGAGACCTGTAATCGTCATGGCAACGGTCATTTGGATCGCTCGAATATTTCTACACATTTCACAGAAAATTCAATTTTATTGAAAATCAACTGAACTATAGCCCACAAATTCAGAGCCAGAAAAATCGAAAATCTGCAATTGTGCTTCGATTTCGATGGTTGATACCTCTTTCAATAGGCGTTGAGACCTGTAATCGTCATGCCTACGGTCATTTGGATCGCTCGAATATTTCTACACATTTCTCAGAAATTTTAATTTTATAGAAAATCAACTGAACTATAGCCCAGCCCTCAAATTCAGAGCCAGAAAAATCGAAAATCTGCAATTGTGCTCCGATTTCGATGGTTGATAGCTCTTTCAATAGGTGTTGAGACCTGTAATCGTCATGTTAACGGTCATTTGGATCGCTCGAATATTTCTACACATTTCGCAGAAAATTTAATTTTATAGAAAATCAACTGAACTATAGCCCAGCCCTCAAATTCAGAGCCAGAAAAATCGAAAATCTGCAATTGTGCTCCGATTTCGATGGTTGATACCTCTATCAATAGGCGTTGAGACCTGTAATCGTCATGCCAACGGTCATTTGAATCGCTCGAATATTTCTACACATTTCACAGAAAATTCAATTTTATTGAAAATCAACTGAACTATAGCCCACAAATTCAGAGCCAGAAAAATCGAAAATCTGCAATTGTGCTTCGATTTCGATGGTTGATACCTCTTTCAATAGGCGTTGAGACCTGTAATCGTCATGCCTACGGTCATTTGGATCGCTCGAATATTTCTACACATTTCGCAGAAAATTTAATTTTATAGAAAATCAACTGAACTATAGCCCAGCCCTCAAATTCAGAGCCAGAAAAATCGAAAATCTGCAATTGTGCTCCGATTTCGATGGTTGATAGCTCTTTCAATAGGTGTTGAGACCTGTAATCGTCATGTTAACGGTCATTTGGATCGCTCGAATATTTCTACACATTTCGCAGAAAATTCAATTTTATGGAAAATCAACTGAACTATAGCCCACAAATTCAGAGCCAGAAAAATCGAAAATCTGCAATTGTGCTCCGATTTCGATGGTTGATACCTTTATCAATAGGCGTTGAGACCTTTAATCGTCATGCCAACGGTCATTTGGATCGCTCGAATATTTCTACACATTTCACAGAAAATTCAATTTTATGGAAAATCAACTGAACTATAGCCCAGCCCTCAAATTCGGAGCCAGAAAAATCGAAAATCTGCAATTGTGCTCCGATTTCGATGGTTGATACCTCTATCAATAGGCATTGAGACCTGTAATCGTCATGTTAACGGTCATTTGGATCGCTCGAATATTTCTACACATTTCACAGAAAATTCAATTTTATTGAAAATCAACTGAACTATAGCCCACAAATTCAGAGCCAGAAAAATCGAAAATCTGCAATTGTGCTCCGATTTCGATGGTTGATACCTCTATCAATAGGCGTTGAGACCTGTAATCGTCATGCCAACGGTCATTTGGATCGCTCGAATATTTCTACACATTTCGCAGAAAATTCAATTTTATGGAAAATCAACTGGACTATAGCCCACAAATTCGGAGCCAGAAAAATCGAAAATCTGCAATTGTGCTCCGATTTCGATGGTTGATACCTCTATCAATAGGCATTGAGACCTGTAATCGTCATGCCAACGGTCATTTGGATCGCTCGAATATTTCTACAGATTTCACAGAAAATTCAATTTTATGGAAAATCAACTGGACTATAGCCCACAAATTCGGAGCCAGAAAAATCGAAAATCTGCAATTGTGCTCCGATTTCGATGGTTGATACCTCTATCAATAGGCGTTGAGACCTGTAATCGTCATGCCAACGGTCATTTGGATCGCTCGAATATTTCTACACATTTCGCAGAAAATTCAATTTTATGGAAAATCAACTGAACTATAGCCCACAAATTCGGAGCCAGAAAAATCGAAAATCTGCAATTGTGCTCCGATTTCGATGGTTGATACCTCTATCAATAGGCATTGAGACCTGTAATCGTCATGCCAACGGTCATTTGGATCGCTCGAATATTTCTACACATTTCGCAGAAAATTCAATTTTATGGAAAATCAACTGAACTATAGCCCACAAATTCGGAGCCAGAAAAATCGAAAATCTGCAATTGTGCTCCGATTTCGATGGTTGATACCTCTATCAATAGGCATTGAGACCTGTAATCGTCATGCCAACGGTCATTTGGATCGCTCGAATATTTCTACACATTTCACAGAAAATTCAATTTTATTGAAAATCAACTGAACTATAGCCCACAAATTCAGAGCCAGAAAAATCGAAAATCTGCAATTGTGCTCCGATTTCGATGGTTGATACCTTTATCAATAGGCGTTGAGACCTGTAATCGTCATGCCAACGGTCATTTGGATCGCTCGAATATTTCTACACATTTCGCAGAAAATTCAATTTTATGGAAAATCAACTGGACTATAGCCCACAAATTCGGAGCCAGAAAAATCGAAAATCTGCAATTGTGCTCCGATTTCGATGGTTGATACCTCTTTCAATAGGCGTTGAGACCTGTAATCGTCATGCTAATGGTCATTTGGATCGCTCGAATATTTCTACATATTTCGCAGAAAATTCAATTTTATGGAAAATCAACTGGACTATAGCCGACAAATTCGGAGCCAGAAAAATCGAAAATCTGCAATTGTGCTCCGATTTCGATGGTTGATACCTCTTTCAATAGGCGTTGAGACCTGTAATCGTCATGCCAACAGTCATATGGTTCGCTCGAATATTTCTACACATTTCGCAGAAAATTCAATTTTATGGAAAATCAACTGGACTATAGCCCACAAATTCGGAGCCAGAAAAATCGAAAATCTGCAATTGTGCTCCGATTTCGATGGTTGATACCTCTTTCAATAGGCGTTGAGACCTGTAATCGTCATGCTAATGGTCATTTGGATCGCTCGAATATTTCTACACATTTCGCAGAAAATTCAATTTTATGGAAAATCAACTGAACTATAGCCCACAAATTCAGAGCCAGAAAAATCGAAAATCTGCAATTGTGCTCCGATTTCGATGGTTGATACCTTTATCAATAGGCGTTGAGACCTGTAATCGTCATGCCAACGGTCATTTGGATCGCTCGAATATTTCTACACATTTCGCAGAAAATTCAATTTTATGGAAAATCAACTGAACTATAGCCCACAAATTCGGAGCCAGAAAAATCGAAAATCTACAATTGTGCTCCGATTTCGATGGTTGATAGCTCTATCAATAGGCATTGAGACCTGTAATCGTCATGCCAACGGTCATTTGGATCGCTCGAATATTTCTACACATTTCACAGAAAATTCAATTTTATGGAAAATCAACTGGACTATAGCCCACAAATTCGGAGCCAGAAAAATCGAAAATCTGCAATTGTGCTCCGATTTCGATGGTTGATACCTCTATCAATAGGCGTTGAGACCTGTAATCGTCATGCCAACGGTCATTTGGATCGCTCGAATATTTCTACACATTTCGCAGAAAATTCAATTTTATGGAAAATCAACTGGACTATAGCCCACAAATTCGGAGCCAGAAAAATCGAAAATCTGCAATTGTGCTCCGATTTCGATGGTTGATACCTCTATCAATAGGCATTGAGACCTGTAATCGTCATGCCAACGGTCATTTGGATCGCTCGAATATTTCTACACATTTCACAGAAAATTCAATTTTATTGAAAATCAACTGAACTATAGCCCACAAATTCAGAGCCAGAAAAATCGAAAATCTGCAATTGTGCTCCGATTTCGATGGTTGATACCTCTATCAATAGGCGTTGAGACCTGTAATCGTCATGCCAACGGTCATTTGGATCGCTCGAATATTTCTACACATTTCGCAGAAAATTCAATTTTATGGAAAATCAACTGGACTATAGCCCACAAATTCGGAGCCAGAAAAATCGAAAATCTGCAATTGTGCTCCGATTTCGATGGTTGATACCTTTTTCAATAGGCGTTGAGACCTGTAATCGTCATGCCAACAGTCATTTGGATCGCTCGAATATTTCTACACATTTCGCAGAAAATTCAATTTTATGGAAAATCAACTGGACTATAGCCCACAAATTCGGAGCCAGAAAAATCGAAAATCTGCAATTGTGCTCCGATTTTGATGGTTGATACCTCTATCAATAGGCATTGAGACCTGTAATCGTCATGCCAACGGTTATTTGGATCGCTCGAATATTTCTACACATTTCACAGAAAATTCAATTTTATTGAAAATCAACTGAACTATAGCCCACAAATTCAGAGCCAGAAAAATCGAAAATCTGCAATTGTGCCCCGATTTCGATGGTTGATACCTTTTTCAATAGGCGTTGAGACCTTTAATCGTCATGCCAACGGTCATTTGGATCGCTCGAATATTTCTACACATTTCACAGAAAATTCAATTTTATTGAAAATCAACTGAACTATAGCCCACAAATTCAGAGCCAGAAAAATCGAAAATCTGTAATTGTGCTCCGATTTCGATGGTTGATACCTCTATCAATAGGCGTTGAGACCTGTAATTGTCATGCCAACGGTCATTTGGATCGCTCGAATATTTCTACACATTTCACAGAAAATTCGATTTTATGGAAAATCAACTGAACTATAGCCCAGCCCTCAAATTCAGAGCCAGAAAAATCGAAAATCTACAATTGTGCTCCGATTTCGATGGTTGATACCTCTATCAATAGGCGTTGAGACCTGTAATCGTCATGCCAACGGTCATTTGGATCGCTCGAATATTTCTACACATTTCGCAGAAAATTCAGTTTTATTGAAAATCAACTGAACTATAGCCCACAAATTCAGAGCCAGAAAAATCGAAAATCTGCAATTGTGCTTCGATTTCGATGGTTGATAGCTCTTTCAATAGGTGTTGAGACCTGTAATCGTCATGTTAACGGTCATTTGGATCGCTCGAATATTTCTACACATTTCGCAGAAAATTTAATTTTATTGAAAATCAACTGAACTATAGCCCAGCCCTCAAATTCAGAGCCAGAAAAATCGAAAATCTGCAATTGTGCTCCGATTTCGATGGTTGATAGCTCTATCAATAGGCGTTGAGACCTGTCATCGTCATGGCAACGGTCATTTGGATCGCTCGAATATTTCTACACATTTCACAGAAAATTCAATTTTATTGAAAATCAACTGAACTATAGCCCACAAATTCAGAGCCAGAAAAATCGAAAATCTGCAATTGTGCTTCGATTTCGATGGTTGATACCTCTATCAATAGGCGTTGAGACCTGTAATCGTCATGTTAACGGTCATTTGGATCGCTCGAATATTTCTACACATTTCGCAGAAAATTTAATTTTATAGAAAATCAACTGAACTATAGCCCAGCCCTCAAATTCAGAGCCAGAAAAATCGAAAATCTGCAATTGTGCTCCGATTTCGATGGTTGATACCTCTATCAATAGGCGTTGAGACCTGTAATCGTCATGCCAACGGTCATTTGAATCGCTCGAATATTTCTACACATTTCACAGAAAATTCAATTTTATTGAAAATCAACTGAACTATAGCCCACAAATTCAGAGCCAGAAAAATCGAAAATCTGCAATTGTGCTTCGATTTCGATGGTTGATACCTCTTTCAATAGGCGTTGAGACCTGTAATCGTCATGCCTACGGTCATTTGGATCGCTCGAATATTTCTACACATTTCGCAGAAAATTTAATTTTATAGAAAATCAACTGAACTATAGCCCAGCCCTCAAATTCAGAGCCAGAAAAATCGAAAATCTGCAATTGTGCTCCGATTTCGATGGTTGATAGCTCTTTCAATAGGTGTTGAGACCTGTAATCGTCATGTTAACGGTCATTTGGATCGCTCGAATATTTCTACACATTTCGCAGAAAATTTAATTTTATAGAAAATCAACTGAACTATAGCCCAGCCCTCAAATTCAGAGCCAGAAAAATCGAAAATCTGCAATTGTGCTCCGATTTCGATGGTTGATAGCTCTATCAATAGGCGTTGAGACCTGTAATCGTCATGGCAACGGTCATTTGGATCGCTCGAATATTTCTACACATTTCACAGAAAATTCAATTTTATTGAAAATCAACTGAACTATAGCCCACAAATTCAGAGCCAGAAAAATCGAAAATCTGCAATTGTGCTTCGATTTCGATGGTTGATACCTCTATCAATAGGCGTTGAGACCTGTAATCGTCATGTTAACGGTCATTTGGATCGCTCGAATATTTCTACACATTTCACAGAAAATTCAATTTTATGGAAAATCAACTGAACTACAGCCCAGCCCTCAAATTCGGAGCCAGAAAAATCGAAAATCTGCAATTGAGCTCCGATTTCGATGGTTGATACCTCTATCAATAGGCATTGAGACCTGTAATCGTCATGTTAACGGTCATTTGGATCGCTCGAATATTTCTACACATTTCACAGAAAATTCAATTTTATTGAAAATCAACTGGACTATAGCCCACAAATTCAGAGCCAGAAAAATCGAAAATCTGCAATTGTGCTTCGATTTCGATGGTTGATACCTCTATCAATAGGCGTTGAGACCTGTAATCGTCATGTTAACGGTCATTTGGATCGCTCGAATATTTCTACACATTTCGCAGAAAATTTAATTTTATAGAAAATCAACTGAACTATAGCCCAGCCCTCAAATTCAGAGCCAGAAAAATCGAAAATCTGCAATTGTGCTCCGATTTCGATGGTTGATAGCTCTTTCAATAGGTGTTGAGACCTGTAATCGTCATGTTAACGGTCATTTGGATCGCACGAATATTTCTACACATTTCGCAGAAAATTTAATTTTATAGAAAATCAACTGAACTATAGCCCAGCCCTCAAATTCAGAGCCAGAAAAATCGAAAATCTGCAATTGTGCTCCGATTTCGATGGTTGATACCTCTATCAATAGGCGTTGAGACCTGTAATCGTCATGCCAACGGTCATTTGAATCGCTCGAATATTTCTACACATTTCACAGAAAATTCAATTTTATTGAAAATCAACTGAACTATAGCCCACAAATTCAGAGCCAGAAAAATCGAAAATCTGCAATTGTGCTTCGATTTCGATGGTTGATACCTCTATCAATAGGCGTTGAGACCTGTAATCGTCATGTTAACGGTCATTTGGATCGCTCGAATATTTCTACACATTTCACAGAAAATTCAATTTTATTGAAAATCAACTGAACTATAGCCCACAAATTCAGAGCCAGAAAAATCGAAAATCTGCAATTGTGCTCCGATTTCGATGGTTGATACCTCTATCAATAGGCGTTGAGACCTGTAATCGTCATGCCAACGGTCATTTGGATCGCTCGAATATTTCTACAGATTTCACAGAAAATTCAATTTTATGGAAAATCAACTGGACTATAGCCCACAAATTCGGAGCCAGAAAAATCGAAAATCTGCAATTGTGCTCCGATTTCGATGGTTGATACCTTTATCAATAGGCGTTGAGACCTGTAATCGTCATGCCAACGGTCATTTGGATCGCTCGAATATTTCTACACATTTCGCAGAAAATTCAATTTTATGGAAAATCAACTGAACTATAGCCCACAAATTCGGAGCCAGAAAAATCGAAAATCTGCAATTGTGCTCCGATTTCGATGGTTGATACCTCTATCAATAGGCATTGAGACCTGTAATCGTCATGCCAACGGTCATTTGGATCGCTCGAATATTTCTACACATTTCACAGAAAATTCAATTTTATTGAAAATCAACTGAACTATAGCCCACAAATTCAGAGCCAGAAAAATCGAAAATCTGCAATTGTGCTCCGATTTCGATGGTTGATACCACTTTCAATAGGCGTTGAGACCTGTAATCGTCATGCTAATGGTCATTTGGATCGCTCGAATATTTCTACATATTTCGCAGAAAATTCAATTTTATGGAAAATCAACTGGACTATAGCCGACAAATTCGGAGCCAGAAAAATCGAAAATCTGCAATTGTGCTCCGATTTCGATGGTTGATACCTCTATCAATAGGCATTGAGACCTGTAATCGTCATGCCAACGGTCATTTGGATCGCTCGAATATTTCTACACATTTCGCAGAAAATTCAATTTTATGGAAAATCAACTGAACTATAGCCCACAAATTCGGAGCCAGAAAAATCGAAAATCTGCAATTGTGCTCCGATTTCGATGGTTGATACCTCTATCAATAGGCATTGAGACCTGTAATCGTCATGCCAACGGTCATTTGGATCGCTCGAATATTTCTACACATTTCACAGAAAATTCAATTTTATGGAAAATCAACTGAACTATAGCCCACAAATTCGGAGCCAGAAAAATCGAAAATCTGCAATTGTGCTCCGATTTCGATGGTTGATACCTCTATCAATAGGCATTGAGACCTGTAATCGTCATGTTAACGGTCATTTGGATCGCTCGAATATTTCTACACATTTCACAGAAAATTCAATTTTATTGAAAATCAACTGAACTATAGCCCACAAATTCAGAGCCAGAAAAATCGAAAATCTGCAATTGTGCTCCGATTTCGATGGTTGATAACTCTTTCAATAGGCGTTGAGACCTGTAATCGTCATGCTAATGGTCATTTGGATCGCTCGAATATTTCTACATATTTCGCAGAAAATTCAATTTTATGGAAAATCAACTGGACTATAGCCGACAAATTCGGAGCCAGAAAAATCGAAAATCTGCAATTGTGCTCCGATTTCGATGGTTGATACCTCTTTCAATAGGCATTGAGACCTGTAATCGTCATGCCAACAGTCATATGGATCGCTCGAATATTTCTACACATTTCGCAGAAAATTCAATTTTATGGAAAATCAACTGGACTATAGCCCACAAATTCGGAGCCAGAAAAATCGAAAATCTGCAATTGTGCTCCGATTTCGATGGTTGATACCTCTTTCAATAGGCGTTGAGACCTGTAATCGTCATGCTAATGGTCATTTGGATCGCTCGAATATTTCTACACATTTCGCAGAAAATTCAATTTTATTGAAAATCAACTGAACTATAGCCCACAAATTCAGAGCCAGAAAAATCGAAAATCTGCAATTGTGCTCCGATTTCGATGGTTGATACCTCTATCAATAGGCGTTGAGACCTGTAATCGTCATGCCAACGGTCATTTGGATCGCTCGAATATTTCTACACATTTCGCAGAAAATTCAATTTTATGGAAAATCAACTGGACTATAGCCCACAAATTCGGAGCCAGAAAAATCGAAAATCTGCAATTGTGCTCCGATTTCGATGGTTGATACCTCTATCAATAGGCATTGAGACCTGTAATCGTCATGCCAACGGTCATTTGGATCGCTCGAATATTTCTACACATTTCACAGAAAATTCAATTTTATTGAAAATCAACTGAACTATAGCCCACAAATTCAGAGCCAGAAAAATCGAAAATCTGCAATTGTGCTCCGATTTCGATGGTTGATACCTCTATCAATAGGCGTTGAGACCTGTAATCGTCATGCCAACGGTCATTTGGATCGCTCGAATATTTCTACACATTTCGCAGAAAATTCAATTTTATGGAAAATCAACTGGACTATAGCCCACAAATTCGGAGCCAGAAAAATCGAAAATCTGCAATTGTGCTCCGATTTCGATGGTTGATACCTCTATCAATAGGCATTGAGACCTGTAATCGTCATGCCAACGGTCATTTGGATCGCTCGAATATTTCTACACATTTCACAGAAAATTCAATTTTATTGAAAATCAACTGAACTATAGCCCACAAATTCAGAGCCAGAAAAATCGAAAATCTGCAATTGTGCTCCGATTTCGATGGTTGATACCTCTATCAATAGGCGTTGAGACCTGTAATCGTCATGCCAACGGTCATTTGGATCGCTCGAATATTTCTACACATTTCACAGAAAATTCAGTTTTATTGAAAATCAACTGAACTATAGCCCACAAATTCAGAGCCAGAAAAATCGAAAATCTGCAATTGTGCTCCGATTTCGATGGTTGATAGCTCTTTCAATAGGTGTTGAGACCTGTAATCGTCATGTTAACGGTCATTTGGATCGCTCGAATATTTCTACACATTTCGCAGAAAATTTAATTTTATTGAAAATCAACTGAACTATAGCCCAGCCCTCAAATTCAGAGCCAGAAAAATCGAAAATCTGCAATTGTGCTCCGATTTCGATGGTTGATAGCTCTATCAATAGGCGTTGAGACCTGTCATCGTCATGGCAACGGTCATTTGGATCGCTCGAATATTTCTACACATTTCACAGAAAATTCAATTTTATTGAAAATCAACTGAACTATAGCCCACAAATTCAGAGCCAGAAAAATCGAAAATCTGCAATTGTGCTTCGATTTCGATGGTTGATACCTCTATCAATAGGCGTTGAGACCTGTAATCGTCATGTTAACGGTCATTTGGATCGCTCGAATATTTCTACACATTTCGCAGAAAATTTAATTTTATAGAAAATCAACTGAACTATAGCCCAGCCCTCAAATTCAGAGCCAGAAAAATCGAAAATCTGCAATTGTGCTCCGATTTCGATGGTTGATACCTCTATCAATAGGCGTTGAGACCCGTAATCGTCATGCCAACGGTCATTTGAATCGCTCGAATATTTCTACACATTTCACAGAAAATTCAATTTTATTGAAAATCAACTGAACTATAGCCCACAAATTCAGAGCCAGAAAAATCGAAAATCTGCAATTGTGCTTCGATTTCGATGGTTGATACCTCTTTCAATAGGCGTTGAGACCTGTAATCGTCATGCCTACGGTCATTTGGATCGCTCGAATATTTCTACACATTTCGCAGAAAATTTAATTTTATAGAAAATCAACTGAACTATAGCCCAGCCCTCAAATTCAGAGCCAGAAAAATCGAAAATCTGCAATTGTGCTCCGATTTCGATGGTTGATAGCTCTTTCAATAGGTGTTGAGACCTGTAATCGTCATGTTAACGGTCATTTGGATCGCTCGAATATTTCTACACATTTCGCAGAAAATTTAATTTTATAGAAAATCAACTGAACTATAGCCCAGCCCTCAAATTCAGAGCCAGAAAAATCGAAAATCTGCAATTGTGCTCCGATTTCGATGGTTGATACCTCTATCAATAGGCATTGAGACCTGTAATCGTCATGCCAACGGTCATTTGGATCGCTCGAATATTTCTACACATTTCGCAGAAAATTCAATTTTATGGAAAATCAACTGAACTATAGCCCACAAATTCGGAGCCAGAAAAATCGAAAATCTGCAATTGTGCTCCGATTTCGATGGTTGATACCTCTATCAATAGGCATTGAGACCTGTAATCGTCATGCCAACGGTCATTTGGATCGCTCGAATATTTCTACACATTTCACAGAAAATTCAATTTTATGGAAAATCAACTGAACTATAGCCCACAAATTCGGAGCCAGAAAAATCGAAAATCTGCAATTGTGCTCCGATTTCGATGGTTGATACCTCTATCAATAGGCATTGAGACCTGTAATCGTCATGTTAACGGTCATTTGGATCGCTCGAATATTTCTACACATTTCACAGAAAATTCAATTTTATTGAAAATCAACTGAACTATAGCCCACAAATTCAGAGCCAGAAAAATCGAAAATCTGCAATTGTGCTCCGATTTCGATGGTTGATAACTCTTTCAATAGGCGTTGAGACCTGTAATCGTCATGCTAATGGTCATTTGGATCGCTCGAATATTTCTACATATTTCGCAGAAAATTCAATTTTATGGAAAATCAACTGGACTATAGCCGACAAATTCAGAGCCAGAAAAATCGAAAATCTGCAATTGTGCTCCGATTTCGATGGTTGATACCTCTTTCAATAGGCGTTGAGACCTGTAATCGTCATGCCAACAGTCATATGGATCGCTCGAATATTTCTACACATTTCGCAGAAAATTCAATTTTATGGAAAATCAACTGGACTATAGCCCACAAATTCGGAGCCAGAAAAATCGAAAATCTGCAATTGTGCTCCGATTTCGATGGTTGATACCTCTTTCAATAGGCGTTGAGACCTGTAATCGTCATGCTAATGGTCATTTGGATCGCTCGAATATTTCTACACATTTCGCAGAAAATTCAATTTTATGGAAAATCAACTGAACTATAGCCCACAAATTCGGAGCCAGAAAAATCGAAAATCTACAATTGTGCTCCGATTTCGATGGTTGATACCTCTATCAATAGGCATTGAGACCTGTAATCGTCATGCCAACGGTCATTTGGATCGCTCGAATATTTCTACACATTTCACAGAAAATTCAATTTTATTGAAAATCAACTGAACTATAGCCCACAAATTCAGAGCCAGAAAAATCGAAAATCTGCAATTGTGCTCCGATTTCGATGGTTGATACCTCTATCAATAGGCGTTGAGACCTGTAATCGTCATGCCAACGGTCATTTGGATCGCTCGAATATTTCTACACATTTCGCAGAAAATTCAATTTTATGGAAAATCAACTGGACTATAGCCCACAAATTCGGAGCCAGAAAAATCGAAAATCTGCAATTGTGCTTCGATTTCGATGGTTGATACCTCTATCAATAGGCATTGAGACCTGTAATCGTCATGCCAACGGTCATTTGGATCGCTCGAATATTTCTACACATTTCACAGAAAATTCAATTTTATTGAAAATCAACTGAACTATAGCCCACAAATTCAGAGCCAGAAAAATCGAAAATCTGCAATTGTGCCGCGATTTCGATGGTTGATACCTTTTTCAATAGGCGTTGAGACCTTTAATCGTCATGCCAACGGTCATTTGGATCGCTCGAATATTTCTACACATTTCACAGAAAATTCAGTTTTATTGAAAATCAACTGAACTATAGCCCACAAATTCAGAGCCAGAAAAATCGAAAATCTGCAATTGTGCTCCGATTTCGATGGTTGATAGCTCTTTCAATAGGTGTTGAGACCTGTAATCGTCATGTTAACGGTCATTTGGATCGCTCGAATATTTCTACACATTTCGCAGAAAATTTAATTTTATTGAAAATCAACTGAACTATAGCCCAGCCCTCAAATTCAGAGCCAGAAAAATCGAAAATCTGCAATTGTGCCCCGATTTCGATGGTTGATAGCTCTATCAATAGGCGTTGAGACCTGTCATCGTCATGGCAACGGTCATTTGGATCGCTCGAATATTTCTACACATTTCACAGAAAATTCAATTTTATTGAAAATCAACTGAACTATAGCCCACAAATTCAGAGCCAGAAAAATCGAAAATCTGCAATTGTGCTTCGATTTCGATGGTTGATACCTCTATCAATAGGCGTTGAGACCTGTAATCGTCATGTTAACGGTCATTTGGATCGCTCGAATATTTCTACACATTTCGCAGAAAATTTAATTTTATAGAAAATCAACTGAACTATAGCCCAGCCCTCAAATTCAGAGCCAGAAAAATCGAAAATCTGCAATTGTGCTCCGATTTCGATGGTTGATACCTCTATCAATAGGCGTTGAGACCCGTAATCGTCATGCCAACGGTCATTTGAATCGCTCGAATATTTCTACACATTTCACAGAAAATTCAATTTTATTGAAAATCAACTGGACTATAGCCCACAAATTCGGAGCCAGAAAAATCGAAAATCTGCAATTGTGCTCCGATTTTGATGGTTGATACCTCTATCAATAGGCATTGAGACCTGTAATCGTCATGCCAACGGTTATTTGGATCGCTCGAATATTTCTACACATTTCACAGAAAATTCAATTTTATTGAAAATCAACTGAACTATAGCCCACAAATTCAGAGCCAGAAAAATCGAAAATCTGCAATTGTGCCGCGATTTCGATGGTTGATACCTTTTTCAATAGGCGTTGAGACCTTTAATCGTCATGCCAACGGTCATTTGGATCGCTCGAATATTTCTACACATTTCACAGAAAATTCAGTTTTATTGAAAATCAACTGAACTATAGCCCACAAATTCAGAGCCAGAAAAATCGAAAATCTGCAATTGTGCTCCGATTTCGATGGTTGATAGCTCTTTCAATAGGTGTTGAGACCTGTAATCGTCATGTTAACGGTCATTTGGATCGCTCGAATATTTCTACACATTTCGCAGAAAATTTAATTTTATTGAAAATCAACTGAACTATAGCCCAGCCCTCAAATTCAGAGCCAGAAAAATCGAAAATCTGCAATTGTGCTCCGATTTCGATGGTTGATAGCTCTATCAATAGGCGTTGAGACCTGTCATCGTCATGGCAACGGTCATTTGGATCGCTCGAATATTTCTACACATTTCACAGAAAATTCAATTTTATTGAAAATCAACTGAACTATAGCCCACAAATTCAGAGCCAGAAAAATCGAAAATCTGCAATTGTGCTTCGATTTCGATGGTTGATACCTCTATCAATAGGCGTTGAGACCTGTAATCGTCATGTTAACGGTCATTTGGATCGCTCGAATATTTCTACACATTTCGCAGAAAATTTAATTTTATAGAAAATCAACTGAACTATAGCCCAGCCCTCAAATTCAGAGCCAGAAAAATCGAAAATCTGCAATTGTGCTCCGATTTCGATGGTTGATACCTCTATCAATAGGCGTTGAGACCCGTAATCGTCATGCCAACGGTCATTTGAATCGCTCGAATATTTCTACACATTTCACAGAAAATTCAATTTTATTGAAAATCAACTGAACTATAGCCCACAAATTCAGAGCCAGAAAAATCGAAAATCTGCAATTGTGCTTCGATTTCGATGGTTGATACCTCTTTCAATAGGCGTTGAGACCTGTAATCGTCATGCCTACGGTCATTTGGATCGCTCGAATATTTCTACACATTTCGCAGAAAATTTAATTTTATAGAAAATCAACTGAACTATAGCCCAGCCCTCAAATTCAGAGCCAGAAAAATCGAAAATCTGCAATTGTGCTCCGATTTCGATGGTTGATAGCTCTTTCAATAGGTGTTGAGACCTGTAATCGTCATGTTAACGGTCATTTGGATCGCTCGAATATTTCTACACATTTCGCAGAAAATTTAATTTTATAGAAAATCAACTGAACTATAGCCCAGCCCTCAAATTCAGAGCCAGAAAAATCGAAAATCTGCAATTGTGCTCCGATTTCGATGGTTGATACCTCTATCAATAGGCATTGAGACCTGTAATCGTCATGCCAACGGTCATTTGGATCGCTCGAATATTTCTACACATTTCGCAGAAAATTCAATTTTATGGAAAATCAACTGAACTATAGCCCACAAATTCGGAGCCAGAAAAATCGAAAATCTGCAATTGTGCTCCGATTTCGATGGTTGATACCTCTATCAATAGGCATTGAGACCTGTAATCGTCATGCCAACGGTCATTTGGATCGCTCGAATATTTCTACACATTTCACAGAAAATTCAATTTTATGGAAAATCAACTGAACTATAGCCCACAAATTCGGAGCCAGAAAAATCGAAAATCTGCAATTGTGCTCCGATTTCGATGGTTGATACCTCTATCAATAGGCATTGAGACCTGTAATCGTCATGTTAACGGTCATTTGGATCGCTCGAATATTTCTACACATTTCACAGAAAATTCAATTTTATTGAAAATCAACTGAACTATAGCCCACAAATTCAGAGCCAGAAAAATCGAAAATCTGCAATTGTGCTCCGATTTCGATGGTTGATACCTCTATCAATAGGCATTGAGACCTGTAATCGTCATGTTAACGGTCATTTGGATCGCTCGAATATTTCTACACATTTCACAGAAAATTCAATTTTATTGAAAATCAACTGAACTATAGCCCACAAATTCAGAGCCAGAAAAATCGAAAATCTGCAATTGTGCTCCGATTTCGATGGTTGATAACTCTTTCAATAGGCGTTGAGACCTGTAATCGTCATGCTAATGGTCATTTGGATCGCTCGAATATTTCTACATATTTCGCAGAAAATTCAATTTTATGGAAAATCAACTGGACTATAGCCGACAAATTCAGAGCCAGAAAAATCGAAAATCTGCAATTGTGCTCCGATTTCGATGGTTGATACCTCTTTCAATAGGCGTTGAGACCTGTAATCGTCATGCCAACAGTCATATGGATCGCTCGAATATTTCTACACATTTCGCAGAAAATTCAATTTTATGGAAAATCAACTGGACTATAGCCCACAAATTCGGAGCCAGAAAAATCGAAAATCTGCAATTGTGCTCCGATTTCGATGGTTGATACCTCTTTCAATAGGCGTTGAGACCTGTAATCGTCATGCTAATGGTCATTTGGATCGCTCGAATATTTCTACACATTTCGCAGAAAATTCAATTTTATGGAAAATCAACTGAACTATAGCCCACAAATTCGGAGCCAGAAAAATCGAAAATCTACAATTGTGCTCCGATTTCGATGGTTGATACCTCTATCAATAGGCATTGAGACCTGTAATCGTCATGCCAACGGTCATTTGGATCGCTCGAATATTTCTACACATTTCACAGAAAATTCAATTTTATTGAAAATCAACTGAACTATAGCCCACAAATTCAGAGCCAGAAAAATCGAAAATCTGCAATTGTGCTCCGATTTCGATGGTTGATACCTCTATCAATAGGCGTTGAGACCTGTAATCGTCATGCCAACGGTCATTTGGATCGCTCGAATATTTCTACACATTTCGCAGAAAATTCAATTTTATGGAAAATCAACTGGACTATAGCCCACAAATTCGGAGCCAGAAAAATCGAAAATCTGCAATTGTGCTTCGATTTCGATGGTTGATACCTCTATCAATAGGCATTGAGACCTGTAATCGTCATGCCAACGGTCATTTGGATCGCTCGAATATTTCTACACATTTCACAGAAAATTCAATTTTATTGAAAATCAACTGAACTATAGCCCACAAATTCAGAGCCAGAAAAATCGAAAATCTGCAATTGTGCCGCGATTTCGATGGTTGATACCTTTTTCAATAGGCGTTGAGACCTTTAATCGTCATGCCAACGGTCATTTGGATCGCTCGAATATTTCTACACATTTCACAGAAAATTCAGTTTTATTGAAAATCAACTGAACTATAGCCCACAAATTCAGAGCCAGAAAAATCGAAAATCTGCAATTGTGCTCCGATTTCGATGGTTGATAGCTCTTTCAATAGGTGTTGAGACCTGTAATCGTCATGTTAACGGTCATTTGGATCGCTCGAATATTTCTACACATTTCGCAGAAAATTTAATTTTATTGAAAATCAACTGAACTATAGCCCAGCCCTCAAATTCAGAGCCAGAAAAATCGAAAATCTGCAATTGTGCCCCGATTTCGATGGTTGATAGCTCTATCAATAGGCGTTGAGACCTGTCATCGTCATGGCAACGGTCATTTGGATCGCTCGAATATTTCTACACATTTCACAGAAAATTCAATTTTATTGAAAATCAACTGAACTATAGCCCACAAATTCAGAGCCAGAAAAATCGAAAATCTGCAATTGTGCTTCGATTTCGATGGTTGATACCTCTATCAATAGGCGTTGAGACCTGTAATCGTCATGTTAACGGTCATTTGGATCGCTCGAATATTTCTACACATTTCGCAGAAAATTTAATTTTATAGAAAATCAACTGAACTATAGCCCAGCCCTCAAATTCAGAGCCAGAAAAATCGAAAATCTGCAATTGTGCTCCGATTTCGATGGTTGATACCTCTATCAATAGGCGTTGAGACCCGTAATCGTCATGCCAACGGTCATTTGAATCGCTCGAATATTTCTACACATTTCACAGAAAATTCAATTTTATTGAAAATCAACTGGACTATAGCCCACAAATTCGGAGCCAGAAAAATCGAAAATCTGCAATTGTGCTCCGATTTTGATGGTTGATACCTCTATCAATAGGCATTGAGACCTGTAATCGTCATGCCAACGGTTATTTGGATCGCTCGAATATTTCTACACATTTCACAGAAAATTCAATTTTATTGAAAATCAACTGAACTATAGCCCACAAATTCAGAGCCAGAAAAATCGAAAATCTGCAATTGTGCCGCGATTTCGATGGTTGATACCTTTTTCAATAGGCGTTGAGACCTTTAATCGTCATGCCAACGGTCATTTGGATCGCTCGAATATTTCTACACATTTCACAGAAAATTCAGTTTTATTGAAAATCAACTGAACTATAGCCCACAAATTCAGAGCCAGAAAAATCGAAAATCTGCAATTGTGCTCCGATTTCGATGGTTGATAGCTCTTTCAATAGGTGTTGAGACCTGTAATCGTCATGTTAACGGTCATTTGGATCGCTCGAATATTTCTACACATTTCGCAGAAAATTTAATTTTATTGAAAATCAACTGAACTATAGCCCAGCCCTCAAATTCAGAGCCAGAAAAATCGAAAATCTGCAATTGTGCTCCGATTTCGATGGTTGATAGCTCTATCAATAGGCGTTGAGACCTGTCATCGTCATGGCAACGGTCATTTGGATCGCTCGAATATTTCTACACATTTCACAGAAAATTCAATTTTATTGAAAATCAACTGAACTATAGCCCACAAATTCAGAGCCAGAAAAATCGAAAATCTGCAATTGTGCTTCGATTTCGATGGTTGATACCTCTATCAATAGGCGTTGAGACCTGTAATCGTCATGTTAACGGTCATTTGGATCGCTCGAATATTTCTACACATTTCGCAGAAAATTTAATTTTATAGAAAATCAACTGAACTATAGCCCAGCCCTCAAATTCAGAGCCAGAAAAATCGAAAATCTGCAATTGTGCTCCGATTTCGATGGTTGATACCTCTATCAATAGGCGTTGAGACCCGTAATCGTCATGCCAACGGTCATTTGAATCGCTCGAATATTTCTACACATTTCACAGAAAATTCAATTTTATTGAAAATCAACTGAACTATAGCCCACAAATTCAGAGCCAGAAAAATCGAAAATCTGCAATTGTGCTTCGATTTCGATGGTTGATACCTCTTTCAATAGGCGTTGAGACCTGTAATCGTCATGCCTACGGTCATTTGGATCGCTCGAATATTTCTACACATTTCGCAGAAAATTTAATTTTATAGAAAATCAACTGAACTATAGCCCAGCCCTCAAATTCAGAGCCAGAAAAATCGAAAATCTGCAATTGTGCTCCGATTTCGATGGTTGATAGCTCTTTCAATAGGTGTTGAGACCTGTAATCGTCATGTTAACGGTCATTTGGATCGCTCGAATATTTCTACACATTTCGCAGAAAATTTAATTTTATAGAAAATCAACTGAACTATAGCCCAGCCCTCAAATTCAGAGCCAGAAAAATCGAAAATCTGCAATTGTGCTCCGATTTCGATGGTTGATACCTCTATCAATAGGCATTGAGACCTGTAATCGTCATGCCAACGGTCATTTGGATCGCTCGAATATTTCTACACATTTCGCAGAAAATTCAATTTTATGGAAAATCAACTGAACTATAGCCCACAAATTCGGAGCCAGAAAAATCGAAAATCTGCAATTGTGCTCCGATTTCGATGGTTGATACCTCTATCAATAGGCATTGAGACCTGTAATCGTCATGCCAACGGTCATTTGGATCGCTCGAATATTTCTACACATTTCACAGAAAATTCAATTTTATGGAAAATCAACTGAACTATAGCCCACAAATTCGGAGCCAGAAAAATCGAAAATCTGCAATTGTGCTCCGATTTCGATGGTTGATACCTCTATCAATAGGCATTGAGACCTGTAATCGTCATGTTAACGGTCATTTGGATCGCTCGAATATTTCTACACATTTCACAGAAAATTCAATTTTATTGAAAATCAACTGAACTATAGCCCACAAATTCAGAGCCAGAAAAATCGAAAATCTGCAATTGTGCTCCGATTTCGATGGTTGATAACTCTTTCAATAGGCGTTGAGACCTGTAATCGTCATGCTAATGGTCATTTGGATCGCTCGAATATTTCTACATATTTCGCAGAAAATTCAATTTTATGGAAAATCAACTGGACTATAGCCGACAAATTCAGAGCCAGAAAAATCGAAAATCTGCAATTGTGCTCCGATTTCGATGGTTGATACCTCTTTCAATAGGCGTTGAGACCTGTAATCGTCATGCCAACAGTCATATGGATCGCTCGAATATTTCTACACATTTCGCAGAAAATTCAATTTTATGGAAAATCAACTGGACTATAGCCCACAAATTCGGAGCCAGAAAAATCGAAAATCTGCAATTGTGCTCCGATTTCGATGGTTGATACCTCTTTCAATAGGCGTTGAGACCTGTAATCGTCATGCTAATGGTCATTTGGATCGCTCGAATATTTCTACACATTTCGCAGAAAATTCAATTTTATGGAAAATCAACTGAACTATAGCCCACAAATTCGGAGCCAGAAAAATCGAAAATCTACAATTGTGCTCCGATTTCGATGGTTGATACCTCTATCAATAGGCATTGAGACCTGTAATCGTCATGCCAACGGTCATTTGGATCGCTCGAATATTTCTACACATTTCACAGAAAATTCAATTTTATTGAAAATCAACTGAACTATAGCCCACAAATTCAGAGCCAGAAAAATCGAAAATCTGCAATTGTGCTCCGATTTCGATGGTTGATACCTCTATCAATAGGCGTTGAGACCTGTAATCGTCATGCCAACGGTCATTTGGATCGCTCGAATATTTCTACACATTTCGCAGAAAATTCAATTTTATGGAAAATCAACTGGACTATAGCCCACAAATTCGGAGCCAGAAAAATCGAAAATCTGCAATTGTGCTCCGATTTCGATGGTTGATACCTCTATCAATAGGCATTGAGACCTGTAATCGTCATGCCAACGGTCATTTGGATCGCTCGAATATTTCTACACATTTCACAGAAAATTCAATTTTATGGAAAATCAACTGGACTATAGCCCACAAATTCGGAGCCAGAAAAATCGAAAATCTGCAATTGTGCTCCGATTTCGATGGTTGATACCTCTTTCAAAAGGCGTTGAGACCTGTAATCGTCATGCCAACAGTCATTTGGATCGCTCGAATATTTCTACACATTTCGCAGAAAATTCAATTTTATGGAAAATCAACTGGACTATAGCCCACAAATTCGGAGCCAGAAAAATCGAAAATCTGCAATTGTGCTCCGATTTCGATGGTTGATACCTTTATCAATAGGCGTTGAGACCTGTAATCGTCATGCCAACGGTCATTTGGATCGCTCGAATATTTCTACACATTTCGCAGAAAATTCAATTTTATGGAAAATCAACTGAACTATAGCCCACAAATTCGGAGCCAGAAAAATCGAAAATCTGCAATTGTGCTCCGATTTCGATGGTTGATACCTCTATCAATAGGCGTTGAGACCTGTAATCGTCATGCCAACGGTCATTTGGATCGCTCGAATATTTCTACACATTTCGCAGAAAATTCAATTTTATGGAAAATCAACTGGACTATAGCCCACAAATTCGGAGCCAGAAAAATCGAAAATCTGCAATTGTGCTCCGATTTTGATGGTTGATACCTCTATCAATAGGCATTGAGACCTGTAATCGTCATGCCAACGGTTATTTGGATCGCTCGAATATTTCTACACATTTCACAGAAAATTCAATTTTATTGAAAATCAACTGAACTATAGCCCACAAATTCAGAGCCAGAAAAATCGAAAATCTGCAATTGTGCCCCGATTTCGATGGTTGATACCTTTTTCAATAGGCGTTGAGACCTTTAATCGTCATGCCAACGGTCATTTGGATCGCTCGAATATTTCTACACATTTCACAGAAAATTCAATTTTATTGAAAATCAACTGAACTATAGCCCACAAATTCAGAGCCAGAAAAATCGAAAATCTGTAATTGTGCTCCGATTTCGATGGTTGATACCTCTATCAATAGGCGTTGAGACCTGTAATTGTCATGCCAACGGTCATTTGGATCGCTCGAATATTTCTACACATTTCACAGAAAATTCGATTTTATGGAAAATCAACTGAACTATAGCCCAGCCCTCAAATTCAGAGCCAGAAAAATCGAAAATCTACAATTGTGCTCCGATTTCGATGGTTGATACCTCTATCAATAGGCGTTGAGACCTGTAATCGTCATGCCAACGGTCATTTGGATCGCTCGAATATTTCTACACATTTCACAGAAAATTCAGTTTTATTGAAAATCAACTGAACTATAGCCCACAAATTCAGAGCCAGAAAAATCGAAAATCTGCAATTGTGCTCCGATTTCGATGGTTGATAGCTCTTTCAATAGGTGTTGAGACCTGTAATCGTCATGTTAACGGTCATTTGGATCGCTCGAATATTTCTACACATTTCGCAGAAAATTTAATTTTATTGAAAATCAACTGAACTATAGCCCAGCCCTCAAATTCAGAGCCAGAAAAATCGAAAATCTGCAATTGTGCTCCGATTTCGATGGTTGATAGCTCTATCAATAGGCGTTGAGACCTGTCATCGTCATGGCAACGGTCATTTGGATCGCTCGAATATTTCTACACATTTCACAGAAAATTCAATTTTATTGAAAATCAACTGAACTATAGCCCACAAATTCAGAGCCAGAAAAATCGAAAATCTGCAATTGTGCTTCGATTTCGATGGTTGATACCTCTATCAATAGGCGTTGAGACCTGTAATCGTCATGTTAACGGTCATTTGGATCGCTCGAATATTTCTACACATTTCGCAGAAAATTTAATTTTATAGAAAATCAACTGAACTATAGCCCAGCCCTCAAATTCAGAGCCAGAAAAATCGAAAATCTGCAATTGTGCTCCGATTTCGATGGTTGATACCTCTATCAATAGGCGTTGAGACCTGTAATCGTCATGCCAACGGTCATTTGAATCGCTCGAATATTTCTACACATTTCACAGAAAATTCAATTTTATTGAAAATCAACTGAACTATAGCCCACAAATTCAGAGCCAGAAAAATCGAAAATCTGCAATTGTGCTTCGATTTCGATGGTTGATACCTCTTTCAATAGGCGTTGAGACCTGTAATCGTCATGCCTACGGTCATTTGGATCGCTCGAATATTTCTACACATTTCGCAGAAAATTTAATTTTATAGAAAATCAACTGAACTATAGCCCAGCCCTCAAATTCAGAGCCAGAAAAATCGAAAATCTGCAATTGTGCTCCGATTTCGATGGTTGATAGCTCTTTCAATAGGTGTTGAGACCTGTAATCGTCATGTTAACGGTCATTTGGATCGCTCGAATATTTCTACACATTTCGCAGAAAATTTAATTTTATAGAAAATCAACTGAACTATAGCCCAGCCCTCAAATTCAGAGCCAGAAAAATCGAAAATCTGCAATTGTGCTCCGATTTCGATGGTTGATAGCTCTATCAATAGGCGTTGAGACCTGTAATCGTCATGGCAACGGTCATTTGGATCGCTCGAATATTTCTACACATTTCACAGAAAATTCAATTTTATTGAAAATCAACTGAACTATAGCCCACAAATTCAGAGCCAGAAAAATCGAAAATCTGCAATTGTGCTTCGATTTCGATGGTTGATACCTCTATCAATAGGCGTTGAGACCTGTAATCGTCATGTTAACGGTCATTTGGATCGCTCGAATATTTCTACACATTTCACAGAAAATTCAATTTTATTGAAAATCAACTGAACTATAGCCCAGCCCTCAAATTCGGAGCCAGAAAAATCGAAAATCTGCAATTGTGCTCCGATTTCGATGGTTGATACCTCTATCAATAGGCATTGAGACCTGTAATCGTCATGTTAACGGTCATTTGGATCGCTCGAATATTTCTACACATTTCGCAGAAAATTTAATTTTATAGAAAATCAACTGAACTATAGCCCAGCCCTCAAATTCAGAGCCAGAAAAATCGAAAATCTGCAATTGTGCTCCGATTTCGATGGTTGATAGCTCTTTCAATAGGTGTTGAGACCTGTAATCGTCATGTTAACGGTCATTTGGATCGCTCGAATATTTCTACACATTTCGCAGAAAATTTAATTTTATAGAAAATCAACTGAACTATAGCCCAGCCCTCAAATTCAGAGCCAGAAAAATCAAAAATCTGCAATTGTGCTCCGATTTCGATGGTTGATACCTCTATCAATAGGCGTTGAGACCTGTAATCGTCATGCCAACGGTCATTTGAATCGCTCGAATATTTCTACACATTTCACAGAAAATTCAATTTTATTGAAAATCAACTGAACTATAGCCCACAAATTCAGAGCCAGAAAAATCGAAAATCTGCAATTGTGCTTCGATTTCGATGGTTGATACCTCTTTCAATAGGCGTTGAGACCTGTAATCGTCATGCCTACGGTCATTTGGATCGCTCGAATATTTCTACACATTTCGCAGAAAATTTAATTTTATAGAAAATCAACTGAACTATAGCCCAGCCCTCAAATTCAGAGCCAGAAAAATCGAAAATCTGCAATTGTGCTCCGATTTCGATGGTTGATAGCTCTTTCAATAGGTGTTGAGACCTGTAATCGTCATGTTAACGGTCATTTGGATCGCTCGAATATTTCTACACATTTCGCAGAAAATTTAATTTTATAGAAAATCAACTGAACTATAGCCCAGCCCTCAAATTCAGAGCCAGAAAAATCGAAAATCTGCAATTGTGCTCCGATTTCGATGGTTGATAGCTCTATCAATAGGCGTTGAGACCTGTAATCGTCATGGCAACGGTCATTTGGATCGCTCGAATATTTCTACACATTTCACAGAAAATTCAATTTTATTGAAAATCAACTGAACTATAGCCCACAAATTCAGAGCCAGAAAAATCGAAAATCTGCAATTGTGCTTCGATTTCGATGGTTGATACCTCTATCAATAGGCGTTGAGACCTGTAATCGTCATGTTAACGGTCATTTGGATCGCTCGAATATTTCTACACATTTCACAGAAAATTCAATTTTATGGAAAATCAACTGAACTATAGCCCAGCCCTCAAATTCGGAGCCAGAAAAATCGAAAATCTGCAATTGTGCTCCGATTTCGATGGTTGATACCTCTATCAATAGGCATTGAGACCTGTAATCGTCATGTTAACGGTCATTTGGATCGCTCGAATATTTCTACACATTTCACAGAAAATTCAATTTTATTGAAAATCAACTGAACTATAGCCCACAAATTCAGAGCCAGAAAAATCGAAAATCTGCAATTGTGCTCCGATTTCGATGGTTGATACCTCTATCAATAGGCGTTGAGACCTGTAATCGTCATGCCAACGGTCATTTGGATCGCTCGAATATTTCTACACATTTCGCAGAAAATTCAATTTTATGGAAAATCAACTGGACTATAGCCCACAAATTCGGAGCCAGAAAAATCGAAAATCTGCAATTGTGCTCCGATTTCGATGGTTGATACCTCTATCAATAGGCATTGAGACCTGTAATCGTCATGCCAACGGTCATTTGGATCGCTCGAATATTTCTACAGATTTCACAGAAAATTCAATTTTATGGAAAATCAACTGGACTATAGCCCACAAATTCGGAGCCAGAAAAATCGAAAATCTGCAATTGTGCTCCGATTTCGATGGTTGATACCATTATCAATAGGCGTTGAGACCTGTAATCGTCATGCCAACGGTCATTTGGATCGCTCGAATATTTCTACACATTTCGCAGAAAATTCAATTTTATGGAAAATCAACTGAACTATAGCCCACAAATTCGGAGCCAGAAAAATCGAAAATCTGTAATTGTGCTCCGATTTCGATGGTTGATACCTCTATCAATAGGCATTGAGACCTGTAATCGTCATGCCAACGGTCATTTGGATCGCTCGAATATTTCTACACATTTCACAGAAAATTCAATTTTATTGAAAATCAACTGAACTATAGCCCACAAATTCAGAGCCAGAAAAATCGAAAATCTGCAATTGTGCTCCGATTTCGATGGTTGATAGCTCTATCAATAGGCGTTGAGACCTGTAATCGTCATGCCAACGGTCATTTGGATCGCTCGAATATTTCTACACATTTCGCAGAAAATTCAATTTTATGGAAAATCAACTATAGCCCACAAATTCAGAGCCAGAAAAATCGAAAATCTGCAATTGTGCTCCGATTTCGATGGTTGATACCTTTATCAATAGGCGTTGAGACCTTTAATCGTCATGCCAACGGTCATTTGGATCGCTCGAATATTTCTACACATTTCACAGAAAATTCAATTTTATTGAAAATCAACTGAACTATAGCCCACAAATTCAGAGCCAGAAAAATCGAAAATCTGCAATTGTGCTCCGATTTCGATGGTTGATACCTCTATCAATAGGCATTGAGACCTGTAATCGTCATGTTAACGGTCATTTGGATCGCTCGAATATTTCTACACATTTCACAGAAAATTCAATTTTATTGAAAATCAACTGAACTATAGCCCACAAATTCAGAGCCAGAAAAATCGAAAATCTGCAATTGTGCTCCGATTTCGATGGTTGATACCTCTATCAATAGGCGTTGAGACCTGTAATCGTCATGCCAACGGTCATTTGGATCGCTCGAATATTTCTACACATTTCGCAGAAAATTCAATTTTATGGAAAATCAACTGGACTATAGCCCACAAATTCGGAGCCAGAAAAATCGAAAATCTGCAATTGTGCTCCGATTTCGATGGTTGATACCTCTATCAATAGGCATTGAGACCTGTAATCGTCATGCCAACGGTCATTTGGATCGCTCGAATATTTCTACACATTTCGCAGAAAATTCAATTTTATGGAAAATCAACTGAACTATAGCCCACAAATTCGGAGCCAGAAAAATCGAAAATCTGCAATTGTGCTCCGATTTCGATGGTTGATACCTCTATCAATAGGCGTTGAGACCTGTAATCGTCATGCCAACGGTCATTTGGATCGCTCGAATATTTCTACACATTTCACAGAAAATTCAATTTTATTGAAAATCAACTGAACTATAGCCAACAAATTCAGAGCCAGAAAAATCGAAAATCTGCAATTGTGCTCCGATTTCGATGGTTGATACCTTTATCAATAGGCGTTGAGACCTGTAATCGTCATGCCAACGGTTATTTGGATCGCTCGAATATTTCTACACATTTCGCAGAAAATTCAATTTTATGGAAAATCAACTGGACTATAGCCCACAAATTCGGAGCCAGAAAAATCGAAAATCTGCAATTGTGCTCCGATTTCGATGGTTGATACCTCTTTCAATAGGCGTTGAGACCTGTAATCGTCATGCTAATGGTCATTTGGATCGCTCGAATATTTCTACATATTTCGCAGAAAATTCAATTTTATGGAAAATCAACTGGACTGTAGCCGACAAATTCGGAGCCAGAAAAATCGAAAATCTGCAATTGTGCTCCGATTTCGATGGTTGATACCTCTTTCAATAGGCGTTGAGACCTGTAATCGTCATGCCAACGGTCATATGGATCGCTCGAATATTTCTACACATTTCGCAGAAAATTCAATTTTATGGAAAATCAACTGGACTATAGCCCACAAATTCGGAGCCAGAAAAATCGAAAATCTGCAATTGTGCTCCGATTTCGATGGTTGATACCTCTTTCAATAGGCGTTGAGACCTGTAATCGTCATGCTAATGGTCATTTGGATCGCTCGAATATTTCTACACATTTCGCAGAAAATTCAATTTTATGGAAAATCAACTGAACTATAGCCCACAAATTCAGAGCCAGAAAAATCGAAAATCTGCAATTGTGCTCCGATTTCGATGGTTGATACCTTTATCAATAGGCGTTGAGACCTGTAATCGTCATGCCAACGGTCATTTGGATCGCTCGAATATTTCTACACATTTCGCAGAAAATTCAATTTTATGGAAAATCAACTGAACTATAGCCCACAAATTCGGAGCCAGAAAAATCGAAAATCTGCAATTGTGCTCCGATTTCGATGGTTGATACCTCTATCAATAGGCATTGAGACCTGTAATCGTCATGCCAACGGTCATTTGGATCGCTCGAATATTTCTACACATTTCACAGAAAATTCAATTTTATTGAAAATCAACTGAACTATAGCCCACAAATTCAGAGCCAGAAAAATCGAAAATCTGCAATTGTGCTCCGATTTCGATGGTTGATACCTCTATCAATAGGCGTTGAGACCTGTAATCGTCATGCCAACGGTCATTTGGATCGCTCGAATATTTCTACACATTTCGCAGAAAATTCAATTTTATGGAAAATCAACTGGACTATAGCCCACAAATTCGGAGCCAGAAAAATCGAAAATCTGCAATTGTGCTCCGATTTCGATGGTTGATACCTCTATCAATAGGCATTGAGACCTGTAATCGTCATGCCAACGGTCATTTGGATCGCTCGAATATTTCTACACATTTCACAGAAAATTCAATTTTATTGAAAATCAACTGAACTATAGCCCACAAATTCAGAGCCAGAAAAATCGAAAATCTGCAATTGTGCTCCGATTTCGATGGTTGATACCTTTATCAATAGGCGTTGAGACCTGTAATCGTCATGCCAACGGTCATTTGGATCGCTCGAATATTTCTACACATTTCGCAGAAAATTCAATTTTATGGAAAATCAACTGAACTATAGCCCACAAATTCGGAGCCAGAAAAATCGAAAATCTGCAATTGTGCTCCGATTTCGATGGTTGATACCTCTTTCAATAGGCGTTGAGACCTGTAATCGTCATGCCAACGGTCATATGGATCGCTCGAATATTTCTACACATTTCGCAGAAAATTCAATTTTATGGAAAATCAACTGGACTATAGCCCACAAATTCGGAGCCAGAAAAATCGAAAATCTGCAATTGTGCTCCGATTTCGATGGTTGATACCTCTTTCAATAGGCGTTGAGACCTGTAATCGTCATGCTAATGGTCATTTGGATCGCTCGAATATTTCTACACATTTCGCAGAAAATTCAATTTTATGGAAAATCAACTGAACTATAGCCCACAAATTCAGAGCCAGAAAAATCGAAAATCTGCAATTGTGCTCCGATTTCGATGGTTGATACCTTTATCAATAGGCGTTGAGACCTGTAATCGTCATGCCAACGGTCATTTGGATCGCTCGAATATTTCTACACATTTCGCAGAAAATTCAATTTTATGGAAAATCAACTGAACTATAGCCCACAAATTCGGAGCCAGAAAAATCGAAAATCTACAATTGTGCTCCGATTTCGATGGTTGATACCTCTATCAATAGGCATTGAGACCTGTAATCGTCATGCCAACGGTCATTTGGATCGCTCGAATATTTCTACACATTTCACAGAAAATTCAATTTTATTGAAAATCAACTGAACTATAGCCCACAAATTCAGAGCCAGAAAAATCGAAAATCTGCAATTGTGCTCCGATTTCGATGGTTGATACCTCTATCAATAGGCGTTGAGACCTGTAATCGTCATGCCAACGGTCATTTGGATCGCTCGAATATTTCTACACATTTCGCAGAAAATTCAATTTTATGGAAAATCAACTGGACTATAGCCCACAAATTCGGAGCCAGAAAAATCGAAAATCTGCAATTGTGCTCCGATTTCGATGGTTGATACCTCTTTCAATAGGCGTTGAGACCTGTAATCGTCATGCCAACAGTCATTTGGATCGCTCGAATATTTCTACACATTTCGCAGAAAATTCAATTTTATGGAAAATCAACTGGACTATAGCCCACAAATTCGGAGCCAGAAAAATCGAAAATCTGCAATTGTGCTCCGATTTCGATGGTTGATACCTTTATCAATAGGCGTTGAGACCTGTAATCGTCATGCCAACGGTCATTTGGATCGCTCGAATATTTCTACACATTTCGCAGAAAATTCAATTTTATGGAAAATCAACTGGACTATAGCCCACAAATTCGGAGCCAGAAAAATCGAAAATCTGCAATTGTGCTCCGATTTTGATAGTTGATACCTCTATCAATAGGCATTGAGACCTGTAATCGTCATGCCAACGGTTATTTGGATCGCTCGAATATTTCTACACATTTCACAGAAAATTCAATTTTATTGAAAATCAACTGAACTATAGCCCACAAATTCAGAGCCAGAAAAATCGAAAATCTGCAATTGTGCCCCGATTTCGATGGTTGATACCTTTTTCAATAGGCGTTGAGACCTTTAATCGTCATGCCAACGGTCATTTGGATCGCTCGAATATTTCTACACATTTCACAGAAAATTCAATTTTATTGAAAATCAACTGAACTATAGCCCACAAATTCAGAGCCAGAAAAATCGAAAATCTGTAATTGTGCTCCGATTTCGATGGTTGATACCTCTATCAATAGGCGTTGAGACCTGTAATTGTCATGCCAACGGTCATTTGGATCGCTCGAATATTTCTACACATTTCACAGAAAATTCAGTTTTATTGAAAATCAACTGAACTATAGCCCACAAATTCAGAGCCAGAAAAATCGAAAATCTGCAATTGTGCTCCGATTTCGATGGTTGATACCTCTATCAATAGGCGTTGAGACCTGTAATCGTCATGTTAACGGTCATTTGGATCGCTCGAATATTTCTACACATTTCGCAGAAAATTTAATTTTATAGAAAATCAACTGAACTATAGCCCAGCCCTCAAATTCAGAGCCAGAAAAATCGAAAATCTGCAATTGTGCTCCGATTTCGATGGTTGATAGCTCTTTCAATAGGTGTTGAGACCTGTAATCGTCATGTTAACGGTCATTTGGATCGCTCGAATATTTCTACACATTTCGCAGAAAATTTAATTTTATTGAAAATCAACTGAACTATAGCCCAGCCCTCAAATTCAGAGCCAGAAAAATCGAAAATCTGCAATTGTGCTCCGATTTCGATGGTTGATAGCTCTATCAATAGGCGTTGAGACCTGTCATCGTCATGGCAACGGTCATTTGGATCGCTCGAATATTTCTACACATTTCACAGAAAATTCAATTTTATTGAAAATCAACTGAACTATAGCCCAGAAATTCAGAGCCAGAAAAATCGAAAATCTGCAATTGTGCTTCGATTTCGATGGTTGATACCTCTATCAATAGGCGTTGAGACCTGTAATCGTCATGTTAACGGTCATTTGGATCGCTCGAATATTTCTACACATTTCGCAGAAAATTTAATTTTATAGAAAATCAACTGAACTATAGCCCAGCCCTCAAATTCAGAGCCAGAAAAATCGAAAATCTGCAATTGTGCTCCGATTTCGATGGTTGATAGCTCTTTCAATAGGTGTTGAGACCTGTAATCGTCATGTTAACGGTCATTTGGATCGCTCGAATATTTCTACACATTTCGCAGAAAATTTAATTTTATAGAAAATCAACTGAACTATAGCCCAGCCCTCAAATTCAGAGCCAGAAAAATCGAAAATCTGCAATTGTGCTCCGATTTCGATGGTTGATACCTCTATCAATAGGCGTTGAGACCTGTAATCGTCATGCCAACGGTCATTTGAATCGCTCGAATATTTCTACACATTTCACAGAAAATTCAATTTTATTGAAAATCAACTGAACTATAGCCCACAAATTCAGAGCCAGAAAAATCGAAAATCTGCAATTGTGCTCCGATTTCGATGGTTGATAGCTCTATCAATAGGCGTTGAGACCTGTAATCGTCATGCCTACGGTCATTTGGATCGCTCGAATATTTCTACACATTTCGCAGAAAATTTAATTTTATAGAAAATCAACTGAACTATAGCCCAGCCCTCAAATTCAGAGCCAGAAAAATCGAAAATCTGCAATTGTGCTCCGATTTCGATGGTTGATAGCTCTTTCAATAGGTGTTGAGACCTGTAATCGTCATGTTAACGGTCATTTGGATCGCTCGAATATTTCTACACATTTCGCAGAAAATTTAATTTTATAGAAAATCAACTGAACTATAGCCCAGCCCTCAAATTCAGAGCCAGAAAAATCGAAAATCTGCAATTGTGCTCCGATTTCGATGGTTGATAGCTCTATCAATAGGCGTTGAGACCTGTAATCGTCATGGCAACGGTCATTTGGATCGCTCGAATATTTCTACACATTTCACAGAAAATTCAATTTTATTGAAAATCAACTGAACTATAGCCCACAAATTCAGAGCCAGAAAAATCGAAAATCTGCAATTGTGCTTCGATTTCGATGGTTGATACCTCTTTCAATAGGTGTTGAGACCTGTAATCGTCATGTTAACGGTCATTTGGATCGCTCGAATATTTCTACAGATTTCGCAGAAAATTTAATTTTATAGAAAATCAACTGAACTATAGCCCAGCCCTCAAATTCAGAGCCAGAAAAATCGAAAATCTGCAATTGTGCTCCGATTTCGATGGTTGATAGCTCTTTCAATAGGTGTTGAGACCTGTAATCGTCATGTTAACGGTCATTTGGATCGCTCGAATATTTCTACACATTTCGCAGAAAATTTAATTTTATAGAAAATCAACTGAACTATAGCCCAGCCCTCAAATTCAGAGCCAGAAAAATCGAAAATCTGCAATTGTGCTCCGATTTCGATGGTTGATAGCTCTATCAATAGGCGTTGAGACCTGTAATCGTCATGGCAACGGTCATTTGGATCGCTCGAATATTTCTACACATTTCACAGAAAATTCAATTTTATTGAAAATCAACTGAACTATAGCCCACAAATTCAGAGCCAGAAAAATCGAAAATCTGTAATTGTGCTCCGATTTCGATGGTTGATACCTCTATCAATAGGCGTTGAGACCTGTAATTGTCATGCCAACGGTCATTTGGATCGCTCGAATATTTCTACACATTTCACAGAAAATTCAATTTTATTGAAAATCAACTGAACTATAGCCCACAAATTCAGAGCCAGAAAAATCGAAAATCTGCAATTGGGCTTCGATTTCGATGGTTGATACCTCTTTCAATAGGCGTTGAGACCTGTAATCGTCATGCCTACGGTCATTTGGATCGCTCGAATATTTCTACACATTTCTCAGAAATTTTAATTTTATAGAAAATCAACTGAACTTTAGCCCAGCCCTCAAATTCAGAGCCAGAAAAATCGAAAATCTGCAATTGTGCTCCGATTTCGATGGTTGATAGCTCTTTCAATAGGTGTTGAGACCTGTAATCGTCATGTTAACGGTCATTTGGATCGCTCGAATATTTCTACAGATTTCGCAGAAAATTTAATTTTATAGAAAATCAACTGAACTATAGCCCAGCCCTCAAATTCAGAGCCAGAAAAATCGAAAATCTGCAATTGTGCTCCGATTTCGATGGTTGATAGCTCTTTCAATAGGTGTTGAGACCTGTAATCGTCATGTTAACGGTCATTTGGATCGCTCGAATATTTCTACACATTTCGCAGAAAATTTAATTTTATAGAAAATCAACTGAACTATAGCCCAGCCCTCAAATTCAGAGCCAGAAAAATCGAAAATCTGCAATTGTGCTCCGATTTCGATGGTTGATAGCTCTATCAATAGGCGTTGAGACCTTTAATCGTCATGCCAACGGTCATTTGGATCGCTCGAATATTTCTACACATTTCACAGAAAATTCAATTTTATTGAAAATCAACTGAACTATAGCCCACAAATTCAGAGCCAGAAAAATCGAAAATCTGCAATTGTGCTCCGATTTCGATGGTTGATACCTCTATCAATAGGCGTTGAGACCTGTAATTGTCATGCCAACGGTCATTTGGATCGCTCGAATATTTCTACACATTTCACAGAAAATTCAATTTTATTGAAAATCAACTGAACTATAGCCCACAAATTCAGAGCCAGAAAAATCGAAAATCTGCAATTGTGCTTCGATTTCGATGGTTGATACCTCTTTCAATAGGCGTTGAGACCTGTAATCGTCATGCCTACGGTCATTTGGATCGCTCGAATATTTCTACACATTTCTCAGAAATTTTAATTTTATAGAAAATCAACTGAACTTTAGCCCAGCCCTCAAATTCAGAGCCAGAAAAATCGAAAATCTGCAATTGTGCTCCGATTTCGATGGTTGATAGCTCTTTCAATAGGTGTTGAGACCTGTAATCGTCATGTTAACGGTCATTTGGATCGCTCGAATATTTCTACACATTTCGCAGAAAATTTAATTTTATAGAAAATCAACTGAACTATAGCCCAGCCCTCAAATTCAGAGCCAGAAAAATCGAAAATCTGCAATTGTGCTCCGATTTCGATGGTTGATAGCTCTTTCAATAGGTGTTGAGACCTGTAATCGTCATGTTAACGGTCATTTGGATCGCTCGAATATTTCTACACATTTCGCAGAAAATTTAATTTTATAGAAAATCAACTGAACTATAGCCCAGCCCTCAAATTCAGAGCCAGAAAAATCGAAAATCTGCAATTGTGCTCCGATTTCGATGGTTGATACCTCTATCAATAGGCGTTGAGACCTGTAATCGTCATGCCAACGGTCATTTGAATCGCTCGAATATTTCTACACATTTCACAGAAAATTCAATTTTATTGAAAATCAACTGAACTATAGCCCACAAATTCAGAGCCAGAAAAATCGAAAATCTGCAATTGTGCTTCGATTTCGATGGTTGATACCTCTTTCAATAGGCGTTGAGACCTGTAATCGTCATGTTAACGGTCATTTGGATCGCTCGAATATTTCTACACATTTCGCAGAAAATTTAATTTTATAGAAAATCAACTGAACTATAGCCCAGCCCTCAAATTCAGAGCCAGAAAAATCGAAAATCTGCAATTGTGCTCCGATTTCGATGGTTGATAGCTCTTTCAATAGGTGTTGAGACCTGTAATCGTCATGTTAACGGTCATTTGGATCGCTCGAATATTTCTACACATTTCGCAGAAAATTTAATTTTATAGAAAATCAACTGAACTATAGCCCAGCCCTCAAATTCAGAGCCAGAAAAATCCAAAATCTACAATTGTGCTCCGATTTCGATGGTTGATACCTCTATCAATAGGCGTTGAGACCTGTAATCGTCATGCCAACGGTCATTTGGATCGCTCGAATATTTCTACACATTTCACAGAAAATTCAATTTTATGGAAAATCAACTGGACTATAGCCCACAAATTCGGAGCCAGAAAAATCGAAAATGTGCAATTGTGCTCCGATTTCGATGGTTGATACCTCTATCAATAGGTGTTGAGACCTGTAATCGTCATGTTAATGGTCATTTGGACCGCTCGAATATTTCTAGACATTTCGCAGAAAATTTAATTTTATAGAAAATCAACTGAACTATAGCCCACAAATTCAGAGCCAGAAAAATCGAAAATCTGCAATTGTGCTTCGATTTCGATGGTTGATACCTCTTTCAATAGGCGTTGAGACCTGTAATCGTCATGCCAACGGTCATTTGGATCGCTTGAATATTTCTACACATTTCGCAGAAAATTTAATTTTATAGAAAATCAACTGAACTATAGCCCAGCCCACAAATTCAGAGCCAGAAAAATCGAAAATCTACAATTGTGCTCCGATTTCGATGGTTGATACCTCTATCAATAGGCGTTGAGACCTGTAATCGTCATGCTAACGGTCATTTGGATCGCTCGAATATTTCTACACATTTCACAGAAAATTCAATTTTATGGAAAATCAACTGGACTATAGCCCACAAATTCAGAGCCAGAAAAATCGAAAATGTGCAATTGTGCTCCGATTTCGATGGTTGATACCTCTATCAATAGGTGTTGAGACCTGTAATCGTCATGTTAATGGTCATTTGGACCGCTCGAATATTTCTAGACATTTCGCAGAAAATTTAATTTTATAGAAAATCAACTGAACTATAGCCCACAAATTCAGAGCCAGAAAAATCGAAAATCTGCAATTGTGCTTCGATTTCGATGGTTGATACCTCTTTCAATAGGCGTTGAGACCTGTAATCGTCATGCCAACGGTCATTTGGATCGCTTGAATATTTCTACACATTTCGCAGAAAATTTAATTTTATAGAAAATCAACTGAACTATAGCCCAGCCCACAAATTCAGAGCCAGAAAAATCGAAAATCTACAATTGTGCTCCGATTTCGATGGTTGATACCTCTATCAATAGGCGTTGAGACCTGTAATCGTCATGCTAACGGTCATTTGGATCGCTCGAATATTTCTACACATTTCACAGAAAATTCAATTTTATGGAAAATCAACTGGACTATAGCCCACAAATTCGGAGCCAGAAAAATCGAAAATGTGCAATTGTGCTCCGATTTCGATGGTTGATACCTCTATCAATAGGTGTTGAGACCTGTAATCGTCATGTTAATGGTCATTTGGACCGCTCGAATATTTCTAGACATTTCGCAGAAAATTTAATTTTATAGAAAATCAACTGAACTATAGCCCACAAATTCAGAGCCAGAAAAATCGAAAATCTGCAATTGTGCTTCGATTTCGATGGTTGATACCTCTTTCAATAGGCGTTGAGACCTGTAATCGTCATGCCAACGGTCATTTGGATCGCTTGAATATTTCTACACATTTCGCAGAAAATTTAATTTTATAGAAAATCAACTGAACTATAGCCCAGCCCACAAATTCAGAGCCAGAAAAATCGAAAATCTACAATTGTGCTCCGATTTCGATGGTTGATACCTCTATCAATAGGCGTTGAGACCTGTAATCGTCATGCTAACGGTCATTTGGATCGCTCGAATATTTCTACACATTTCACAGAAAATTCAATTTTATGGAAAATCAACTGGACTATAGCCCACAAATTCGGAGCCAGAAAAATCGAAAATGTGCAATTGTGCTCCGATTTCGATGGTTGATACCTCTATCAATAGGTGTTGAGACCTGTAATCGTCATGTTAATGGTCATTTGGACCGCTCGAATATTTCTAGACATTTCGCAGAAAATTTAATTTTATAGAAAATCAACTGAACTATAGCCCACAAATTCAGAGCCAGAAAAATCGAAAATCTGCAATTGTGCTTCGATTTCGATGGTTGATACCTCTTTCAATAGGCGTTGAGACCTGTAATCGTCATGCCAACGGTCATTTGGATCGCTTGAATATTTCTACACATTTCGCAGAAAATTTAATTTTATAGAAAATCAACTGAACTATAGCCCAGCCCACAAATTCAGAGCCAGAAAAATCGAAAATCTACAATTGTGCTCCGATTTCGATGGTTGATACCTCTATCAATAGGCGTTGAGACCTGTAATCGTCATGCCAACGGTCATTTGGATCGCTCGAATATTTCTACATATTTCACAGAAAATTCCATTTTATTGAAAATCAACTGAACTATAGCCCACAAATTCAGAGCCAGAAAAATCGAAAATCTGCAATTGTGCTCCGATTTCGATGGTTGATACCTCTATCAATAGGCGTTGAGACCTGTAATCGTCATGCCAACGGTCATTTGGATCGCTTGAATATTTCTACACATTTCGCAGAAAATTTAATTTTATAGAAAATCAACTGAACTATAGCCCAGCCCACAAATTCAGAGCCAGAAAAATCGAAAATCTGCAATTGTGCTCCGATTTCGATGGTTGATACCTCTATCAATAGGCGTTGAGACATGTAATCGTCATGTTAACGGTCATTTGGATCGCTCGAATATTTCTACACATTTCGCAGAAAATTTAATTTTATAGAAAATCAACTGAACTATAGCCCAGCCCTCAAATTCATAGCCAGAAAAATCGAAAATCTACAATTGTGCTCCGATTTCGATGGTTGATACCTCTATCAATAGGCGTTGAGACCTGTAATCGTCATGCCAACGGTCATTTGGATCGCTCGAATATTTCTACACATTTCACAGAAAATTCAATTTTATGGAAAATCAACTGGACTATAGCCCACAAATTCGGAGCCAGAAAAATCGAAAATGTGCAATTGTGCTCCGATTTCGATGGTTGATACCTCTATCAATAGGCGTTGAGACCTGTAATTGTCATGCCAACGGTCATTTGGATCGCTCGAATATTTCTACACATTTCACAGAAAATTCGATTTTATAGAAAATCAACTGAACTATAGCCCAGCCCTCAAATTCAGAGCCAGAAAAATCGAAAATCTACAATTGTGCTCCGATTTCGATGGTTGATACCTCTATCAATAGGCGTTGAGACCTGTAATCGTCATGCTAATGGTCATTTGGATCGCTCGAATATTTCTACACATTTCACAGAAAATTCAATTTTATTGAAAATCAACTGAACTATAGCCCACAAATTCAGAGCCAGAAAAATCGAAAATGTGCAATTGTGCTCCGATTTCGATGGTTGATACCTTTATCAATAGGTGTTGAGACCTGTAATCGTCATGTTAACGGGCATTTGGATCGCTCGAATATTTCTACACATTTCGCAGAAAATTTAATTTTATAGAAAATCAACTGAACTATAGCCCAGCCCTCAAATTCAGAGCCAGAAAAATCGAAAATCTACAAATGTGCTCCGATTTCGATGGTTGATACCTTTATCAATAGGTGTTGAGACCTGTAATCGTCATGTTAATGGTCATTTGGACCGCTCGAATATTTCTACACATTTCGCAGAAAATTTAATTTTATAGAAAATCAACTGAACTATAGCCCAGCCCTCAAATTCATAGCCAGAAAAATCGAAAATCTACAATTGTGCTCCGATTTCGATGGTTGATACCTCTATCAATAGGCGTTGAGACCTGTAATCGTCATGCCAACGGTCATTTGGATCGCTCGAATATTTCTACACATTTCACAGAAAATTCAATTTTATGGAAAATCAACTGGACTATAGCCCACAAATTCGGAGCCAGAAAAATCGAAAATGTGCAATTGTGCTCCGATTTCGATGGTTGATACCTCTATCAATAGGCGTTGAGACCTGTAATTGTCATGCCAACGGTCATTTGGATCGCTCGAATATTTCTACACATTTCACAGAAAATTCGATTTTATGGAAAATCAACTGAACTATAGCCCAGCCCTCAAATTCAGAGCCAGAAAAATCGAAAATCTACAATTGTGCTCCGATTTCGATGGTTGATACCTCTATCAATAGGCGTTGAGACCTGTAATCGTCATGCCAACGGTCATTTGAATCGCTCGAATATTTCTACACATTTCACAGAAAATTCCATTTTATTGAAAATCAACTGAACTATAGCCCACAAATTCAGAGCCAGAAAAATCGAAAATCTGCAATTGTGCTCCGATTTCGATGGTTGATACCTCTTTCAATAGGCGTTGAGACCTGTAATCGTCATGCCAACGGTCATTTGGATCGCTCGAATATTTCTACACATTTCGCAGAAAATTCAATTTTATGGAAAATCAACTGAACTATAGCCTACAAATTCAGAGCCAGAAAAATCGAAAATCTACAATTGTGCTCCGATTTCGATGGTTGATACCTCTATCAATAGGCGTTGAGACCTGTAATCGTCATGCCAACGGTCATTTGGATCGCTCGAATATTTCTACACATTTCGCAGAAAATTCAATTTTATGGAAAATCAACTGAACTATAGCCCACAAATTCAGAGCCAGAAAAATCGAAAATCTGCAATTGTGCTCCGATTTCGATGGTTGATACCTCTATCAATAGGTGTTGAGACCTGTAATCGTCATGTTAATGGTCATTTGGACCGCTCGAATATTTCTACACATTTCGCAGAAAATTTAATTTTATAGAAAATCAACTGAACTATAGCCCACAAATTCAAAGCCAGAAAAATCGAAAATCTGCAATTGTGCTTCGATTTCGATGGTTGATACCTCTTTCAATAGGCGTTGAGACCTGTAATCGTCATGCCAACGGTCATTTGGATCGCTTGAATATTTCTACACATTTCGCAGAAAATTTAATTTTATAGAAAATCAACTGAACTATAGCCCAGCCCACAAATTCAGAGCCAGAAAAATCGAAAATCTACAATTGTGCTCCGATTTCGATGGTTGATACCTCTATCAATAGGCGTTGAGACCTGTAATCGTCAAGCTAACGGTCATTTGGATCGCTCGAATATTTCTACATATTTCACAGAAAATTCCATTTTATTGAAAATCAACTGAACTATAGCCCACAAATTCAGAGCCAGAAAAATCGAAAATCTGCAATTGTGCTTCGATTTCGATGGTTGATACCTCTTTCAATAGGCGTTGAGACCTGTAATCGTCATGCCAACGGTCATTTGGATCGCTTGAATATTTCTACACATTTCGCAGAAAATTCAATTTTATTGAAAATCAACTGAACTATAGCCCAGCCCTCAAATTCAGAGCCAGAAAAATCGAAAATCTGCAATTGTGCTCCGATTTCGATGGTTGATACCTCTATCAATAGGCGTTGAGACCTGTAATCGTCATGTTAGCGGTCATTTGGATCGCTCGAATATTTCTACACATTTCGCAGAAAATTTAATTTTATAGAAAATCAACTGAACTATAGCCCAGCCCTCAAATTCATAGCCAGAAAAATCGAAAATCTACAATTGTGCTCCGATTTCGATGGTTGATACCTCTATCAATAGGCGTTGAGACCTGTAATCGTCATGCCAACGGTCATTTGGATCGCTCGAATATTTCTACACATTTCACAGAAAATTCAATTTTATGGAAAATCAACTGGACTATAGCCCACAAATTCGGAGCCAGAAAAATCGAAAATGTGCAATTGTGCTCCGATTTCGATGGTTGATACCTCTATCAATAGGCGTTGAGACCTGTAATTGTCATGCCAACGGTCATTTGGATCGCTCGAATATTTCTACACATTTCACAGAAAATTCGATTTTATGGAAAATCAACTGAACTATAGCCCAGCCCTCAAATTCAGAGCCAGAAAAATCGAAAATCTACAATTGTGCTCCGATTTCGATGGTTGATACCTCTATCAATAGGCGTTGAGACCTGTAATCGTCATGCTAATGGTCATTTGGATCGCTCGAATATTTCTACACATTTCGCAGAAAATTTAATTTTATAGAAAATCAACTGAACTATAGCCCAGCCCTCAAATTCAGAGCCAGAAAAATCGAAAATCTGCAATTGTGCTCCGATTTCGATGGTTGATAGCTCTTTCAATAGGCGTTGAGACCTGTAATCGTCATGTTAACGGTCATTTGGATCGCTCGAATATTTCTACACATTTCGCAGAAAATTTAATTTTATAGAAAATCAACTGAACTATAGCCCAGCCCTCAAATTCCGAGCCAGAAAAATCGAAAATCTACAATTGTGCTCCGATTTCGATGGTTGATACCTCTATCAATAAGCGTTGAGACCTGTAATCGTCATGCCAACGGTCATTTGAATCGCTCGAATATTTCTACACATTTCACAGAAAATTCCATTTTATTGAAAATCAACTGAACTATAGCCCACAAATTCAGAGCCAGAAAAATCGAAAATCTACAATTGTGCTCCGATTTCGATGGTTGATACCTCTATCAATAGGCGTTGAGACCTGTAATCGTCATGCCAACGGTCATTTGGATCGCTCGAATATTTCTACACATTTCGCAGAAAATTCAATTTTATGGAAAATCAACTGAACTATAGCCCACAAATTCAGAGCCAGAAAAATCGAAAATCTGCAATTGTGCTCCGATTTCGATGGTTGATACCTTTATCAATAGGTGTTGAGACCTGTAATCGTCATGTTAACGGGCATTTGGATCGCTCGAAAATTTCTACACATTTCGCAGAAAATTTAATTTTATAGAAAATCAACTGAACTATAGCCCAGCCCTCAAATTCAGAGCCAGAAAAATCGAAAATCTACAAATGTGCTCCGATTTCGATGGTTGATACCTCTATCAATAGGTGTTGAGACCTGTAATCGTCATGTTAATGGTCATTTGGACCGCTCGAATATTTCTACACATTTCGCAGAAAATTTAATTTTATGGAAAATCAACTGAACTGTAGCCCACAAATTCAGAGCCAGAAAAATCGAAAATCTGCAATTGTGCTTCGATTTCGATGGTTGATACCTCTTTCAATAGGCGTTGAGACCTGTAATCGTCATGCCAACGGTCATTTGGATCGCTTGAATATTTCTACACATTTCGCAGAAAATTTAATTTTATAGAAAATCAACTGAACTATAGCCCAGCCCACAAATTCAGAGCCAGAAAAATCGAAAATCTACAATTGTGCTCCGATTTCGATGGTTGATACCTCTATCAATAGGCGTTGAGACCTGTAATCGTCATGCTAACGGTCATTTGGATCGCTCGAATATTTCTACATATTTCACAGAAAATTCCATTTTATTGAAAATCAACTGAACTATAGCCCACAAATTCAGAGCCAGAAAAATCGAAAATCTGCAATTGTGCTCCGATTTCGATGGTTGATACCTCTTTCAATAGGCGTTGAGACCTGTAATCGTCATGCCAACGGTCATTTGGATCGCTCGAATATTTCTACACATTTCGCAGAAAATTCAATTTTATGGAAAATCAACTGAACTATAGCCCACAAATTCAGAGCCAGAAAAATCGAAAATCTACAATTGTGCTCCGATTTCGATGGTTGATACCTCTATCAATAGGCGTTGAGACCTGTAATCGTCATGCCAACGGTCATTTGGATCGCTCGAATATTTCTACACATTTCACAGAAAATTCAATTTTATTGAAAATCAACTGAACTATAGCCCACAAATTCAGAGCCAGAAAAATCGAAAATCTGCAATTGTGATCCGATTTCGATGGTTGATACCTCTATCAATAGGTGTTGAGACCTGTAATCGTCATGTTAACGGTCATTTGGATCGCTCGAATATTTCTACACATTTCGCAGAAAATTTAATTTTATAGAAAATCAACTGAACTGTAGCCCACAAATTCAGAGCCAGAAAAATCGAAAATCTGCAATTGTGCTTCGATTTCGATGGTTGATACCTCTTTCAATAGGCGTTGAGACCTGTAATCGTCATGCCAACGGTCATTTGGATCGCTTGAATATTTCTACACATTTCGCAGAAAATTTAATTTTATAGAAAATCAACTGAACTATAGCCCAGCCCTCAAATTCATAGCCAGAAAAATCGAAAATCTACAATTGTGCTCCGATTTCGATGGTTGATACCTCTATCAATAGGCGTTGAGACCTGTAATCGTCATGCCAACGGTCATTTGGATCGCTCGAATATTTCTACACATTTCACAGAAAATTCAATTTTATGGAAAATCAACTGGACTATAGCCCACAAATTCGGAGCCAGAAAAATCGAAAATGTGCAATTGTGCTCCGATTTCGATGGTTGATACCTCTATCAATAGGCGTTGAGACCTGTAATTGTCATGCCAACGGTCATTTGGATCGCTCGAATATTTCTACACATTTCACAGAAAATTCGATTTTATGGAAAATCAACTGAACTATAGCCCAGCCCTCAAATTCAGAGCCAGAAAAATCGAAAATCTGCAATTGTGCTCCGATTTCGATGGTTGATACCTCTATCAATAGGCGTTGAGACCTGTAATCGTCATGCTAATGGTCATTTGGATCGCTCGAATATTTCTACACATTTCGCAGAAAATTCAATTTTATAGAAAATCAACTGAGCTACAGCCCACAAATTCAGAGCCAGAAAAATCGAAAATCTACAATTGTGCTCCGATTTCGATGGTTGATACCACTTTCAATAGGTGCTGAGACCTGTAATCGTCATGCCAACGGTCATTTGGATCGCTCGAATATTTCTACACATTTCGCAGAAAATTTAGTTTTATGAAAAATCAACTGAACTATAGCCACAAATTCAGAGCCAGAAAAATCGGAGATCTGCATTTGTGCTCCGATTTCAATGGTTGATAGCTATTTCAATAGGCGTTGAGACCTGTAGTCGTCATGCCAACGGTCAATTGGATCGCTCGAATATTTCTACACATTTCGCAGAAAATTTAGTTTTATGAAAAATCAACTGAACTATAGCCACAAATTCAGAGCCAGAAAAATCGAAAATCTGCATTTGTGCTCCGATTTCAATGGTTGATAGCTCTTTCAATAGGTGTTGAAACCTGAAATCGTCATGCCAACGGTCATTTGGATCGCTCGAATATTTCTACACATTTCGCAGAAAATTTAGTTTTATGAAAAATCAACTGAACTATAGCCACAAATTCAGAGCCAGAAAAATCGAAAATCTGCAATTATGCTCCGATTTCGATGGTTGATACCTCTTTCAATAGGCGTTGAGACCTGAAATGGTCATTCCAACGGTCATTTGGATCGCTCGAATATTTCTACACATTTCGCAGAAAATTTAATTTTATGGAAAATCAACTGAACTATAGCCCACAAATTCAGAGCCAAAAAAATCGAAAATCTGCAATTGCGCTCCGATTTCAATGGTTGATAGCTCTTTCAATAGGCGTTGAGACCTGTAGTCGTCATGCCAACGGTCAATTGGATCGCTCGCATATTTCTACACATTTCGCAGAAAATTTAATTTTATGAAAAATCAACTGAACGATAGCCCACAAATTCAGAGCCAGAAAAATCGGAGATCTGCATTTGTGCTCCGATTTCAATGGTTGATAGCTCTTTCAATAGGTGTTGAGACCTGTAATCGGCATGTTAACGGTCATTTGGATCGCTCGAAAATTTCTACACATTTCGCAGAAAATTTAATTTTATGAAAAATCAACTGAACTATATCCCACAAATTCAGAGCCAGAAAAGTCGAAAATCTGCAATTGTGCTCCGATTTCGATGGTTGATACCACTTTCAATAGGTGTTGAGACCTGTAATCGTCATGCCAACGGTCATTTGGATCGCTCGAATATTTCTACACATTTCGCAGAAAATTTAATTTTATGGAAAATCAACTGAACTATAGCCCACAAATTCAGAGCCAGAAAAATCGAAAATCTGCAATTGCGCTCCGATTTCAATGGTTGATACCTCTTTCAATAGGTGTTGAGACCTGTAATCGTCATGCCAACGGTCATTTGGATCGCTCGAATATTTCTACACATTTCGCAGAAAATTTAATTTTATAGAAAATCAACTGAACTATAGCCCACAAATTCAGAGCCAGAAAAATCGAAAATCTGCAATTGTGCTCTGATTTCAATGGTTGATACCTCTTTCAATAGGTGTTGAGACCTGTAATCGTCATGCCAACGGTCATTTGGATCGCTCGAATATTTCTACACATTTCGCAGAAAATTTAATTTTATGAAAAATCAACTGAACTATAGCCCACAAATTCAGAGCCAGGAAAATCGAAAATCTGCAATTGTGCTCCGATTTCGATGGTTGATACCTTTATCAATAGGTGTTGAGACCTACATTTGTCGTGCCAACGGTCATTTGGATCGCTCGAATATTTCTACACATCCTCGTTAGCAATATTTTCTAATAGAAATCATTAATAAATAATTTGAACCAATTTCTGGCTGCGCCACTAATCATAACAATACATTTTAAAATTTTTCTTTAGGCACTAATCCAAATGCCGTACATGTACTACAATACTTGTTAAAACGTTACAGGGCTGATTTCATACAATTAGAATTGTAAAAATTTCGTTAGATTTTAGAAAAGTTAAACATTTTCAAATTTCAACCAATGCTCGTTTTCAGTTAATAACTTAAAATATTAGGTAAAAAAGAATTAGATATTGGCCGCCTTTTGAAATCTGCCGCCTGTGTGCGGTGCACACATTGCACACACGCTAAGCGCACCTCTTAGCACTTAGGTGGGAAAACATTGGGCCGAGATGAAGTGATGTAGCTTCATAAGGGCCCAGAGCATAAAATAATTTTATAGGTGGCAGTACTAGGTGGCTTTAACGCCATCATGGCCCAGCCAAATTATTAATAATAAGTGATCGAAATTTAGTTTTTAGTAATATCAAACAGTAGTTTCTGTTTGACATTGATAGCGATTTTTGATGATGCAGTAAAATGGAGTTTGTAGATACTATTTTGAGTCTTTATAAGATCTGTTGAGATCTAACTTACCATTTGGTCGTATTTGCTTGAAAAATAGAAATTACCAATTATCTATTTAAATAATAAATACTAGACCGCTAAGAGCTTCTATGAGTAGAACAGTCTGTCAGATTGCTAGAAATATTGTATGTAAAGCAAGCAAAGAATATACATAATTATAAAAGTTTGATATGTCCCGCGTTCAAATTACACTTCACACTTCACAACCACGATACAATGTACAAACAAATTGTTAAAATTATTATTTCATCACTTTGAAATTTTTTGTATTTTAAAAAACCAGATAACAATTAAAATCGCAAGAATATGTGTATAACATTGATTCGAGTATGTATGTGTAAATCGTGTATAAAGAAGTTGCTGGTCATTAAAGAAAAATACACGACATAAAAAAAAATGTTTTTAACTTTGTAGGTGTACGAGTATTATGAATAATGGTAAGTAAGAATATATAACATAATGTGCATTACACTCGTACGTTCAAGACGCCCGATACACTTATGTATATTTTCTAGTTCCACTTATAAAATTTATTCCGCATAATAATCACTTTTCACATTTACATATGGAACATTTTTGTTTTCGTCGTTATTAAATAAAAGTGACTGGAATTGGATCAGAAGAATTATGTATGTTGTTAAGAAGGAGTTTTAAGTGGTTTTTACTCATATTTCGTATAAATTAGAAGGATAAGTATTTCGATATACATAAATGATGAGAAGAAAGTTTTTTTTTAGTTTTATTTTCAACGTATATAAATCAAAATGTTTATGCCATACATACAAAAAATGCAAATACTAAGCAACCACCATATAAATTAGTCTATTGGCTAAGCTTTTCGCGATTCTTTTGTAAGTTTTACTCGCAATTTACGGATTTATAAAATCAAACAAATCTTACTTTCAAAGAGTTGCCGATTTTTATTGCTTTTTTTACTGTTTTATTTGTAATTTTTTTTAATCGCGCGAGTTTTTTTTTGTTTTTGTTTATTTGATTGTCTGTATTTTTTTTTTAACTTTTCTTTGTCAACAAATGTGCTACTTTTGGGAAAATTTACTTTTTTTTTTGTGGTCAAGTTATTTTAATTAATTTTTTTCGAAAAAAAAGTTTAAAAAGTGAAATAAATATAAATCAAAGTGTTGCATAGGTGTATTGAGATCATAAACAGCAGCAGCAAAAAAGTGAATGAAATTCATCGTGTAGTTCAATCTTCAATCAAAAGGTTCCATTGTGTAAAAATGTGCCTGCTATAATTTTTCAAATCGTTCGCTATAATTTAACACTATTTCTACCAAAGGTGTCATCTTTTAAAATTTTAACTTGAAATTATTCTCTAGGTTTAATCATTTTTCCATTTTTTTGTATCATTTCCCTTCAGGTCCTCCTAGATCTAAAAATATGTACGTGGTACACAGTTGAAAAAATAATTTTAATTTTTAATACAAGCCTTGCATTACGACTCGACTCATGTAAAGCAAGTAATGATTGCATTAAAATGAATTTTAATACAATTATGAAAATCTAAAACCATTTGCATTAAAAGTTATTTTTAATAATACTATTAAACATTTTAAAGCAACCTGCTCAAATAAAAAAATTATACCAACATAAAATTCGCTAGAACAAGCGGACTTCAATGTACATACATATGTATGAATTATAAATTAAAGCACGTGTTTTGCGTTATTGATATAAAATTCATTAAATCAAACTGATTTTTATTATGTTACAGATAAACTTTTCATTTCTTAAAATATAATTTATTACCTTGGGCGATTATAAAGTGATCTAGCCCGCCAAACTAAAAAAAGTTGGAGTCTCTCGTCTCTGTGATCTCGACTCCTAAAGCGCCAAAGACAAAAACCAACACCAGAAAAACCACGCATCAAAATTTTATTAACAGCAATAAAAAACAAAAAAATCGTGGCTAAATTTACAGAACTTTTAATGCAACTTGCTCTAAAATTTAATACTTCTAAAATATTTTATTCATGCAGTCTTTGATAAATTTTAATGTAGTTGCTTGAAGGTTCTTTTACAATTTGCTTTATATTCTAATGGATTGTTGCACTAAAATTTATATAGCTGTTATGCAAATTAATACACTCTGCATTACAACTTATTTTAATGCTATTTTAGCATTATTTGTGATGGAAGCTAGCGCTGGACCTACATGATATGCAATTTGCATTACATAACTTATTTTTTTAACTGTATACACGACTACCAATAGTAATAGATGAAGCCAAAGACAATGATTTACGTTATGAGAAAATAAAAGCAATAACAACTATTGATAAGTTTAATGCAAAGGTGATGAATGGAAACATCATTAACACTTAACGGACGGGCCACGTTGATTTACGTAAACGTTTTAATTTAATTTCTTCAAAAATACCCGGAAACCGTGAAAGATAGAGATAAACAACCCGTCCGTTAAGTTTAAATAAAAACGTGTACGTAAATCTACGTACGGGGAGTCCACGGCACATGCATGAATACGCACAAGATGCGATGACATACGTTCGCGCATATGGTCGTTCAGATTTGTTCATCGCATTTACATGCAATCCAACATGGGATGCAATTAAAGAACTTCCGTTAGCTGGACAATCATCTTGGGATCGCCATGACATTACCGCACTCGTATTTAAACAAAAATTGGAATCTTTGATGGATTTTATTATCAAGCATCACGTTTTTGGAGAGACACGCTGCTGGATGTATTCCATTGAATGGCAGAAAAGAGGATTGTCACATGCACATATTTTGGTTTGGCTAATCAATAAAATTACGCCAGATCAAATTGACCAAATCATCTCAGCAGAAATACCAGATAAGGACATTGATCCAGACTTATTCGACGTAGTTACCAAAAATATGATTCATGGTCCATGTGGCGCATTCAACAATAATTCACCATGTCTGTTGGGAAATGCACGAAACGATACCTAAAAGACTTGGTTTCTGATACCATCACTGGAAATGACGGATATCCACTGTATCGTCGACAATCAGTTGAGGATGGCGGCAAATCCATCGTTCTGAAAGTACGAAACGTTGATGTCGAAGTCGATAATCGTTGGGTTGTGCCATATTCACCGTTGCTCTCAAAGACCTTCAAAGTACACATTAATGTTGAGTATTGCAATTCAGTGAAGTCGATCAAATACATTTGCAAATATGTCAACAAAGGAAGCGACATGGCAGTCTTCAGAGTAGGGAAAGTGGCCGATGAAATCAACCAATACCAACTTGGACGCTATATTAGCAGCAATGAAGCAGTATGGCGCATCTTATCATTTCCAATCCATGAATGACACATCCAACAGTAGTACACTTGGCGGTGCATCTCGAGAATATACAGCGCGTGTACTTCACAGCAAATAATGTACGTGCAAGAGCATTGGTGGTGGTCAGGCTGCTGTGTATGCAGGGGGATAAACACAAGACTCGCTTCATGTGCCGTAACTGCATGCAACTTTAGCAAGTGCTCACACTGCCTCTTCGTGGCGGCCACTAGAAACTACTCTGTTAAAGGAGTAGGCTAAAGTGTGAGGGCTGTGGTCCTTCTACAGAAGGTTGGCGTTGAGTTAACAGCCCAACCTGTAAAAATTTTTTGTGACGAAACCTCAACATGAGCCTCGGATATTTTTGGATTCACAACAACGACCTCGGACACGATATAAGGACAACGATTTTAAATTTGGAACATGGAACGTACTCCGCCTAAACCGCCCGGAGAGCCTCCATCAACTCTTCGAACAAGCATCTACGTATAAACTCGACCTCGTAGCGCTACAGGAAACAAGACTAATCGGCAATGACATCACCGATTATAGTCGCTTCGGACTAACTCTCTGTCATAGCAATAACGTGGATAAACATGAATTGGGCGTTGGTTTCTTGATTAGCAATCGATGCCGTCAATTTGTGACTGACTTCATTCCTGTCAGTAATCGGATTTGTACACTCAGGTTTCATGGACGTCACTTTAACATCACATTTGTGAACATTCATGCCCCCACCGAGGAGAAGCCTGATCAAATCAAAGACGCTTTCTACGACCAGCTCGAAACCGTCCTGAGCAAAATTCCGCAACATGACATTAAAATTGTTTTGGGTGACTTCAATGCTCAAATTGGCAGTGCTGGCAGTACATATCGAAGCACTATCGGCCCAAACTCCTTGCACCATACATCAAACAACAACGGGATGCGCATCATCGAGCTAGCTTTACTGTACAACTTGGTCGTTGCCAGCACATACTTCCCACATAAGCGCATTCATAAAGCCACATGGAAATCAAACGACGGAACAACGGTCAACCAAATCGACCACATCCTCTTGTCCAAGAGACATTTTTCTAGCCTTAAAAACATCAAAACTAAACGTGGAGCTAACATTGATTTAGACCATTTCCTGGTAGTTGTGGAATTAAAATTTCGTTTATCAACCACATATAATCATCGCTTCCAGCGCATCACTCGTTGGAACACTGCGGCATTGAACGACCAAGTTACCAGAACCACCTTCGGGATGACTGTATCAGAAATCTTGGAAAATAAACCACTTCCTGACTCCGTTCAAGAACAGTGGGACATTATCAAAACGGCGGTAACCGATGCCTCAAAGTCCACCATAGGCCAAAATCCGTCAAGGCCTAAAAATCTCTGGATTGATGATGATTATATTGGTGCTATTCGGGAAAAAGATCGCTCACGACAACGAGATCTATCGCAAAGAACAAGGCAATCCCATAACGCCTACATGACTGCGAGGAGAATCGCTAATCGGCTATGTAGATGGACAAAATGGGAATGGCATGAACAACAGGCGCGCAACATCCAAAATTCTAGCCTGAGAGATAGATACCCAAGTAACAATTTGGAGTTGTCAAAACGTTGCGCTATCTAAAATTCACAGCAATTTAGTTATAATAACTTGTTAAAAAATAACTAAAAACGTGAGTTTGTTGGTTTGTCGACGTAATAGCAGCAAAAATGGTAATCGTAGTTTGCTTGCCGATATGTTATAGCAACGTCAAACAGCAAACTCGTAATAAATGGTAAATTACTTTTGAGACATCAGTTTGATTTTTTTAATAATATAGGTTTTCAAATAGCAAAAAAATTATATTTGCAGTTTCGCTGTGCTTAACTCAAAATAGTTACATAATAAAAATTAATTTTATAACAGCAAACACATTTTAGATGTAATTTCGCTGGTTTGAAAGCAATATATGTAGTTAGTTAAGGGAATCAGTTTTAAAATAGCAAAACGGGCAGAAACAACTAAAGAGCTATTATTTTGATAATTATTGTAACAATAACAATTTGTTGCTAAATTATTGGTAAAAAACATATTTCTATAACATATGTCATTTTAATGATGTTTTCTGTACTTCAATAATAAATGGCACAAATATTTTATGAAACATTGACAGGGAATATATGACTTTGCTTGTGATTTTTAATCGTAAAAATACACGAGAAACAAATTTAATCGACCTTGAGAAAGTAGGTTAGAAAAGGAAAACGCGACCTAAAAATATTTTATATTAAAAATAAAATCAAAATCAAAATTTTTTTCGAAAAATGTATTTTTGCTGAAAAATAAACCCAAATGTTTTAAAAAGCTTCTGGTAATCATCCAAAAGCTGAATATTGGCATTTTTTTAATATTTGCATGTGATAAAGTTGTTTTTGTCGAAGTTTTTAATCAGATAAATGATGCAGCCATTTTTATGAGAAGAAAAACTAAATTAAAAGATGGCTTTAAAATATGTAACAGTTAAATAGCTTAATAGATAACCATTTTAACTATTTGTTGTAAATTAAATATTGTTACAGCTAAAGTGTCTTACGAACTTACGAAAAAGCAACCAAAATATATTAAATGTTTAAGTAACTAATTAGCTTTTGTATGAGAAAATCACTGATCATAAAACATTATTGTTTTGTGTTAAGCGTTTTAGCTGTTTTACTTTGCATGGAATATTATTTACTTTAACCACAAATCAATATATACAGATCATTCATGTTGAACAAAAAAATGAAACTTGATGGGGTGCTGCAACAGAATAGAAACAAACCTTTCAAAAATATAAATATTTTAGAAACAAACCAATTTAAAATCAGAAATACGCGCCTACTTGGATAAATAGCATTATTACATTGTTGAATGTATGTACATTTGTACTATTTTTTAGCCAAAATTGAATTGCTTCGCTTTTTCTGCTTACTAAGTTTTATAATTTTTTTAAATTACACTTGCTGAGAGAAAAAGAACAAACTGTACACACATTCTTTATATGTATGTATATATTCAACAATGTATTAATGCTATTTATCCAAGTAGGCGCGTATTTCTGATTTTAAATTGGTTTGTTTCTAAAATATTTATATTTTTGAAAGGTTTGTTTCTATTCTGTTGCAGCACCCCATCAGGTTTCATTTTTTTGTTCAATATGAATCATCTGTATATATTGATTTGTGCTTTAACTCTCTAGCAGGCAATTTTTTGACTGGGAAAATTATGGTAGGGTAATTTTTATGTGAAAAAATTGAAAATAGTCTCAGGTAAAAATTACTAACATATTACTAAATTAACACACATTATATGTATAATAAAAAAACCATCACTAATTGAAATTCCCGGTTGAACTTTAAAAGCACCAACCGCCAGTCAACTATTATTTGGTCTCTCGAATGCATATTAATATTTCAGAAAGACAAGAAGGGTCCGTTGTGCCTTTCAACAAAGCTAAGCTATTCGATGTGAGATAATTTTGCTTATACATATCTCTAAATTGCAAATAAAGAATTTTAAAATTTACTGGCACACTTGCGTTAAATAAGCGAGATACATTTTTCTGTTTTGATGCAAACTATTTTATTATTGCGTATTGCCTCGCTATGTCAGCTTGCATCGCTTTTATGAAGTTTTGGAATATAGCCAATAGGAAAGGAACTCAGCTATTTGTTAAATTTTAGATATAATTTTGCCTTCAGATCGGAGAAACAGGAGCGATTGTCATCTAAAAAAGGTCTTAGGATTAAATAAATTAAAGTTATATTAAATTTACAGTTAACAATTTTAATTAGACAATCATCATACACGTCAGCCATTTTGCAGTTAAGTTTATATTAATCTGTACAATCTAAAGAAAAATTTAGAATGTAAAAACGAAACAGATTGCGATCCGATTCTCCAAAAAATAAAAAAACGCAAAAGGCTTTTCTGTTCTATCTTTCTACTCTCTGATTAAATATTTCTTATAAACTTGGACATTGTAATGCGACAATTAAATATTTATCCGCCCAATTTTGTTCACATAAATATTTAACTGAAGTGTTTGAATTACGCTAATAATAACCGTTGACGTTCTACAAGAGAAAATAATAATTTTCTATTTATCATGTTTTCTGTGCTCCGTCTTAAAGCGGAAATACCTGCTATAGGGTTAACAATATTGTTTTAGTTATAAATTTGCATATAGTACACATATAGATTCTGCGGTGTGCTAAGCAATTTTGCTCTGTGTTAAACAATTTTGCTTTGAGTTAAGCAGTTTTCCTTTTTTACCAAATTTAGTTTACTCACATAAATTTCGTTGTGTGTTAAGCAGTTTCGTAGTTAGGTAAGTAATTTTGCTTTGAGTTAAGCAGTTTTTTGTTTTCGAAACCAATTGACATACCAAGTGGGATTTCTGTAATTTATTATTCAACAGTATTGTCAGATTAACGCAGTAATTACTGAGACAGTATGTATATTTTATCTTTAATAATGGTAAGTGGTTGCTATGAAATAATTTTTTCTGGTGAGTTTAAGTTTATTTTAATATTATAAGAGTATTATTTAATAGTTTTGTTATGATTATTAGGTTTTCTGTGTTCTCGAAACTGTAAGCAAGAAGGTATTGTTTGTGTGTCCGACATGCTGGTATGAAGGAGACGAAGATAATGGTATCGTTCATTATCCACCGCACACCAAACAATTCCTCAAATATCAAGGATTGGAGAGCAAAAAGCCCGATAATTCATGGTGTTTAGAGCCGGCACGCTTGCTCGCCAAATATTCGGATTATCAGCTGGCAGTGCAAGGTAAGCACCGGTTAGAAGAAGGAGCCACTTCCGAAGAAGGCCGCTGGGATGAAAAGGAATTCAGAAAAGTAAATTCATTACGTAGTAGGTTGTAATATTAAATTATTTTGTTAATTTTTTAATGATTTTTTTTTTTAATTTAAATGTATCAAATATTCCTTCGGTGCAAGATATAATCGACAGTCGCAAAAAACAATGAAAAAACCACCAAATCTTACTGTTACGTTACACTCATCCGCATCAACTGGTACTAGTCAATTGCAAGATGCCTCTTCAAACAGAGCAATTAACAACACTCAATTGCAAGATACCACATCACTATTTACAATAGACGACGATCATAACATCGAAGATGAATTCCACGTACAATTGTCCGAAACTGAGGGTCGCACTTAAAATCAAATGATGTTGTTATTGAAATCCCTGTAATAATATGTAAACATAAATATTTATAACAATATTGTTGATCTATGTCTATGAATAAAATGTTTGTTGGTGTTATATTTTTTTAATCTTTGGAAATAATTATATAAATCTTTGTTCGCCATTACATTCGACCTATTTGATTTTATGTCATAAAGGGCAAAATTATACTGCTATACAGTCAAACCTGTTTTTGTGCGGTAGATAGGGACCGTACAAAAAAAATCGCACAAAAAAAAAATATTCGCAAACTCCATAAATCGCTATAATAAATAATTTTGTACAAAAATTATGATACAAAAAAATTTTTTTTATGCGGTGGATAGGGACCGCATAAAAAAAGTTTCCCTTAGAAAATACATATGTCAAAGTTTTACGAAATAGCGAGAAAATGCTTTCTAAACAAAATAAATAATTAAATTACACGTGGAAACATTTTAAATAATTTTAATTTCTCATTTTTAAATAAAACGGTAAATTTCCTTTTTTTCTTACATAGGCGGGTATTACATTATCACATTTATATAATTATATAAATATAATTATATTTTTTTACAAAGGAAATACTGTTATATTTAGCTTCTTGAAGCTAAATATAACAGTATTTCCTTTGTAAAAAAATATAATTATATTTATATAACTATATAAATGTGATAATGTAATATCCGCCATATTGTATATTTTTTTAGTTTATGTTCAAGGTTAAAAATCAGTGTGGCTATTACTACGCATTTCATTAGTTGTGAAATAAACATTTCTTTTAACTAAATTATATTCTTTGTGTGCAAGATAATATGTAATTACATATTGAAATTTGCTGGAATATGGAATATATAAGAATATTTAGCATGTCTAATGATTAATGAACTTGGCTGATGCATTAGGTATGAAAATGGCTGAACAGAATCTCGATATTCATATACCGCATAAAAAAAATCGCACAAAAAAAAACGCATAAAAAAAAATTCGCATAAAAAAAGACCGCACAAAAACAGGTTTGACTGTATTTGCTTTTTGTATCCCTAAATAATCATAACCGAAAAAACCCTTTTTCACCTCCAAAATTGCTTATAAATTTCTTTTAGACTTATTTTCTAACTATTTTGTTATTTTAACAGAAATTCTGATTAAATGCAAATATGCTTGAAAATTACACCAAAAAGTAAATAAAGTATGTATTATAGCTGGCATACTTGTTTAGATGACTACAACAGCAAAATTGCTTCTCTCCCGACTTTTTTGCTTTATGGCGTATAACAAAATCCCTGCTGAAATGTATTATATACCTACTTAAGCTAATTAGCATTTTGCTTCACTGCCACAACGTTTTAAAAACTTAGTGAATATCTATTTAACATTTATAACTAATTTGTGTAATTTTTCGGATTTCACGACGTTGTAACAGCTTTGTTTTTGCTGTCTAGGACAATTTACCTATCAAATTGTTACTTGGGTATCGTTGCATAAGAGAATTGGCTATGGACTTTCATCCACGTAGCAGCGCTATTCACAACAAATCCGGTGAGTTGGAAATGGACACTAAAACCGTCCTCGAAGTGTGGCGAAATTACTTCTCCTCGCTTTTAAATAAACAGGCACCACCTTCCGAGCAACAACCTCTCTTGCTTCAACGCGATATTAACGTCGAGATGACACCACCACCTCCTCCATCATATGATGAAGTGCGGAACGTGATATCGCAGATGAAAAATTACAAGACACCTGGTGAGGATGGTATCTGCAACGAAATGCTCAAATATGGCGTTGATTATCTGTACTGCCGCATGTTTGAGCTAATATCAACAATTTGGTCTAGAGAAGAAATCCCAGTAGAGTGGAAGACGGCTCTTATATGTCCACTTCATAAAAAGGGAGATCGATTGAACTGCAACAACTATCGCGGTATAGCTTTGCTGAACACAGGCTACAAGGTTTTGGCCAACGTAGTCGCAGTAAAGTTATCAACTTACAGCGAGAGGATCTTGGGTGATTATCAATGTGGTTTTCGTCCAAATAGATCAACGACCGATCAAACTTTTACGCTGAGGATTTTGCTGGAGAAATGCTATGAAAAGGACATCCCTGTACACAGTCTATTCATAGACTTTCAACAGGCGTACGACAGCGATATTTGCATTCTGGGTCGCAACATCATATCCCTAAAAGAAGTCCTCCTCCCATTGGAATTGACAGCCCAACAAATAGGCCTTCAGATCAATGAAGCGAAGACCAAATACATGGTGACCGCGAGAAGGTAGACTCGTGGGGACTTCATTTCGGGAGACACTCAATATGAAAAGGTGAATGAGTTCAAATATCTAGGATCACTGATCACTGAGCATAACTCCGTTTCTGTGGACATTTCATCGAGGATCGCAGCAGGCTACCGAGCATTTTACGCCAATATAAAAATTTTCAAGTCTCCTCATATATCGCGCAAAATAAAATTGGACATCTACAAGGCGCTGATAAGACCAGTTATCACCTTTGGTTGTGAGTCCTGGACGCTGACAGCACAAAACATCCAGAAAAACGCTGTAACTGAGCGTAAGATCATAAGAAGAATTCTCGGTCCCATTAAAGAGGGAGCCACGTACAGAATGCGAATGAATCACGAGATCAGAAATGATCTCGATAAAGTTGACATCATTGGATTCATGAAATCGTCAAGGCTAACATGGCTTGGGCACGTACTTCGTTCACAAAATCGGACCACCAAACAGGCCTTGGAGTCGGCACCAACGAAAGTAGGACCTCATGGGAGACCACCTACCCGATGGATGGACGGCATTGAAAGGGACCTAAACACACTCGGTCACCGTATCTGGCGTTCTCTTGTGGCGGATCGAATTATTTGGAGGAGCATCGTTGAGGCGGCCAAATCCCTTCATGGGATGTAGCGCCAGCGGAAGAAGAAGAAGAAGAGCATTGGTTCCACCGGCAACAACTTTAACTGCATTTTACTCATTGTGCCAAGATGATATTTTTGCAAAGACTCTACTTTATTCTGAGGTACCGAAATTCTACACATGGAATGCATCGGCTAAAAAGTTTCAACGTCGCAAACAAGGTAAAGCAGTTGAAGGACATCCCAATTTGTATTCCAGTGACGCATTGGGTCGTCTGTACACTGTTCACCCGAACAATACAGAATGCTTCTATCTGCGATTGCTGTTAATCAATGTACGTGGACCAAAATCTTTCCAAGATTTAAGAATAGTGAACGGTCAGCTGTGCGCCACTTATCGCCAAGCTTGCCAGGAACTAAATCTTCTTGAGAATGATGCACATTGGGACACTGCACTCGCTGATGCATCGAATACGGCTCGACCACAGCAAATACGCACGTGTTTTGCCATAATATTGATAACCTGCTTCCCATCTAATCCAAAAGATCTTTGGGAAAAATACAAGGACTACATGAGTGAAAATATTTTACATCGTTTGCGCGCTGCGAATCAAAATCCGGACATTCAATTCACACCAAACGTGTATAATGAGGCATTGATTTTGATTTAAGACATATATTTGGCAACCGCTAACAAGGCACTGGTGCAACTGGGAATGCCTGCTCCGAACAGACCAGCGAACGACCTTTTCGATCGTGATTTGCAACGAGAAACATACTTTGATTCTGACGAACTGGGGACATTTGTTCAGACAAATCTTCCGCAGTTGGTTCCAGAACAACGCATTGCGTATGACAGAATTATGCGTGCAATCACAGAACAAAGTGGTGGACTGTTTTTCATAGATGCGCCCGGTGGTACAGGCAAGACTTTTCTTCTTTCACTCATTTTGGCAACCATACGATCATAAAATAATATTGCACTGGCCATTGCATCATCTGGAATTGCAGCAACTCTTTTGGATGGTGGCCGAACAGCGCATTTAGCATTGAAACTGCCGTTGAATTTACAAAACACTGAGGCACCAACATGCAACATCAGCAAAAACTCTGGAATGGGCAAAGTACTCCAAACTCAAATTATCTTATGGGACGAATGTAAAATGTCTCACAAGAAAGCATTGGAAGCGCTTGATCGTACACTACGAGATTTGAGAGGAAACTCACGGATCTTCGGTGGCACACTCATTTTATTGTCTGGTGATTTTCGACAAACACTGCCGGTTATCCACGTTCAACACCCGCTGATGAACTTAATACATGTCTCAAATCATCAGTTTTATGGCGTCATTTACAGAAATTGACTTTGAAAACCAACATGCGTGTACATCTACAACGGGATGCATCGGCTGGAAATTTTGCAAAACAATTAATGGGTATTGGAAATGGGCGAATGCAAATTGATGAATCTATGCAATGTATCACTTTGCCAGCAAACTTCTGAAAGATCACAGAAAGCATAGGCGAATTGGTCCAAAAAGTTTTCCCAAACATTGCACAGAACTACAAAAATCATCAGTGGCTCAGTACGCGTGCTGTATTAGCGGCCAAAAACATCGATGTCAATACCATCAACTTCACTATTCAGAAAGGAATACCCGGCGAAACGACAACATATAAGTTCATCGATATTGTGGTGAATCAAGTCGAAGTTGTCAACTGTCCAACTGAATTCTTGAATTCGCTTGATTTGCCAGGCATACCACCGCACGTTCTTACATTGAAAATTGGCGTAGCCATCATTCTTCTTCGAAACATAAATCCACCACGACTTTGCAACAGAACCAGACTCTCAGTGAAGTAAATGATGAACAATGTTATCGAGTCAACAATTTTGACTGGAAAATTCAAAGGTGAAGACGTACTGTTGCCACGTATCCCAATGACCCCGACAGATATGCCATTCGAATTGAAACGTTTGCAGTTCCCGGTGCGACTCGCTTGCGCAATAACTATCAACAAAGCACAAGGACAATCGTTGCAAGTGTGTGGATTAAATTTGGAGAATCCATGCTTATCACATGGGCAGCTCTATGTGGCCTGCTCACGCGTCGGAAAACATTCTGATTTATTCGTTTACGCACCAGATGGAAAAACAAGAAATATTGTGTATAATATCGAATTGAAACGAAACGCTGAAATGTCACAATTTTTTCGAAATGAACAAAATCAATAAAATGACTCAAAATGAATTGAATATTTATATAATGTCTTTCCTTCAAATTTATTTTAGTTGGTAACGTAGCAACGCGCGCAGGGTACAGCTAGTATTCTAAAAAGCCAATTAAAAAGTCCCCGGTCTGACACACAGATGGCGGTGCTAGTATTAAATCCATATGATTTTTAGTTAGTACCAACCTTCAAACGATACGTGTCAAAATTTGACAGCAGTCCGACCATTAGTTTGTGAGATATTGCGTTGTGAGTGTAGCTACTTTTGTTATTTGAAAAAAGATGGAAAAAAAAAGAATTTCGTGTGCTGATAAAATATTGCTTTTTGAAGGGAAAAAATACAGTTGAAGCAAAATCTTGGCTTGATGAAGAGTTTCCGGGGTCTGCACCAGGAAAATCAACCATCATTGATTGGTATGCTAAGTTTAAACGTGGTGAAATGAGCACCGAAGACGGCGAACGCAGTGGACGCTCAAAAGAGGCTGTCACCGACGAAAACATCAAAAAAGTTCACAAAATAATTTTGAATGACCGTAAAGTGAAGTTGATCGAGATAGCAGACATTGTGAAGATATCATCTGAATGTATACATCATATCATTCACGAATATTTGTACATGAGAAAGCTGTGTGCAAAATGGGTGCCGCGCGAGCTCACAATCGATCAAAAGCAACAACGTGTTAATGATTCTGAGCAGTGTTTGAAGCTGTTCAAGCGCAATAAACCTGAATTTTTGCATCGATATGTGACAATGGATGAAACATGGCTCCATCATTTCACTCCGGAGTCCAATCGACAGTCAGCTGAGTGGACTGCACACGATGAACCGAATCCAAAGCGAGGAAAAACACAACAGTCAGCTGGTAAGGTTATGGCATCAGTATTCTAGGATGCGCAAGGTATAATATTCATTGATTACCTCCAAAAGGGCCAGACCATCAACAGCGATTATTATATAGCGTTATTGGATCGTTTAAAGGATGAAATCGTTAAAAAACGGCCCCATTTGAAGAAGAAAAAAGTGCTGTTTCATCAAGACAATGCACCGTGTCACAAATCAATGAAAACAATGGCAAAATTGCATGAATTGGGCTTCGAATTGCTTCCGCATCCATCGTATTCGCCAGATCTGGCCCCCAGCGACTTTTTCGCCAGAAATTTAGCGCCAATGAAGAAGTAATCGCCGAAACTGAGGCCTATTTTGAAGCAAAAGTCAAATCGTACTACAAAAATAGTATCGAAAAGTTGGAAGATCGCTATAATTGCTGTATCGCCCTCGAAGGCAACTATGTTGAATAATAAAATCGAATTTTGCCAAAAAAATGTGTTTTACTATGGTAGACCGGGGACTTTTTAATTGGCCGGTTATAAATATAAACATATAGAGAAAATATTTTACCACCAACGGATATATGTTGTGTGATAGATTTTCTTTTCGATAAATATAAATTGCCATGTGTTTCTACTCAATTTTGCTGTGGGGCAATAATAGCTATTTGGACACCATCAATAGCACCGATTCCATCCCTCATTCCATATTTATCGTGAAATCTGTATTAAATCATTAAGAAAGTTTATTAATTATTAAATTCAATCAATGACCTTATGGACTTTAGCAGGATGGACGTCAGGAGTATCCAGCGTTTTGTTCCAAATGGTTTCAATGAGTTGGAAGATAAATAATTCCTGTCTATGCCTGGTTCTAGCGCCACCTAAACCTAACCTAACCTATATAGCTAGTCGCTTTTGGTGGTTTCTTTCCCTTCGCATCAAATAAAAATCCATCTCTTAAAAATAACTTTTAATTTATCAACAAAATCAGAAAATAATCCACTTTGCAAAAACACCCAACAAAATTATTGCTTCTATCATAGAAGTCACAATTTTATGTCTTCTATTTTTAGTAAAAAACTTCTATGCATAAATTTGAAAAAATATTCTCTTTTTGAAGATGATTGACGATTGTAAATGTTCGAAAACGCCGACCTACCAGAATATTTAACAATTAAGCAAGCTATCCTTAAATGACATTTCATAATAACAAAAATCACGCGCGTATTATGTATATCAGCAGTTACGTGTTTATATTTTTTTAAATTAAAGGAATCTACACTTAAATGACATATAATAACAAAATATCAACATAAATGACTTTTCGTAATATCTTAAACGTCAAAATGGGATAGCTCGTTCAGTTCCAAATTTCTCCGCTACGTGGTACCCACGATCCTCCAATCGTCAATAAGGTTTCTTCTATTTTTTCCATGAGTGTGAAGTTTATGCTAAAAAAGAATAACAAAAAATTACACTGTTAAATTAGTTATTTTTCCAATTGGAATTTAGATTACATATATGAAAATTTAATTTTTTTATAATTTTGGATTTTTCGTACTATCAAACCCTGCATAGGAAACAGGTTATTTTCATCATTTTCAGATAGCTGAAGCATCTGTTTATCTCGTTGGCCAAAAGCGTTCAATTTTGTTGAACCTTACTGTATTTCAGAAAATTTAAAAGTTGACTGATTTTTAATAATTAAATATTTCTATAGCACCAATCCTGGAGATGTCCCAGAGGTCCCGCACATTTTCTAGAATAACTAGGCCATATAGCTGTATATGTCACAAAGCTGATCCAATTGTGGAATTTTTAATAATTTTGGAGATTTTAAAAGTTGTTATGTCGCCAATCATACAAATGTCCACGAAGTTTTTCCTTCATTCTCGAATAGCCCTTATTTTTGGGTAACTTGGCCATATGCCAATCAACATGGCCAACCTGATCCAATTGTGATGAACTTTACTATACTTGAAAGAATTTAGAATTTTTAAAAATTTTGATGCTTTTATAAATTATTGTATCACCGGTCACAGAGATGTCCACAAGATCTCATTCATATTTTAGATAACGTGGGCATATACCAATATACGTGGTCTACCTGATCCAATTGTAACGAACTTTACTATACTTCACCCAATTTAGAATTTTTAATAATTTTGATGGTTTTATAAATTTGAACAACAGTTGAGCGAAACAATAAACCAATCAAACCACATAAACCATAAACCACATGATAAATAAATTTGCACGAAATGAGCTGATTGAAGCCTAATAGTAGAATAAATGTTTTATTTATGTATTTTGTGGGGTTTGTGGCATTATTAATAGTATGACACATATACGAGTCGGGAGTCGCCGGTTTATAGAAAAAAAATGAAGTGAATCTGTCAACCAATATAGAAACTATAATTTATTATGATACTTACATTAAAAAGTACGACGCATATATGCGTCGTGAACGTGTTAAACATCAGATGGAGCAACAAGGCGAGGAAATTAAAGACCAAATTTTAGATGGCCAAAAGAGAATGGATGAGAAACTTCTTGAATATAACACACATGGCCAAGTAGAGAAGCTGCAAATGGAGGTTCAACATGTTGAAGAAAATTAGAAACAAAGGTGCAGCAGGTCGAAGAAAAATTACATAATATGCAGGTCCGACAGGTTAAAGAAAAATTTTAACGACTCGAGACAGAATTAACTGACAAGACAAGTGGAACAACGACGCAAGTGTTTCAGACCGTTCACTCAATCAAATTAAAGCCACCACCATTCGACGGAACAACATCTTTCGTCATTTTCAAATTTAAATTTGAAACGGCGGCCAATCAAAATCATTGGAACGATGAACATCGCATTGCGGCGTTAATAGTGGCTCTCAAAGGCGAAGCAGCAGAGGTTTTACAACCCATCTCGGAACAAGAGCACAACAGCTATCTTGAAATTATGAAGGCGCTATCGCATGGAATTTAAAATCTGCTACCAAAAGCTAAGAAAAGTCGCTACTCCGAGGAGAGCAGGCATTGGTTGAGTTAACGGCAACAGTCGGTTATGCGGAAAGATAAAAAGTCAGTTCGAGGGAGCAGAAACTGGATTCACCGTCTTATTGCCCCATAACTTACATCTCTGTCATGAGTGCAGAACGAGGCGGTAGCAGCGTAATAATTGAGGGTGATGTTAATGGAAGAAAGTGTGTCATCACGCAGTTTACTGGAGCAACGCACACCGGGAAGACTTGATCGGAAGAGCTGTGCAGCTGGCTGATGGGTTAAAACTAAGGATGGTAAATGGAGATTGAGCGATAATAAAAGGAAAGATGTTCAATAACATAAGCATATGGCCAAGTTATCCGAAAATGTAGGCAAGACATTGTGGACATCTCTGTGATCGGAGTGATACAATAATTTATAAACCATCAAAATATTTAAAAATTATAAATTCTGTGAAGCTTAGTAAAGTTCATCACAACTGGATCAGGTTGGCCACGTATATTGGTATATGGTCAAGTTACCCGTAAATAAGGGCTATTCAAGAATGAAGGGAAAACCTCGTGGACAGTATGGTTGGCGATATAACAACTTTTAAAATCATCCAAAATTATTAAAAATTCCACATTCTGTGAAATATATAGTATGTTCATCACAATTGGATCAGCTTGGTGACATATACAGCTATATGGCCTAGTTATTCTAGAAAATGTGCGGGACCTTTGGGACATCTCCAGGATTGGCGCTATATAATTATCTAATTATTAAAAATCAGTCAACTTTTAAATTATCTGAAATACAGTAAGGTTCAATAAAATTGAACGCTTTTGGCCAACGAGATAAACAGATGCTCCAGCTATCTGAAAATGATGAAAATAACCTGTTTCCTATGCAGGGTTTGATAGTACGAAAAATTCAAAATTATAAAATATTTAAATTTTCATATAATCTAAATTCCAATTGGAAAAATAACTAATTTAACAGTGTAATTTTTTGTTATTTTTTCTAGCATAAACTTCACACTCATTTTTTACTTTTCCCACTATAACGAAGTTATATTGGGTAAGTATTGTAATTGTGAAAAAAATTTTGTTCCAGATTTTCACATTTCTCGAAGAATTAGGTTACCGACCCCGAAACACCGATCAGAAAAATGTCGTGTCCATCCTTCCGTCCGTCCGTCCGTCCTTCCAGTCGCACATTTTTGTTATTTTAATAATTGAAATTTCAATGACATGCTTTCATAAAATCACCTTTAAGGTATTATTTCTTAGTAATAAATTCTCTTGGTATTCAAAATCGTATATAACTCCTAATTATAGCAAATGACTATGGATGGCATTAAAATATGTAATATCTCGCCATTCGTGTGGAACAGGTTTGGGAACGATGGGAGATATGTAAAATGAAATGCTATATATTGTAGTATGACAAGGAGGTGGAATTCGATAATAAATTCGATATTGTATTGTTTGTGTTTTATTATTTTGTATTTTCGAATGGTACACAGCGATGCCTCGCCCAGACTGAAGCGCTGAGTAAAGAATTATATAAGCCAATTCTCAAGTTGCTCACATAATATTGTGATGTGAACAAACGGCACAAATTTTCAGAAAATAAAATTTTGAACATTGTTGACCTCTCACAGAATGGAGTAAATTAAATTCTTAAGGACTTTCAACACTAGAGATGTATAACTGGATCTACATAATTGTAAAAGGTCAAAGATGAAAAATGGCGAATGCTCAACACGTGTTATAAACAATCTAACATTATTTTGTGAGTCTGTGATTTAGCGGTGAGAGAGTTGAAGATTTATATTGTCGTGACCAGTTGTCATATTGGGGAAGAGGTCTCCAAATTTAAGAAAATCCGTGACATATTTTATGGATCTTGCCTGCCCAAAATAACGGAAAATGTTTGTAAAATATAAATGGTTGGTTTAGTGATCTTTAACGGATGCTTTCTAGGAAAAGTGGCGTCCGAGAGTCGGATAGACCCAATTTTTTCCTTCTATTTTGAAATAATATAATTTTCATATAAAATTATAGAAGAATAGAAGATATTTAGAATAGAAGATTTAATTTGCATCGAACTGATTTTGTAAATACCATATTGCCATTATTGTTAATATATTTTGTCTATAAAAAGCCGAAAGAATCTTATTTGATTTTGATACAGTCAAACTTCTCTTTCTAAAGAGTTCTTGGAAGCCATTAAATCACAAGTTTATTTCCATATTTGATATTACTACCGGCTTATAGAAATTGTATGGAATTGTTATTCACTGTCAAACTTTTTTTTTTTAAATAAACATTCTGACAACTGATTAATATTTACAAAAATATACAGATGTCACGTGATCATATTACATATTATAAAATCATACAAAACTACAAATTTTGATCAAAATACCAACACTAGAACTTGTGTTATTTGGGGATAACCATTTACTAAAACACACACTGAGACATAAAGAATTTCACTGAACACTATAATTTTGTTACTTCCATCACAAACAAACACTGACCAAACCAAACCGAAAGAAAAATATTTTAAGGTTTTGTTTTAGTTTCTCGCATCTTTCTGAAACTATTTTCATTGTTTATCTAATGTCTTTGGTATTCGATTGGGTGGTAAACAAAACAAAACACAAAAAGGCATAATGAAAATACCTTAACATCTTTTTGTCGGAATTTTGTAATACATCGTATGTATACATATATAAAAATTCCAAAATGTTGATAAAACGGCATACAAAAATTAAATCGACCAACATTCTGATATTCTTGTATAAAATAAGCGTATGGGCCTAATTTTCTTACCATATTTATATATGTACATATATACGGCTTGTAATGTATAAGATTTCCATATTCATATTTTATTTTATGTTTTATATAGTACGCATAATAATCAACATAAATGACATATATAAAGGAAGACGTATGATATTGTTATTTACAATAATTTGTACGATGTTTGTGTGTAAATTATAATGTTATAAAGAAAATATGACAACAACAAAATATTTTGTAATTTCCGGAATTTTATTACAAAAATGAATCTGACTTCCTTTTACCTAACAAAGTACTTATTCTGTAATTTACACGTTAAGTGTATGGTCTCTCTGTCTTAAGACTGAATTCAGATCGTATTCAAAATACATTTTGTATTAAACCTCACCATTAGTAAATTTCTTTTTGTGTGTAATTAAATTATGTTATTGATTTGTATATGTCTGCATATATAAGTAAGCTAAAAAGAATAAAAAAAAATCATAATTGGACTTCTTGTAACTGTGATATGTTTTTGTTTTTGTTTTCGCGGTTGGGAAAACGTGATGAACAAGTTTTAAGGTAGATAGACTCGTAGTAGGTAGTTGTGTATGAGTATATCGTTTAATCGGTAACATATAAAATTGTCGTTTCGATTTTTTATGACTTAAATTAACTGTGGTTTATAGATTCATAAAGTTATTGATTCTTGATTGATTAATTATAATAGAAAATATATTTTTATCGGTAAATTGATTCATTAGCTCATACTATATGCACAGTTGATCTCAAATTCGATCCGTTTAACGTTTATACATGCTACAAATAAATGGTTGGTCTAATTAAATAAATTACCATACAAATAACCGGAACAAGAAAGGGTATGGTTGATGTATGATAATGAAATTCAAGAAATCATATAGCATTAAGAAAAAAAGTAATATTCGTTCAATATAATGCATTAAATTAGCTAACATATGTTGTTCCCATTATACATTTTGTCTTATCTAAAGCTAATATCCTTGTATGCATGCGTGAACGCGAATATTTTCTGGTTCCAACATTTTGCAATTTTTTAAAATTTAATTTAGACATCAATTGTCTGTTTACTTTAACGTACAAATATTTATAAAATTGATCATCATCACTGAACCGATTTCATCTCTCGGACGCATCTAATTGAGCTGAGTGTGTTTGCCGTTGTCTGAAATAAGATATTCTGGGACTCCAAAAATACTGAAAACCCGTTTCTTTAAAAACGAAAACATAAAGGCTGGAACCTCCATGAGGTGATCAGAATATCGGCCTGGAAAACTACGTGCAGTCTAATCGGCAGCTCAATTCCCAAATCAATCTCTGACTGAACCCCTTTATGGGGTTACCCAACATTGTGTATACACTTCCACGTGCAATACCGTCTCGCGAAATTTTAGCTGTGATTTATTTGCCACGATGCTGTTTGTAGCGGACTGTATTTTTATTATTATATATTAGTGTAGGGTCATGTACATACGTACAAGCTACCTCACACTGCTACCTAAAAGGTCTTTTGAACTTGAAATCTGCTTAATTAACCATCCAGTCCATATTCAGGCTCTTAATGAATCTGCCAGTATTATCAGATTTATTAAAAGACTGAATTCTGGCCGGTACGTGATACATACTATCTAGGCTCATTGTTCTCCCTCCTAGATGTTGCAGTGTTTGGTGGAAATTAGCTGGGCATTGGCACACAACATATTCCTCTATTCGCAGAAGCGGCATTCGTCTGCCACACTAAGGACCATTTCCATAAGGTGATACCTACCTTAAGGGGACATAACCTGTGAGGTTAGTAGCCTCCTTTGGAATGAATAGTAGGAGCAAACGGAGGACTTCTGCACGTTCTCCCTGCGTTTTACTGCTGATCTTAGGTGCCCTTAGTAATGCCACAGAAGAGCTCTGCCCCAATGAATGCAGAGACAGTAATGATTGTTAGGAAAAGAAACAATGACAGTTTTGTTTGGACATTTTTTTAAGTTAAACCAATGCATAGGTCGGTTAGTCTGTTAATTGGGCGTAAATTTAATTTCATTCTGGTCTCTCTTTGTCAACTTTTTGCTGAGATATCTGACTTTGAATCAAAAAAGATCTTTTTGCCTTTGATCATCGATATCTCAGCAACCAATGATTGCACAGTAAACTTTAGGGCAGCCTTAAAAACTTCAGTAAATTTCCTACAAGACCCTTTAATGATTAGTTGAGAACAAATTTTTTGTTCACCCTCAATACTGATTTGAAAAAAGTACAAAAAAACGACTTTTTAGGTTGTCTTAGTAAATCTACCGTTACTTTACAAATATTGATGAAAAGACTAATGTTGCCAGGTCATTTTACAGTTTAATGTACTCCTAATAGCTCTGTATTATTTTCAAATTGATCCATCCAACCTTTTTCCGAACAGATTGATCAAAGTTTTACAAAACAATTAAAGGAACAAGTGATCATCAAAATAAAAAAACGACCTTTTTCACATTTTGCGTTAGTTATTTGTTAACCCTTAATGATCGTAAGATTTTTTTGCAATACTCGCCCATAAGGGACGACAGAAAATTAAATAAAGTTCTGCAATATGACCAATTATTATGGAACTTGGCAATTTCTTATCCGATTTTAGTGAAATTTGGTATGCGTTATTGAAATGGGATTCTAAAACGATTCGTCGATGAAGTTCTGGAAAATGGCCAACTAGGGAGGAACTTGGCCATTTCTTATCCGAATTTGATGTAATTCAGCGTACGATCGAAATGGGATTCTAAAGTGATTTTTGGATAAAGTTCTGGAATATGACCAACTAGGATGGAACTTGGCCATTTCTTATCCGATTTTGATGTAATTCAGCATGTACGATGGAAATGGGATTCTAAAGTGATTTTTGGATAAAGTTCTGGAATATGACCAACTAGGATGGAACTTGGCTATTGCTGAACCGATTTTAGTTAAATTTGGTATGGGCGATGGAAATGGGATTCTAAAATTAATTTTGGATACAATTCTGGAATATGGCCAATTAGGTAGAAACTTGTCCATTGCTTATAAGATTTTGATGAAATTCAGCATGTGTAATGAAAATTGGGTTTTACAATTATGTTTAGATGAAATTCTGGAATAAGCCGTATTAGGATGGAACTTGGCCATTTTTTATCCGATTTTAAACAAATTCAGCATGTACTATAGAAATAAAACTCTAAAATTATTTTTGGTTAAATTTATATTGTTAATTTGGAAGGCGTGTAACGATCTGCCATCTGCGCTCCGGCTTATAGAATAAAAAAAAAACACTATTGAGTTGATGTCAGCAGATGTAGATGGCAGAATCGTTCACAAAAAGGAATTCAACTAAACGAACTAAAAAAAAAGATAAAAAAAAAAAAACAACAGAAACGAATGAGGGGAGATGACATAAAGAAAATAACAAAAAAATAGCTTCTTTTTGGTTTGGCATCGGACGACAGCGGTCATATTCCGGAGGATACAAATTGCGTATACACCATAGACGCATGGATATAAATAAACGAAATACATAATACGGATACAGGAAACACAAAAATACACATAATCTATTGCAGCTGGCGAAGGAAATAAATCGTAAGTTAAAATCGTTTTAATAGATAACAAAAAAAAAAAAAAAAAACTAAAAGAAACGGTGTGAATCTGCATAATATGTATATGGTGGACAGTGAATGGTGTCAATAGCCATAAATTAAAACAATAATATACAAGTAGATAGTGCGTCACGCCCAAACATTCGATTTGTTTGTGGTTTCCTTCCGTTATTGCCGCGTACAGTGCATTTTTTTTGTGTGTGAATCAATAGAAACCAATTTCGGATTATTAAACCAAATGGGAAAATAAGAAAAACCATCTGATCAACGCGAATATAGTGCGTGCATATACAACCGACCATTTTCTGTTCTGTTAACCATTTCGTGGTGGACCCACGACGAAGTGAATCCAACGTAACAAGGTGTGTTCCTGTAGTTACACGACGAATAAAACACAGCATCATCGGTGTATATGGTACTTACCTGTTCACCAAATCCAAGACGCGTTCCTGCTAATAACTACCATACCAGGAAGAAGACGGAAATCAGAGGGGGAAAAGAACCGTATCGTATCCTTTGCAAAAATCAATTTTTTTTTGTTGTATTTGTAATTTATTATTATTAGTTTTTTTGTTGTATGAATTATTATTATTATGTATTATATTTCTTAAATTTTTTTTTATATTTATATCAATTAACATATTTTCCGCTCATAGTTCAGCGACGGATCGTCCGTCACACAACCACCAATTCGTCTAATTAATTTTCATTACAGGTCTGACTGGCGTACGTCGAGCTCTTCGTCACCTCCTCAGATTCAGAAACGGGATCAAAACCAGCTTTTATTTTATGTGGTATGACGTTGGATGATCTGCAGTTGTGCTGTGCGTTTAAAAATTATTGTTTTTTTCTTTGAGTAACGTAAATTAACTAGATATTGTTTTTGATTTGTTTAACTCTTTATTTTCAAATTTTTTTGTTTTTGTTCTCAACAATTTAAATATTTTCTTCGATTGATATGTTATCAATAAAGAAATTTTTTTGTAAATCGCTTTAAACGAATTAGGATGTCGTTTTAATTGAATTTTTTTCAGGTGTTGAGTATCATGGGTTGAGTTAGGTCGAGATATAGACATGTTAGTGCAGCTTTCATGGCTCCGGTAGATCCAGCATAACCCCACCCCAAGACTGAGCATTAGCCGGCAAAATGCTGCAGCTGGGTCATTTACCGGGGTAATTCTGTTAGCGCTGATCTGACTTTGACAGTGAATCTCATAGTCAGGTCTTCGTTACAGTGGCGCCCAAAATTACGGCTTATTAATATAATCATAATTTTTGCAATTTCTTTTCAGTTATTTTTTTTTGTCCTCTATTTAACGTACATAATTTTTTTTTAGTTCTGTGTACGGTCGCACATTCAGTTGTATCGGATTGTGATATCCTTGAATCTTCTGGCCGAATGTGGGAGTGTACACTGAACATACTATATCTTTATACGGCTCTCAATATCCGAGATTAACTCGTTTGAAATTTGGGATAGGTCGTGTAGGGTTATTGAGGCGATACCAATTTTCTGTTAATAATTGAGATTTCTTGTCTTGATTTTTATGTCTATAGAAACCCTAAAATATCGGGATTAAAGTGGATCCTTGAATTTTTAATAAGGTGGATATAGTCTAAATTATCTTATTTAACATTTGTTTTTTTTGTTTAAATTCCGTAGTTTGCAGCCTAACTCGGCCCATATTATGATGCTCATCACCTGAATAATTGATGTAAATTGTTGAGGTTAAAGAGAAAACATTTAATCGGTTATCATATTTTTTTTATATTATTACTATATTTGATTTATATTAATTAATAATTTTTTTTCAGCATTATTTACATTATACTATATCGTTCGTTTATATACTACATCTTTCCTTCTTAATTATTTATAACTCTCGTAATTTTCATTTTTATTCTTTAATTAGTTACTTAATTTTTTTTGGTGCTAGTCCACATAATATTTAATATGGCAGTGATAAGTGAACACGTATTCTCTAAAATGTTTATTAATTATCTTGAAGAAGAAGAATTTCAAGTCGAATGTGAATTGCGCCATATTGAACCAAGCGCACTGGCCGTTGACATTCTGACTACGAAAATAGACTGTGAAAACAAATTTCCAATTTTAGTGCCTAAACAACCTCATGAACGAGCTTTTACGAATCCTCAACATGAGTTAAAATTGATATTTTTGAAACTTAAGCGGATAGAAGCTAAATTAATTCCATCAATCCCATTGACTAGGGATGAGATCGATGTTTTGAAGGCACGTATGATTCATATATCGGGACGATTACGTCGCTTTCAATCGTTGCGTTTCGAACCCGAACAAGTTAAACAATATGTATTATTAACCGAACGCTTGACAGAGTCGATTCAGGATGCAGGGATTCATGCAGAATCTTCGTCACCTAATTTTGATGGAGACGATAACCAGGGCCAAACGGAACTGGACAGATTATCTCAATCACAAGCATCACAGTTGGTTCAACCGGTAATGCAAGACTTACTCGAGTTTCTTCTTCCAAATTCTAATGAACCTGGCGTCGCCAACAAAAGCAATGCGATTGATGAATCAACCATGGAGCTTACCAATAGGAACGTTATTTTCAGTAAAAGCACTGAGCAACATGATTCTATTTCAAGAATTAATGTTAAACCAATTGATATAATATCATCATCGGTCCCAAATCAATCTAGTACAGCTAATGAGACCAAGCAAAACGTTTCAATTGCTCGATTGTTCGGCGGGCTTGGTAATATTTTAAATGAAATTCGCGACAGACTCGTAATTTCACAAGATAACACTGAACCCACGTTAAATTTAAGTAAAAACTTGAACAGTTCATATGAAGCATCCGAGCAAAAAAAGGTGCAATTCTCAGATGATCGTAGTACTGTAAGTGCGTCATTTAAACAGAATTGTCAAAATAACTACCCATACATGCAAGAAATAGCTTATCCGAATGTGGATCAAACAGTTTATGTCCCACGACATTTTCCAAATCCGTCATCTCGTTCTGCAGGTGCAGTACCTTCGCAAAGTGGTCGTAATTCTGATAACTCAATTTCACGAATTATGGCGTCATGGCATCAAAGTTTTAGTGGATCGAGCAATGATTTACCCGTTGATCGGTTTGTCTTTCGAGTCGAATATTTAGCACGTTCTGCAAACGTTTCTGAAGAGATGTTGATTGATAATTTTGGTACAATTCTTACCGGAATGGCAGCAGACTGGTATTGGACGTATTTAGAGAGTCATAATCGTAATAATTTGACCTGGAACAGCGTACGCCATGCAATAATTGAAAGATTCAATTTATTCCGGTCCGATCGTGAGATTCGGAAAGCGTTACAGGCTCGTAAACAAAGATACCAGCGGGAATCTTTTATTCAATTTCAGGATTCAATCCAACGATTGGCTTTGCAAGCTCGCAATCCAATTCCTGAATGGGAAATTGTGGAAACCCTGGTAGATAATATGCGACTTGGTTTGAAAATTCATGTACCCGCACATAGGTTTCAAACTATAGCCGAGCTATCAAGGGAATGTCGTCGCTTGGAAGATTTGTGGAATGAAAATAATTATATTCCCGAAGCAGATCTCACAAATAAACGCGTTAATGAAGTTGTAGTCCTGGAGACGGAATACCAAACAGCGGCACATCCACACAATCATTCGTCTTTAAAGTTAGCCCAGCAGGCTTTTGAACCGAGTTCAGTCATTCATAAAAACAATAGTTCGTTAGATCCGAATGTTTCTGCTATGGGACATTTCAATCCTCAGTCGCAAACACGTACAATATCAACCACAACCAGGGACCCATCAAAAATTATTTGTTGGGATTGCAAAAATCCTGGGCACACCTTCAGAGTTTGCCCAAATCCGTCAGATCATGTTTTCTGTTACGGTTGTGGTAAAGTAGATATTAAATTTTCGGCTTGTACGGAGTGTTTGAACAAAGCAAAACAAAATAGTTCGGGAAACGCAAGCACGAAGGATCTGTTCAATCGGGAGACGATCTTTCAAAATCGATCTGTCCCGAAAACGTCTCGAGAAGACGTTGCAACCAATGTGGACCCAGAATTTCTTCGGTTTACACGCAAAATTTAAATCAACATTTACTCAATTCCACCAAGCCATTGAAACCTAAATTTCACCGATCATGGGTCTATTTCAAAGATAAACGTAATTCTCGCAAAAATATCTGTTCCTCTTTAATTACCACTGAAAGTGACGGTCGCCCATATGTGGATATCGAAATATTTAATCAACGAGTGCGGGGTTTATTAGACTCAGGAGCAAACATAAGTGTTTTGGGGAAAAATTGTGAATATTTATTATCAATGGCTGGTATTCCATTTAAAAACCTCCCTTCTTTCGTATCAACAGCTAATGGACAAAAAGAACGTATTTTAGGTTTTGTACACGTTCGAGTCCGTTTTAATAACCAAGTTAAAACATTAAAATTATATCTTGCACCAAATCTATCTCAAAATGTATATCTTGGTACAGATTTCTTTTCACTTTTCAATATTCAATTCTCAATTAATGAGCTTGCGTTACCTGTAACTTCAGTTGGTTCCGAAATTTCTGATTCTGATCCTGTACGTCATATCCTTTCTGATGAAGAACAAGCAAAGCTAATTTCCATAGTTGATCAATTCCCGTCGTCGACCAAACTTGGTTTGGGCCAAACAGATCTCTTGTGCCATCGTATTGATACTAAAGACGCAAAACCCGTAAAACAGCGACACTATCCAATTTCACGTGCGAAAGAAGTTGAGCTCTTTGCGGAAATCGATAGAATGCTGGATCTCGGTGTTATCGAAGAATGTCCAGAAAGTCCATGGAGTTCACCAGTTACGTTGGTTCGCAAATCGAATGGGAAGGTCAGATTGTGCCTCGACGCCCGAAGGGTAAATGAGGTTACCGAAAAAGATGCGTACCCATTACCCTTAATTAATGGTATACTGAGTCGATTGGAAAATACCAAATTCATCTCCAGCTTGGACCTGAAAGATGCTTTTTGGCAGATTCCCCTCGACGATGATTCAAAAATAAAAACGGCTTTTACCATTCCTGGAAGGCCGCTTTACCAATTTCGGGTAATGCCCTTCGGGTTATGCAACGCACCACAGACCATGTGTCGCCTAATGCACAAGGTGATTCCTTACCGGCTTCATGATAAGATTTTCGTCTATCTGGACGATCTTCTTATCACGTCTAGCACGCTTGAGGAACACTTTGAGTTATTGGCACTCGTGGCCCTGTGGTTGCGGAGAGCCAATTTGACCATCAATGTCGAGAAGAGCCGGTTTATCTTGAAGCGCTTGAAATATTTGGGTCATATCGTTGGTGAGGGATGCATTCGTGTAGATTCTGACAAGGTCCTAGCTATCACTGATTTCCCTGCTCCTAGATCGATTAAACATCTCCGTCGGTTTTTAGGCATGAGCGGTTGGTATCGTCGGTTTATTCCGAACTTCTCGCAAATAACATCCCCGCTTACAGATTTGTTAAAACTCAATCATAAACTCCAATGGTCCGACCAAGCTCAGGCGGCATTTGATGAGATAAAACGAAGGCTGACGACAGCTCCAGTACTTGTTCATCCTAATTACAACTTACCATTTTTTATCCAGGTAGACGCTCCATCTAAAGGAGTGGGAGGTGTTCTATTCTAGCGACCTAATGAAGAAGAACATCCAATAGCATTTTATTCAAAAAAACTAAACTCTGCGCAACAAAAGTACACTACCACGTAATTGGAATGTTACGCAGCCGTTTTATGTGTGAAAAACTTCAGGCACTACATAGAGGGTTTTGAATTTACAATTCTCACTGATCACGCTAGTTTGCAGTGGCTCATGAAGCAATCAGAATTGTCCGGTAGACTTGCGCGCTGGTCATTAAAACTACAGAGCTTCAAGTTCAATATAGAACACAGGAAAGGAACACTCAATATCGTGCCGGATACGCTTTCCCGAGCGTATTGTGAAGTGGTAAATTTATTACAACCAGCTGAAACCATAGACGATCGTATGCTTCAAATTGACATGGACGCTCCCGAATTCTTAGATGAAGAATACGTTGCCAAAATACAATTTATTGAGAATCATCCAAATCATGACACTAATCTTAAAGTCCAAAGTGGAAAATTACTGATTTGTCCAGCGTTTGGAAAGCGGTATGTGGATACCGATATTCCCGAATGGAAACTTTGTGTTCCGCAGGGCTTGATTTCCTCTCTGTTAGAAAAAGCGCACTGTCCGCCATCTAGCGGACACATGGGTTATCACAAGACTTTGGAGCGTATTCAGCGGTACTATTTTTGGTCAGGTATGTCGAAAAGTGTGCGGGTCTTCGTGAAAAATTGTGTTACTTGTAAGATGATGAAAACCGTTAACTACCAAACACGACCACCAATGGGAGACTTCACGGAAATTCAGCGACCGTTTCAGAGATTATATTTGGACTTTCTTGGGCCTTACCCCAGATCAAGAATGGGGAATTCGTTTGTACTTATTGTATTGGACCATTACAGTCGATTTGTACTATTAAAATCCTTACGTGAAGCATCTGCTGCCGCTCTCTGTGAATTTATCGAAAAGGAAGTGTTCCAAGTGTACTCAGTTCCTGAGTCAATTTTAACGGATAACGGAAAACAATTTAAATCTAACCTTTTTTCTAGTCTTTTAGCTAAATACGGCATTCAACATGTTACGACGCCATTTCATAGTCCTCAATCTAATGTATCGGAGCGCACAAATCGCACAATTCTGGCCGCAATCAGATCATACATTGGAGAAAATCATACTAGTTGGGACTTTTATCTATCGCAAGTAGCATCAACTCTTCGAAATGTATCACATACCTCTACCTCGTACTCACCACACTTCTTAGTTTTCGGGCAACATTTCATTTCGCATGGATCCGACTATCAAATGCGACGGTTACTAGGTTGTGAGGATGATAGCAACATACATTTCGTTGAAAAGGCAGCTCGTTTAGAATTAGTTAAAGACCGAGTATTGGAACATCTAAAAAGAGCATATCAAAAAAATGAACGCAACTATAATACTCGGAGTCAGCCAAGAGCATTCGATGTCGGTCAAAAAGTGTTCATTCGTACCTTCCCTCAAAGTGATGCGACGCGGCAATATTCCGCAAAATTGTCACCAAAATTCGTACCAGGCGTGATTATGGCTAGAATTGGAAATGTGGCATATCAAGTAAACGATAATTTAGGTAAAAATCTAGGTATATATCATGCCAAAGATATCAGAACATAAGAGTATTGTTTTACACAAGTCATCTGAGTAAAAGTTCAATAAAATTGCTGGGATGATAAGCCCGGCGTATGAGACTTCAGGGTGTTGGGTCTTCCCCACGATGTAACGATCTGCCATCTGCGCTCCGGCTTATAGAATAAAAAAAAATCACTATTGAGTTGATGTCAGCAGATGTAGATGGCAGAATCGTTCACAAAAAGGAATTCAACTAAACGAACTAAAAAAAAAGATAAAAAAAAAAAAACAACAGAAACGAATGAGGGGAGATGACATAAAGAAAATAACAAAAAAATAGCTTCTTTTTGGTTTGGCATCGGACGACAGCGGTCATATTCCGGAGGATACAAATTGCGTATACACCATAGACGCATGGATATAAATAAACGAAATACATAATACGGATACAGGAAACACAAAAATACACATAATCTATTGCAGCTGGCGAAGGAAATAAATCGTAAGTTAAAATCGTTTTAATAGATAACAAAAAAAAAAAAAAAAAACTAAAAGAAACGGTGTGAATCTGCATAATATGTATATGGTGGACAGTGAATGGTGTCAATAGCCATAAATTAAAACAATAATATACAAGTAGATAGTGCGTCACGCCCAAACATTCGATTTGTTTGTGGTTTCCTTCCGTTATTGCCGCGTACAGTGCATTTTTTTTGTGTGTGAATCAATAAAAACCAATTTCGGATTATTAAACCAAATGGGAAAATAAGAAAAACCATCTGATCAACGCGAATATAGTGCGTGCATATACAACCGACCATTTTCTGTTCTGTTAACCATTTCGTGGTGGACCCACGACGAAGTGAATCCAACGTAACAAGGTGTGTTCCTGTAGTTACACGACGAATAAAACACAGCATCATCGGTGTATATGGTACTTACCTGTTCACCAAATCCAAGACGCGTTCCTGCTAATAACTACCATACCAGGAAGAAGACGGAAATCAGAGGGGGAAAAGAACCGTATCGTATCCTTTGCAAAAATCAATTTTTTTTTGTTGTATTTGTAATTTATTATTATTAGTTTTTTTGTTGTATGAATTATTATTATTATGTATTATATTTCTTAAATTTTTTTTTATATTTATATCAATTAACATATTTTCCGCTCATAGTTCAGCGACGGATCGTCCGTCACACAACCACCAATTCGTCTAATTAATTTTCATTACAGGTCTGACTGGCGTACGTCGAGCTCTTCGTCACCTCCTCAGATTCAGAAACGGGATCAAAACCAGCTTTTATTTTATGTGGTATGACGTTGGATGATCTGCAGTTGTGCTGTGCGTTTAAAAATTATTGTTTTTTTCTTTGAGTAACGTAAATTAACTAGATATTGTTTTTGATTTGTTTAACTCTTTATTTTCAAATTTTTTTGTTTTTGTTCTCAACAATTTAAATATTTTCTTCGATTGATATGTTATCAATAAAGAAATTTTTTTGTAAATCGCTTTAAACGAATTAGGATGTCGTTTTAATTGAATTTTTTTCAGGTGTTGAGTATCATGGGTTGAGTTAGGTCGAGATATAGACATGTTAGTGCAGCTTTCATGGCTCCGGTAGATCCAGCATAACCCCACCCCAAGACTGAGCATTAGCCGGCAAAATGCTGCAGCTGGGTCATCTACCGGGGTAATTCTGTTAGCGCTGATCTGACTTTGACAGTGAATCTCATAGTCAGGTCTTCGTTACAGGCGCTTGCCTATTGCTTAAACGAATAAAAGAAATTCGTAATGTGCGTTAAAAGTGAAAAACAAAAATGGTTATTCCATGATTTAATGATTTATTTTATCAATAATTTAAGAATCTCATTTCCATCGTGAATGCTGTAATTCATAAAAATAGGATACAAAATTTCCAAGTTCCATAACAAATGTCCAAATTCTGGAACTTTATCCAAAAATCAGTTTAGAATCCATTTCTAAGGCACGTGCTGAATTTCATTAATATCGGGTTAGAAATGGCCAATTTCCATCCTAGTTCGCTATTTTCCAGAACTTTATCAAAAAAACATTTTAGAATCCCATTTCCATCGTACATGCCGAATTTCATCAAAATCGGATAAGAAATGGCCAAGTTCCATCCTAGTTGGCCATATTCCAAAACTTTATCCAAAAATCACTTTAAAATCCCATTTCCATCGCGAACACCAAATTTCACTAACATCGGTTAAGAAATGGCCAAGTTCCATCCTAGTTGGCCATTTTCCAGAACTTCATCCACGAATCATTTTAGAATCCCATTTTCATCGTACATGCTGAATTTCATCAAAATCGGAAGAGAAATGGCCAAGTTCCATCCTAGTTGGGTATATTCCAGAACTTTATCCAAAAATCACTTTAGAATCCCATTTCCATTGTACATGCCCAGGGATGCCAGATTTCCAAAATGGGTAAGGGGGACAAAAAAAAACAATTCAATTTTTTTTTTTACTATAATTTTTACGAGTTCAGTCTGTATTCAAAGCAGTCAAAATCAATAAACATAAAATAAATATAATAATAAAATAACAAATCTTCTAGATTAATCTAATAGAAAAATAAGGAAATTATAACAGTTGCTTTTATATGTAATATCTCAGAAACAAAAATCAATTGCAAGTTAACATATTTTAAACATATTTATCACTACTTTTACACCGGTTTACAAGAAGTTTTCCTTCTTCCGTTTTTAGATAAGTTTCAAATTCCAGGCAACTCATACCAAAGTTTTGCTTGATCATAAGTTCGGCCTCCAGATTTTCTAAAAGAAGCCTGTTTCTGTCTTTGCGCCAAGCTACCTTCATTAAACTGAACATCCGCTCGCATTCGGCATTTGAATGAGGAATGGAAAAAATGTGTTGGATTACTTTTAAAAAATTAGGCGACGAAAATTTTCGAAAAAAGGAAATCCATTTAAAATCTAATTTCATTTGGCTTTCTTCTTCAGTCATTTCGTTAATAAATTTTTTCACTTGAGTGAACTCTTCAAATAATAAATCAACGTTAACATTGATTTTGTAAGTATTCACAATTTCTGTTATGTTTTGAAAAGATGGTGATGTTGTGAGATTTAAATGATTTAGGATTTTTAGCTTTGTATTGTTAAAATCAAACCATAGTTCCAAATATTTAATTGATTCGTCAAAAAAATTTGTAACGTCAATTTTAAACCTTGCTACTGCGTTATCGTTGTCACATTTTCGAATTATTTGGGTAGCCAGAGACCCGTAAAATTCTTCGTTCCTTCTTTCTACTAATGATCGTCTAATGTTATCCATAATTGAATAAACTTCTGTTATTAAAACATCGTTTCCCTGCAATTTCTTTAAAGAAACATCAAATACTTTGAACGTGTTCATTAGAAATCCGAGATATGCTTCGCTTAATTCATCTTCAAAAAATTGTCGCAAAATTGGTGAAATATGCTTCTGACTCAAGAAGTATGCTTTAATTGGTGCATAATTTAATAGCATTCTCTCTACGGCTGGAAGTAAAGATAACCATCTTGTTGGAACATGCTTAAGCAATTCGGACCAATTTGTTTGTGTCCATTCGAAAAACTCTTTTAATGTCGTTGTTCTTTTTGTAGAACTGCTAAATTCATTATAAGATTTGATTATAATTGTTTCTAGATCAATTTTTAAAAAAACACATCCTCTTTTAGCTGCATTATGTATAATGTGAGCATTACAACCACTAGGGAAAATGTTTTCATTGTCTTTTTTAAGCGCTGTAAATACACTTTTATGTTTGCCAAAATTTACCGGAGCATTATCAGCACAATAAGCCGTCACATTTGCTAAAGAAAGTTCATTTTTACTTAGTTGACTTTTAAGTGCATTAAAAATAGAGAGAGAATCTTCTTCGTCTAACGAAAAAAATGAAACTAAAGCTGATTGCATTCCATTGTTAAGATCAAAAAAACGCACTATAAGGGGAAATGTTTTAATATTTCCTTTGTTGGATGCATCTGTGCTGATCGAAAATGGCACATTTCCTTGAATTTTTTTTAAAATCAAATCCTTTGAATGCGGTCCAAGAACTTTTGTTATAATAGCAGCTATTTTAGTTTTTCCACACGAGTATTTTGCCGAAATGCTGGAGTCCGGAAACATGGTTTTGAATAATGGACTGGCACAACCCCCAGAAACATAACTGTGTGAATGCAAGGCTGAATGGTAACTAAATAAAATTTCTGCGAATGACACATTTTTTTCAGTTTTGCTATTCTTTTTAGCGAAAAAATTAGAAATCGTCAAACTACTTGCAGCAGATTTTAAGTTTTCGATGTGTATTTTAGTTTGCGTGTGCCGAGTTATGTTGTATTCTCCTGAATTGGATATATTAAAGCTAACATTATTGCAAATTGTACAAACTGCACAAAAATCGCTTTTTCCGCGTCTTAGCCAAGGATATTTTTCTAGCCAATGTTGATTAAATGCAACCATTCGCTTAATTTTCTTTTTAGGTGAAGCATTTTCTGTATTTTCATCGCTGTTCGACATAATTTAAAAAATAAATAAACTTACACCACTAACACACACCATATCACTAACAAAGTTAATATTACTCATGAATTTGATTTTTGACGTTTGGTATCATTGCTCAAGGTCTTGTTCGTTTGTTCATTTTCATTCGCAATATCATTAATGGTGTTGTTCCTTATTTAAAATGTTTATAGGGTTTGCCTTTTTAAGAAACATTTCGAATGAGAAATCAAATATAAAGTTTTCAAACATAATTTATGGAACGGGGGGACAAATTAGTATGGATGGGGGACGGGGGGAACCCGAACCTGGCGGGGGACGTCTGGCATCCCTGTACATGCCGAATTTCATCAAAATCGGATAAGAAATGACCAAGTTCCTCCGTAGTTGGCCATTTTCCAGAATTTCATCCAAAAATCACTTTAGAATCCCATTTCCATCGTACATGCTGAATTACAACAAATTCGGATAAGAAATGGCCAAGTTCCTCCCTAGTTGGCTATTTTCCAGAATTTCATCCAAAAATCACTTTAGAATCCCATTTCCATCGTACATGCTGAATTACATCAAATTTGGATAAGAAATGGCCAAGTTCCTCCCTAGTTGGCCATTTTCCAGAACTTCATCCACGAATCGTTTTAGAATCCCATTTCAATAACGCATACCAAATTTCACTAAAATCGGATGAGAAATTGCCAAGTTCCATAATAATTGGTCATATTGCAGAACTTTATTTAATTTTCTGTCGTCTCTTATGGGCGAGTATTGCAAAAAAATCTTACGATCATTAAGGGTTAACAAATAACTAACGCAAAATGAAAAAAAGTCGTTTTTTTATTTTGATGATCACTTGTTCCTTTAATTGTTTTGTAAAACTTTGATCAATCTGTCCAGAAAAACGGTTGGATGGATCAATTTGAAAATAATACAGAGCTATTAGGAGTACAAATATTTGTAAAGTAACGGTAGATTTACTAAGACAACCTAAAAAGTCGTTTTCTTGTACTTTTTTCAAATCAGTATTGAGGGTGAACAAAAAATTTGTTCTCAACTAATCATTAAAGAGTCTTGTAGGAAATTTACTGAAGTTTTTAAGGCTGCCCTAAAGTTTACTGTGCAATCATTGGTTGCTGAGATATCGATGATCAAAGGCAAAAGGATGTTTTTTGATTAAAAGTCAGATATCTCAGCAAAAAGTTGACAAAGAGAGACCAGAATGAAATTAAATTTACGCCCAATTAACAGACTAACCGACCTATGCATTGGTTTAACTTAAAAAAATGTCCCGCGCCCATGGAACCTTACAAAAAAAAAAAAATCGAATTTTTTTATTTCGCTCTCTTTCTTATGATTTCGTGATAACGGTATCTCACAAAAATTTTCAAAACTAGAGATTTGAAGCTTTAAAATGCTTTTCCTTTCATCTCTGTACGACCGTATTTTACAAAGATACAGCTCTTCAAAAAACACACGCGTTTTGCATGAGATCAGAAAAGATCAAATCAAATTTACCTTTGATTATGTCATCAAACATTATGTCATCTTTGATTATGTTATCATTCGCGTAGCCCCGGACATCATACTCATGGCTATCCAAAACGACCAGTCTATCAATAACCAGTGATTATAATAGAGGAGGCAGTACGTCTTCTTGAGGACAACCCTTTGCGACCCTGATGGTAACTGACTCGCCATCTATTTTGGCTGTAATCTTGCGATATGTTAGCATGTTGCTCGTAGGAGGAGGAACTCTATATTGAACGCCCCCTCAATATCCGCAAAGGCACAAAATCCCTTGCAATCATCTTAGATAGACTGCGAGCCATAACAGTAGATTTACCAGCTTGATAAGCAAACTTAGCGAGTTATTGATGAGCATCCCACTTTTTATTTGATACTCCAAAATTGTTTCCATCGTTTTCAATAGAAATTATGTAAGACCTTGGCCGATATGCCTTGGGATGGGTGTCCGAACGACCCTCCCTTTGGTATATAGACTACATTTACCTTCCTCTAATAGAATTTGCAGATATGCTAAACGCTTCTATTTTAATAAAATCGTTCCACCAAATTCCCATAAACTGCCACAGAAAACGATTTGGACAAATTTAGCTGATTTAGGAGTGGTTGATTGCATTAGACCCGAGAATATTTTTAATTCTGATGAAAGTAATGATTATTTTACTTCCGTATACAGTTTATTTTTACTAAACCTTTACCAATTTTCAATCACTTACTTTCAAAAATTTCTACGGAGTAAAGTTTTCACGGTGTAAATATGAGTGAAGTTTATAATGCCGTACATATTAGTATTACATCAAGTGCTATTGGAATTGATGGTATTTGTCCTAAATTCACAGAACTTATCCTACTTTGTACTATTAATGTATTAACTCCTACATTTAGTCATGTTATAACAATATCTACTTGCCCGATGGCTTGGAAAGGGGCTAAAGTTACACCAATCCCCAAAATATACAAGGTAGAATATACAAGGTAGTGCAAGATCTTAAACCAATTAGCCTTCTTCTATTCCTATCAAAGGTTTTTGAGAAACTAATTCAACAACAAATATCCAAATATATAAAAGTAAATAAATTTGTCAACATACGTAAATGTCATTCAACGCTGCTCTGCACTTTTAAAAGTGCATACAGATTTATTAAAGAATCAGGATATCCAAAAAAGCTGGCGTACCCATTTGATACAGTATCGCATGCTTTGCTGTTGCACAAACTTAGGCAAAGCTTCAATTTTTCTACCTAAGGTGTTAATTTAATGTCATCTTACTTATAATATAAGTTTCGAGGCTGTCAAGGTTCAATTGTCGGGCCAATTTTGTTCTCATTGTTTGTTAATGGTCTTCCTTTGGGTTTACAAAATACCGAATATCATTTATCTGCTGACGATTTCCAAATTTATCAAGTAGCTGAACCGATTCATATCTACACTTGCGTTAATAGTATCAATCATGATAGATACTATTCTAGTATACCGTAAAGGAACTAATGTTGTGGCTTCTCCTTTGCAACTGAATGATACTACATATAATTCCTTATGTTGATAAAATAAAGAATATTGAGAGTGTGTTTGTGACTATTTTAGTTAAAACACTTTGTCTTTGTTGCTATGCAATTTTAAAATTAGAAATAAATAAATAAACATCTGGATTAAGCTAGGGAAAATTTCCTCCACACCTTTTTGAAGTGCGCAGGAACGGAAAAGAAGTGCCGAAGAGATGCCATCTCCTTTAGCGGATTTAAAAGGTTTAAAGAGCTAATAGCCCATCTCACCTTACTGAATGTGAACATTTTATAAGAAAGACTTCAAATCCTATTATGTGGAGCGTAGGCTACCTCACTTGGATGGTCATGCGGGTCCTCTTGGGCTCCTTGCGCTATTGAATCCGAAAAGTGGGTATATACCTCTAAGGTTTCCTTCCGGTTCTCAGTGAACATCCCGTTTGCCTTCTGAAGGAGTCCTAAACCATTAAAATGCTCCCTCATAGCTCCCTCGGTTATTGTTACTACTAACCTTTCTCTTAAAAAACCAACTTCTAAAAGTAATGTCAAAAGACACATCGTACCTGGAGAATAGAGTTTCGCATGCGCCTTATGTCAAGAGAAAGATCTCCTCTTGTTTTCATGTAAACAATTAAATTAAATGAATGTAGATCAACGAAGGAATTGGGCAACAACTAATCATCGATGCTCAATTGCTTAAGTAGTAGGCACGCAGTTTTTAAATGCACTTCCATTCGTCGCTGCTTACATTGTAGAAAAAAACATCATAGTTTATTGCATTTGGCAGAAAATAATGAGACAACAGTAATTCAGAGTAATTCACCAAATACGACCAAACCAGTGACTTCCAGTTATTATTCGCAAAGCATTGACGTGCATTCCGTACTACCAACCACATTAATTGATTTATTGTATTATTCCGGGAAATTAGTTTCATGTCGTGCTTTATTGGATTCTGGCTCCCAGGCCAGCTTTATGACAGAATCATGTGTACAGCGGCTCGGATTAAAGAAGAGAAATGGTAGATTGTCCGTTGTTGGCTTTGGAGGTTCTAGTGGTGGTTCGACAAAAAGTTTGGTTACAGTCTTCATTCGAGCGGAACAGCATCCCGAATTTGCAATAGATGCACTAATTTTATCCAGAATAACGTCAAATTTGCCTCGTCAAACAATCAAAGATATTAAAATTAACTGTTGGTCCGAACTGCACATAGATATTCGAATGGGAGCAGATTACTTTTTCATGCTGTAGGAACATGGCCAAATTAGAATTGCTGAAGATGGTCCAATCCAAATAAAACTATATTAGGTTGGGTGGTTTCTGGAAAAGTCAAATTGGTTTATAATGACAATTTAGTATATGGATGCAACCATAACATTCACGTTGATTTTGACTTGGATCGCTCATTAAGCAAATTTTGGGAATTGGAATTAATTCTAATCTTGGAAACAAAGATGTCACCAGAAGAAGCATTTTGTGAGAAAGAATTCTGCGAAGACGTTAAACAATCCCAAGAAGGCCGGTTTATTGTAAATTTGCTTTTTAAGAAATCACCTCAAATTTTAGGAAATTCTATAAACTCAGCTGATTCCCAAAAACTGTACCAAGATTTTATATTGGAATATCAAAGACTCATTCATATGGAAGAAGTACGTCAATCCGAAGTGCAAACAGGATACTATTTGCCGCATCATGGAGTCCTCCGGGGTGCCAGTTCAACCACCAAATTGAGGGTGGTATTTGACGGGTCGGTAAAAAGGTCATCTGGAGTTTCTTTGAACGACTGTTTAGCTATTGGTCCAACTGTACATCTCTACATTCAATAATTTTAAGGTTTCGCGAGCATAAATTTGTCGTAACGGCTGCTGTCGAAAAAATGTATCGTCAGATCAAAATTGATGGTAAAGATTCAAATTTTCAAAAAATAATATGGCGCAATCACCCATCTGAGCCAATACGTCATTTTCGGCTGCCTACGGTTACCTACGGATTAACTCCCTCGTCATTTTTAGCTACGAGAGTTTTGAAAAAGATAGCTGATGACAACCAAGAAAATGATATAGAATCCGTGAAGGTACTTGGTCTAATTGGAATCCTACTACAGATCAGTTCACGTTCACTTCTGAATTACCGGCTAAAGGCTCTTTTACTAAACGAATATTTGTATCTGAAGCTAGCCGACTCTTCGATCCAATAGGATGGCTAGCGCCAGTCATCATACAAATCAAAATTTGTATCCAAAAATTGTGGGCAATTAATCTGGATTGGGATCAACCGCTTCCAGAAGAAATATCGAAACGATGACAAGCAATACGAACTCATTTGGGAACGGTTAGTCAGATCACGATACCTAGGTTCATTCACCCAACCATAAGCGACACCGTTCAATTGCACGAATTCGCCGATACCAGTCAAGACGCCTTTGCAGCCGTGGTCTACCTAAGGGTACAAACTTCAACAGGAGAAATCATAGTAAAATTAATGTCGGTAAAAACGAAGATGGCTCCTATTAAACAGGTCTACCTACCGCGTTTAGAACTCTGTGCTGCAGTGCTACTAACTAGCTTAATAAATTTAATTCGAATCGAATCTCAGTAGAAATTCTCAGAAACCCATGCTTGGACAGACTCCCAAATAGTATTGGATTGGCTGGCCAGTCATCCTAGGTGGTGGAACACTTTTATGGGCAACAGGACGGCTGAAATTTTAACCTCATTACCACGCAAGCTTTGGCAACACGTAGCTTCAGCAGATAATCCGGCCGATTGTGCTTCCAGAGCACAATATTTCCTAATAAGTTATAAGAACATCATTTGTGGTGGAATGAGCCTGGCTGGCTCCAGCAATCAGCTGAATTTTGGCCTCAATAACAAACTAGTTATGGATCGATTGAAGACGCCAACACTAAGTTATTCACCTTTACAAGTGCAGCCACTTCTCCATGGTTCGAAGAACTAACATCGAAATATTCATCAGTCACAAAATTGCAAACGAACATTAGCCTACAAATTACGATTCATATCCAATACAAACGCCAAAAATGAAGCAAGAATCAAAGGGATTTATCTAACGAGATGAATTATTCCACGGAATGTACAAATTATTCCAAGAAGATCAACAAAAGTTCTATCCAGACGAGCTAACGCAAATTAAAACAAAAGAGGAAATAAGTAAAACAAGCAAGCTCAAGCTTTTGGTCCTTTTTTGGATGAATTTTGTTTCATCCGAGTTGGCGGGCGCCTAGACAATTCCGAAGCGCCATTTTCAACAAGATATTCATAGAAGAAATAAGCACGCCGGTCCATCATTAACATTAGCCAAGCAACGCATAAGGCATATAATCCAAAAATATTTGTATGTAAATTTTATTTTATTGTTGTCCCCTTTTTACATTGTATCTTACATTAATGTCCTCAAGTCTAATTTGTAGACTTTTTCTATATAAAATAAATAAATAAATTCAAATGAACGCCCAACCGAAACCTCACGCAATCCTAATTCAACCTCTATATAACCTGAACCTAATCTAAACTCTACCCTAACCCGCCCTTAACTTAGCCTTGAATTTAAGTATCAACTCATCATTGTAATGAACACGGTCCAAAAATCTACATGCTTACACGAGCTCAATTCAGAACAACTCAAAATAAATTCCAACTTAAATCTCAAATCAATCCCTAAATAAATCCCGAACAAAACGATTGAATCAACCTCAAACCAATAACTATTTAGAAAAGTCGGAAAATTAGCCAATAAGATCGATGCCCGATAAATAGATCGAAAGGATCAACAGGATCCCTGCAACCCCCGTCGCAGGATTTTTAAATATACAAAATTATTGGGATTATTGTAAAAAGAATCGTCGCAGTTTTGATGGGTATTCATCTTCGCACGTTTTCGGTTGTCATGAAACACTGTAATATCCGGATATTGATTAAAAATTTTCGCAAAACGATCGTTTACTTTGTAAGTTCAGATACTTTGTTATAACTATAGTTTGTTCAAATGATGCGAAACCCGTAATAAATCATTTCGCTAAACTTCGATTAATTTCTTACTGACTATGTCATGTCGATCAATAAATTGTAGTGCGTAATGGAATAAAAAAATATGAGGCATTGTTACCTGATTATTAATTCAATATTAAATGAAAGTTTAGTCAAATTTTAAATTACGCTACTATTTACATATTTTCGGTCTTTGAAGTTTGTAAGAATAAGTGATTCTTGAATATATGCGGTGAGGGAGGAACAAGCTACCGTTTAATCATTTAGATTAAGACCACTGAATGGAACAATAACAAAAGCGTGAGAACATAAATACTGACGCCTAAAACACTTCACAAAGAAACAATTAACATCGGATATTTTTAACACGAGCAAAGCAATTCAAAAACAATTCAACATGTTATATAATAAAGATAGCCGAGTTAATTATGGAACAATGAAATTTGAGACCACCTCTTTATAATGTAACTATAATACAAATATAAAGACATTCTTTTAAGACATTCTAAAATCTAAATTTACATACATACTTCAAACCACATTCATTGTTTTGGATTTCTTTTATTATGATTTTAAAGTAACATTTAAATGTACGTTCCTATCCTCCTATATGTACATGAAGTATTTTTTTTTTTATGTAGGTTTTTCAGTTTTGTGTTCATATTTCATATCAACCTGGCGCCAAGAATATATCGCCATATAAAATATTCGATCATAACAAGAGTACAAGCTAAAATTAAAATAAATATTAAATAAATAATAAAAAATAATGAAATAGTTTACACTTACACTTTTTTTCGAATGATACCGCGCGCGCGCGCCCAATCAACTTACCATAAACAAAAGTACCAGTTTCCAAGATTTCCAGATTCCATTTAGTTTGGGTGGCCAAAAACTAAAAGTGATAAAAATTCTACATATGTACAGAGATCTAAATAATAAAATTAATTGAAAATAAAACCTGTTAATTATATCTGTAATTTTATACCACAAGTATTGAATTTAATTCAATAAATAATATTTTCAAATCGACATTGCAACAAATTTTTGTGTAGGCAAATTAATAAAATAAATAACACGTTAAGTATTAAATTATGCCAAAATTGTCATTGAAATATTTAATTACCCAAATCAAATCAAGTTTGAGAGCACGCATGTCTTCATAAATTAACGGTCATGTTTTGAATTTTTAACTGAATGAACAACGAAACGAGGCTTAATACAAATTGTAAATCCATAAATATCGTTAATTAAATTAAAATCATTATTTACACACGAATTAAAACATACAGGGAATAATTAATAAATAAAAAATTAATTTTACAACGAAATATATCCATACGACAGTTTAATGTCATTTCATATTGGAATTGAAATTAAAAAAAAAATGTATTTTTACTGTTCGACGTGCCATCTAGCGTAAATGTATTTGAAATATATTTATCAATGAAAATTTAGTACTAAAATTTCGGTCAGTCCATGTGTTCGTCACCAGATGCTATTTTCGAACTCGAAATGTTTAAAACAAAATTCAAACAATCTATTACATATTTTCATTCAGTCATTCTGTGTCGTTTTATTAATAAGTTAAAGGTAAGGTTAGTTTGAATTTTATTTAATTTTTTCCTTTTACATATTAAATATTGAATAATAAATATTGCAGCATTTTTAAATTTATTATAAATTATTTTGTTAATGATATTGCAATTGGTGTCAATCTATGTTTGGTGATGTGGTAATATTTTTTTATAACAACAAAATATGTTTACTACTATAACAGTGAAAAATTTAAAATGAAGCACTCTGTAATATATGTAATTTACATGATTTTATGCCCGATTTCAGAACAAAACAGCAATTCGCCAGTTAAATAATATTTCCTATCTTTTTTCTTTTATGAAATTGCAATTTGTTTCATAATTCAAAATCAATGCTATCTGGATCATAATTCTTTTTTACATGAGAATTTTAAAGGGAGAATTAAATATTTGACTTTTTAACATCGCTCAAATAAAAATTTAATTCTCCCTTTAAAATGTTCATGTAAAAGAGAAATTTAATCAGTTAGCATTGATTTTGAATTATGAAACAAATTGCAATTTCATAAAAGAAGAAAGGGAGGAAATATTATTTAACTGACGAATTGCTGTTTTGTTCTGAAATCGGGCATAAATAATTTTCCTTTTTAACATCGTGTTGTTTGCGTAACAGTCACATAAACACAATACTCTTAGGCCCGATTTTATGAACGACGATAAATAAATAAAAATCCGAAAGTACAAATTAATCTTCAACTTCAATCGAGGATTTTTTTTTCGTCGATTCTATGAACGAGGATAAATAATAAATTGTGCTTCGTTTTATAGCAGTTTTACAGCAGTTTTTTATATGAGTGCCAACAATTTTCTTTGATTTTTACGTTTTTATCTAAACACTAGCCGGTAACCCGGTGTTACCCAGGAAAATATTATTAAATATTTATGAAATTACCAAAATGTTAACTATACCGGATGAAAGTTCATGAATAATAAAGATATTTCAACCATTTTCTGAAAATTTATTTACTCATGTAAGTCAGTATTGTTTAGTAAACGTAATCTGTGGTCAAAAATCATGATGGCTTAAGTCTCAAATTCGAATTTTTTAGAAAACCATTTTGGGGTCGTTCATAAACTACGCGACGCAATTTTTGATCATTTTTAACCCTCCCTCTCCGCCATGTCACAAGTCATCACATAGCTTTATATACCCCTTTAATTAAAGGTTCTATCATACCAAGCGCGGCGCGTCGGCGGCAAATTTAAATACACGTTTTTTTGCTTATGTAGTGATATGAAATCTTTACTTGAACAAAAATAAAATTATTATTCATAAAACAATTTACAAACTTTATATTTTTATTAGAAAAATTACAATTTTAAGAAATGTATTGAATGAAGTTGCATCTGCCGCCGCGAAATTATGTTCCACACTCAGTGCGAGTTCGCGACAATATTCTGCTGAAAAATTTTCAGCAGGCAACCAATCAATGTAGTCTATTTCGTAAACAAATTTCCCCTTCCGAATAAAATTTTTTTAAATCGCATGCAATCCTGCTGAAAATTTTTCCGCAGAATATTGTCGCGAACTCGGACTTAGCGGCAAAAAAAATCGCTCTTCATCGCGAAAATTTTAAATTTAAATAAAACCAATCGAGTTATTTCGCATCGCGATCGCACAACATTTTGTTTGTTTGTAGCACAATATTTTCAAAACAATGAAAATGTCAAAATATTAATCAATGAGGGACTTTCCCAATATCGATTTTAGTTCATTTGTCCCCACGCTTGGGCAGCGCTGATTCCTTTTTTTTTTACATGCAAAAACAAGTAAAAGCATGTTTACAAATACAAGTTTCTTGTCTAAATTAGTGGATGTCCCCCCTACTTTTTTTTATGATTAATAAAATTGAATATGTTGCGATTAATAATAAATATCAAATTTATTTTAAAATTAATTTAGTCGAAATTAATAATTTAATGAAACATTTAAACACATGTTTGACCATATAAAACTACATACGAAATATTTTAGCCGCCAGTCAGCAAGCGTTGGAATTATATTTGGGAAAATCACTAATGATGATTTCGATTCGGCTTCTACCTCATCTTTGAAAAAGCACTTTTTATTGCTGTGTAAATCGAACAAAATTGCTCCGTATATATAATATACACTCCTTGTCACTAGGTTAAGGCCACGTTAAATTTTTATATTTTTGCTAGTTCAGGAGTTCCAAAAATTTTCAAAACTTAAAATATGTATTCTTATAAACTGCACAGGTTATACACAATTGAAAAATTAAAAACTATTTGAGAGTAGAAAAAAATATGAGCAAAAATACCGGATTTACATTTTCAGTAGGTTAAGGTCACATGAAAATTCAAATTATCAGTTCATTTTAAAAATAAATGTATTGAAAAAAAATCGGAATAATGGTTTTAATAGTGAGTATTTCCACCATTATTATTAATAACTTCAAAAATCTTGTCCGAGAGTGAGTTTTACAGTGATTGGATACAGTCTTGGCTCATTTCACTCCATGCAATTTTTATGGCAACTACAAGCTCGCTTGGTGTTTCAAATTGGAGTCCTCATACATAAACCTTTATCGACAGCAATCCCCATATATTCTAAGGCAGGCAGGCAAGAAATTCGATATTGTCAGGTCTTATCCAATCTTTCACTTCCTAGTATTGTGTATGGGGGCGTTGTCTTGTTGAAATATGAATAACTAAGGTCCATATTTCTCACGTAGTGGCGGGAAAGCATTTTGTAATAAAATTTTGTAAGTTTCAATGTTCATTGTAATACTTCAGAACTCCAAATATATAGTACCATAGTAAGTGATAACACCCCAAACCATAATACCAGATGTACGGCTATGGCAGCGTACCAAAATGATCTCTTCTTTACGGATATCGTGAAAGTAATATTTGTATTCATCAGGCCCATCCAGGTTGAATTTTTTTTTCTTCCGAAAAAACACGTTCTGCCATTCATTATTCCAGGTCATGTGAGTACGTGCAAAATCAAAGCATTTCTTTTTATTTATTGTCAAACACCGACTTTTGCTTAAATTTACGACGCACTAGATGATCACTGTAGCGAATACTCGCCAAACAGTTGTAACACTAGCTGCAACTTCACTTTAAGGGTTGATTTTATAAACAGAAAGACCAAAATTAGAAGCCTTACGAAGAATTAACCGCAGTTTTCTTTTCGGTGTAGCCAAAGAAGTACAGCCTTTCTGCCTGGCACTGTAGTTTCCGATATCCGAGAAGTAATTATTAATCACAGTATTACTTCGGTTAATTTTTTCGGCAATTTTTCTGCTTGAAGACCCTTGCTCACTATAAACATCAATTTTGGCTCTTTCAACTTCACTGAGGGTCTTAACTTTTGGCATTTTAATTCAAAATTCAATTAGTAATTTTAATATTAATATAATAAACATAATTAGTTTTTAAAAATACTTAGATTTATTGACTAATCAAGTATAAACTTAAATGGCCTTATCCTACTGAAACACTAAAAATTCATACGTTTTACATTAGTATTTGAAATAAATGAATAAAGTAACGGTAAATCCCGTTTAAAATTAATTTTTTCTGTAATTTTGTTTAATTATACATAATGTTTGAACTTTTACTTCCAACTAATCTCAACATGTTGTTCTAACACACAAAAAATTGAAAGGAAACTGAAAATTTATGGTGGCCTTAGCCAAGTGAAACGAAGTGTATGTGTTTTTGACGTTTCAATATAAACATAACCTATTATTTTTACAAAGGATTTAGCCGACACTCGATAACAAAACAACATACAAAAAACGGATCAATTAATTTATATAAAAATAAACAAACACAAAAAAAACACAAAAAACAAATGAAGCTTTCAATAAACTCAAATCGAATGGAAATGTCATTCAAATGACAGTTCTGTTTGTGTTTGTGTTCGTAAATCTGCCAAAAATCCAGATTCGTAAACCAACAACAATTTTGCTCGATCGAGTGACTTTTCTTGAAAAATCGAACAGTTTGACACCAGAAAGAGCATCTTTCATCGATCCGGATTGCTTTTTCTTGGTGAATTGAAATCGTCATTATTTCATATAATAGGCGTTTTCGGAAATAGATCCTGAATAACTTCAGGCTAACTTTCGGCCATTAAACTTATTCACCTATTTACGAACAAAAAAGATAACTACAGGATAATTTAGATGTTGTGGTTTTAATTTTTTTTTATAATTAGTTGTAAATACAAATAAATATACAAACGAATACATTATTAGGATCAATATGAATGCGTTTAAGACAAATTATTTCATATCTCTTTGAATTAGATTTTCAAATTCATTTTCGACCTTTTGCTTTCATATCAAAATGTATTCTTAACTTTTGTAAGCGATAGATAACTTGGATAACTTTTTACCAACATAAGAAAAATTAAAAGTTAGCCTGAAGTTATTCAGGATCTATTTCCGAAAACGCCTAATATTTGGATGAATGATCAAAGCTTACTGCGATAATTTTCTTCATATCTGGGCACTTTTTGTTTGGCCGATAGAGCACACTATATAATCATTAATAAAAATAATCGCGCCGCGCTTGGTGTGATAGAACCTTAAATCATTAAATTTAAATTTGACTGAATTAAAGAAAAGCGAAATTTTTTAATTTCTAAATATGTATTATTGCCTGATGTTCATTTCCTCTAAATATTCAGTTTTTTTAACCTTGCCAGCTTTTAATACATAAATTTCGTGGTTGTCTTTCAAAAACGTTTTTGCCTTAAATGAATCCTGAATTTTTGACGCTTCTTTTGGAAAAAATGTTTGTTTAAAATGTTACCGAATTTAAAATTTATTAAACGGAATAGAATCCTTCCTGAAATGTAAACAAAATTTACTACTTAAACTGAAAATTTTGGCCACATTGAGAGGAATTTCTTCTTCCTTAAGGGGTACGTACGACTTGAGAACCCTTACCCTTCCTCACTTACTTTATATAAAAAATTTATTTGTCGTGATTTTTTAAAAATCATTCAAAATTTACTTAATACCTTTCCTTCTTTTTCTATTATTCTAGGTTTGAGTCGTAAAATTAGTGTCTGCGATAAAAACATTCATTCCAAATATATCCACAATGAATTTTTTCCATTTTGAGGCATACGGGCGAGATGATCAAAGTAAGGCTGTTTTAATTCAAAAATATAAAGAATTACATGATAAATGCAATGCTGAAACCGAAGAATTAGTTCTGAAGAAAAATCAAAATGCAGCTTTAACCGATGAACTATTACAATTACAGGATTTAGTTTTCAAACGTAAGTTATTTGTTTTGTTTGTTGAATAATTGTATTACAAATCATTATCATTGAAATTTTAGAGAAAATATCACAAACAAAGCGCGAGTTAATTCTACCACAAAACACATTTGATTTTGTGAATATTGATAAAATCGCCAATCCAGAGAAAGTTAAGATGGAATGTTTCAAGAAATTGGTAAATTTAAATTCTGAAATAAAGGACCGTATAACAAACGATTATGTGAGTATTATGTTTTGTATGTGAATCCAGGAAGCACGTTATAGAATCTAAAGCAAACGAAATTTAAAAATGTTTTTATTAATTTATTTTATTGATATTTATTAGCTTAATGACTCAGAGCAAAGAATTTTGGTCGTAAAATGAGACATGAGAGTTACGATAATCTTCTATATACGAAATGTATAAATTTATTAAAATAAACTCAACAACAAAAAAATTTACTGTGGTACATCTACTGGTTCTCTACTATAGCAATAGGGAGATTATGGTCTTATTGCGCTTTAAAAATTCAGTCACATAATTTGGCTAACTTTCTCTGGCAAAGGGAGATTTAATTTTAAAATTCATATGAAATAAATTAAGGCCTTCATGTTCAATTCTATTCTTCTTACACGTTCACAGGAACTTATTTTATTTATATATTTCTTTATTAGATCGACATATTTTTAATACACAGACCACAATTCTTATAATTAGACCGACTAACACAATAAATCAAAATCTTAATACCTTTTATATATATAATTAGACAAAAAAAATTATGAAGAAATTCTACGCTTAATATCATATTTGTCAATATTAAAATCATGGAACCTATCTATATATATTGATTAAAATTACAACATAGTCTCCTTTTAGCTCGGTACTCTTTATAGTCAGAACCGTTGAGCTCCTGAAAATAGCCATCAACCGTAGGTAGACATACCTCTTCATTGTTGGCAAATTTTTTCCCACGAAGTAATTTTTTCAAGTTTGGCAATACAAAATAATCCGAGTAAGGTAAATGTGGCGAATATAGGGTGCGTAGCGTGAGGAAGCAATTCAAACTTTAAATCTTTCATTTTAGCCATCGTGATAGTGGATCTGTGAACTAGTGCATTATATTTATCAAATGCTGCAATAAGTTCGTTTAATACTCGCCGTTGATTATTTTTCCTTTTTGAAGATAATCAATGAAAATTATCCCATACGATGGATGCTGATGGAGCTGATTCTCCCCCTTCAGTCCATTATTTTGACTGTTCCTTCGTCTCAGGTATGAAGTAACGGATCCATGTTTCATTTATGGTTATGGATCAATGCAAAAACTTGGCTCACGATGCTGTTTTTGTTCGCATCAGCCATCTTGCGCACAGCTTTCTCAGGTCCAAATTTCCAGTCAATATGCGATGTACCGCACTTTTTGAAATGACTACCATGTTTGCTAGCTCGTGCACTCTCAGTGAAAAGCAACCCGTACGGCCTCGTTTAAACTGTGCCATTCAACAATTTATTGTTGTAAACGAAGGAGCAGACTGTCCCAGAGTAGAATCTAGTTCGGCTTTGATATTGGTTGGACTGAGATCTTTCAAATGAAAATATTGTATCACGTTACGATGACCATTTTTCCATTTTACAAATTCACTGAGAGAAGAAATTCTAAGCAAAGCAGCGTCTTCAAACTTCAAACTTAAGCTTTATAAGGTTGGTAGTTGGTACTTTCGACCATAGTAAGTTTTTTCAAACAACAACTGCGTGTTTTGAGCTTCGTGATTCGTTCTATGAAATGTAGGCTAGGGTGTTCCATTTTTTCATGTATTGAATTTAGATTATCCATAAGGCTGCTTTATTCTAAACAAGCTACCTAGCTAACTTGTTTGTAAAATTTAAACCTAATTTGACAATATTTAGAGGTAAAACATTTTAACTCACCCAGGTTCATCTTCATGACTTGGTAGTTTGAATCAACATTTTGAATCAACGCAATTCCCTTGCACATTCTTTTATTTCTTTGAACTGGTGAATTTTTTCTGACATTTCAATAAAAATTACTTCGTTCTTCCATTCCGTGGGATCTTTTGTAAGACTCGCCGCAACTTTTTCCCGTCCTTCATTGAATAATAAGTGAAAAAGATTTGTTGTGCGTTGGGTAACAAATTACTCAATTGGACTCAAATGAGACAGCAGAAGATTTTTAAGCATTTCTGTTTTACAAGCAACTGCTACTTGTGAATGGAAAAAGCCAGCCTAATCAATCATTCCGAAAAATATCAGAGATGACGGCAAAATTCTTCTGATGGCACTGATGCCTGCCAGTTGCCATTTTTTCTGTTGCAGTAAGGACTAAATGGTACTGAAACATATATGTTTAGGCAACATATTACAACATATTACTTTTACTATCCTTCGAGCTTGATGTAAGGCACCAGCTTCACGAAACTTAACCTCAGTTTTATATCGATATCCTAGAAATGTTCGACACATCGTCAACATGTCGAGGTAATCATCTCTAGGCTGGTAACTATTTAAAGCACCGACAAAGTGGAAAGGGTTTCTCGGAGAAGTTGAGCAATTATAATTACCGTTTCTAAATGAGTTTAAATAGTTCTATATGTGGCCCTCCGCTTGATCCAAAAACTTGTTCAAAACCATTAGAAAAATGACCTCAAAAACGTGATGACGGTAAGCCATCCGAATGAGCTCTTTATCCCTCAGCCCCTGGAGCTGTTGCGGCAAAGCATAGTGTGTGAATGTGATCTGTTTGCAACCAATCGTCAAGACATTGCAACTGCAAGCATGTGTCGACTTATTGCTAGCCTTCCGGAACTGTTATTCGTTTTTCTAAACCTGCTCCACTGAAGAGAACAGCAACTATATTCACCTTTTGTACTCCACTACGAATTTTGTATTTTATTCGACTTATTGTGAGATATGTGCTTTTGGTGCAACCAATGTTTGAGGTACAGATCCCCAACAATAAACATTGGACGATTAACTCGGTCAATATACAATAGCACCCTTGGTAATGCAAATTTATGCTTGGGAGTTTTCGTCTTTACCGTGAAGATCGAGATCAAGGAGCTTGAAACCCATCATATGATGATCTGTTGGAGCCATTTTCATCGAAATTATATCAGAACTGGTAGTCTACTGAATATCTATCTGGTACACTTACGCTAACTTCTTTCAATACTTACGAAGCGATCTTCGTATTTATAGAGGACCATATTAATGATAATCAGATGAGATCTAACTAATAGCAAAAAACAATGTTTTAAAGGTTTCCCTTGTCCTTACCAGCCCAATAACATTTAATTTGTAATCAATAGGTAATGTCGCTTTCTATGAAGACTTAATGAATGCCACTAACTGTATTTCCATTTACTATGGAAATAAATTAAATTAACTGTATTTCCAATTTAAAGGGAATCGTTCAGAATTTTAAGTTTCAAATTGATTGCCTTTGACTGTATTTGCTTTGACGTAGCGCCTTTGAAAAGAAGGAAAAAGGAGAAGATTCTGGAAAATATTCTGGAAAAACAGGGATTTTGGGGCGGCACCCTCATCTCCTAAGTTATACAACTAAATAAAACTACATTGAAAAATGATTTCGTTTAAAAATGTACGTGCTGTTTTTAACATTTGTAGTACTATCATAAGAAACAATAAGAATGATATAAACTCTTTGATCTGTACTTATAATATAACACATTAAAAAGTAGAAACAGCTTGACATTGTACTTATATTAAAATAACCAGTAAATTGACCCATTCTGCGAACGGGAAAGTAAGATGACTGGGTGTAGGGCTACGCAGTGTTTCAAAATTAAAAAAATTGAAAAATTCGAAAAAATGAAAAATTGATGTTTTGAACGGAACATCAAAAAAACTCGCTCTAAGAATTTCTTTAAAGCCAAAATTCGACACGTTTTTGTGTCGAAGGGCACCCACCACTCACCGCGCTCTGATGTTCTGGACAATGTTCTTTGAAATTTAATGAACTTCTGTGTAAAAGGGAATTTCGCGTGAATACTTTGTCACGATTGGGAATTAATTTTCCCGGCTAATCAGTCTCTTTTACTGTAACTTTGATACTTTCAAAGGTTTTCACCCTTGAAAAGGCAGTGCATAATTGCCCATGGGCAAATACTGGTTGGGACAAATACAGTCCCACTTTCTCAAGAGTCTGTCTTTGAGCTTTATTAATAGTCATGGCAAAAGCCACTCTTACAGGAAATTGCTTTCTCTGTAACTCAAAGAGGAAAGGAGTTTGAGAAGGTGTTAGTGCCATTCTTGGAATGAACACAATTTCTTCTTTTGACTTGCCATCAGAAATTAATTTGGCAAAAATCACGTCGTTTAACAACTTCGTGATAATGAGTCTTGTATCGTTACAAAGATCTCGTTTCCAATTCAAATTTCGGAGCAACATTATTATTGCTCCTACTTTAAGAGTTAATTTATGCACAGGCATGCCTGATACATTAAGAGTGTTCAAAAACTCTACTGGAAAGTGCATTTTTTCCTCTTCATCGTCGGTGATGATACTGTCTACACTTTTGTAAACTCTTTCATCTTGAGGTATATCTTCAGGTGTAACTAAACGACTCAAAACTTGGTTATTAATGGCGAAAGTGTCTTTATTTAAAAGACACAGGATTGCTATCAAGGCATATGTTTCTGCCTCCTAAATTCATAGACAGTAAATACTGCTCCTAGGAGTCAGTAAAATATCAAAAAAGGTAAACCTTGGATGATAACTTCGACTATTATAATAGTTAGAGGATAAAACAGAAAGGTAAACTTTTAAGAGTAATAACTGCCTACATTATATTAATAACTGCCTATATTTTATTATTACATTTCCAAAGAGCAATTATCCCCCCCCCCCCCTCCCCCCCAAAAAAAAACTAAACTAATTATGACCTTATTTTACAGCTCCGGAAATTACAGCTTTCAAGTTTCATTTTACGAGCAAAATTTCTATAAATCCTCTGGAATTGTTGGGTTCATTTCCACTTAAAGGCGGATTTATGGTTGTCTTCGTTCCTTCGTTCATTCGGTCTGATTTTTTTTTTAATCCAAGCAAAGGAACAGGAACGAAAAATAACGTCATTTTCAAGGAAAACGATTGATTAAAAAAAAAATCAAACCGAATGAACGAAGGAACGAAGGCAACCATAAATCCGCCTTAACTCCTTATATTATTTTCGTTGAATATTTTCTATTTTTCATTTAATCATGATGTTTTGCTCATCAAATAAACGTATGTACTTTACATTTGTTAGACGAGCCAAATTTTTATAGTAAGCATTTTGAAAATTTACATGACATTTTTACAACAATTTATAGAAATTGAATGCAGACAACAGGTTAGAGATGCTTATTTCAGAGGTAGATATTTTAGAAAAAACCCTGGTTGAGTTAAACAGTTTGAAGGAGGCAAATAAAAAAATGCACGAAGATATGCAAATTGAACAAATCAACATATGCAATCAGATTGATAAGGAAGTTGCTGATTATAATTGTGTCATCGATGAGACCAAGTATGTCTAACTAGCTAATTTTTTTTATTTATATCTAATAATATGTTTTTATTAATTTAGTTGTATTTTGGACGGCTACCAAAAACACATTGATCACTTGACAGCCGAGTTGAAATCAAAAGAAAATGAACTAGCTGTATTGAAAAATCACATAAATGAATTGAATATTGAAGAAAAATCGATGGAGCAACAGTGTGAATTATGGAAAGAATCTACAACAAATATTTAATATATAAAATCACATAATTCAGTATAATAAGGTTAAAGCTTAGATCAAAATGAAATATTAATTTTAAAACTCAAAACATTTGAAAAATGAATTTTCTTTAATTTTTGTAATAATAAAATTTGAATTTGTTGGATAAATTAAGTAACTACCAAAATATGTCTCTTGTAACAATAGCGGCATTTCAAAACTGCTCAAGTTTTTACTATTCGCTTTATTTTTATTAAAATACTAGCTGAAACAACCGGCGTTGCTCGGAAAAATTAATAATTTTATTGTAATATTCTCATACCATCGTACTATCATACCATCATGCCATCATACCCTCATGCCACCATACAAGCGCAGCATCATATCATCGCAACGTTATGCCATTATACCAACATATAACATCAGGATCGGTTTATAAATGGCTAAAATCCATTTTGCTGGCTGGTTGATCCCATTTACAAGCTACATACTCAATTTCATCGTGATTGGTTTATAAATCGCCAAGCTCCGTTTTTTGCTGGCCTCGTTGGCCATTTTCCCGAACTAAAAATGGTCACGCTTCACTGTGGCTCTGCCTGATTCTGGTATAAAATGAATCGGAAAGTAAATAAAAGTATTCTAGCGAACATAGATTCACTGAGAAACCCATCATTAAATTGTGCCTTGCGTTGCTGTGGCTATGCTGTAGAATGAAAGGAAAGGAAGAAAAAATTGTTTTTCATAGAAAATAAATTTTTATTGAAAAACATTTTTTGTTTGCCTGTTTTCTGCATAAACATAAAGATCAGACGGTTTATCGACTCTGGAGCATGCGACGTTTAAACACAATCGTTTTCTAAATTCAAACCGCACACTTGCAAATATTGACCTTGCACTTTATTGATAGTCATAGCGAATGTAATGCGTATTTAATATTAAAGTCATTTGAACTCGAATGCCTTGTTGGTTGGAATGAGTATCGTATTCATGTAAGTAGTACTCGAATGCAACGTTCAAACGTAGTGTCAAAATCGACTGACTACCTTTCGAGTTTTGCGAGCACAACCATACACAGGCTGAAGATTTTTTATATTCACTGCACACCAAACAAAAGCCAGATTAATTTTATTTACTTAATTTGTATATCCGCTAATTGAGAATTACAGCACACAATCAAAAAAATATGAAAATGTAATTTTAAACATAATTAAATTAAATAACAAATATTTAGATACATTTTTTATTGACAAAAAATGTTCCATTCAGTGTGGCTGTTTTTGCTGATTTTTATGAATTTTATTTCTAATGGGGAAGCAGCAGATTGAGTATCTCTCAAACCACATAATCGTGTTCATTGAAATAAACAAGAAAATATGTGAGAGTGGAAAACGGAACATAAAGAAAATCAACTCTTGTTAAATAATTTTAGGGGAGTTTCTAAATTTGCTTTATCGTCTATCTTTCTTTAAGCAACCATTTGTTCATTCCTTAAATGTGTAGCATCATTCATGAACTTATGTATATACATTTTATTTATTTTTAACTCTCAACCCAAATAATGAAGAGGATTATTTGTTTTAGTATCCAAATTTAATTTAGAATAAAATATGTAAATTTTCGTTTTTTCGTTTAGATTTGATTTTCATAACTAACAAATTTAACAGTTTTTATAACAATGTTTTTATGTACTTAAATTATAAACTGCTGAATTTTATATAGATATAGGTAGAAATAGATGTACACTGAAAGGTTTCGTGAAATTAATTAAACTTTTTGGTTAGCTTGAATGGATATTTGATTTTTGCGTTAGGCCCTCATTTATATTAATGGTCTTTATAAAATTATCCATTCCCACTTTAATTATGCGTTTATTACATTTTAATTAAATAGTACCACACTGAACTTATATAAGTGGGTATCGGGTTTATTCAGGGAAAATTTTTACTACTTAGTGATCTTTATTAATATTTTATATTAGTTTTGAGAACTGTGCCAATAGTACGTCGTTTACAATTCTTAGAAAGTAAATATTTTCCACTAAATAAGTGACCAGCTGTTATTTGGCAGTTCGTAGGTGATTTATTAGTCTGTGGTTTAATTTCAAAACAAAAACCAACGAACATGTATGTGTGTGTTGTTGTGTTTTGCAATTTTTAACGATTTCCCAGCAATTAACAATGACGTGCATCACTGATTCAGACTCAAGTCTCACATAGTAATATTCTGTAAATTAAAATTAACATCTGTGACAGGCTAAGGTTTTGTTGCCAAATTTTCATGTTACAAATCAATTTCGAAGAATTAAATTAACTAAATTGAAAGTTCTTTTCATGTTTTCTGCAATGTTATTATATATAAAGAGTTCGGCAAACGCGAAATGGCTCAAATTTGATATAATAAGTTTAAGTAGCTAATGACAAATTATTTGACTGTAAAACGTAAATTGTACTGAATATACATTTATATCTCAATCTCAATAACTTAATCATTTATCTTTTACAGTGCGTATTGAAATATTGAATTCAAACTGGAAATTCGTACAAATGGTTTTTGTTTCAGCCTCACCGTATAATATAGCAGATAACATAATAAAATGCAAGAATTTTTAAAGATCTATATTTCAAAATGAAATAACTATAATTGTTAGCAAACTTAACTTTATATCATTTAAAATTGGAGTTAGTCCTACAATCTTCGACAGGCTACTTCAACTTGATGGGTTGCCAGTGGGGTATTGATCCGTGAATTTGAAATTCGACCAAAAAACGTACGAGCTGCGGTGTCGATTTAACAAAATCTACACCTAAATCATCAGTTTCTGTAATATTTCTAAGTTTCGTCAATCCAAAATTGATCAAAAATTCTTTTTAAAAATGTATTACCAAAATGTTAGAGTGCTTCGCTCGAAAACCAAACCATTTTGTTTAGCGGTAATTGAAAATGATTTTGATGTTATTATTTTAACTGAAACATGACTTTCTTCTGATATTTTAAGCGCTGAATTATTTGAGACCGAGTATGTTGTTTTTAGATGTGATCGCGTGTTTTCTCGTGGTGGTGGCGTCCTGGTGGCGATAAAATCTTGTTTTAGTAGTAGTATGTTTAACATCAGTTATGCTGGTGAGTGTGAAGTAATTTGGGTTAAATTTAAGGTATTCTCACAGAATTTTGTAGTCGGCGTTCATTACATTCCTCCTGTTTCAAATTTGGACCGATACAAAGAGCATTGTAATATAATCACGAATACTGTTGCAAGCTTGGATGATAACACAATTGTATTAGTTTTTGGAGATTTTAATTTACCCCATTTGTCTTGGACACAACATTCTCATGATATATGCTACCCAGTAACTCTTTTTCTGCTATTGAATCACGATTTATTGACACTATGTCGTCATTAGATTTAATACAAATCAATAATGTATTTAATTCTCGGGCGCGTTTACTTGATTTAATTTTTGCTTCAGGTAATTTTTTCGAACTACAGTATCTACTTGAGGAAAGCGACTTTTTAGTGAAAAATGATGAACATCACAAATCTATTTTGTTAACTTTGGAGATTGCTAAAACGGAGTTTGTAAATACTGTTAACCACTCATTTTATGATTATTCTAATGGTAACTTTCTAGGTTTAAATTCGTTTTTCAATTCTATTAATTGGACTGAGATGTTCGACTATTGTGATTTAAACGGCGCCGTAAGTAGATTCTGTGAAACGGTTTTGGTTGGAATTGAAAAATTCATTCCGGTTAGAATTAGTCGTCAGTTAAATAAAGCTCGTTGGTTTGATAAGGAGCTGCGTTCTAGCAAGAATAAAATTTATTTATTTATTTATTTATTTATTAAATCAAAACAAAAAAAATACAATTCGAGAGTAATAACTCTCACTATTAAAAAATTGTATACATTTCCATAAAAAAAAAGAAAAAGGTACCAAGTAAAAATTATAATAAGTAAAGTTAAATACAATAAAATTAACAAAAAATAAAACTAATTATAAAAAAAATAAAATATAAATAAAATAATAATAATAAACTACAATTTGCTGAATCATTGAAGGAAATGCCGCTTGAAATTAGAAACCGTTGAATTTCTTATAACAGGATCAATATCATTGAAAATGTGAATGCCGCGAACAAACATACTATTATGATAAATTTTACACGCATTTTTCGGTATAATAAGCGCTCTCTTACGCAATGATTGGCCAAAATGCAACTGGTTATACAAATATAACGGTTCAGTGTTGTTTAATATTCTATAAATAAAATAACAAACTCTATAATTATAGTAATCAGAAATTTCAATATTCAGTAAACTTGTCTTAAGATGAGATATATGATCATACTTTCTTAAACTAAAAACATATCTAATACAAGCATTAAATAAAAGATCAACCATATATTTACAGGAATGAGATAATTCATAGTAAGCCTCACACCCATATAGAAAATGCGGCAGGAGGTATGCAAAAAACATAGTTTTCCTAAAACCAATGTTAGTGAAAGAGGAGGTTCTCCATAAAATTCTAAGCATTCCGAATATTTTAACTCCAATATTTGAAATATGATCAACCCACGACAGAGTCTGATTCATAACCAAGCCAAGATTCTTAACCGTTTTGGAGAACGGAATAATTACATTATTTAAATAAATTGGCGGAAAACTACTAGTGTCAATCACAGTATTATAAATAACAATCGCCTGCGATTTAGACGAGTTTAAAGACAAACAATTATCTGATGCCCACATAGAAATGGCTGACAAATCCTCATTTATATTATCAATTACAGCTCTAACACTATTAATGGTCCCTTTTAAATAAATCTGCAAATCGTCAGCATAAAGATGGTACGACGCACAATTAATGACAGACGAAAGACTATTAACATATAATAAAAACAGAAGAGGTCCCAACACGGAACCTTGCGGTACACCTGAACTCAATGGTAAAACCTTTGAAAACTGCCCAGCAACAAATACTGTTTGTTTGCGATCAGATAAATAGGACATTATTAAACTAATCGCGCTCGATGAAAACTTGAACTCATTAACTAGCTTATGAAACAGCTTAACATAATTCACAGAGTCAAACGCTTTACTAAAATCCAATAACACAAGAACAGTGAAACATTTAGAATCACAGTTCCTCCGAATGTCATTACAAATACAGGTCAAAGCACTGGAAGTGCTATGATTAGGTCTAAAACCGGATTGAAAAGGACACAACATTTGATTATAATTTAAATATCTCATCATTTGATCTTTCATAATTACCTCAAAACACTTAGAAATACATGGTAATATACTTATAGGTCTAAAATCACATAACGATTTAGGATCTGAAACCTTCGCAACAGGCAAAACTTTCGAAATTTTCCAATTTTTCGGGAAAACAGATGTAGTTAAAATACAATTAAAAATATCAACAATAAACGGACAGATATAAGGTAAAATAATCTTAACAAACTTCAATTGAATGCCATCAAGGCCAACAGAATTAGACTTAATGCTCATAAATGCTTTCAAGACTTCATCAACGCTAACATTGGAAAAGGAAAAACTGTTCTGTGCATCATTACAGCAATTGTAATAATCGAGAGGTGGAATAGATGTCGGATTGCACACCAGTGTTATATAGTCATTAAATTCATTAGGGTTAGGTACAAAATTGTTTGCTTTAGCTTTGGTGATCCCAAGATCTTTACAACAACCCCAGAAACCTGAGGGGGAGTTTTTACACCTCCTAAATTTATTACTATAGAATTTAAATTTCGCTTTTCTAATTAAACTAGTTGTTATATTACGAATTTTAATATAAATTGCACGGAATTCAGTGGTACCATTAAGCTTCAGATTTCGTAAAGCAATATTCCGCTCCATAATAGCCAATTCAATTTCATTATTAAACCACAGAGGCTTACTTTTGCCAGAATTTTTAACAGTCGAGATAGGAACAGAATTCTCAAATGAATATGTAACCAAGGTATTAAAAAGATCAATTTTCATATTAATGTCTGCTATTGAATACAAATTATCCCACGGCAACTTATTAACACACTCCAACAGCGTATCAAAATTCAATAAATTAAAATTTCTGAAAGAAATTGATTTAGGTTCCAACTCAATCGCCATACTATTAACATTGTAAGAAAAAGCCAGTAAATCATGATCTGAAATATGACCTAAACTCAACTGTAGCAAATTTGAAATTTTCAAATTATCACTGGAAGCTACAACATCCAAAAGAGAACTGCTATGGGAAGTAAAGCACGTTGGTTGATCATTAAAAATTTTAAAACCAAATAAATTCAAAATATTCCTAAATTTAATGCCACCACCCATACCACCGCTAAGATCAAAATTGATGTCACCACAAATTAAAACGTTATCATACATGGAACTAAATTTCATTAAAATATCATCAAAAACATATAAATTGCAACACTTAGGTGGTTTGTAGAAAGCAATAAGCAAAAATACGGAGGATTTGTACACAACTTCTAGCACCATAAACTCGAAATTTAATCCCTTAGACACACTCTTATCTAAAATTTTAATTTTAAGACCATCCCGAAAATATAAGCATATACCACCTCCTCTCTTGACCAATCTATCATTGCGCAGCGAATTAAATCCATTTATAACAACAGCTTTATCGGAATAACTTTCATCAAGCCAACTTTCAACTATACAAACAATATGCACATTAGTGTTATTTAACATAAATTTAATTTCATCTAACTTGTTAAACAAACTTCGCGAGTTGAAATAAACCAAATTAAAATTCGAATTATCAATAAAATTCACTTTCAAAGCATTATTTAAATTACAGCTGCGCACATTCACATTGTTTGGAACTTTATTCAACATAATAGAATCCAAAAACAAGCCGCAACTTCCCACAAACAGCAAAATTGTAAACTAAAAATAAAAATATAATATAAAAATAAACTGACATAATTATAAAGAAAAAATAAATAAAAATATATAAAAATTTAATAACAATAAAATAATAATGACATAACTCAAGCTTCATTTTCATCATTGTATTGTACAACATTATGGTTGTAAAACAGATTTTAAATCCCCGTTGATTTTCAAAACATTTCATTCATTCATAAACACTTTACGCGTCATCGTGCAAATTTATGTTAGTATTTGTTGTTGAGCCATTATTAACGGAAAATACAGGTGGTACAAGGTGATCCAATTTTTTTTTATCATTAATGAATGCAGGTTCATCATTTTTCTTTGCTATCACAAATACTTTCCCAAACTTCGTATAGCTTCTGAAGATTTTTCCGTCTTTTTGCAACTTTTTCGAAAAATGCAAAAGTTCAGCATTAACTTTAGTCAAACCATCATTAAAGTAGATACGAGATCCTGACAAGAAACCTATATGTTTTAATGTTAGGCTACCCAGTTCTTTATATGCACGAAATAACTGGAACTTTTTGCTTCTCATATAAAATTGGACAACAATTGACAAAGTTAAAGGTGGTTTTACAGTTGAATTTTTGGATTTCAGAAAGAAAATTTTATCAATGCCAACACTTGAATCACATTTCAATACTTCACAAATCTTACAAAATATTTCAGTAGCAGATAACTTGGAATTAGAAGGTATTCCAGAAATAATAAGGTCACTTGCACGTTTTTTAATTTCCATGTCCATTAACTGGCCTCCAAAACTGCTAATTTTATCATTAGATGCAGCTATTTCACATTTTAAATTATCAACTTGGTCACTTAAATTATCCAATTTAATTTTAAGTCTATTATTAATAACAAAGTTCAAACTTTCCACTTTAAGTTCCAAATTTGAAATGCGTTCTGTTAGATTATGAATATTTAACGCTAACTTATCAAGTTTATCGGATAGTGACATCACAAAAGCAATTATTTGATAGGGCACACAGAAAAAAAAAACAGAAATAAAAATTCACAACCACAAAACAATTTACATGTTACTCTTTCGACATACCGAATCTGAATCTTATTGTAAAATGGATCGGTTACGTAAAAAATTCAAGCACCATCCTGATGCTCTTTGTTATCTATCATTTCAACAGGCACGAGGTGAATTCCGTAAATTGCATCGATGTAAATTTCGTCGCTATATCAATGGGGTTGAAGATAAAATCAAAAGCACTCCTAAATCTTTTTGGTCGTTTATCAATTCTAAAAGAGGAACGGTTGGTTACCCTCGTACTTTAAAATTAGAAGCTAAGGAGTCTGAATCTACTGTTGAGATTAGTGAAATGTTTTCGATGTTTTTTTCATCTAATTTCTTATTATCGACTGACCCCCTCATTGTTGAGCAACCTATTGTCAGTTGCTTAGGAGTTAGTAGTTTGGGTTCTATTTTTTTGGATACTGAATTAATTTTTAAATATATCTCTAATTTAAAGCTAAATCATAATCCAGGTCCAGATGTAATTCCTGCAATTGTATTACGCAAGTGTGCGCATTCATTAGTATTCCCTCTGGAACTAATATTCAATAGATCACTGTCTGTAGGTTATTTTCCTGATTCTTGGAAAACTTCATATGTCATCCCGGTTTTTAAAAGTGGTAATCGTTCTTTAATTGATAATTACAGACCTATTTCTGTGTTGTCTGCTGCCCCAAAAGTTTTTGAATGTATGGTTCGCGACATAATGTTTAATGAGTTTGGTAAAATAATTATACCACAACAACATGGTTTTTTCCCTGGTCGGTCAACTGCTACGAACCTCGTTGAATTTGTTCATTTCGTGATAAATTCAATAGAGAATGGCTCGCAAGTTGATTTAGTTTTCACAGACTTTAAAAAGGCATTTGATAGAATCTCTCACGAGATTTTGTTATCTACAGTGGTGTGCAATGAAATAGCACACTCTAAATTTTTTTTACAAATTCTTCATTAACTAAAAAACTATTTATCAATTTTCAATTATTTTTTTTTATTTACATAGTATAAATATAAACTTACAATTAAATATCAAAAAATTATATTTAATTAATAAAAGGAATAAGAAAAAAAATAATTAAACATTTTATTTTATAAATAGGCTGTTCAATATAATAGCACAATCAATTTCAAAATTCATTTTTAACCTTATTTGTATATGATTTAACCTAATAATGTTTTTATTGAACTGTATTGTTCGTGTGACCTTCTTTTCGAACCACTTCCCTGAATCGGCACACTCCTCTAGGGCCCACCAGCTCCTGGAATTTGTGAACGGTCACTTATTCCAAATTCGACAAATTTGAATTCCAAAATTTCTGTTTAATTTTGTGTTTCTCATTGTTAATAGCTACTTTTACTCGATTCCAAAATTTTTCGATCGGATTCAGATCAGGCGACTGATCCGGCCGTTGTAATTTACTTAATTTATCCCATCGTTTGCGCTCATTGAGGTATGATTGGCCGTTGTATGCTGAAAATACCAGCCTACTGGGCACTTAAATTGTCCGCACTCCAATGCAAAATTCTTCTCTGACCTTTAACGAATTAAAAAAGTTCTTAAATCCTAATTATTCAGAGCATATAACTCCCAAACAGATGCTCGGAATAAATTAAAAGGCATGAGCCGTTTCTTTTTTATACAAACAAAATTTTGAAGTTAAAAAAGTAGAAAGAAGTACTATGAATTATCAAAATAAAAGTCAATCTGTTTGGTTCTGAAGGTCGACATTATGAACGATATCAGCCTAGTACAAACTTTATTTTATTTTTTTTATTTATTTGTTATACACAAAAATTTGACGTAAGCACCAACCTCTTGCTTACCACTCTAATTTGAGCAGAAGCTCATTCCTTATAGAATAGTCAGAAAAAGGTGGACTATTTATTAAAAAAAAAATACTAATGTTTTAGCCGCAGGATCACACAGCGTCCCATTCAATGCTGCATACTTCTTCATTGAAAGATACTTTACGCTAAGATACGCATTGCTACTTTCTAATATTTAGTATCCTGATGGTCTCCTCTAAATATTTATCTCCTCGCCCTAACATGCGAAAAAGACGATTAAGCATGGTGATTGTCCATTGTGACATAGCGAGATTTTTTTTTGGCTCGGAACATTTTAATTTATTGCTCGAAAAATGGAATGATGGCAGTTGTTTACATTCATATTAGTAACTAATCTAATGCTCGGTTTATACCGAAGACTCTAAACCACCAGGCTGGTGTATTCAGCCAGATAACGATACAAAGATTACCTTGAGAGAAGCAAAATATTAGCTTAACGATTACAAAGTGGGGGCCACACAATAGCCGAGTCAGTCACCTGATCTGAATCCGATCGAAAATTGTTGAAATCAAGTAAAAGTAGCTATTAATAATGAGAAACACAAAAATAAACAGAAACTTTGGAATTCAAATTTGTCGAATTTGGCATAAGTGACCGTTCACAAATGCCAGGAGCTGGTGGACCCTATGGGTGTGCCGATTCAGGGAAGTGGTTCGAAAAAAAGGTTACACGAATAATACTATTCAATAAAAACATTATTAGGTTAAATCATATACAAATAAGGCTGAAAATGAATTTTGAAATTGATTGTGCTATTATATTGAACAGCCTATTTATAAAATAAAATGTTTAATTATTTTTTTTCTTATTACTTTTATTATTTAAATATAATTTTTTGATATTTAATTGTAAGTTTATATTTATACTATGTAAATAAAAAAAAATAATTGAAAATTGATAAATAGTTTTTTAGTTAATGAAGAATTTGTAAAAAAATTTTAGAGTGTGCTATTTCATTGCACACCACTGTAAATTGCAGAAAGCCGGTGTTCACTCACACTTGTTGTTGTGGTTAAAATCTTATCTCTGTGACCGCAAACTGTTTGTAAAATTTAATGATTGTCTTTCTAGCGAGTCTAAACAAACGTCTGGAGTTCCCCAAGGCAGTCATTTGGGCCCGTTGTTGTTTTTATTGTTTATCAATGATGTTGTTACCTGCATTCATTCATCAAAATTTCTGTTGTATGCGGATGATATGAAAATATTCATTAAAATTGACAGTGTACGCGACTGCGAACGTCTTCCTTCAGCAAGATTTTGATAGATTTTTCGTCTGGTGCGAACTCAATAGGTTGGAACTAAATATTGGAAAATGTCGAATTATGAGCTTCCATAGAAAGAAAAATCCAATTGTGTTTAACTAATTGTACAATATTGTCATTGATCGTGTTACTGAGTTTATGAACCTCGGCATTTTTCTGGACGATGGCCTGACGTTTATCCAACACACCGAGAAGATAATAAATAAATCCAACGCGATGATGGGATTTATGTTTAGAACCAGTAAGGATTTTAAAGATTTGTCTACGTTTAAAACAGTTTATACAACTTTAGTAAGATCACAAGTTGAATATTTGCCAATTATCTGTGACCCTCAATATGATATTAGAATAAGTCGTCTAGAAAAAATTCAACGTCGTTTCACGAGTCGCGTGTCTCGCCTACTTCTAAGTAGTCAAGTTCATATTTCTTATAGTGATCGATGTAATTTATTTCAGTTACTTCCACTAAATCGTAGACGATCCATTAGTTCTGCTTGTTTCATTTTTGATTTGTTGAATGGCAGTATTGACTCTGCTCAGTTGTTGTCTAACCTTGATTTTCAGGCAAGGAACCTAAATATTAGAAATCGTTCGTCATTCCTACCTCGATTTCACAGGACTAATTACGGAGCTAATAATCCTATGGATATGGCTATTAATAACTTTAATGATTATTATACGGAGTATGATTTCAATATAAGTAAAAGCGAATTTAAAAATAGTATTACCGGTTTGTTTTAACTATTCTGTGATATTGCTATTTTTTATTGATGTATCACGTTGTTTTGGTTTTGTAGTAAATCTTAATTTTTAATATGTAATTGTAATGTACTTGATCAGATCAGTTTAATATTAATTATGTTGATCTTAAAATAAATAAATAAAAAATAAAAATAAATAAAATAAATTTATTTTCTCAGATGCGTTTATTGCCCAAATCTATGTCCAATCATCAACAAATTTTGAAAAATGAACATCACATCACATGTAAACGAATTATAATAAACGAATACCCAAATTATGGTTCTCACAAGCAATTTTGTTTATATTGTTTGCGCGCTGAGGTGAATAAAAAATTTTCTATGAATTTTCTTCAGTATAAATTGAAATATGAGTTAAACAAATATTTTCATTAATTTTTATGAACACTCAACAATTTACAGCTTCTAATCTTTTAGCTTTCTAGAAATAAACCATTATTACATGAATTAGCTAAATGATCATGCTAGCTAAATCAGCTTCCCAGGCATAATTACTTTGCTTAAAAACTTACTGTAAAATATTCACATTGATTATAGAATCCGCGAGAGCGGATCAATGGCGTTTACATATAACAAAATCGAAGGATAGGATAGGATTATTACTTGGGACAGACTCGACCCGGTTACAGACGCCTAAGCGGTCGATAGTTAGTAAAATTGTAATTATGTAATTTAATTAGGTATATAGTAAAATAGTTAGCACAGGACAACACAATTTCTAAACTACATATTCACTATTTGTTGATACAAGCTAAAATTTCAACTTTATGCTATGACGAATTCTAATATATCGATAAACCATCACAACTTTCTAATATAATTTGAAAAATATCAAAAATTTCGAAATAACCTCAAAAATGTCGAAATTTCAAAGTATCTTGAATATTCTTGAAAGTTCTCAAATATCAAATTATCCGTAAGTGTGTAAAACCGAAGGAAATCCTATACGTGCCTGTACATGCTACCGTCATGTACTATGTAAATAACCTGGAAATTCTTCAATAATTTCGAATAACCTACAGGAAATTGGAGAAAATCTAGAATAAACAGCGCAACAATTTCGATTAGCCCAGAAAAATTCGAAAAATCTCTATATTATGTGAAAGTCGATTGTTCTCGAATAATTTAAATAATACCAAAAAATCTGGAAATTACTGATTAGTATTGGAAGGACTGTAAAAATCTACGAACATTTTGAAAAATCCCGCAAATTCTTGTAAATATGGAACTATTTTAACTTTATTATGTATGTACATATATTTCAGTTTTGTAATTGCGATTAATCATTTTCAAAACCTTTCATTGGATAAGGAGTTATACTGGATAAGCCACATAAACCTGTAGCTATATCGTCAATGTACATAGGTTACGACTGAGACATAAACTTTATCTCCTAGAACCCTAAATTGTTTAATTCGCACGATTCTACTATGCGATTCTATTCTGCGTTACAGTTCGTCTGCGATAGAAATGCCAAAAAACTGAGTTGGCCCAGTTAAAAGAAAATCCACTAGATGGAATCCGATATTAATTGGCGATAAAACGAAAATAATTTTAAACATCTAGTAGCAAGGTATATTTTCATCTAGTAGTTTTCTATATACCTTGATCTAGTAGTTCTTTGTGATTTTTTGTTTGTTTTAGTAGCAAATCGTTGGTGTGAAGTTCAATAAAAAAAAAAAAATGGTGAATACAAGAAAATATATTTTTGATTAACAAATTAAATTTCCTTTTTAAAATTTCTCAATAATTCCAGGGTAAGAAGCCAACCATATTCAGTAGCTGCATTATTTTGCCAATGTATTGGATATAATATATTGCAAGGTGCTTATATTAAATAGATAAATGAAGTTAAAAATTTATAACCTCACAAATATTTTCCAGCTACTTTAGAAAATGAATCACACTCGGTAACGAACTTACCTGAAGACGAAATCCGATACGTTAGATATATTATATTCTAGCTGGTTGATATCTTTTCCGTGGTGTTTGCAGCAGTTATAGTTGAATTATTTAGCAAACAATTTCAATTTTGTATAACGTTTACAGTATAAAATGGAGTTTAGTGTTTGAAGCACTCTACGTATCGATTTCAATAAAATCCGTAATTTTAATCGTTAATATTGTTTCGAACATTTTAAAAATTGCTCTGAATATCGTACGGCGCCAGCGAGTATGACTTGGAACACTCAAAAGAATTATACGTATATTTTTTATTCTTATATTTTGGATTGATGTTGAAATTGCATCATATTGTTATGTGCCACCCAGTGCGGACTACGATTGTCAATCGGCACAATATGGATATAATTTTGTTTATAGCAAGATTTTAATTTCGCAAGTACTTATAAAACAAAATACATTTGAATGTTTTAATTTTTTTGCTATTTTAATTTTTCAGTAATAGCTATTTTATATAAGCGAATTTAGTTTTGAATATCTTGAATCGACGCAGTTGATTGATGTCACAATCATACGCACACGGAGCTTTAGTCGGGGGAGGGGGTTGTGGTTGTGGTTGTCATTGTTGCTACTACAGGAATACCTTGTTCGTTGGAATCCGTCTCTGCTGATGCTCCATATGTGATTAATTTAACATTTATTTCCCTTACTTCGTGTTCCCTTTTATAATCGTATGATTAGCTAACATCTCGACGATATTTTCATGAAATTTCGCTTCATTGGTAGTCATTAGTTGGTGGTACAAGCCAAATATAAATATTAACGGTATAATTATATTTACCATTTTCTTTTTATATAAATCCTCTACTCGAAATCAACCCAAAAAATTAAAAATTATATGTAAGAAATAAAAGGCGAGCACTGCGGTAAGTAAACTAATAAGTAACTTATTAGTTTACATACCGCCGTGCTCGCCTTTTATTTATTAGTCGTAATAAGTAATGAAAAATATTTTCCCTGTAAAAAAAAAATTGTGGTGTTTTTATTTCCATCATTTCTTTATACCTTATAAAAATCGCACTAGTCACCGAGAAATATTAGGCGAGCAATTTTAACATTACTCTCACTCACTTTGCACTCACGGCGAGAACCATAATACCAAAATTTGATTAGGTGACTTGAAGTCGCCAAGTGATTCTTAGGTGAGAACCATGATAAACCAATGGAAAGGTATGATTGGCAGCTGTTTCAAATTCGTCTTTTCTTGCGCATGTCGTCATTCAGTGTGTTCACACCATGTATACAGCGCATCGCAACACCGCAACAGCCTCGCGTTCACACTATGTTGCGTCAATTTTTGTTATTTATCTATGTATAAGTAACATTTTATTATAAGCATATTATGTGTACCGAATGAAATTTGTGATTTGTACATGAAGAATTAAAACTAAACGGCAATATATAATCATTATTTTTCTGTACTTGTTCTATTGCACATATTGTACAGTTTTTAAATAATCGTATTCATTCAAACTTTTTGTTCATTTTACGGCGAACGTTCACCTTTTCATAATCCCATTTATTATGTATGGGTGTGATCTTAAGCCGCATTGGCAAACTGCTTGCCAAACCATATGTTTTTTTGCCAAATTTTTCAACAGCTATGGTAGTAATTGCTCCGTCCAGTTCTTTACCTTTCTTTTTGATGTAATATTGGGGACCTGGAAGTGTCGAGAAATCCATTTTGACGTAGGTCTCGTCGTTCATTATGAAACAAGAATCTTTTCTTTCGTTCACCCATTTGTTGTGTTTCTTTGCTCGATCGATCCCTCTATTAAATAGTTCAACACTTCTTTTGGGGATTTTTGACTTCTTGTATGTCCGTAGATTATTTCTGGTTTTAGCTCGTTCCACAATCGATTTGGTTGTTTTGGTTTTTCTGGCCAAATCTCGCACAGACATCGAGGGATGTTTCGAAATGATTCTTACAATTTTCTGATCCAACATTTTATTTGGAGCACCTGATTTTTCTCCGGATCCGGGCTTGCGTGATACAGAAAGATTGATTTGACATTTTTTTTTACATTTGTTACCGTATTATTGGAAACACCGGCCAATTTACCAATTTTTTTATTGGTATACTCGAGATGATCATTGCACAATCTAATTATTAAATCACATTTTTCTCCTTATGATGCGTCCATTTCGAAACAAATAAAACAAATGCCCAATTTGACGTTTATTCGTTTTTTTAAATTGTTTTTCTACAAAATAACGGTACCAGTTTTTTTCTTTTGCGTAGTAACCTATGAGATAATATAAATTTGGGAATCACAAATTTCATTCGGTACACATAATACTAGATGAACAAAATTTTAACAATTTTGATTGGGTTGTTTGTTTGTGTTAGTGAGTTGCAATTCGTTCACCACATAAAATTTTTGTTGAAACGATGCAACACAAAAATTACCCCTCCGTCAAAGTTTATAGGCAAAGAGGTATGAAACGAGGAAGTGTTGCGATGCGCTGTATACATGGTGTGAACACGCTAATTCGGTGCAATAAAATCATAAGGCTTCGTTGTTTTCACAAAAACTATTGCCGCAAAACAATTCGATTTGTTTTTGTTTCGTATGAATAGCATTTATAAAAAAAAAGTGTAGCACCGATCACCGAATGTCGTAATTTTTTAGTGAAAGAGATAGGAATACATGCGCTTGATCATACCTCTTAAATTGGTTTATCATGGGTGAGAACCATAATAGAGGCATAAGATTACTTTGTTTTGTTTGTGTGCAGTGTGTGCGTGCGCTGTGATGTGAATGGTCCAGTCAAAAACGAAGGGGAAGTCAACCCAATACACATTCGAGGTGGAATGTGCGCTGCCAAGTTTGTAGTGTCTTTTAGTGATTGTCACGTACCACAATATTTTAAGTGCAATAGTTGCAATAAAATTTAGTAAAAAGTGAAATAAAATCCTCTTTTATCAAAGATTTTAAGTGTTTAGGTTAGGTTAGGTTAGAGTGGCTGCTATCGCACACTTATACTATGATAGCGCCGGACATGAGCATAGGAAGTGATCCAAAGTCGCCTCCTCCTCTTCGTCCATGCAACTTCTACAAAAGTCATTCGTCTGTATCCCCAGCCTTCTCGCATGTTCCCCAAAAAGGCAGTGACTTGTCATTATCCCTACGACCCATCCTATTTCTCGTCTTCCCAGGGATACTAATACCTTGGAGCGCCGCAAGTCCAGTTTTGACCAAACCTGGTTTGCTACTCTGCACGTGAGAATGTTCATCCACCTCTCATTTGTCATTGCCTTTTTACTGAGCGCCAATTTTAGCACAGCCATAGGCCTCCCCAGACCCACCCTTTCCGGCTGCATCTGGAGAGTCGTACCGTACCTAGCTAGTTCGTCCGCCCTACAGTACCCCGTGACGTCCGAGTGACCCGGGACCCAGATTATGTGGATTCTGAATTACTCGCTCATCTCGTTAAGAGATGATCGGCAATCCAGCGTCACCCGTGACTTCAGACAAACCGCCTCTAGTGACTTGACCGCCGCCTGACTGTCCACATAAATTGCGATATCCCTCACGGATACCACATTATTCTTGATCGAATAAATACATCTACCAACCTTTCCAAGGTTTTCAACAGAAAAGATGGTAGAGTTATAGGCCACAGGTCCTTTGGATGAGCATGTGAGCTCTTTCCTGATTTCGGGGTAAAGACCACTTTGACCTCAGGAGTATGTTCATAAACTCTACATTGTAACAATATTGTTAACAATGACAGTTCTAAAGCGTTCATAAACCTCGGTTGAACCCACAGCAACGTGCTTTTTGTTGTTCATAAACCTAAACCAAAATCTCCCCTTATTGTTATAAACGTCATTTACAACTCTACTCAATAGTGCCTTTTTATCTGTCAGAACTCAACAATAAAGCGAATAAAAACCAAGTACGAAAATTAATAACCAGCAAACACAAATGAATCCAGGGAACTGAAGGAAAATATTGAGAAACTGAAATTTATTTTTGAAACTTTAGACAATTATCCATTTATTTTCATTCATAACTCAAAATCGACAAAAATGCAGTTAACTGGTTTCTCAAAACAACCACAGAATTTATTAATGAAGCCAGAACTAATAATTCATTACTTTCTTCCTCCATCTTGTACCTGAAATTTTATCTATTCGGTTTTTATAATTTGTATTTATATACTTTTTAACTCTGCAATCTATGGACACTCTTAAATATTGTTGTGACACTTGTAACATTAACGTTGTTAAGGTCTACGTCATTCGTACAATGACAGTTGTAACAATAGCCGCATTTCTTGACGCATTAGTGATCCGGAAGTTTTTGTTGTTGTTTTCAATGTAAACTTTGATCTGATCCGGATCACTAATGCGTCAAGAAATGCGGCTAATATTGTTACAATGTAGAGTATATGAACACACTCCAGGCCAATTCCTAGGAATATAGACCAGTTTCAGACATCCCCTGAAGATAACCTCTAGCCAAGGAAGGATGACTGCCGAGCTCTTTTGAATCTCTGCTGGTATGATCCGATCCGGGCCCGCCGATTTATAAGGCATAAATCGATTTTCCGGAAAGTGGGTTTCAATGAGAAGCTCCAACGATTCCGCACTTGAAGCTGTCCATGACCCGTCTGGTCTAATTAAGTAACTATGACTAGTTGGGTTAGTATATAGAATCTTCCTAAGGCGAGAAGTCTCAGATACTTCCTCCATTCTACCACAGAACAGTCTCCAAGATCCCCTTTGTGTCTTCCTCAATTATTTTTTGTACTTTCTTAGGTCCTCCTTATAGGAGTCTCAGTCCCGAACCTGCCTCGTGTATTTTGCTTTATTAAAGGCTATCCTACACGCTTTCCACCATGGACCACCATGTTGGTTTCTGCCTGCCCCTTGGCTTTATCAGGGGCAAGCAGAATTAAGGGAAATATTGCAGGCTTTTGTGACAACGTCCACGATGCAATCCAATTCTTCCACTGTCTCCGGAAGTCTCGGGACCTCTCACGGCAATAATTCCTCCAACACCCCCGCATATTTCTCCCAGTTTGTCCTTCTAGGATTCCTGAAGGGCTTCTGGGTAACCGGGTAAATGTTGAGGTTATATGTTATATATTGATGATCAGAGAATGAGTGCTCCTTCGCCACTCTCCATCCCCTAATCATCTGAAGAATAGTATCCGAGGCGAGGGTCACATCTAGAACCTCCTGCCGATTACTAACGATAAATGTTGGTTCCTGCCCAACATTACAGACTGAAAGGTTAGTATTTAATAAATAATGAAAAAATAACTCACCCCTCTCATTAATATCAGTGCTCCACCAAATTGTGTGATGCGCGTTTGCATCACACCCGAGTACCACACCAATTATGTTTTGCCTTGCTACTCGGATCAGGTCCCCCAGGTTATCCGGCGGGATCTCCTTCTCCCGATCCATATAGGCTAAGACCAGCCAAAACTTGTCTCAAGCCAACCTCCATACTGATCGCGGTAACGTCATCATCATCACTACTGTATTTAGAAAGTAGAAACATTTTTAAAGTATTTTTCACTAAGATGCAAGATCTAATCTTCTCAGAATTACTTGGGTACAAAGTTGTATACCCTTTCACCTTAAGGACACAGATTCTGTTTTTGTTAATTTCCTGAATTAACACTAGCTCCTCTCCCCTGATCTAGTCAGTCTGAGAACGAGAGCCGCCGAAGCTGCATTCGTATGGTGAAGATTAATCTGCACAACGTTAATCATCGTGCATTTTCTCACTTACCTCTTCATGCATTCCCTGTTTCAGGCTAATGCTACCTTCCCCCGGGGGGAGGGGGGGGAAGGGCCGCTGATATCCGTGCCGTGTCACCTCCCGTAGTTAACGCTTCGCTGCCTTGAACGTTATGTCCAGTCACCCTTCGTTCAGATTCCGACAGGTTGTCCCCATCGGATCCAAGCGAGAGAAGGCTGCTTTTCTCCAATAGCAGCTCCTCGTCAGTATCTACTGTAACCTCCTGTGCTTGCTCGACCGTTTCCCGCTGGGTCGGTCTGACGTCCTCCCCGGTCCGTCCTCCGAGCGCATGCCTACCTCATCTTTTTTAAAGTCGTTAAGAGTGATCGACCCGAAACCGAAACTGATCACTCCCTTTGTCTCTGACAGGGGAGTAAGGGACTCCTTATTGAGCAGCATGATTGCCATTCTGAAGCCCCCTTTAGCCTCCTCCTGTTTGACAATCTTCCAATCTTTCGTTGGAAGATCTGGATTACTTGCCCGAATAATCTCAAGGATCTCTTCTGGCTTGGTTGGTAACCATACGCGTGCCCTTGGTTTAATCGGGATTTCTTCCTTGCATGCAGCCTCAAGCCTCGCGCCTATCCACACCTCACCTACTTCGGCTATTGGCTTTTTATAAAGATTCACCGATCTTTGATCCGAGCACGCAGTTAACTTTACCCACCCTTGGTGCCATCCCGCATCTCTACAGAACGGAGGGGTCCTGGATTTTCTCTCAGGACCTTGATGAAAATGGAGTTTAGTGCATTATACACTTCCCTCCACTTCTTTGCCGAGATGCTGCCATCTTCTTGACTTCTGTCAATGACGGGTAGCACCAGTACGTTCTCCTTTAGGAGTTCACTGAATAATTTCCTCCTTTGGATCTCCCGACCAGGCTCCTGTGACTGTCTTGGCTCGTTTGTTGCCGCCCACTTCGAGCTCATCCTGGGACCTCTGCCTTTTAGGAACAAGGACCCTATCCGAGCTGTCGCGGCCGACAATCTCCCTCGCCCATATCACAGATTCCTTCTGTTCTGCTGTAAGCTGCCTCTCAGGGGTTGTAGCCAAGCTCAAGGGTTGCCTCTCCCTGTATCGTCGCTTTGCAGGAGGGATCCTTACCGATCCCCCACTTGCTTGCCTGGCATTGGAACCGCTGACTCCTGGATTTGGTGCCATGGTACTGCTTACCCTGCCACTGAGGAGGTAGCTCCACCTTTAAGGTAAGAGCCACTTTCTTCATTCGATTTTTCCGGTTTTTCAAGAGCACCGGCTCCCTTATTTTTATTTATTAAAGCATCCATACTATTCCCACGAGTGTCGGAGAAATAATGGCCCACCTGCGCAGAGATCCGTATACGCAGGTAAGGCTAAATACAACTGGAGGCAGCCAGGTATCCAGAGGGCTCCGTTAACGACTAGGCTTTGTTAAATGGGCCCCCAGCCTAGTCGATCATCAGCACGGGTCGCATAACACCTTAATCCAGCCCATTGGCTCACCAAGCATCCCATCCCCAGCACCCCCGCCCCTATCTATATTTCACCCAACAATTTGTAACGGTGTCATGAAAGGGACGTTGTTCCACAGTGTTTGATAGCAAAATTATATTTAGGAAAAGTAGACCGGGGGGGGGGGGGGGGGGGAATTAAAAAGGTTTCGTAGGCGACAAGGAAAAAGAAAGGAAAGTGGAGGAAAAATGTATGCATCGACGGGATATACGATTGTCGAGATATTTTCCGAATTTATTTTGTGTGAATTGTGAATAAGTAATCATCCGTGTGTCGGGGCCCAATTATATCTGGAATATATGCTCCTATCAGTAAACCACCAACAAAAAAAAGAATCCCTGTAAATATTTCCGAGATAAGTAACATATAGTTTACGGCGTACCACCAAATTTCAGAGGACTTCTTAGAAAAAAAAAACTGAAACATTGTAAAAAGAGAAAAAAAACTAAAAAGGGGGAAACAAAGTAAAGAAATTGTTTGGAAATAAAAAATAATATTAAGAAGAATCCAATTGGTTTCATTTACGTCGTGAACAAGGTGAAGAAAAGGGGGAGGCGGTTTAAATAACCGTATTAACCACAGGGTGGGCCTACTACCAAAAAAGTACTAGTACTACACCAACATCGGTATTGAGACGTACCCACGCCTAATCCAAAATAGGAAAAAGAAAAATGCGCATGGTCCCATCCATGGTGGTGGGAGCCTAGGGGCCTCCTCAGGTCCAGTGGAGGTTGTCATCTGTAGCATCTGAACGGGGATACAGCAGCATCGAGTTGGGTATAGCAGCATTGGGAGTTGCAGTTTGGGGACGCACTTGACCAGTCCATAGTTTGGGGGAAGTAAAGGTTTATTTTGTTTAGTATTTTAAATTATATACATATTGATTTCATTCGGGGGGAGGGGGTTTTTTCAACAAAAAAAAAGAAAACCCCGCTATATTATGTTAATTAACTAAATAATTTGCCATTGTCAATTTAAAACCAAAAACCACAAAATTGTTTTGCACTGATTGTGTAACCTTTGGAAATTTGGTCGTACAAGAAAATTCACAGCACTCTTATTCGGATACATATACATATATAGATATAGGTATTTTTTTTTGTGGTGCTTGCGAAGAACCATATATCGGCTAACGATCGGTCGAACTGGAAAATTTACCCACTTTCAGAGTAAGATGAGGGCGGGCTAAGCGAGAGAGATTCAGGCGAGGTGGAGTCAAGTGAAAGTTCGGGTACCAGGTTTTTATGTTACCGGTGGTTGAGCAATATCGAACCCATTACCACTGAGCGGCGGGATGAAAGAAAGAAAAAATCAGCTCATCAGACCCCAGTAACACATTCACCCATCCATATGGATATCCCAAACCAATGGGATCCATTCCATTCAAGGGTTGGACCCGTTTAAAGGGCTCCTTACTCACTACTTGGAGACCCCGGAGCGCAGGAAAATGTGACGCTCAGTTTGCCTGTGGTTAGTAGTCGATGATTTTATGGCGCCATCAGTTCGCCATTCCATACCGGGTACATAGGCACTCAGAATTTAGTAAACTGAGGTTAACCACTCCCCAGTTTCCTGAGACTCTTCTCAGGGCTGCGGTTGGGGGCGGCTTATTTAATTCACCGCTAACCTAACTATCGTTAGGCCGTCCAATATCCACCACCTGTCACCCCCTTTCCGATAGCTGCAGCATGCCCCGGGAAAAAAAGCCTTGGATATATCCAGCGAGATTATATTTGTTCGTGACATACGTCAAGAGATCGGTTATGGATCGGCTTTCACGAAAGCCGTATTGTCTATCCGAAATTAGTTTGCTAATTTCAAGATATTTAATTGATGACACAATTGATATTGGCCGGTAGCTTGAAGGGTCAGTTTTGTCACAAGCCCGTGTCAGCACGGGTTGCACCATTGCATTCTTCCAGGCGTTCGGGTAGTTCGGGTACCTTGCTCATATACGAAAGTAGGAAAATTTTAGATAATATTGGAGCCAATTCACTGGCAAACTCCTTCAATATTCGAACTGGAATTCCATCAGGTCCGGTGGCCTTGTTTGCATTCATTGACTTCAGATTAGTAAAGCCTCCTCTGAGATGGCGACGGGGCTCAGTTTAGAACCACAATATGGAATTAATGGAGGTCCAATTTCATCTGGGACAACTAAAGTCGAGTTCGATTTGAAGACGCTCGCCAATAAGTCGGCTTGTAAATATGGATCCACCACCAAGGCGCCGTCAGCACGTTTCAATGCTGAAACAGATGTTTTCGAAATATTTGCAACCGATGCGACCATGTGGTAAAAGTTGCGATCGGAGATTTTCAACTCGGAAGCCACATTGGCTTTCCTGCTGTCGGCTCTTTTTGCTTCTCTACCACAGGTTTGCTGCCTATTCCAACTGACCTGCCACCGGCTCCAGAACATCTGCTCAAGTTGATATCTTGCAACTGTCGTACGCAATGCACAACAAGATGCGAATGTAAGCGGTCACGAATGCTGTGCTCAGCAATGTGTGGAACTTGCCATGGTATATCATGCAACAACACTACAAGCGAAGAAGATCTCAATGATATTGAACGAAATACGGAGCTACAATTTTAATTTTTAAATGCCCTTATAATTAATATTTAAATGGAAATAAAAAAATCTGATGTATTGTACTAAGAATAAATAATAGTTTGAAGTAATAAAATATTGACATTTAATTAATTTTTAAATTTTTTTATTATGGATTTTTGAAGGTTGGTTTCTTAACAAAATAAAGTTATTTCGTAAACGGTATATCGCACAAGCCTGCAAATTAGCTCAAACGACGACAAATTCAATCTCGCATAATGTTATGGAATACTGTTTTTTAAATAAGTCCTGCTAACTGTTCTATTTTTACAGTTAAACTTCCAAAAATTTACTTGCTTTTACCATTTAGCTTAAATTTCACCAACTTAACCGCCATAAATTAGAAAATAATGTTACACAATATTGTGCACTATTAAATTCTCCATCATTTGAGCTATTTTTCGAATTTGTACTGTGTACCGTTCAGAAGTTATTTTCATTTTTCTGAACACCGAAAATTGGTTATTCCAACCCTGATTGCAGGGTTGGCTCAACCTTTAGAAGTGGGGATTTTTTCTAAAATACTGTCTTCAAGTAGTACTACAACCCTGTAAGATTTCATTTCTATTGGAATTATTTACTACTTTTGCACAAAATTCCTGCACTATTTACCAAATATTTGCGGTTCAGGTGGAGTTTGAACCCCGTTCGTTTTTTTAGAGTTTAAGTACATATATAGTGAACGCTATACTATATTATATTAATCCTTCATATGCTCCCAAAAAAAAAAACCTTTGGGTTATTGAAGATACATTGTTAAATTTTTGTCCCTATTACATCTGAATTAATAAAGCATTTTTAAAACTGAAACTCTCGGTACAGGTATTCCTACACAGGTACAGGTACAGGTACACCTAAAATTTAAAACTGGATCCAAAGTTCGCTGATCAATCAAAGAATTTTAGTATTGGAAATGAGTGTTTCGTCTATTATACTGTTATTCTATACAGTTTAATGAAATGAAATTGTTCGGCTAATTTGAACAACGTTATAAAACTATACCCGTACATAATTTAATCTGACAGACAGAGATAAAAACGTTTATAGTTTATTATCACTATGTACTTAAAAATTACCTCTAAAATATTTATATCCATTTATAAAATAGACTTCTTGTCAACTTAATTCAAGTTCGACGTCAGTTACGAAAATAGACAAATAAAAATCCCCCGCGAATATGCATGTCAAAATTTATAAACAAAAATCAATTACACTTAATAAACAAAAGAGTTTATACATTTTCCAAGAATTACTACTATTCGTTTTGAACAAGTAAAATTATTATTTAATTTCTTTGAGTAAAATAAAAATTTTTAAAAAATCTGTGAAATAATAAAATTTAATTTTGATGAATTTCCTCGTTTTTTTTTACAAAAATTAACAAATTAGTTTACGTTATTTACGAGTTTTTTTTGGTTGTACACAGCAAACACTCTGTAATAGTAATTCTAATTATAAATTATAATACTATTTACGAAAATTAATTGACTTGGTTATTAGTTTAGTACTTAATTGTGAGTGTGTGAGAAAAATAATTTTCGAATTATTGTTCACGATTGTATTTAACTTTTACATTTCATTATTCGCACTTATTTTGTAGCGCGACAGCATTATAGTGCACGGCAGCTATATTTTAGTAGTAACTTTTTGTTTTTGTACACAAAATAATTTTCGTCATTTCCCAGAATAAATTCAAATTTTTTTTTTTTTTGGATTTTATTTGGTTGACACAATGATAATTTATATTTTATAAACAAAAAGTTTCCAACAAGAAGAAAATAGATTTATACGTTTACATATAGAACCACCTCGTCAAGCAGTCTCATCCAGTTCTCTTTATGCCAAAAAAAAAAAAAATATTTTTGATTTCGATAAATTCAAGGAAATGGTAAAAACCAAATACCATATACATATTGTAGATCAAATTTATATATAAAGAAGAAGAAAACTTTTTTTTCTTTTTAGACATACATACAACATTTATGAGTTGAATGAAAATGCGTAATTTTTATGTGTGGCAAAGATCAAACATTCTGTTGACATGACAATTTGATAAATGTTGATAGAAAAGTTGAATTATACACGTATTTTGTTCATTGAATGTCACGTACATATATGAGACCACGATATATTTTTGGATATGAATTTGTGTCACAATATTAAATGTCAAGTGTGTGAATTTTTTGCGAGTACATAAATCTATCGTTCGGCGCGGCTTTAATTATAAGGAATATATGGTATAATCAGAATATTGTCTTTAATAGAGCGGGGGAGGATACAAAAAAATAATACGAATATGGATTTTTTGCCTATGCAAGTCTATTTTGTCTGAGATGATAATATTTATTCTGCCAAGGGTATAATGTCGATTTGTTTTGCCAACTATATATACTATATGTGCACCAGTGTTGCAATAAGTGGTTATATCAAAAGCAAACATTTAAAATGATTGTAAATTATATACTGAAAATAACGATTTTAGTCTAAAAATAAACTAAAACATTGTGTAACAAACAACCAACAAATAAAAAGGAAAGAAAGCGTATGAAAAGAAAATCAATATGGAAATGAAAGGATTAAATATTTAAATTTTCCTTTTTTTATTTTTTTTTGTTGGTTCGTTATCTCTTTCACCATGTTTTGACGTCATTAAAATAAACATTCTATATGTAAACGTAACGAACTTAATACGCAACCACACAAAAAAATATTTTCCACGAGGTAATTTTCACTATATAGAAATTTGTGTGTATTTTCCGACACGTGAAATATATAAGCGGATTAATTATATTTTAAAGGTTATAAACAAATATATAACCCTAAATCGTGGGATCTATCATCCTGGTGTGGCTATTGGTGCATGAATTTTCAAAATGTTATAATATGACATTTAAAAATATGCCGTGGCGCACATTTTTTGAGATCGATTAGAAAAACGTCAATTTCCAAACTTAATGTTGTGTATCGTAAAAAAAAGAACGAAACGAGAATTTTACTTTTGAAATACATAAATTGTTTTTAATTTGTTTGGTGCTTCTACATAAAAAAATGTGTTTTCCAATGAAGAAGATGAAGAGGTAGACAGTATGACGTCAATAGTACTCTACACTACTATTAATACTATAAGTATGTTTTTCATATACACTGTGAAAAATATTTTCAGTCTCGTTTTTTACCATTTTCTTATTACATATTTCCACTATGGTGTTATGTTTTTTATTTTTTTTTCGTGGTTTATGTACCCAAGAATGTCGGATTCAAACTAAAAAAAAAAAATGTTTTTCTTTTTTTCTTATTTTGTTGTAAAAGAAAATTATGAAATATTTATACAAAAAATTTCACAATTATTGAGATTTTAGGGCATCACGTGCGTCAGCAAAACATAAAAAATTTTTGATTTATTTATTTGTTCTGTTTTAGTTTGTTAAACATTTAGAATATCAAAAGGTTTGTCAATACATATTTTGTGAAGGCAAATTAGTAAATTGGTTGTAGGGCATGGTCGCTTATTTTAATGTATAGTATGTTGATAGAAATATTTTTCAATGTTGATCAGATTGATTTGGGTGGTGGTTCATGTTTTTTAATAGAGTGGTGCAATGGCGAACTAATGCATAGGAAAACTAGGTATGTGCCTGGGGCCCATGAGTTTTAAGGATCCATAAATTACCGGTTTCATAAACAACCAAATTCTAATTATATATGAAATAAACTCGTTCCTCTTATTCGATTTACATTTTTTTTTTTGGTTTTGCACGGTGAAAAAAATGCGGCCTCCCGTTACACTGCCTTTTTGAGAGGCAATTTCAGACTTTGGAAAATGTGCTATTCCTGATTGTTGGTGAAATATTTAAAGGCTTTGTATAGAAACTAAATTCAAAATTTAATCACGATGTTTTTTAATTCTCCATCAAATTTAGAAACATTACTTTAAAACAAAACAAAGAATTTTGAACCGAGAAACAAACGGAAACATTTTCTGCTCGATAAGTGGTTGTTCTGATTAATTAAATTTATGAACGTTTGCATCTTTAGAACTAACATGTAAGTTTTGGGTGAGTTGGTGTTTATATAATACGTAAAATGTTGTAAGGCGGGGGGCGATGGAGTAAGGAGAGGAAATCTAACGAAGAGGTATACGGCAAATTATGGAGTTTCAAAATCAGTATTTCAGTCTAATCCAGAATATCGGAATTAAAAAATTGTTTCAGGTCGACTTCATTCTGTCCCTATATGAATTATGTTTTATACTCTAGGCCTTAGACTCTAATCTGGCCGAAAATGGCTATCAAAAATTAATGACAGTTCAAAAACACTCTTTTCAAACAAAAACTTTTGTCAATTTTACACCAAAGTGAAGTTATTAGCAAATAGCTAAAAATGTATTAGTGTGAGTAGAATAAATATTATACATTTAGGCGATTTTTTATAGACGAAGAAATGATGGAAGTAACTAAATTTGTTCAACAAAAATCAAAAGTCCCAAAGTCGAATGATTTACCTCGAATGTCCGTAGTATGCACTTGATTTAAAAATTATGAAATGGCCCAACCCTGGGGTCTTCCATATAAATAACAAGCAGTTTTATCAAATATTGTACGATTTTGCGCCGACGACATTTTTCAACAAAAATCAAAAGTACCAAAGTCAAACAATTTACCTCGAATGTCCCTACTATGAACTTGATGAAAAAATTATCAAATGGACGGATCCTGAGGTCGGCCATACAAATAAGAAGCCACACCGTTGCGAAATGGCTTAGAGTCCATATGATTCACAACAGATGAGGCTATTGTTTCTAGTTAATAGCTGCTTAGAACAATCCCTGCGATCTTGTTATTGGCCGAAACGGTTCATATTAAATCGAGTACAAAATCGTCATGGCAAACAATAAAATACAAAATAGAGACCGTATTTCCAGTTAATGCCTTTGTAGAACTATCAAACAACTTAGTCTTCGTATTTTAATTTTTCACATATATATCTTATTTGGTTAAAATTCAGACGTAAAATTTTTCTCCGATTTTAAAATATTTTACTCAATAAATTATTTTGGTACAAAAGGTAAATTCGTTGAAAAGATACATATTAATTATTAGAACCCATATGTATTAGGGTGGATATCGTTGGGTCTGAGCTAGTATATCTAAGTAAAAGAAGGCTATTTTGAAAAAAAATTCACTTTTTGATTCAAAAGTAGCTAACTCTTAAGTACCCTTTAATTTAATTTTAAATTTGGTTAGCTATGGTGAAAAAGATTTGTGCATATTTGTAATAAAAATTAAATAAGGGGAGCCTCACTCTGGCCTCATCATTACAGTCAAAAACAAACGTTATCGTAATTTAATTCATTTTAATATTTTTCTTCAAAATTGAATTTATAAATAATTACTTTCCTTAGTTTTCTCGGATATTACGCTGGGATTAATTACCCGGGTAATCGATTACAATTATCCGAGTAGAGGAGTATTAGAAAAAGGATAAAAATATCCGAGTACTTGGTTATTCGATAATCGGTGTAGGGATACCCTAAGTGAAACGTTTTAATGCAAATAAATATAGAAAATAAATTAACAATGACACCCGATGAATGCCCATGAAATACGATTACTTTTGACCTTCGGGATTGTAAGAAAATTATTTTGAGAAAAAAAATGTTTGCTCGTTAGTTTGGTGGATTCCTTATATGGTATAGGGGAGTTAACAGAGGTGTCCCTTTCGGAAAGATTCCGAGAAGCGGTAAATTTTGTGAATACATCTCTCAACATGTCAAGAACAACATACCAAAAGTTACCAAGAATAGTGCTTGAGCGTAATTTGTTATTAAACAAATTAGTTGCAAAATATTAGTTTTTGTCAAATATCTCTCAAAATAATATTTTCTTTCAAAAACTTATGACGGCATTGGAAACTATATACGGGAAATTTTACATCAAAAATGTAGTTATATAAGTTTTTTTGTACGATCAAAAATGTGGGGTCCGGATATTTTTGTTTAATGCACGAAGATGGAGCACGGTGACAAAGCGCGAAGCACGCGTTACCTCGGACGAAACTAAATTTGTTGTAACTTTTGAATCAATTAATGAAATTTAGCTCACAAAAGCTTAAATGAAAGAATAAAATTGAATTATTAAATATATTTTCAAATATAAAAAGGAATGAAATTTGGAATCGGTAGAAAAACGTAGTATTTCACATTTTACTCTTGAAGTAATGTGTAAAAAGATTCGCTGAGTGCAAAAAAAAATTTTTGGAATATGTAAAAACCTATACTTTTCACGAAATATTGAAAAAATCAAGTTTTTCGGTAAATCGACTCAAATTTGTATCCTGTGGCACTATTCTGGTTTTCCCGGGGAATTGGGAATTGGGAAATGATTTATTGTGACTTGTTTTAATGTATTTTGGTATCATTTTTTTCAAAGCATACTGTGGCGATTGGTTGTTTTGTTCAAATTTTGGGGAAAAATAATTCCATCTTCAGGCTACTGCCTACTGTGTAATTCCCAACAAAATTTTTAGAGAAAATAAACAACAAAATTGCTTTGAAATGAAATCATTTTTTCCCAAAATTGGAATTATATTCCAATCACCATAGTATGCTTTGGAAAAAAATGATACCAAAATACACTAAAACAAGTCACAATAAATCATTTCCCAATTCCCAATTCCCCGGGAAAACCAGAATAGTGCCACTGGAGTGGGATTTTGCACAAAAGGCGAGAAGCCAGTTTATGTATTTTTTTAAAAGAATAATTTTTAACTCCATTTCATTCGGTCGATGTCGCTTTTTCTATTGCGATCTCCGTCAATCATATTACATATAAGAGCTATCTCTGTTTCTCCGCTTCGACCATGTACCTTCGTTGATGATAGACCCAGACGAATGAAAGTTGAAACAGAATATCATTTTATTCTAGCTAGGTGAGATCGCATGAATAAAATATATTTCTACTAAGCGAAATAGTGTTCATATCCAGTGTAAGTAAAAGTTGTTTAAAATATCGGAAACACATTCAAAATATTCACGTGATACATTCAAAAATATAATGCCTGAATAATAGAAATAGATAGAAAGTAAATGATCTGAATTAGGATTATTCAGATTATATTTATTCACGTGATGATCTGAATTAGGATTATATTTATTCACGCATTCACGTGATAATGAGGATTACACTGTTTATACTTTATAAGCAAAATTAAAACCGGTTTGAACTTATGGTATTCAACTTTGGGGTTATACCAAACAGAGCAACGTAAATAGCATTTAAAGATTTCAGAATATGGCATTAAGGAACATCGTTGATGCACCTTGGTATGTCAGGAACAATGGCCTCCATAGATAGCTTAAAGTAAACTTCATCTTAAATGAAAGTCAGGTGAAAGCGCGGAGTCATGAAGAAACGCTCCAGTAAAATGTGAACATTGAGGCAACTCAGCTCCTAAGCAATACGAATTTAATAGCGGACTTAAAAGAACCAAACCTTTTGAGCTAGTATAATTGTTAGTTTAAACAGCAGCCTGATTCTATAGGTAAAAAAATAAGATTATGTCTAAATGGGTAAAGCGACCGCTTACACATTCAGCCCAATTCTGATAGTCGTATCACTTCATGTGATACGATTATAGTCACGCTGTTTGATTTTTACTATTCTAGTAGTCGTTCCTTACGTCTAAAATCACTTCTAACGATAGTTGGTGTTACTTCAAATGATGACCTATCATTTATTTTTTTCAGGTGATAAAGGAACAATGAAAATGCAAGGACGAAAGTAAGACCTATTTAATTCTTATTTTTTATTTTAATTTTTCGTAATTAATGGATTTTTTTTTTAGAATAACTAATTGCTAGCAATTTGAAATGCTCGTGCTGTTAATGGAAAAAAAATAGGGAAGTAGCAAGAGGATATATGAATTTTGGAAACTCAAAGGGGGAGTACGGCACAATTTGGAAGACATTTACAGAAAAATTAAATAGCCTCGGTCCTCCAATTTGTATCAATACAGAGTGGCAAAAGGTAATTTTTGCATATATTTTGTGTTTTCTAAGTTTCTATTTTGTGTTGTTATTCATTTTAGGTATGGAATGATTTCAAATCCAAAATAAAACATAAATTAGCGCACAATAAAAAGGAGTTGTCTGCAACGGGAGGGGGTACCAACAAATTATATACCTTTTCTTCATTGGAGGAAACCGTTATTGACATTTTAGTGCTCAAGGAAGTTTCACAACCATCCCGTAAAACTTTTGGCCTAATTAATCCGAATAATCAGCCACTAGCCTCGTTGAGCATGGGTCCAACAACCAGCTATGCAGAGGTGACAGAATATCAGATCGATGAGTTCGATTCGTTACAAGAGATTGAGACTAACAGGATTGAAATGGGTTTGGATACGCCACCTCTTCAGAATACGTAACGAATAAAAAATAAAAAATCGTTTGAAGATGAAAGAAGATATTTTTTAGAACTGCAAACAAATACAGGAGATTCAAAACCATACGAAAGAAATATCGAGATATATGCGGAAATTGTACGAATTAAAATCTAAAAAAATTGAAGTTTATAAGGAAAATTTAAGAGACAAAAAAAAATCTAGGAAAGAAACATTGGAATTAAAACTCAGAACAATTGGGTATAAAGAAAGGAAACTGGCTTGGCAGGAGAACAATCAATCACACTACTAGTGCAATAAGTGATAAAATACAATTTGTTATTTAAATATTTATTTTTTTTTTATTTAAAGATCGACGGAATTATACTTATTTTTTGTTATATTTTATTATTTGGATATTTTTACAATAAAACTGAATTATTTTAACATATAGAATTCATTATTTGTTCCCTTATTCGTTCCGCAGTGTTGTCTTGTACATCGCCCACTAATGGCACTAACAGCTCTTCCTCATCACTCGGTACATTAATAGCTATTCCTGTATCAATTTTGTACTTAATACACAGGTTATGCAAAGCACAGCAAACATTAATAATTTGCCTCGCTTTATCTGGTGAATAATGTAACTGCCTTTCTCCAATAATACACCGAAAGCGATTTTTGAGAATCCCTATAGTTCTCTCGATTATATTTCGAGCTTTTGCATGCTGCAAGTTGAATGGTTTCTCTATTGGGTTGCGCGCTCGTTGTGTAGTCCGAAATGGCACGATCAGGTACGGCTTAAGTGCATACCGAGCATCACCTATAAAAAATAGTTATAACACAAAAACCTCAAATAATGGTTAACAATGTTACCTAAAAGCCAAGTATTCGCTTCACCATTATCAAATTCGCGCTGTAGTTGAGTATCGAGCTCACTTGAATCAAAAATGAACAAGTCATGACATGACCCAGGATGATTTCCATCAACATAAGTTACGTACATTAGGTCATCGCATATCTTAAAATTAAATTTTATTAAAATCAATTTAATTTGGTTTCAACGGAATAAATTATAAATAATTTTTACAAGCATCACATTTAAGCTGAAAAATCCTTTTCTATTATAATACAAGTGTCTTTGCTCTTTTGGGGGTCCTACGATTCGAACATGTGTGCCATCGACGCATCCTATCATACCAAGAAAACCGGTATTTTGAAAAAACGACAGCTTAATTCTTCTCCTTTCTTCTTCGCTGGTTGGAAATTTAATTAATTCGGGGCACAATTCGCTTTCCATAATATTGACAATTTCTGTTAAATTTTTTGAGAATGTTGGTTGAGCTACTGCAGCGAAATACTCGTTACCAGCACCCCTTTCATAACTACCTTCCGCAAAGAAGCGCAATGCCGCTGCTAGTGTGAGCATGAGACAAACAGATGAAGATCGCACTCTTGGTTTCAAATGAGCTTCAATCCTCAACAATAAATATTTAAATGCGTCCTTATTTACTCTAAATAGTTTTAAAAACCTATGTATAAGCAGAAAATGTTACGAACAATAAAAACCATATACTACAATTATGACGCTTACAGAAACTCAGGTATTTCTAAGGGATTAGATTTGTCCCGTAGTATTTTACGCTGGACGGCTGTGGCCTGGGGGCCTATTATGAATTTGATGCGAAGCGGATCGCATTTTCATGCGATTACGCATTTTTGTATTATAAAACAACCTTTTCGCATTTAAACCGCTCAGTGTCGAATGATGCGCCAAATTACGGAAAAAGAAGGCGAATTTTTCAAAAATAAAATTGAATTGAAAATAAGCTTTTTCGTTGAATGGCAAAAAATGCGAAATGCGATCCGCTTCGCATCAAGTTCATTACAGGCCCCCAGATTATCCTCCCCGTCACTTTTACTGTCATAAAACAGATCAACACAACTCATTTTTGTTAACAAATTAAAGAAATTAGAAATAAAGAAATCAAAATATGAATTAATTGACAACTAAACTAAAATTTTATTATACTTTTTGATAGCTGTTGTCTTGTCAAATTTAAGGAAATTGTTAGAGTTGGCCGATATTTATTTGGTTGCTGGTTGCTATCGTCTCACTTGTGTCGGCTTCGAGAATACGAATTTGTTTATCATGTGATACGACTGCAGTCGCATCGCCTGAAGTGATACGACTATCAGAATTGGGCTGATTATCTTACTATTTTCTTATTCTCTAAAATTTGAAAACGATGAGTTGCAGGTTTTCCGATAAATTTGGGTATCCCGGAATAATTGGAGCAATTGATTGCATCCATAACACCATCCAAAAGCCTAGTTCTGATGTGGAGCATGCTTATTACAATGGACGAAAGAGGGCTCATAATAAAAACGTTGAGATAGTAAGTATACATATAAGTAATGCTATAAACACCATAAATATGTAACGGTAGAAATAAATACGTACATACAAATATATATTTCTAGATTTACAGTTACGATCTAAAAATTGCAAGCATTAATGCACGTTATGGAGGAACAGCTCATCATACTTATGTTTGGCACAACAGCCAAGTAAAACGCTATATGTATTTTTAGTAATGGAGATACCCATAGATGGTTATGATTTTTAGTAATGGAGATACCCATAATTACATACGAGTACATGTGTTTCGTTTTTCAATTTAGGTGACAGCGGTTACGAGCAGCGACCCTGGCTACTGACACTAATCAAAAATGCGGTCAGCCAGACAGTTGGGCACGAAATTATATCGAGCGGTGTATAGGCGTCTTAAAGAATAGGTTCAGAATATTACGCCGAGACCGGATTCTCCGATATTCACCTCAAAAATCGGGCACTATTATAAATGCCTGTGCGGTGTTACATAACATTATGGTTATGCATAACGTACCGGATTATACGGAATTGATGGATGAATCAGATGATTCTGAAAATATAGATGATTATGAAACGACAAATCCTTCTAGCAAGAATATATTAAGGAAGAAGAATTTTGAAAAAATGTGTCAGTCCTTGAAAAAATAAAACTTCTCTCTTTGGAAATCCAGCTTATTTTCTTCATGAGCGAGAAGTTTGGCGCTCGAATCGCCCATAGGTTTAACAACCCTCGGCCGCCTAAGAACCCTTTTGCGTGACGCAGTTTTATTTTTGTTTACGCTGCTATTTTCGGGTTGTAGCTCCTGCTTGGCATCGATCACTTCATAGTAACTCAAAGTCTGTAATATAATATAAAACAATGGTTTGATTAGTTGTTTCCCATAACCTAAAGAAAAGTTACCCGTGTATCTCCGAAACCCCATCGCCATCAATGACTGACATATAAATGATGGTGGCAACACTCATCTAATTCATTTAGAATCCATTTACTCCCGATTCTTGTTGGGGCCGTTTTTCAGCGCTTGCTGTCGCTTTCGGGTTTCTTCTGAAATTTGGTAAATCTATATAAATAATAAGGCATTTTATTCAATTCTATTTATCTTGCTTCAAATCTCGACCTTTTCCATCAAACGTCAAATGATGTAAATTTACAACCGAAGACGTAGGGCAAGCGCCATGTTGATATCTTGTTTTCTGGGTTTTAGGCAAACAAATTAAATTATTACGGTATATTTAACTTTAGAAACGTTTTTATATTGATATGTTTCCATAAACGATAATTCCTATTTATTTGACCTACAGCGATAATTCCTAGTTTATTGCCTTACGGCTTCGATGAATTTAATGTCAAAAATTTGAAGGAAAAAGGACTATACTGCTTCCACTGTTCAGCATTTTTTTTGGATCCACCCAAACCATTTAAGAGGGCGGATAATTCTGCCTATTTTAATTATTGAGTCTCGAATCTAATTAGAACATTTATGATGCATAGTTTTCTAAAATAAATAAAATAATTTTGTAACTTACTTATCGCGGGTAAAGTCGATGTTCTCCTCTGAAAAGTTTAACAATGCGCCCTTTTGTTGGTTAGAGGTCCTTTCTTCTCTTGGAGTAATAGTATGTCTAATTAATACAATTAGCCACTCTCGAAAATGGGCGGTGTTTAGAGTCCACTAAACTATTCTTGATGCTAAAATACTGTTATGTAGGTTTTATTTATACATACAACGGTTTCCCATTTGTAATGTCTTCATGAAATATTACACGTGTACAAAAACCAAAGGTAGTTTAGAATGAAAAATGAGTGTTTAAAGAGCTATACTTGTAAAGCGTGATTTACACGTATCGAACAAAATTTTTGCTCGATGACCAACAATTTTTGTTCAAACTTAGAGCTACGCGCAATAGAAAAAAATGTCATGCGATAGAAAGAGAAAAGTATAAACAAAAATGTTGGGCATGCTATAATTTTTTGGCGATATAAAATCGACGATGTAATATTTTTGACGAATAGGGCGATGATTCTACTTTATTTATCAAAATTACCACTTTTTTTTGGCTAAAATGAAAACTTTTCGAACGTAAATTTTAATTTTGAATTAAAATTTTAAAAAAATAAAATTAAAGTGTTAAAAAAATTTCACAAATTGCCATTTTGATTGCTTTTGTTTCGATAAAACATACTCGGGTCGAGTATATTTTATAGTTCAATTTTTGCTGTTTATAGTAACAAATGTAAAAAAAATAAAAAAAACGCCTAACAAAATTTTGTTTGTTTATGGTTTACCCCTCTCTGACAATTGGATTTATAAATTGCAACTGTCCTGATATTCACGAGCGGGTGTTGAATGTCAGAGTACCATCTTCGAATTCCCGCACATCGGTAGAAGTACAAGGCTCGTTAACGGTGTGGCGAGCCACGGTTAACACCACACCCGTGCACCGGTGGAGGGCAAAACGTAAGTCGGAGTCTACTAATTAATAATTTGTTCTTTATATTTTTGTTGTAAAATTAAATTTTATCTAATGTATTAAGTTAGTTAAATTTGGGTGATGGTTGGAGTTGTGGAGTGGGATGGTGTTATTATTTTTTTTCAATTTGAACCTATTTTATAAACACAGCTTCCTCAGGAACAAACGAGATGCTGGAGATTAAACCCATCCCATCGCCGTGAGTCGGTAGCCAGACATGTGCTGTGTCCAGCATACTTGTTTGTTTGATTTATTATTATTTTTTTTGTACACAGATTCATAATTATCTGCTACAAATGGCGCCCAAATTCGGTTTTTTTTTTCAAATTACAATACAAGCTTAGTAGCCTTCTGTTACTTTGTCTTTTCTAGCAACAGTTATTTGTTTTTTTCTTATTTTATTGTATTTTATAATTTTTCATAACGTAGTCTTTTATCATTTATAACTGTTGTCTTTTCTCCGGTATTATACGCATATCTGAACGCATTGCTAAACCGACCATAGTGTTTTGATTAGCTATATGTTAGAATAGTCAGGTATGGGTATATTCTAAATTCTCAGTAGTTTTTTTTCTGCAGCATGCGCATCCCATCTCTCGTTAACGAGATTTTGATTAAGAAGATCCGTTCATCTGTTGCAGTAAGACTATTGGTTATTTTGTTATTTTTAAGTAAATGTGCTTTTAAACCGTATCCCATGTCTCGCATAACAATCCTCGCTTTAAGCGAGTTTGAATAATTATGTTAGGTGACCTCGGATATGGTTCGACATGTGGCCGTGGTTTTTTTCAATGATACCTACGGTTAATAACGTTTCAGGGTGAAATCACGGTACAACTCTAGGCATACTTGATCGCAAGGCTATTCATCCATCGTGGTATTTCGATTGCCTTGTCAGATATAATCAGGTATGAACCAGTAATAGTCAGTATGTACATTAGCATATGATTTAATCATGTTTAGCACATTCATCATCACGTTTTCCAATATGTTCAAATTGAATTAAATTGATACAAATTATATTTGTTACATTGACATTCTTCGCTTCAATCATCACCCATGTACTCTATAATTTTTTTTATTGTATAATAATTAGTTTTAAAAACTTTAATTTTGTTTCTAAAATTTCTTTATAATTTCTTTAATTTTTTTATTTCAAATATTATTATAGTTAATTTTGTAGAATTTAGCTAAGAACATATTAGTTTCTAATATTTACCTATTGTTCACATAAGTTTTTTTGCATTAATAATTTTTTTTTTGAATTTTTGTAACCAAACAATTATATTATCTTATAGTTTAATTAAGTATTAGTGTTACTTTAATTATATCTACCAATTTCTTATTTCGGTGCGGGTTTCATTTTTTTTTCCAAATTAATAATTTTTTTCGGTTGTGGGGGTTTCTCCCATCAGTTACAATACTTTAAATATCGATTTTGAATTTATCTAAATTTTTTTTTTCTCTCGTTAACGTGATTTCTACTATCGTTATTACAAATAATAAAATGGATTTAAATTCGTTGGCTAATGATGAATTCTTAGTTGAGTGCGAGGTGCGTAATTTTCATGGCACAGCACTAGAATCATATAAATTGTTAAAGGCTCAGTTGGACGAAGAGAGGATCACCCCGGTGTTGATTCCTACGCGCGCGCATAAAGCGGCACGAAAAAACCCTAAACGTGAAGTGGATAAGTGTTCTGATAAATTGGGGGCTTTAAAACTTTCAATACAAAAACTAGATAATGAACCAGACTCAGACGCTTATATGCAACTTCATTCTAGATTGTTGCATATAGAGGGGCGACTTCAGCGCATTTCTCGGTCTCGCGCTGTTCAAAATGTAATCCAGGATGTGCTGGATATTCTTAATCGGCTAAAAACGTCATTAAATCAATGGATGGATGGTAAACTCATGGACGCAGAAACCTCAGAACTTAACCGTACCCTGCAAAATTTAAACCTCGAGGAACGGAACGTCAACGATACGGACTCTGATACGGATTCGGATTCCGAAGGTAGCGCCAACGGGATTCCAACTGGAAAAATAGTTTCAGACAGTAACGCCTTGCCATCAAAAACGATAATCCCACCTCTTGAAGTTGTATCTTTACCTACATCAAGTAAGGTTAGTGGACAACCTATTAATCCTTCTAGTAAACCTTTGTCCACAGTGATTGAGGAAAGGCTCAATACTTTAGGAAATCCATTTATGCTAGCGCAACCTGCATCTTCAGGTCTCCCTAATGCTTCATCTGCTGCCAAGGATATACCGGCGGCTGCTGATACTAAATTATGTCACGGACATGAACATCGTGAAATTCCACAAAACGCTGCTTCTGCCGCAGTAAACGGAAATCGTTGGTCTCAAATACCTATTCAAACGGTTGATGATGCCAGTGGCAATAATTTAGCTAGTAAATATCCATTAAAGTGGAATATTAGTTTCGAGGGTTCATCCACAGAAAAGCTTGATATCGAGAGATTTTTATATAGAGTGGAGCGTATGGCTAAACGGTATCAGGTATCTTTAATTAGTATGGTTGAGGAGTTAGGATCATTACTAAAGGGAGAAGCTCTCGACTGGTACTAGTTATTTTTAGAGCGGCACGGGTTAATATCGTGGGCACAGTTGCGGTTCGCACTAGTTCAACGATTCAAACGGCATTTGACCGAAGATGACATATTGCAGCAATTGGATAATCGCAAACAACAGGTTCCGAAAGAATCATTTTACGATTTTTACAGCGCTTTGCTTAAAATCGCCATGCAATCTCCTATTCCAATTTCGGAAGGTGAATTATTGAGATACGCGAAAAAGAACATGCGTCCCGGACTTCAATTTCAATTGCAAATGTCAGACAAAACAGTCCATTCTATTGAGCAATTAGCAGCCGTTTGTGTTAGTTGGGAACAGACATGGGTACGAAATGGGTACTGCCCTGAAAACTATTTACAATCTGCACGAAAACTGGTACATGAACTAGCTGACGTAGGCTCTTCGACAGAACCTGGACCTTATTTAGAAGCTTTTGTTAGAAAAGATTATCATTCATCCCAATCGGTTGGTAATACAACAGTTCCTCCCAAATCGAATACATCCACCAGTGCTATTGGAGGGAAAAATACCGTATCACTTTCCTCCACAATTATATGTTGGAATTGTCGTGATTTGGGGCATTTATATCAGGATTGCCCTTTGGGTCCCTCTCATATTTTTTGTTATGGTTGCGGTAAAGATAAGGTAATCAAGCCATATTGCGTGAAATGTAACCCGCCCAAACCGGGAAACCGACCGATGGAAATGCAGCCTACTGGGAGAGCGCCTTTCCAGTCAATGTATCATCCCAGACAATATTTTCAACAGTTCCACCTTCTTAAAGTCCAACGTATATTCTCTCAACCCCCTTCAATCTTTTCCTATTAAATCTATTTCACGAACCTCTCAATATTGGCACCAGAGACGAAAAATTAAGGCTAAGTGTATGGAAGCTGTGATGAATGATAAAGTTGATGGAAGACCATATGCGGAAGTGCGCGTGGGTGAAAGGAAAATGCGCGGTCTATTAGACAGTGGCGCAAATATTAGCGTTTTAGGGGCTGGAGCAGTAGATATGTTAAATTCGTCACAGTTTAAATTTCATCGATTACCTACTCACGTATCAACTGCTAGTGGACACAAAACTTCCATTCTTGGTTATTGTAATATTCCTATTACCTATTCAGATCAAACCAAAATTATTCGTTTGTATATCGCTCCAGATCTTCAACAATCCTTATACCTTGGTATGGATTTTTGGAGAGAATTCGGATTAGCACCAGCATTCATAGAAGAAATTGCGCCTCATCTCTCCCCGTCTATTGAGATTGAATCTAACGAACATCAGCTCACAGAAAAACAACGTCTCGAATTATCAGAAATCATTGATTCATTTCCTTCTTTTGAACGTCAAGGTCTCGGTCAAACTACTCTGACTACTCATTCTATTGATGTCGGATCCGCCTCTCCAGTGAAACAGCGGTATTATGCTGTTTCTCCGATTAAGCAGGCCATTATTAATAAAGAAATAGATCGCATGTTATCTCTTGGGGTTATCGAGGAGAGTAATAGTGGTTGGTGTTTTCCTGTCACGGTTAACATTAAAGATAATGGTAAAGTTCGACTCTGTCTGGATGCTCGAAAATTGAATGCGGTCACAGCGAAAGACGCGTATCCACTGCCTTTGATAGACGGTTTGTTGGGTAGACTAGACCAGACTAGATTTATTTCTAGTCTGGATCTAAAAGATGCCTTCTGGCAAATCCCCTTGGACGAAACCTCTAGGCAATATACCGCTTTCACTGTTCAGGGAAGACCGTTATATCAATTCCGAGTCATGCCATTCGGCTTGTGCAATGCGCCACAAAGAATGTGCCGTCTGATGCACAAGGTGATACCTTTCTATCTGCAAGATCGCATCTTCGTCTACTTGGACGATTTATTAATTACGGGTTGGGTACGGTTCACCGCCTCATGGTTTACCGCCCATGGTTCGCCGCTTAACAGTTCACCGCACACGGTTTACCGACAGCAAATTTCACCGCGACGGTTTACCGACAGCAAATTTCACCGCGCACAAAAATAATTAACTGGCAACAAATTTATAAATAAAAAAATTAAATTAGTTTTAAAATATTCTGGAAAATGGAGATCCCTAATTTAACTTAGGAGCCAGGATAAGCAAACATGTCGCACTGCGTGCCGGACGTAGGTGCGGATTATATATAGAATCTATTAATGACACTGCAATATTTTATATCGATCCCCCATCAAATATTAATATTTTCTTGTATGCCCGTTTAAATTGTCCCAAAAAAAATTATAGTGAAAACGGTAAATCGTAAGCGGTGAACTATTATGACGGTGAATCGTAAAAACGGTGAATTAAGCAGGCGGTATAACGTAAAGCGGTGAGCTTATTTTCGCGGTGAACCGATTCAATCCCATTAATTACGTCCGCTTCTATTGAGGAACATTTCGAATTGCTGCGCGAAGTTTCGCGTCTTCTCCTTAAGGCCAATCTCACCATCAACATATCTAAAAGTAAATTTCTGCTAAAACAGATTAAATATTTGGGATATGTCGTCGGTGATGGTTGCCTGAAGGTTAATCCGGACAAAATATCAGCGATTGAAAATTATCCTATCCCTCATACAGTCAAGCAGATCCGCAGATTTTTGGGTATCACTGGGTGGTATCGACGGTTCATCGACAACTATGCGTCCATTAGCGCACCAATTACTGACCTGTTAAAAAAGGGGAAAAAGTGTAAGTGGAACGATCAGGCTCAACATGCTTTCGAATTACTTAAGAACGCCTTGATCTCGGCTCCCGTTTTGCGTAACCCTGACTTTGCTAGAACTTTTTACCTGCAGTGCGATGCTAGTTCTACAGGGGTTGGCAGCGTACTGTTTCAGAGAGGTCCGGACGAAGAGGAATTCCCGATAGCATACATGTCCAAAAAACTCAATAAAGCGCAACGGAACTACTCAGTTACAGAGTTGGAATGTTATGCAGTAATCTTGAGTGTCCAAAAGTTTCGCGCTTATATCGAGGGATTCTACTTCGTCATAATAACCGACCATTCAAGTCTCCAGTGGCTAATGTCCCAAAAGGATCTATCAGGTCGTTTGGCTCGCTGGAGCTTGAAATTGCAAGGCTATGACTTCGAAATTCAGCATAGAAAGGGCTCACAAAATGTGGTGCCTGACGCTTTATCAAGGTTACAGGTGGAAGAAATTAAACAGTCTGTATTATCAGCTTCAGAGTTTCCTTTACATGTTGATTTAAATGCGCCAGAATTTTCGAATGATCTGGAATATGTAACGTTGTTGAACTCGGTTACATCTTTATCCAACACCAGTTCCAACTTACGCATTGAGGATAATAAAATTCTTATTTGTCCATCTTACGGGTTGAGAGTCGATGATACTGATTTACCTGAGTGGAAGCTGGTTATACCGCAATCACTTACTCATACCTTACTGGAGCAAGCCCATGCACCTCCCTTGTCTGCTCACTTCGGGATTGCTAAAACCTTAGAGCGCCTTCAAAGATATTTTTATTGGACCGGAATGGCTAAAGACGTTAAAAATTATCTTTCTAAATGTATCATACACACATTTTTTAAAATTTTTTTTTTACACACATTTTTAAAATTTTTTAAAAACACTTGTTAAATATTTCGCAAAATTACAAAAGGTTTAAAAAATCACTCGATCGATTTCGGCTTATTAGGCCATCATCAGGAGTATCTACTAAACTGTAAAAATAAAAATGTAGTTAGATATATATATATAGTTGGAAAAAGCAAAAAGTGAAACCAAAATATACCAATAAAAAAATGTGGGAGTGGTAAAAAATAAAAATTAAAAATTAAAAAAGGGGTGAGTTAAACACAGGTAAAATTGGTGAGAGCAATAAACATTAAGAAATAAAAATTAAAAATTAAAAGAGGGTGAGTTAAACACAGGTATATGATTATTGATTAGTCAACGGTCGAATAACAAAATTCCAGATGTTGATTTTTTTATATTTTTTTTTTTATTTATTTTTTATAACCCGACGAATTAGTAATTTTATGGTATGGAATGAGTATGTGAATAAAACAATGCGGGGTCGGTAATTGGTGAGAAACGGATTTCTCTCTGTTCGTTGAGGATATTTTGGTTAAGAAATATAGCTTTTCGGATTTCGTAAGATTCTAAGTTGTCTAAACGTCTGCTTTTTGGTTGTACATGCAATATTTCTAAATTGTTTAAACTGGATGTGTGATTTTCTAACGTTAAATGATTATAAAGGGATGATTCATGGCTACCAGATAAATGTTCTTTAACTCTAACTTCAAAATTACGCCCAGTCTGTCCGATATAAGAGGAACTACAATCATTGCAATTGATCTTATAAACGCCAGACTTGGAAAGGCGATCAATTCTTGGTTTGTTGTTAAAAATCATTTTCTTAATTGTATTATTGTTATAAAAAGCAAAGCTAATATCTGTATATTGTGTCACGATGTTACTAATCCGTTGACTAGTTTTTCCTATATACTCTAAGCGGCGCCAATTTTTCGGCATTGGACTATCAGGTGGATAAATGTTAGCTAAAGCTTTATGCTTCAGTTTTCTGTTTAATAGCTTTAATATAGTCTTAGCTGCATAACCGTTATTCGCTGCTATTTCTAAAATTATATTAAGCTCTTTGTTATAATTGGATATGGTCAAAGGAATGTTTATTAATCTATCTAAGAATGAGTGGAAAGCTGACATTTTAATATTATGAGGATGGTTTGACGAGTTAGGTATAATGGCGTCTGTATACGTGGGTTTTCTATAAATTTTGAACTCTAATGAAGAATTAATTCTGGTTATTGTTATATCTAGAAAGTTAATAGATTTGTTTTCTTCTTTTTCTACCGTAAAATTAATGGTGGGATATTGAGAATTTAACCAAGTGAGAAAAGAGGTTAATAGCCTATCAGTTCCATTCCATAGACATAGTATGTCATCAACAGCGGCTCGCTTGCATTCTGTTGAGTTTGACTGGTTGGATAATAAGTTTCGTGCCGAGGTAGCCGAAATTTCTCATATTCAATATGTAAAGCAAAAAGCTAAACTGGATGTGTTGCGAGACAAGGCGTATCCACGTAACCATAGAGGTAATAGTGGTATGTCTGGTTTCCAATTCCATTCACGTTTTAAGAACTTGTCTTCCGTTGGCTTCAGTGGCGTAGAGGTTCAAATGCTGAGCAATGGAGTAAATTTTGCTCCTGTGCCAAATACAATCGGCGTTCAGTCATTTGAAAGTCTCGCTATAGATGCCGAAACTGCCTTATCCGGCCAGTCAACCCAACTGAAAGCAATATGTGCGTTACAAATTAAGAAAGGCTTGAGTAACGCTTCCTCCTCTATCTCCTCTCATTCTTCTGTTTTTTCTTCTAATAATAACCTTAAAGTGATTGGTACGATTAAGAAAAAGTTACGTGATCATGACCTGATAGCCTGTAAAGCGGATAAAGGCAATACGATCACTGTTCTCACAAGAATCGATTATTACAATAAAATTTCTGATTTCATTACAGAAAGCAACGCATTAGAGCTCAATAGAGATCCTACTAGGTCATTTAAGACTTTGGTCAGTAAGTGTATCAACCAATGCCCAAAGGTCTTTGATGGCACTGGTTGGAGGTACACGGTTATGAATCCATCTGCCCCAATTCTTTATGGTTTACCTAAAATCCATAAAGAAGGCATTCCAATTAGACCAATAGTAGCGTATTGCAATGCACCTGCCTACAAGCTATGTAAGGGTTTCATAAACTTTTTCAACAGTCATACCAATTTCGTTTCGGCTTTCTCGGTTAAGAACTCGGTAGAATTGATTAGCAAAATTCAAGATGTTGATATTCCACTACACTCAAAATTAGTTTCGTTTGACGTTGCTAGTCTTTTCACTTCTATTCCAATTAACATTTTGTCTCAAATAGTTTATACTTACTTAGATAGGGATGTTGCAGATGGGAGCCTTCGGAATGAACTGAAGCTGATATTTGAAACTTGTATTAAACAAAATTATTTTTGCTTTGATAATAAGTATTTCAGATTCACTGATGGTCTACCGATGGGCTCCCCTCTGTCACCTTTGTTAGCAGAAATTTTCATGAATTTCTTCGAACAAACGATTGTATCAAGCAATAATCCTTATTTCCGTCATATGATCTTTTGGTACAGATATGTTGATGACATACTATGTCTATGGAATGGAACTGATAGGCTATTAACCTCTTTTCTCACTTGGTTAAATTCTCAATATCCCACCATTAATTTTACGGTAGAAAAAGAAGAAAACAAATCTATTAACTTTCTAGATATAACAATAACCAGAATTAATTCTTCATTAGAGTTCAAAATTTATAGAAAACCCACGTATACAGACGCCATTATACCTAACTCGTCAAACCATCCTCATAATATTAAAATGTCAGCTTTCCACTCATTCTTAGATAGATTAATAAACATTCCTTTGACCATATCCAATTATAACAAAGAGCTTAATATAATTTTAGAAATAGCAGCGAATAACGGTTATGCAGCTAAGACTATATTAAAGCTATTAAACAGAAAACTGAAGCATAAAGCTTTAGCTAACATTTATCCACCTGATAGTCCAATGCCGAAAAATTGGCGCCGCTTAGAGTATATAGGAAAAACTAGTCAACGGATTAGTAACATCGTGACACAATATACAGATATTAGCTTTGCTTTTTATAACAATAATACAATTAAGAAAATGATTTTTAACAACAAACCAAGAATTGATCGCCTTTCCAAGTCTGGCGTTTATAAGATCAATTGCAATGATTGTAGTTCCTCTTATATCGGACAGACTGGGCGTAATTTTGAAGTTAGAGTTAAAGAACATTTATCTGGTAGCCATGAATCATCCCTTTATAATCATTTAACGTTAGAAAATCACACATCCAGTTTAAACAATTTAGAAATATTGCATGTACAACCAAAAAGCAGACGTTTAGACAACTTAGAATCTTACGAAATCCGAAAAGCTATATTTCTTAACCAAAATATCCTCAACGAACAGAGAGAAATCCGTTTCTCACCAATTACCGACCCCGCATTGTTTTATTCACATACTCATTCCATACCATAAAATTACTAATTCGTCGGGTTATAAAAAATAAATAAAAAAAAAAATATAAAAAAATCAACATCTGGAATTTTGTTATTCGACCGTTGACTAATCAATAATCATATACCTGTGTTTAACTCACCCTCTTTTAATTTTTAATTTTTATTTCTTAATGTTTATTGCTCTCACCAATTTTACCTGTGTTTAACTCACCCCTTTTTTAATTTTTAATTTTTATTTTTTACCACTCCCACATTTTTTTATTGGTATATTTTGGTTTCACTTTTTGCTTTTTCCAACTATATATATATATCTAACTACATTTTTATTTTTACAGTTTAGTAGATACTCCTGATGATGGCCTAATAAGCCGAAATCGATCGAGTGATTTTTTAAACCTTTTGTAATTTTGCGAAATATTTAACAAGTGTTTTTAAAAAATTTTAAAAATGTGTGTATTAAGTGTGTTTCGCCAAGTGCCTACGGCAGAAAGTATAAGAAGTACTAAATGTATCACTTGCAAAACTTGTAAATCAGTTAACTTTATCACTCGCCCTCCCATGGGATCATTCTCCGAAGTTACTCGGCCCCCCTCGGGGAAACAATTTGTGTCGGGGCAGTTCAAATCCTTGCTCAACAAATATGGTGTCAAACACCTTACCACGCCTAAATATACCCCTCAGCCAAATTCTTCCGAGCGTGTTAATCGCTGTATTCTTTCATCTATTCGGGCATATCTTAAAACAGATCAACGTGATTGGGATATACATTTGCAGGAGATTGGTTCGGCGTTGCGCAATGTTCAACACTCATCAAGTGGATACTCACCCCATTATCTTGTGTTTGGAGATCATCGAATAAATCATGGACATGATTATCAGTTGCGTAGATTATTAACTCCTTCCAACGACAATGAGATAGCAATAATGTCAAAACCAGCACGACTAAACTTGGCTAGAGAAAATGTATTAAAACATCTTCGACAGGCATATGCCACCAACAGTAAACAATACAATTTACGTTCTCGTGTTCGTTCATGGACTCCAGGTCAGCAGGTCTTTATTAAAAATTTCGTACAAAGTAACGCTACTCGGAATTTTAATTCGAAATTAGCTCCTTTAACCATTCCCGCTTTGCTGTCCAAGCCCATTGGACAGGTCTCTTACGAATGTACTGATTTACAAGGACATAAATTAGGAGTATATCATATAAAAGACATATATCATGCGTTGTGAGGTCTTGTCGTTATCTGGTCAAACTGATACTATTATCCTCTATCAGAACAATTTCTCTCATATGCCTGGCGTGTGAGACATCTCAGCGGTGTGAGTCGTCCCCGCGTTTGTAATGAATCATATTGGATTCAATTACAATTTGGCATTTTTTTTGTGCATTGTATGAAAAAAAAAAATTGTTTATAATCATAATGAAAATAAAAGGGGAAAAATGAAAAAAAAAAAAAAAAATGAAACACCGTATTGATAAGAGGGATTTTTTTTTTTTGTGAGGGGATGAGATCAGTTAATTGTGTACCGTGTTTGATATTACAAGATATCTAAATAAAAATTAAAAAAATTTAATTGTGCTGTGGTTATATGTATAAGATTTATATTATTATACATAGTTTTAAATTTTAATTAATTAATAAATTAATAAATATATACACAAAAGTGGAATCAATAGTTTTTATTTTTGTTTGCAAATAAATTGATACCTAAATATAAATTATAAATATATAATGGCCAACAGCAATATAGCTAAATGCAGTGTTTCATACAATCATTGATAAAACCAACGGCATAACAGTTTTTAACGAATATTTTGATAAATGCAAGACAAATTACTAGTGAAAAAAAAACCAACACAAAAATAATAATAATTTGTTTAAAATCAAAGCTGATTTATCACAATAAATTAACGTGTTGAAAGCCAATTTGTTTTTGATTACAATATCTACTGTTGAGTAGTGAAATTTGTTTGGTATCATCAATTTGTTTTCTTCCGGATAAAATTGGATTTATAAATTGCAACTGTCCTGATATTCACGAGCGGGTGTTGAATGTCAGAGTACCATCTTCGAATTCCCGCACATCGGTAGAAGTACAAGGCTCGTTAACGGTGTGGCGAGCCACGGTTAACACCACACCCGTGCACCGGTGGAGGGCAAAACGTAAGTCGGAGTCTACTAATTAATAATTTGTTCTTTATATTTTTGTTGTAAAATTAAATTTTATCTAATGTATTAAGTTAGTTAAATTTGGGTGATGGTTGGAGTTGTGGAGTGGGATGGTGTTATTATTTTTTTTCAATTTGAACCTATTTTATAAACACAGCTTCCTCAGGAACAAACGAGATGCTGGAGATTAAACCCATCCCATCGCCGTGAGTCGGTAGCCACACATGTGCTGTGTCCAGCATACTTGTTTGTTTGATTTATTATTATTTTTTTTGTACACAGATTCATAAGTATCTGCTACAAATTTTTAACGGAACTTTTACTTGAATATTTACAACTTAGCATTTTTAAGGGCGAATCGTAAAATAGTGTGACAATATGTAAACAACCCGCGCTTTACCCATTTACAAATTATCTTATTTTTTAGAGAATCAGGCTGCACGATATTCATTTAGAAATGCTTGTATCTTGTAATAAGGTTATCTGATCTCCGTCTCAATTTTCTTTAGAGAAATTAGCAAATAACGTACTGTCGACAAATTTCATCTCCAAATTTTCACATTTATTCAACAAATCGATGAAACCGATTACACATATACACAAATTTAAAAAATAGATGTCATAAATACAAAATTGACACTTGTGCTGAATTGCTCAGTGATAAAGTTTACGGCTGAATATATTATTTTTACAGAATGAAACATGTACATACGTGTGTTTAGACATGTAAAACTTTACACTTTTTCCTATTTACACACCTTGTCTTCAATCGGGCAAAAATGATAAAAAAAATCATAATTTTTTTTATCGCGTTTGCCATGAAACGCACTCGTTTATCACCAAAAAAAACCAAGTTTTTTCAGTTCTAGCTGTCAGAAGAAATAAATTTTGATTTGATATTTTCAGTTACTTGCGTGCAATATTAAAATATAATTTATAAATAAGAAAATTTAATTCAAAAATTGACGATATCGATTTTATTATTGTTTAGAAAACGCATCAAAACAAATTGACATTTAAAATCCATTTATCATTTTTTTATACATTTTGACTGTTCAATCGGGTTTGACGACGCATGTGAAGTTATCCCAGGATTTCATCCCAGTAAATGAAAAAACTTGAATCAGGCAACCCTAGAAAATTTAAAGACATTTTTAATATTATGTGAAGTTAGCCCAGCCCAGGATTTAATTAAAATTAGGCTAAATACCGAAATTACATCTTAATCCAATAAAATAAAATAAAATTCACATAGAAAATTAATACAATTTAAATCTTCACTGATATATTTTATTATTTGCAAGATTTTACCTAGTACCTACCTAAAAATTTATGGATGTTACAACAATTGGTTTATTTTACCGCAAATAAAAATATCTCGGATTAGTAATTAGTATTTTAGAGAAGGGGATACCATTAGCTAATTTAGAAAACAATTTACGAAAATCGTATTGTTCCAAGTGCCCGAAAAATAGCCATGGGCTGAGAAGTTTTATTCATTTTTATATGTCGATCAGATATTCTATAATTATATAATAAATATACCTATCATAAAACGGCGAATAAGACTTAAGTTGGCATTAGTGTTACAACTCGTAATTGCAATTAGTCGTTGCACAATAAGGGGTTAACTAAAATTATATTTTGTTTTGTTTTGGATCTATCGGGAAAACGATGACCAATAGAGAAAAAATAGATCAGTCTTGAGTTAAGTGTGATGTTCGAATCACCTATTATTATTGTTATTGTGAAACACTCAACTGGGATTATCTTTGGTATTTTGAATTTTTTTTTTCTGAGCTGAAAAGTTTAAGTACCATGTAATGAACTTAGTTAACATAAAATTTATTTACAAATAAATAAAACAAAACAAAACGAAGGCAAATAAACTAATAATAGTTTATAAATCATTAATTTATATATAATAATAATAAAGTTAATATAACAGTGATAAATAAATGATAGACGGATATAATTTACACCGTTAGTGCTAAGATATTACTGCAAAAATTTACCGTGTTAGATCAATAATTATGATTTTTATTTTAATGACAGAAAACATGAAGAGTGAAATAATTGAGAAGTGTGTGGTGCTTCTATGTATATAAATTGTGTAACGCAAATTAATTTTAAATAATAAATATAATAATTGCATCTAAATACGGTGTTCATAAATATTTTTTTTTGTGTCGTGATGTACTGGTCCGTTGTCAAGGACAGACAATAACATTTATAGTTAACACGTAGATTTGTAAACCGTGCTTAATCTAATATCACAAATTAATTAAAATACCAAACAATAATAGAACGAAAGTAATACTAACACTTATATAAGTTTCTGTGAAAAATAGTAATAAAAAAGTAAATAAAATAAAAACACGATACCACAAACTTACATAAATCATTGATATTCGTTGCTTAAGATACAATCATGATACATAATTACAAATCATATATAAATAACAAACACTTATAACAAGCAACCTAACACAGCAATCAACATACCATCTAGCAAAATATGATGTCATACACCATCTCATATTCGTTATACAGCATGCCGCAGTAAAGTTAAGTTTCTTTTACAAAAACAAATATTAAATAAATTATTTAACAAATTAAAAACATAGATAAATTAAATAAATACTAACATTAGATATTAGTAATTTCTTGTATTTAGTTAAGCTTAGGGATAGTACAGGGTTTAGTTTGATTTAGTATTTAGCCAGTTTCATTTTGATTTGTTTTGATTATTTCCTTTTCGTGATAAAAATGTATTTATTTACGTTGCATTATAAATAATACATTTATTTTCAATTATGAATTTACAATTATTCTGCTTTTGTTTGCTCATTTAACCAAGGATAATTTCTAAGATGAGATAAATTCAAAATATTAGTGAGATGAGGAGGAAGGCCGGGTGAGTGTGTATTAAGGTAGGTAGAATGACAAATGGTTGGTTCCTTTTCATTCGTTTTTTTTTTTTCGGAACAAGCAGCTTTCACGACATGGATGGATACCACCAAAACCCCACCCCAGACTGTACCATAGCCGGGTAAAAGTGCTGCAGGTGGTAACTCCATAGTAAAAACCTAAACAAAATTTCTATAACAGGTTGATCATTTGATCACACTGTTACAGTGGCGCCCAAACACGGTTTTTTTTTTATTTTTGCTGCATCGTATTATTTTCCAGAAATCATATAGTATTTTAGTTTACGGTTTTACGGTTAAAATTATTTTATTTTCATTGTGGTAAGCATATTGATTTGATACCAATGAAGTCCATTGTTGACTCAGGTTAATATGACGATCACAATTTCAATTTATTAATTGCTCTTAAATTAAAGTAAAGTCAGTTTGATAAATCATGAAGAATTTCCAGAATGGAGCGCACTGCTTCCGTGCATTCGCCCGTTTGATTGTAGTGTCTGTTTCTCCAATCGGCTATTCGATCGTGATTGTGTTATGTTACTGTGCCACGCAGTGCTTTCTTCAATTGAATTGATTGCACTGTTAGTAAAATATAGTAACATAGCCAATAAAAAAAAAAAAAAAAGAAAAGAAAAAAAAAAATTTCAAGTACTAAAATCTTTCCAGATGTATTCTGTTTGAGTGATTTTACTATAAGCTTGGAATGCAAGTTATACATTTTTTTTTATTTTTATCATATACATGCTCCTTCCTAACACCAGCCACAGTCATACTACCTACACAATACTCATCGAGCTACAACAAGAACCGGAAGACTTACCTGGCCTTTATCCTCATTTCGACTTAATACTCGCACGATCACATTTATTTTGTTGAAAATATATATATATTTATTTTTGTTATCTTATATGTTTAATCATTTCTATATTATTATTAATAATTACTTATACCATTCATACGTGGTCACCATTCTTCTATTTATTTTCTATTATTATTAATATTCGTAACTAGGCTGTTTAATTGACAGTACAGTGAATATTTTTCTTGTTATTTGTTTAAAGAAGAAAAATTTGTTTGCTCCTTGTACGTTCTGCGATTAATTGCAATTATAAATTCGTTATAATATCTTCGCCTACACTCGAAAGAAAGAAGAAAAAAATAATGACCAACCAAGTTAGTAACATTGACGTTGAATTATTAGAATTCGATGAATTCGACGTAGAATGCCAAGTTCGCGCTATTCAGGGTGACCAACTTGAAAACCTTCAAAAGTTGAAAGAACACCTTGAAATAGAACAACAACATCCTGTTTTAATTCCTAATAGACCACATAATAATGCCAAGAAAAATCCGAAAAGAGAAATACAGAAAATTGTACAAAAACTGAAAGACGTTCGTATATTTATGCAGGAAAGTATTCAAGGCCAGAACGAAAAACAGTTGAAAATCATCGAAACGCGTTTGCTGCATATATATGGCAGGTTGCAACGCCTCAATTATTCCAAAACCGTAAAAGGCGACGTTAAGTTGCTTTCAGACAGATGTATCGAATTACTTGATATTTCTTCCAAAGCACTGAAAAAAGATCCTAACTTAGATGCCTCTTTGGAAAAATTAAATTCTACTGAGCTGGAGGACCTCCAGTCTTTCGGAGAATTGGATTCAGCCCATTCATCCGATCAGTCAGACCATTCAAATGAATCAAAGAGGAAACATACGAAGACCACTAATTTATTTACCCGAGAGGACGAAATACAATCATCAGGTAAATTGAAATTTACTAGTAACCACTATTATGAACCTGGTCCCTCAAATAACATAAACACACGTGATTTAAATCAAGTCGGTTCCCAACCAAAAGCGCAACTTACTCACCAACCAGAGCCACAAGTTTTATCGGAACTAAATGATGACTTTTCACACACCAATCATCGTACATCGCCTAAATCAGTAATAAATCAAATGAATAGTACCTCTCATATGATGCAAGCACCTTACAGCAGCAATACTGGACCAAGGGAACCCCCTGAAAGACAACATAGGGAAAATCGACGGCCACCTAAATGGAATTTTGTCTTTGATGGTAAGCCATCTGGGACTAACATAAAACGTTTTTTATTTAAAGTCGAGCATAAAGCTAAAGCTGAAGGCATACCAACAGAACAGTTAGTAGATATTTTGAGTTACGTGCTTGAGGGCGTAGCGGCAGAATGGTACTGGACTTTCATTGAGCGTAACAAGAGTGTGTCTTGGTTGTACCTGAAAGAGGAAATCATAAAAAGATTTCAAGATCGCCGTTCAGATTTAGATATAAGACGTCAATTGGATTCACGAAGACAGAAAACCTTGGAAAGTTTTTACGAGTTTTATTCCGACGTTTTGTCCTTATCATTGCAGTTTGAGACACCAATAAGTGACTCAGAATTAATCTACATCCTACGAAGAAATATGCGCCCTGGTCTACAGGACAAACTTTCTGGGATTCATTTTAATAGTATCGAAGAAATGGTCCGGAGATGTGTTGCTCATGAAGATACATGGAATCGTACGGGGTTTACTCCTGAACTATTATGCCAAAGAAGGAACATTCACGAAATAGAAGTCTCGACATCTCCCGAAGTACAAGAACACCATCAATTAGACCAGTTTTATGACGAAATTTCAGCACTAAATATTAGAGATAACAGCAATAACCGAACAACTCAATCTAAATTCGGTCAAGCTGGTGTTACAACTAATAGCTGTTGGAATTGCTTCCGTTCAAATCATTATTTTAAAAATTGTTTGTCTCCTATTACCAGACGGTTCTGTTTTGGATGTGGCACCAACGATGTTCTTAAGCCTAACTGCGCGAAATGTAAAAATAACCCGGGAAACTCCGAGAGGGGGGTGAACACCTCAATGAAGTTTGCCCCCAACTTAAAACCGAAGACGGAAGACAGTGCTTGCAATACGGATCCCGAATTTCGGCAATACCAAATTGCGGCTCGTACACCAAAAAAATAGTTAATTCATTTATAAGCGCAACGCCAACTAATTTGTCAAATTTACCTGATTTATCCAACACAGCCAACTTTCTCATTCCTAGGTCTATTAGATATTGGAAAGCACGTAGAGCAGTAAAAAAACAAATAAACGAGTCATTAATATCTGATTCTCTAGATGGTAGACCATACGTTGAAGTCGGAATCCTTAAGCAAACTGTATCCGGCTTACTCGACAGTGGAGCAAACGTTTCTGTACTGGGGAAAGGATGTGAAAAATTTCTTAATATACCAGAAGTCAAGTTGCACAATTTTCCTTCGTCAGTTCGCACAGCAAGTGGTCACAAGGAAGTCATAATTGGGTTTATTCAAGTACCAGTATGTTTCGCGAACAAAACTAAATTGATGAAATTACATCTTGCGCCAAATTTGCATCAAGAGCTTTATTTGGGCATGGATTTTTGGCATACGTTTGATATTAAAATTTCTTTTCATTCCACAGTAACTAATCAGTCGAATGTATCACCTTCATTTGATACAACATCTAATAAATTAGTTCATGAAGTTATGTGTGATAATATTCCCCCGAAAAATGTATTTGAACAACGCGATCTAACGACAGAACAACGGCGGATGTTAGAAGAAACTATTAAGCAATTCCCGTCTTCTGCTGTGCTCGGTTTGGGTAGGACACACCTAGTAAAGCACTCCATTAATGTCGGCGAGGCTAGACCTGTAAAGCAGCGCTATTATGCGGTGTCCCCCGCTGTGCAGGCAGAAATAGATAAAGAGCTGGAAAGAATGCTGTCATTGGGTGTCATCGAGGAGAGTTGTAGTTCATGGAGTTCACCGATTGCTTTGGTCAAAAAGGCGAGCGGCAAGGTCCGATTGTGCTTGGACGCGCGAAAATTGAACGAGGTGACGGTGAAGGACGCTTATCCTTTGCCTCTTATTGATGGATTGCTGGGGCGTCTTGAAAAAACCAGATTTATTTCAAGCCTGGATTTAAAGGACGCCTTTTGGCAAATACCATTGGATGAGAGGTCAAGGGATAAGACGGCCTTCACCGTTCCAGGAAAACCATTGTATCAGTTTGTGGTAATGCCTTTCGGACTTTGTAACGCCCCGCAAACAATGTGTCGTTTGATGCATCGAGTGATACCCCATGAACTACACACTCAAATCTTTGTATACCTAGACGATCTATTGATCACCGGTGAAACATTCGAAGAACACATAAATCTTCTTAGTAAGGTGGCACATTTACTGAAACAGGCTAATTTAACTCTTAACATCGAGAAAAGTAAATTTGTCCTTAAAGAGATAAAATATTTAGGATACGTGGTTGGTGATGGTGTGTTGAAAGTAAACGTGGATAAGTGTAGCGCGATTACTGATTACCCAAGACCTAAGAATGTTCGGCAAGTTAGACGATTTTTAGGCATGACTGGCTGGTACCGCCGCTTTATTTCGCGGTATTCGGAAATTGCCGAACCACTAACGAACTTGCTTAGAAAAAATAAAAAATTTGAATGGAATACAGAGGCAGAAACATCCTTTAATACTTTAAAAACTGCTCTTAGTACGGCACCTGTGCTAAGTCATCCTGACTTTACACAACCCTTTTTCATCCAATGCGATGCATCTTCAACCGGTGTTGGAAGTGTTCTATTCCAAAGGTCTGTTAGCGGTGAGGAACGTCCTATTGCCTTTGTTTCCCAAAAGCTCAACGCAGCTCAGCGTAATTATAGCATAACTGAGCTTGAATGTTATGCGGCTGTGTTGAGTGTTGGGAAATTCCGGCAGTACATAGAGGGCTTCCCTTTTACCATAATCACAGATCACGCAAGTTTGAAGTGGTTAATGGGACAAAGGGAGCTCTCTGGACGCCTCGCTCGCTGGAGCCTCAAATTGCAGGGATTTAATTTCTCCATTGTTTACAAAAAGGGTAAAGACAATATAGTACCAGACGCTCTTTCCCGTTACTATGCAGATGAAATTAAATTTGAAAATGAACAAACAATTTGGCCAGCCTTGTTGGAATCAGATTTTACAATATCTCATGATTCGAAGTATAAAGAGCTAATGAAAACTCTAATGGAAAATCCCAATTGTAAAACTAACCTAAAAGTATCTGACAAAAAGATTTTTATAAAATCTACGAATAGAGACAACCTTAACGTTTCAGAGAGTGATATTCCTCGATGGAAATTATATGTACCAGAAGATTTTACTACGAATCTAATACGTATGACTCATTGCCCTCCAACAGCCGCACATGTCGGCATCCAAAAAACATTGGAATTACTACGACGGTTTTACTTCTGGCCACAAATGGCCAAAGATGTACATACATTCATTATGAACTGCGATACGTGTAAGCTATGTAAACCTATGAATAGCTTGGCAAGACCACCAATGGGTAATTATAGCGAAATCAGTCGCCCATGGCAAAAGTTATATATAGATTTTTTGGGACCCTACCCACGCTCTAAAACAGGAAATTGCTACCTTTTTATAGTGTTAGATCACTTCTCACGATTTGTTTTATTGGAACCCATGCGTGATGCCACAGCAAGCAACGTAACAAAATTCTTGGAAGCAAAAGTTTTCAATGTTTTTTCAGTTCCAGAAATAGTGTTTAGTGATAACGGAAAGCAGTTTACGGCCAACATGTTTAATGATTTTTTAGAAAAATTTGGAATAAAGCATATTTTTACCCCTAAATACCATCCTCAGCCCAACGCGTCAGAACGGGTAAATCGATCTATACTTGCCGCTATTAGAGCATATATCCACGATAATCATACTGACTGGGACAAACACGTTCATTCAATTGGCTGTGCCTTACGTAATGTAGTTCATGCCACTACTAATCAGTCGCCTCATTTCTTAGTATTCGGACAACATTACATCGGTCATGCCTCCAATTACAGTCTGCTTAAATTATTGAATAGTATGGATGACAAGGAAATTGAAGTCTCAAATGCTGATCGTCTAACCTGTGTTCAACAAGAGGTTATAAGACATTTAAAAAAATCTTATGAAAATAGTGCATCTACATACAATTTGCGAAGTCGTCAGCGAAACTTTCATGTCGGACAACAAGTTTTCGTTCGACACTTTCTTCAAAGTGACAAGTCTAAAAAGTTTTCAGCCAAACTCTCTCCTAAATTTAGAAAGGCTATTATTCATAGACCAATCGGAAACGTTGCCTACGAAGTACAGGATTCAAATGGAAAAACCTTAGGAATATACCATGTTAAAGACATTCGGTTATGACGTCATACTATTATCAATTCTACTGATATCAAATGATATTGCCCGGCGTTTTGAGACATCTCAAGGGTGTAGGTCGTCCCCACGAATTGTTACAACTCGTAATTGCAATTAGTCGTTGCACAATAAGGGGTTAACTAAAATTATATTTTGTTTTGTTTTGGATCTATCGGGAAAACGATGACCAATAGAGAAAAAATAGATCAGTCTTGAGTTAAGTGTGATGTTCGAATCACCTATTATTATTGTTATTGTGAAACACTCAACTGGGATTATCTTTGGTATTTTGAATTTTTTTTTTCTGAGCTGAAAAGTTTAAGTACCATGTAATGAACTTAGTTAACATAAAATTTATTTACAAATAAATAAAACAAAACAAAACGAAGGCAAATAAACTAATAATAGTTTATAAATCATTAATTTATATATAATAATAATAAAGTTAATATAACAGTGATAAATAAATGATAGACGGATATAATTTACACCGTTAGTGCTAAGATATTACTGCAAAAATTTACCGTGTTAGATCAATAATTATGATTTTTATTTTAATGACAGAAAACATGAAGAGTGAAATAATTGAGAAGTGTGTGGTGCTTCTATGTATATAAATTGTGTAACGCAAATTAATTTTAAATAATAAATATAATAATTGCATCTAAATACGGTGTTCATAAATATTTTTTTTTGTGTCGTGATGTACTGGTCCGTTGTCAAGGACAGACAATAACATTTATAGTTAACACGTAGATTTGTAAACCGTGCTTAATCTAATATCACAAATTAATTAAAATACCAAACAATAATAGAACGAAAGTAATACTAACACTTATATAAGTTTCTGTGAAAAATAGTAATAAAAAAGTAAATAAAATAAAAACACGATACCACAAACTTACATAAATCATTGATATTCGTTGCTTAAGATACAATCATGATACATAATTACAAATCATATATAAATAACAAACACTTATAACAAGCAACCTAACACAGCAATCAACATACCATCTAGCAAAATATGATGTCATACACCATCTCATATTCGTTATACAGCATGCCGCAGTAAAGTTAAGTTTCTTTTACAAAAACAAATATTAAATAAATTATTTAACAAATTAAAAACATAGATAAATTAAATAAATACTAACATTAGATATTAGTAATTTCTTGTATTTAGTTAAGCTTAGGGATAGTACAGGGTTTAGTTTGATTTAGTATTTAGCCAGTTTCATTTTGATTTGTTTTGATTATTTCCTTTTCGTGATAAAAATGTATTTATTTACGTTGCATTATAAATAATACATTTATTTTCAATTATGAATTTACAATTATTCTGCTTTTGTTTGCTCATTTAACCAAGGATAATTTCTAAGATGAGATAAATTCAAAATATTAGTGAGATGAGGAGGAAGGCCGGGTGAGTGTGTATTAAGGTAGGTAGAATGACAAATGGTTGGTTCCTTTTCATTCGTTTTTTTTTTTTCGGAACAAGCAGCTTTCACGACATGGATGGATACCACCAAAACCCCACCCCAGACTGTACCATAGCCGGGTAAAAGTGCTGCAGGTGGTAACTCCATAGTAAAAACCTAAACAAAATTTCTATAACAGGTTGATCATTTGATCACACTGTTACATTAGGTAAATTACTTACCAAAGCTTTAAGATTTCTAAATGAAATTTGGAAGCGTAATTTATACGTTTATGACAGTTATACTCTAAATATTCCTAAAAAACATATGAGTCCTGGAACAAAATTAGGCAGCAACAACCTTTTAGAAAAAGAGAAGCCTTTAGGAGCTCTTCTTGCTATTGAACTAGGCTGGGCTAAATGAGCCCCTTTAAATTATCCTACGTCTACCTCAAAATGTAAAACTAACTTCAACCAAGCAATTTTAAAATCAATAAATTGCATGACGCCACCAGAAGCTCGTTGCACTTTGCTACAAACAACCATTTCTCACAAAAGAAAATTTAAGGAAAACCCTGATTCTTCAAATGACAACCAAAAAAATTGTAAATGCCAACGAAGCAAAACCATGTGCTGCTTAAAAAATGGCATCAACACGGAGGAAAACTATGTTTATACCTGTGTATTTCATGCATTTACTTGCTGTGTACCGAATTTATCTGCTTTTGAAGGGCTAGAGGTAGAAAATGATTTTAGCAAACTGTTTAAAGCATTACGGGCTAAAAAAATTACTTTAGCCCAAGAATTTCGAGCTTCCAACTTAACCAGATTATATGACTTAAATCGAGATTGCACCTCTAATATAACGATGGTGTCAAACTTTTTGTTAAAGTCTTTGGATTTTTATGGAGAAATGTGAAGCATGCACATTTATTGATTTATTAAATCATGTATGTACCTTTGAACCATTTTAAGTTAGAAAAGTTAGGCTTACTAACTGCTTAGAAGAAGATGTCGGAAGAGCATGCACGAACAATGAGTTAGCTTTCCGGAACGTATACTTGAGCGATACGTTATTTTTATATGTTGAGCCTATGCTTAACTTCACAACACCTATCGCAGTCACAAATATTGCTGTTAATATTAAAATGTTTAATAAAAATAACAAAATAAATTCATTCGTGAACTTTATTCCAAATAGTTCGCACTATGTGAGTTATTGCTATCGAAATAGATCTGGGAAGTATATGATGACTTAAACAAAATAGTCGTCCAAAAGATATCATCTAATCTATGTAAGGCAATTCCTTGTGGGAAACTTGTGAAAATTAGAAACGATCTGTATATTTTTTTTAAATAGCATTATAAATATTGAATTAACTAAAACGAAATTGTTTGCAGAAAAAAAAATACAAAAAGTACAAAAAACACAAAAAAAAACATTCCGTGAATTCAGCCTTTACGAAGCGGAATAACTTAAAATAGCAATGAAGGAATTGGCCGAGAACGGGCATATCTGGAGCTACCAAACTAATGGTAATCAATCAGTTTCATTTAATATCTATTTTGAAACTTTTTAAATTTCGACGAACCAGTCGAACATTTCAACTGAAATATAAAAATAAATGAAACTTCTCAGAACATGGCTACATTTCGGGCACTTGGAACAATACGATTTTCATGAATTATTTTCTAAATTAAGCTAATGGTATCCCCTTCTCAAAAATGTTTATCACTAATGGCCTTTTCACATGAACCGCAATTTTTCTCGTACGAGTAAAAATGATTCGCCAACTTCTCTTCAATTACATGGTAAAATATTTACTAGTCACTTGAAAAATAGTAAGTAAACGATTTCCAATGTAATATCATTGATAATTTTTTTCGCAAACGCATATTTCCTAGTAATAATTACAAAAAAGTGTTTTCTCGCGCGAACTTTTCAATATGGCGGCGATTTAAACATTTTTTGCAGCTTTATTAGGAAATGTGCGTTTGCTAAAAAAATTGTCAATGATATTACATTGGAAATCGTTTACTTACTATTTTTCAAGTGACTAGTTTAAATTTTACTATGTATTTAAGAGAAATCGTTGAATCATTTTTACTCGTACGAGAAAAATCGCGATTCATGTGTATAGACCATAATACGAGACATTTTTAATTTTGGCAAACCAGACGAATATCTGATCGACATATAAAAATGAATAAAATTTCTCAGCCCATGGCTATTTATCGGTTACTTGGAACAATACGATTTTCATGAATTGTTTTCTAAATTAGCTAATGGTATCCCCTTCTCTAAAATACTAATTACTAATCCGAGATATTTTTATTTGCGGTAAAATAAACCAATTGTTGTAACATCCATACATTTTTAAGTACTAGGTAAAATCTTGCAAATAATAAAATATATCAGTGAAGATTTAAAGTGTATTAATTTTCTATGTGAATTTTATTTTATTTTATTGGATAAAGATGTAATTTCGGTATTTAGCCTAATTTTAATTAAATCCTGGGCTGGGCTAACTTCACATAATATTAAAAATGTCTTTAAATTTTCTAGGGTTGCCTGATTCAAGTTTTTTCATTTACTGGGATGAAATCCTGGGATAACTTCACATACGTGGTTTGACGTACAGTATTACGGAATAAAGTTAGAGTGTCTAAAATATCATGATATTTTTTATCATTTTTACCCGATTGAACACGTCCACATTATCTTATTTTTTAAGCCACATACTTCAAAAATAATTCAGTAACTTTTATGGTAATTTCACAATAGAACAACATTACGGACATACAATTTTCTCATATAATTTGTTAATTTGTTTCCCATACCAACTTAAAAAACATAATTTTTTTTCTCGTATGAAAAAAAGAATTATGTTTTTTTAAGTTGGTATGGAGGGGAAAAATTACCGAAAAGTTGAGAAAAGTTTATGTCCGTTAAGTTCTTCTGTTGTGAAATTACCAAAAAAGGTACTGAATTTTTTTTGTAGTATGCGTATGCGGTTTCAGGCTGCAGCATTGTGATGTCTAAGTTACGGGATGCCACGAAATGTGTAAAAAAAAAACCAAATTGTTCAGGAGTGTAGTATGTCATGAAAAAATTATCAATAAAGCTCAGTATGCAGCTCAAGCTAAGATACATTTTTGCGTGGTCTCCACAAGTCTCCATTTAATTACAGATAAATCGTCAAGCTAATAATTTGTGTAGAGATAAATTTTGTTGATTTTGTTTGACTTTTATTCGTTTGTTTCTAAATGAAGTTTCTGTCCAAATAATCCTCTAAATGCTCGACTTCGTAATGTTGGTCGAACTGATATAACTGATATTTTTTCAAATTTTTCACGCAAAGGTGCATACCGCTCAGCGAAATAGTCAGCTAAAAAAAAAATTATTTTATTTAGCTAGCTAAATTTTACGTCAAATTTGTATGGACAATTTATCTTAGCTCGAGCTGCATACTGAGCTTAAGCATTTGAACCGATCGAACTTCCCGCTTGTAAAATACTAATAGTTTTTGAATATATACATAAATGATAGTGTTTCAGGAAAACGTATAGAAAGATTTACAAACAAGCCATTAGAACAAATTTAATTAATATTCCGAACTCGTAATTTTAGCTTAAGGTTGTGCAATCCAACTAAAAAAAAAAATTTATTTAGGCCTATTATTGAAATCCTCAATCCATTACGCATTTTGTTGAACCCAGGCTATTCATCTTTATGATTAAGGGACATTATCATATCCAGCCTCATTCTATAATCAAGGCTTAAGTGGCAGCGTCTGAATCAAATGATTTAAAGTTGCTTTCAATATTCTTAATGAAGGTTATATAGTATATGAACAACAAAATAAATGTTGTATATTGATTTGTTATTGTAATTTGTACGCAACCGTTAACATGAACACCTACCTGCGATCATTAAAATAAGCCTTAGGATATTCTTTACAAGAAGCAGTTCAGATAAGCCTCTGTCAATTGCTCTTTCGTCGAAAATGTTCACAATTGTAAGTTGTTGTGTCAACCCAAAATTTGTTTAATTAAATATTACATCTCTCAAGTATTTGTAATACACGAGAAAATGTTTAGGTCCTTTTGCTTTGGATTTACACCTACATACAATCAACCATAAAATAAAATTACACTAGTAAGCACACAAATATTTCCTTGGAAAATTTCCCTGCGGCTATACCAATTCAAACACACACACCTACACGTTAACTTGGAAATGATCCTTGTGTATCGTGTACCAATGCAAAATAAAAATAAAATTCAATCGAGAAAATTTATTTTTTATAACACAGATTAATTTTTCAAATTTTTTTCTTCTAAAACAGTAGGTAAGGTACATACATTCATATACTCAAGAGAGAACACGTAAGAGTCTACTGTGTTTATTTGTGTACATAAATCGTTGTTATTATGATTTTCATTTCGAATTGTTTGAGTGTATTTTTGTTATACGATTTTCTTGCTGACGTCATTACTTTTTTTGCTTACCACTATAGAAAAACACAGCACGAAATATTTATACAGCACGTCGATAAATACAAACACATACACAAACACTAAAGCAAATCACAAAAACATATGAAATCTATATTTTCATCACAAGGAAAAACAAGTGGAAAAAATAAATACTGAAATATGAAAATTGGATTGAAACATTTAACGTGAAACGTTGAACGGAAAAGCATCGCAAGGAGTTTTTATATAAAAAACAGAAATAATTAAATTTTAAAAAAATATTTTTAATTTTTATAGAAATATTAAAAAAAAAAAAAAAAAAAATTGGGAAATATATTTAAAAAAAAAAAGTTTTTATATCAATATTTTGTGCAAAGTGAACATTTTGTGAAAGTTTTTTTTTTGTTGTTGTGTGGTGGAGAAAATAGTATTGTGTGAAAATTACAAAGTTAGCAAAAAAAAAATTGATTTTGTTTTTAAATAAAAGGATAATAACATAAAAAACCATATTCAACTGAATCCTTTAAGAAGAAGGATAACAAAGATAGGATTGATAATTCTGTTTGGTAGGTGAACAATGTAATATATACCCTTATTTTTTTATAAGTGTTTCCAGGCATTTTCGCCAACTATAATTTTTTTACGATCCACATAATTAATTGAATAAACCTGTACAAAAAAAAAAAATTGGGTCACTGAATTTAGGCCATATTATAGACATATATGCATGTACTCCTGATTCTCGTTTTAACTCACAGTTGAGACGAAAAAAAAAAACTCATACTAATACAAAGTAAAAAAATTCCAGGATATTCTTCGTTTTGCACACAGAACTTGAATTAATTCAACACATAAAAAAGGGAAACCATAAGAACTAAATTTAATTTTTTTTTTTTGCTTTAATGTTTACTTGTTATCCCTTTATTTTCTCTGTAGGAGTTTGCGTATCATTTTTTATTTTAAGATATCTAGTCTGTCGAACAAGAGATTTTATTTTTATTTTTGGGATGACGATGTGAATGACGTCATTTTATTTTATGAACATTAAATTTTTATGCGTTTTGTCCCTTTTTATACAATAAAAATATATTATGTATATAATTTAATAGGGATTTTGAGCTCTGCGCGATTGACGTAATCAAAGTTTTATGATTTTTGCATTGCTATACGATTTTTACGTATGATTTGTTTTGGTTGAAAGGACGCGTATTTATTTGTAAAGCTTCTGTGATTTAAAGGGAATTCTATTTGTATACACGAGAATAAATGTTGGTACGACTTAGTCTGCCATTTGGATGGCAAAGATGCGTATAACTGATTGATTTAAAAAAGAATTTAGTAAAAAGTAAGTTCCTAACCGGGTAAAAACCGTAAATTTGAAATTGTTGGTATTAAACAACTCGACTTTAAAAACATCATGGTTATTATAATGTTATAGCTGGAATTACATAAATTGATCGTCATCTTGCACCATGTCGAAGGGAAATTTTTCTAAATCATACTAGCTACATCAAAAAAGATTCTGTGAAAATTTTTATCAAATTTCATACATTCAGTCTGTCTTTGCTTAAATATTCTAATAATTGTGGCTTACTAAAAATAGGCCCATTTATTATGCCATTTCTATTTTGAAAGTCTTCATGCTTTTGATTGTAAACCTTCATATAGATTAAATAATAATTTTGTAATTGACCGCTCCAAAATATATTTTATAAAAGAGAACTTTTACAAAAGCAAGAATTTTGGATGTAAGCGACCTTAGAGTAACACTGTATTAACTACACTTGAGGTAGTTTCGAGAAAACAGGAAAGCAAATTTTACAATGCCGCCCCGGTGGCACAGTGGTTAGCATGCTTGCTTTAAGCTCCGTAGGTCCAGGGTTCGATTCCCGGCGGGTGATGAAAAAATCGCGGCTGGTTAACGGTAGGATCAATGAAGTAATCATTCATTATCCGTTTAAAAACTGATTACGAAACTTCATAATGAAGCGGCCAAATCCCTCCATGGGATGTAGCGCCAGCGAAAAAAAAAAAAAAAAAAAAAATTTACAATGCACAATTATTTACCATATTTAAACTTTTTAACGAAATAAACGACAACTTCATTTATTTTAAATTATCTTTTAATTAAGATAAATACAGATAAGCTTTCAACGTTTATTTGGAGATATCAGAAGCTCAAGAAATTTTTCAGTTAATTAATTCGGTATACAAATTAAAGGCTATTCAGCTTTTTTCATTTATATATCACAATATCACATACTTCAACTTACGATCCTCATGGCAATATTTTGGGATTTGTTTTCGTTTTTTTACTCGCGTAGTATTTTTTTGGTAGTTGTTGTTGCTTTTCTGTTTAGCCTCTTTATTGGTTTTGGAACAGGATTTGCTTTAATGCTAGATTCACCATTAGATGAGCACTGCGTATTGGGTTTCTTAACCACTCCAGATTGATTAAGATTTGCAAATAAACCCATTAAATTTTAAAATGATTTTATAATATTGTATGACCGTTGGTGTCATATAGACGAACATTTTCTGTAGGTGTTTCCTTTTTATCTCCGACAATTCATCTGCTTTTAGCACTATTTCTAGTTCGGTAGATTTGGTAGCGATTACTTTTTTACTTTTCTCTTACTATCTATTAAGTTCGACTCATTATAATCTATCAAATGTGGTATTTCGTATACATCTGCTGGGAAAATCTCAGAATCCGTAATTTCGAAAATAGAACAGTGAAAATATCAAACCACATTTTTGAATATAAGAAGTCCTTGAAATCGCTATCAACCATTTGAATTACAACTGGAAGATTTTTTCGATTAACCGTTTTCAATATTTGGATAAAACCCATTGGTGAGAAGTATTCGTTAACCACAAGAACTTTCTCAATATCACTATCCTGAATCGCTGCATGACTCGCTATTGAATATTTCATGCTTACTGAATTCAAATATACATTTAGAATTAAAGTTGCCATAATTGAATTTTTATTCTGCGGTATGCGCGAATTACTCCAAGTGACCAAATCATGAAATTCTGAATAATTTTCTAAGAATCTGTTCAAAATTTTAATAAATACCGAAACTATATCATTGCCGCTTCTCCTGACGATTTTGATTCTTTCATCCGATATTTTATTACTTCTTGTTCGCCCTCGCATGTTTTGCTGTGCTGCCTTGGTGCTGTCGCATTTGTTTTTATGGGCGGTATAGATAGGTGACTGCGAAATATCATATGTTCCAAGATAAAACTGTTTGCATACTGTTTGACGGATACCCGCTACGTCTATAAAATATAAAAAACTAAAATTTCGACGAGATGGCACTTTTTGGTCTTTCTTGCTGTTAAATGGCGCTCTGTGGTCTTTAATATAAAGTCATATTTACGTTGGATATCTAAGGCGTAAAATGCATTAAATTAGGCCTATCGCTCTATCTTCCGAAGCAGTGCAAGCAATTTTTCTTATTTTGTATAGCTTTCTTGGGTACAACTTTACCACGTATACTTAAATACTCTTCACCTGCTTGGCACAGAGATTTTATAACGGAACTCTTTCATAACGAAGAATTTCGAACCTTTTTACGAGACTTAACTGCTTTAGGCGATGGTTCTGTTTTATCATGCGATAATTCTCGCAGTTCAGTCGGTAAGACTATAATATATTCTATAGAACCTCGCCGAAACGTTAAAATTTCGTCTAAAATAAGTTCATCATCCAAGACGATCTCGTTGTTTTCGTTTATGTAAACGAGGCTGCTAGTGAAGTTCAATCAATTCACACATAGTTATCGTGTAACGTATGGCTTAAGAAAATGGAACTGGGTCATCCAAATATACATATTTCAAAAACCGGTTATCCTTTTGAAAATTTCACTTTTATTTGTTAAGAACTTTATTGCATGTAAATTACTTTAAAAAACAGTCCACCCCGAGTTTTGTCGCCATTCTGACTTACATGGGCGTTTCTCGCATGGCTCTCTGGATTCCATCCAGCGCAATTGTTTTAAGTTCCTTTTTGATATTTACGATCAAGTTTTTGGATATTTCGGTTTGGTAGCCACAATAGACTTTCCTCTTTAACATAGCCCAAAAGTTTTCGATCGGCCGCAGTTGCGAAACATTTGGCGGGTTGAAATCCTTTGGCACGTATTCGATTTGCCTTTTTTGAAAATCTGGCCTATCATCATGTTGATAATGTTTTTTTATAAGCCCGTCAAGCACTGGTAAGCATTTTGTGATGTAAACCTTTTCGTTAACTGGCAAACCGCTATTGAAAAACACGGGTTCACTTATTACCTTTTCGCTGATGGCCAACCACACTAAAATCTTACGAGGAAACTTGGACTTTTTGATCAGTTTCACACTTTATGGTGCAGGATGTACAGCAGATTCGTAGAATGATTTTACTTGCTATTCATTCCCTTCCAGAGTGAAATATAACTCATCGTCCATGACACACTTATAATTTGATTGTGCAGCAAATAAATTTTGGGAAAGCACCTTCAAGCGCATTTTCATCAATTTTTTCTGCCGATCGGTTTGACTAGGAGCGGTTTTTTTTTGGCTCGTTGCACCAGGCTCCGGTTTACTAATTGTTACGAAAAATTTAAAAAGATCAAAAATTTCGGAAACGGAAAGAGATAGGCATAAACTGTTACTGGAAATCGAAAGAACGCAACTTGTTTAGTACTATTTCATATCTAAGTCAATTTCGTAAAAAAACGTTAGTTAAAACTGTATTACTCTAACGTCTCAATATCTTGAGAATTTCCATTTTCTTCTACGTAAATTTTATTATTGTTTGGTTTCATTTTGATATGTAGATGAACATCGTAACTCTTAAGTTACGACCAAAACCCTTGCCCTGAGGCTTAAAAGTGATAGAAAATAGTTCCTGCTGGCTCTAATCTTTGCTGATATGTTCATTAAGGTATTAGAAAATTGCGTAAAGGAAGAAGATAGGGCAAAATGGTATTATTTAAGTTTCTCCGAATATAAAACGTAGCAAAAAAAAGTTTCGAGTAAAAGTTGCAAGGCCTTGCAAAATTACCTTTAAGTTGGTTTACATTTATTAGCATTAAAAATTGAACGAGATATTCTTTCAAAAGTTTTTTTTTTGTTTTTTACATATTAAGATTCCAACGTTTTCGCTATTCGGATAAGTAATTTCCGAATATTTGGAAAGACTGATCCAATTTTAGTGCCAGATGACGACATTTTGTTATTTATAATCTAGACCAGTGCTTCTCAAACTGTGGGCCATGGTCCCCTGCCTATTATCAATGACCGCTACGGTTTTCTGTGCTATTAATGTTTTTTGTAAGATATGTGATGTATAGGTATATATCAATTCCACAATCACGAGGATTTTGGTAGGCAAGTTCTCATTCTACAATGAACATGAACAGAAGTTTCAGATACCAAACCTTCTTCTGCGTGACAAAAAAATCATAGTTAAAATTGAGTCCTTTTTTGAAGTAACATTTTTAAATCAGAGATCGATATCCGAAGTAAATTCTCTGAAATTTAGGAGCTAAATTTAAACTAAAAACTATATAGGAACTTAGGTCTATGAATATTTGCGAAATAGGATATTGAAAATCTACGTATTTAATATGTACTTTTAAAAAGTTACTCTAATTTGGCTTCAACAATTTCAATTTGGTTAAATTGTAGATCAGGTTAGTGTTGAGAACTTCAAATTGAAAATTCTAGGATTCTAATGTCGAGTTTTTTGTAGGGAATCCAATACCGATTTACGATAAAGCGGTTGATTACCGAAATATTGGTAAATGTATAAAACACCAATTGTTTATAAGTTTTATAAATTTGTCGAAACCTTTACCTTGGTTTTACATATAAAAATGAAATATTCGTCATTGGTGTCATTCTATTTTTCAGACTAAAAATCTTTTGATTGATTTGCACATCTATCCAAATCTACTAAATCTAAAGAGAATTCCATTAATCCGGTTAATTAATCATGAAAATTGACCAAAAGTAGGCACCAGGTTTGGGGAATAATACCCTTTACTATTCAACGCAACAGAGTTGAGTAAAATTATAAAATGAGTAGCAGTTTCGTTTAAAATAAACAATTACGCAGGATTTTTTTAGTTAGCCTGTCAATACTTTTTAACTATAAAACTAACTTCCGTGACGGGTGCGATTCCGGTTCAGTGATAAAATGATATGATAAATTTGAATCGGTGTAAACAAAGCAAAAAGCAGAATTTATTGTTTTTCGTATTATGCCTACTTTGAAATTTAAAAGTTTGAAGTTTATCAAGAAGTAGAGCAAAGGCAAAATAATTATTCATTATGCTGGGTTTACAGCGACACACGACACTATAATATTGTATGAAGTATTCTACAAGTATTCTACACTATAAGCTGCAGTTGCTATATTTATGTCAGTCAATAGATGAGCGGTAAATTCAGACATTGCTTCTACGAATCTATTTACGATACCTTACCTTCTTACTAATAAATTACACCGAAACAATAAATATAGAGACATACAAAGCATCAACACAAAAAGATGATAAAATCATAATAAAGTTATTTATCTGATACTCACTTATTATCCTCGATCCATCTCCTTGACGTGAAAAAATTAAATCGAAATTCTTTCACACAAAACCCGCATTGTGTACTATAATGTAAGGCCAATAAACCTAACATTAATTCTTCTGAAGAATTCTTAAATACTTTATAAAACCATGCTAATCAGATCACAGCACCACAAGCTAAATTAATAAGACGTTGTATTATTTTTATTTTGCAAAATATTTCTTTATAGTTTCTTTAAAATGTGTTAAGACTTTTTAAATTTCCTAGAGTAGATTTTCCGTTAATTTTGAATTTGCAGTTGCTCAATTACACAAATTATTTAGATCCTAAAAAGTTACTGAGAGAAAAACGTTTGTAGGTACACAATATCCAAATGCAAACACATATTTGTTACATCACCTTTCTTAAGAAATAATTTATTTGGAAACTAATTATATTTTCTACATACTATATTTCAGTGACCATTTTTGTATGCGTACAAATTTTATCATTGGCGACAAAAATTTTCATCGACAAAAACCAGTCTGATAAATTTATTGAATTTGTTTCAAATTCATCATAAATTTATCATTCGTCGCTTACTTGCAATCGCAAATCACAGTGTATAACAATGATATAATTTTATCAGATTTCATTATCATCGAACCAGAATCGCATCCTAGTGCAATAAGGCATGAATAATTTTGTTTTGTGCAATGAAAAAAATTAATACGGATGACTAGATTAAAATGAAAAGTTTTTTTATCATTTAAAATTATCACTGAACCAGAATTGCACCCCAATCGAAAGTGCCTGTTCGGCCGTAGGTCAGTTTAGCACAAAATATAAATTTTGGCTTAGTGATATATGTAATCATAACTATTGTTAAGCTTTGTTTAAGACTCACATGTATAAAATTTAATTAAACGTTTATTTTTATTTCTAGTCTATGCAGACCTCAATAAAATAATGAGGCCAATCAGTTTTATAAAAATTAAGAACCAAAGTTTGAACGTCAAATTACTAATACAAACAATGAAAAAATTGAGCTTTCAATTCTGACAAATTATGTCCTCACTTAAAATATATAAGGGAAGTAGAAAAATCAATTTTTCGGTAAATTACGGATATTACAATCAAGAAATTACCGAGAACCTAAAACAAAACTGATCTACTCTCATTTACTGAGCTATCATTTTCTATATTATGGCTCGTTCCATTGTTTTTTTTTTTGAAGAACTCCTCATGAAATAAAATTTCTAATTTTGGAAATAAAATTGCTAAGAGGGCCAAAGCTTTCAAATTGGTTAATTACATTGAAAATTGGTAGTTGAAAAAATCTAAATCAAAAAATTTGGATAACACTGATTCAATTTTTTTTTTAATGTATCAAGTACTTCCAGAATTATCAAAGTTCGATAATTCTGAAGAATATATTAAATCCAAATTTGGTTTTAAATACCTAAGTAAAAATAATTTGACACAAAAATTAAAAACGAACCAAATTCGGGTCGGGTTGCGGTCAAAGTAGAAAAACGTAAATCAAATTTACAATAGTCGTAAGTTCACGGAATTAATCAGAAAGTTGTCGATGATGGGTAAAACGCTATAAAAACAGTTATAGAGTTAGATAGAGTGTAAAGAACTGAATATTATGTTAGAAAACCAAGTCCACTTGAGTTCTTTAGATCCAACCTGCTCTGAAGTGCGATTCCAGTTCAGTGATAAAATAAAACAGCAAAATTCTTTGTTTTTCGTATTAAGCCTACTTTGAAATTTAATGCTGTGTGCCATATGGTGGAAACAGACGTGCGGAATTTACGTTGCGTCGAAATTAGGTTATACTACTTTATAAGGAATGAAACACAAGTAATACACACATAATGCGTAATTACGCAAGGTGTCTCTATTTCTAATTTAGCTGCGAATTGGTAGGCTGCACTACTTAAAAGAAAACAAATCTAGTACGATTTTTCTACATTTTCATTTTCTCAGGGCAATTTTTTGTGTTTGTTGGCTGAAAACAAACGTTTGCTGACAATTGCCAAAATGGAAGATACAAATTAATTCGTTTGTGATAAAATACGGTAAAATTTATTAAGAAAAATTGTATATTAAAATTAAATACGTGTAAAATAAACGTCAAAAAATATGCAGTTTTAAGCGGCACATGTGTTTTGGGTGCGGAAAAACGCGTGTTACTACAGGCAAAAATTCCGCACATCTGTTTCCAGCAGTATGTCGATTTTTTCGATTAAATTATTGACTTTTCTAAATTATTGACTAGTTCATGCCAGTTATTCATAGATGGCAGAAGAGTCAATAAGACATGCTGTGCCGGGCTTTTCGTTATTCTAAACAGCGACTTTTGCATCGTCAAAGTAAGTTATTATTCTTAGACGGAAATAACCAGGCTTACTGTTTGAAATTTCGTGTAAGTACTTTTCGTTTTGGCTTGCGTTCTGGTTAATTTGAAATTTCTCAATATTTTGTACATAAAATTGTCTACAAAATATTAAATTAATTCATTATCTGTATAAGAAAATCGTAAGATATTCAACAACGTAGATGGGTTCGCCTAATAACGGTAACATATTATTTTGCTAAAGCAAACAAACTAAAAATTTCTATTCGGCCCAAAAGTTTCGGCCCACAAAGTGAAAATCACGGTTGTAGCAACATTAATGATTTTTATCCCAAGAAAGAGGCAGGTAAAAATGGATAATAAACCGATTTACCCTTAGGCGCTTTTTCATTAGACGACACAATAACGATATATCGCCGCTGATACACTGATAAATCGGGAATGTCATTCTCCTGTTGTGTCGGTCTGATGAATTAATTGACATTCTGACCGATATTTTTCTTTAATTATAGGTTGTAGCCAAAACCGTTTTAAAATTAGTGCAAACTGTATAATTTATTTACAAACGACACGATAGTACAACAGGTAGTAATAGCGACTACACCGATATTATCGTTACTGTCGAAGTAGACGACATGACATTATTGGTATAATATGGGAAAACCCTCTTTCGAAATAAATCTACTGCATGCTAATTAATTTGGTTTGAGGTGTAGCTTTTTCGAATTAAATGATTCCTTTTCAGAAATATGAAAAACCAAATTAAGTAAATTTAAATATTGTATTGATTCTCCTATAACACCACGGGGGAGTGTCATGGTGTCTAAGATGAAATTTGACCAATCTGTAGCTGTGACTTTTTTAATTCTATAATGATCTTGCAATAAATTCTTTGCATATCCTTCGATTTGATTGAGGAAGGCCATGTTCTAACGGATTTATAGCTTTTGCAGGAATTCTCTAATTTAAATTAAGCTATTGACGATCGCAAATTAAACTTTTCTCAATCAGCATTAAACGAAAACTGACCTGTTTTTAGGAAAATAGTTAAACTCGATTGGACAAAATTTAACTATGACTTAAAAAAGTTCATTTCAATTTCAAGTATATTTGTTTAATTTAAATTGGCGAAGAAAGGGTTATTTTAATTTATAAAAGTAGTTTAATTTATTTGTCAGAAAAAATTAACACGTTAATCGCCACCATAATCGAACTTACTCAAGCAAGGTTTTGCTCCTGTGGCACTATTCTGGTTTTCCCGGCTAATTGGGAATTGGGAAATGATTTATTGTGACTTGTATTAGTGTATTTTGGTATCATTTTTGTTCAAAGCATACTGTGGTGATTGGCATTTTATTCCAATTTTGGGAAAAAATTATTTCATTTCAAAGCAATTTTGTTGTTTATTTCCTCTAAAAATTTTTTTGGGAATCACATAGTAGGCAGTAGTCTGAAAATGGAATTATTTTTTCCCAAAATTTGAACAAAATACCAATCGCCACAGTGTGCTTTGAAAAAAATGATACCAAAATACATTGAAACAAGTCACAATAAATAATTTCCCAATTCCCCGGGAAAACCAGAATAGTGCCACTGGTAGGCTAAGCTTTTGAAAGATACAGCAAATTTATCGTTTGCGTCGGAAATCAGTGACTATCGTGGCCTTCTACTAAATCCCGTATGTCAACATATAAGTATGTAAGACACATATGACTGACATGGCGATTAACGTGTTAAAGAGTAAAGGTTCTCATTGGAAAAATTAATTTAATTTAATCTGCTGAAGAAGAAAACTTTTATGATTTTGTGCTGCTTAGATAAAGTCATTCACACGCGAAACAATTCCTAGACGATATCGTACATTTTGGATCACCAAATTCGATACCTTTCCGCCATCTATTCGATAGCGAAAAAATACCGCCAGCAAAATAATATGGGCATGTACAGTTTTGCGATTGTGGTGGCTTTTAGCAGTATTTGCCTTGAAACTCAAACCAAAACTAACCTCAGTAATGTTATTCACACAGGGAAATTTCGATTCAGATTTCTTTATATGAGTGCGTTTACAATATTTTCGATAGAGGAATTGATATTAAAAATGTTGAAGCGGGTTGAAGACAACATATAGGAGTATTTTGAGATTCGCTGAAAAATGATTAGGGCTCAAGGTAGTGTTATGGTTCAGGTATAATCCGTTATACAATTTTTTATGAGCACCATCCATACATTTAGTATACTCATTCAGAATACTCGATCTATAAGCAGTGCAAAACCGTGTAATATTTCTTGCTCCGTATTAACTGATATTAAGTAAGATAGAAAAAAGGAAATGTCTATCCTTTTATCGTATAATTTTAAGTTGGTCACATGAGTTTCCCAATTAAGATTGGAGTCCAAATGGATATCAAGATATTTAAACATGTTAACTACCTCTGTTTTAAAACACTCAGTTTGGCACTTATTGATAGAGCATTTAGTCATATTTTGATATGATACTAGGTAACTAGGCAAAATTTGGATAGCACAAATTTTAAAAAACATAACTTTAGTATTTTCACTCAGAATTAAACAATGCTTATTGAACCATAAATGTAATACCTTACGATCTTTATTAATCATTGAGACTACTTCAGACGGAGATTCAGCAACATAAGCTAGAGCTAAGTCGTCAGCAAACCCAGTGATATTACCGTACAGTTTCAATCTAAAGATAGAATTGGTATAAATTAAAAACAACAAAGAGCCCAACACAGAACCTTGCGGTACACCAACGTTCAAGGTTCTAGTGTCACTAAACGTTCCATTTATGTTGACTCTCAACATTGTTTTTCAGATAAGAAGCAAACTATTTGTACACTTCTAAACCCAATGTCACCATTTTTGAATATCGGAATTATCGTAGCCGATTTGTCACAGGTACAATTCCCTGGATGAAAGAAAGATTGAAAATATGGACAATGGCGGGACAAACAAATTTAGAAATCACTTTCAAAATGAAATTACTCAATCCATCATTATCAAGTGCCTGTTTTGGTTCCAACGATGCAATAATGGACAAATTTCAAAATTAGAAACAGGCGTCATAAAAAATGTTCCTGGATTACTATCGTACGGGAGATCATAGTTAACTAGCATGACATTCGTAATGGGTAGAATGATGAATTATGGGCCCTTTGCTAACGATTGTGGTTAGTTGTTGAACATTTAACAAGCGAGTTGGTTCCGAAGACCGGGTATGTTGCAATTTGCAAATACACACAGTTTTGAAAAGCTTACCAGTGCCCTGTAATTTTTTGTCCTCAATAAATAAATGGTTGGATTTAGCCGTTAAACCTCGATTGATGTATATCCGTGCTGCTGAATTAATACCAATATCATTGAGTGATAATGTAACATACCTTTGGTTTTATATAAATTGAAGAATTCGATTGTTGACAGGCAAATTTTACGATGATAGGTGGTGCACCACTTAATGATGATTTTTTAGGTTTAATGTGAACAGCCGAAAAGTGGTGATTATATCACCATTGAAGTTGAGCGCATTTCCAATCCGTTTGACAATGTCAGGGACAATCTCGGGATTATTAGATGGAATATGTGAGACAGTTACATCACATAATCGTTGCGCGATCTGACGGTTGTCAATTTTTTCACTGTTGTTCAATGTTTATTGTGTTACCAATAGATTTAGCGTTATCAAACGTCATAATGTAGTGTTATGTTTAGCGCTATACAATGTTAAGTATGTAAATACTATGTAAGCACTATTTTCACTAATCACAAACTAAATATACCGCAAATATTCAGTGAAACTAATTGACAAGCAACGCGTCCATAAAATCACTTGTACATAAACAATTCAAATTAATGTTTACAGGCGTCTTGTATGCGCCACAAAATTATTAATGAATAAAAAAAACGCCGTAATATTAAAATTGGAATGCACCGGCACGTACATTAAATTAAGATTTAATTAATCCTTTTGGCACTTAAAAAAGTCAATACCTTAAAAAAACACACACACTGCACAATATAGAGTAACTCTAGAGGCAATTATAATTAATAACCAACAATTAGAATTGGTTTAATTTAACCTAATATTTTTTTGGGTTAATGTTATTCTTGCGAGTATTTATTCGATGCAATTGTTGTTGTAAATTTGTCAAGGAAATACGCCTAATTATACAAATTATTTATGCCGAATTCGATTGAAGGAAAATTTGCACTCGAAGTGTAAAAAGAGTACTCGATTGGCTGTCAAACTGTCTCATTGAAGAAAAAAAATGCGTTAAGGGTAAAAATTGTTTGTACTAGTTTTGCACTAGTGCAATTTTTGCTACTCTAGCTTTTTTGGTCGAGTAACCCCTCTTTTTACACACACCAACAAATATGACAATGACATTTTGTGTAATGACATTTTGATTTATGACGATTAATGACATTTCGATTTGTCGTAATGACATTTTGATTTTAGGCGGCATTTTGATTTATGTCATTTTGTGATTTGTCGTGGACTTTTTGATTTTAGGCGGCATTTTGAATTTGGTTCATAATTAGTTCATTATAAAAGAATAAAAAATTGTTATATAATAATTAATTTGTCAAAATGTTCAGTTTTATTAAATTTTTATTATTATTATTATTGTTATGTTTATTTTGACACAACACACGAACACATGCAAACAATAGTGCAAATAATATTTTCATTCGATTGACGGTTAAAAAATAGGGTACTCTGTCGAGTGTATTCGAATGAGGGGAAAAAATCAATCGATTTCGACAATTCTAATGTGTAACAAGTATCTCAGAGATTTAACGTCAAACATCCAAATGGGTTAAAATTTATAATCTTAAAACTAATCATTTGTATGCATACCTATGTAAGTATATATCTAAACGCAAATACATATTTTTTACATCACCTTTCTTAGGAATTAATTTATTTGTAAACTAATTCTACATTTTTCAGTAATCATTCTGATAATATATGTACATACGTACTAATTTTTGTCATCGGCGACAGAAACCCGTCTGATAAATTTATTGAATTTGTTTCAAATTCGCCATAAATTTATCAATCAAGGCTTACTTGAAATCACGAAACACAGTGAATAACAATGATACTTTTATCAGTTTTCATTATCATCAACTGAAAATTTACGAAATGTGGGCTGAACGAATATTGAGCAATACCCTCCAGTTTCAAAATGTTCTTAAACCGCCGATAACATCTTCAGATACTCAAAGTTGTAGCAGCTTCAGCATTATTGTTAACAAATTTAAAAGAGCAGGCAACTAGTATTGGCCAAAGGCGTTATAACTTCTAAAAGAAAAAATAGCCATTAGAAGAAATGAAGATGTTGTTCGTTAATAAAATTTATCCAAGATCCAGAGTTGGGGATAAAGGAAATTATGGATGATGCATTTGGAATGAGCTCAAAATCCGAAAGGTCTTTATGTGGTAGGACCATTGGAAACAAATAAAGAAATAGAATTGAGTCAAAAGGAGGCCTGAACATATATATACAGAATTAATCTAAACTATGGGACTGTCATTGTACCCATAAACCTGGCACAAGGAAAGTAAGGAACTAAGTTTAAGCCAAAAATGATAATGACCCAGTATAGTATCAATCGGGCATCCACGGAAAACGAGTAGAATTTTCCATTAGCGGGTGTATTTCGAATGACAATTAATTCGTATTTGGGGGCATTCTGCTCCGCCAACTGTAGGTAATATGTAGAATAAAATCAACGCCGATAGTATTTTATTTTTTGCGCCGGTCATGTTTGGGAGTGGGATTCAATATAGACCATATACATTAAAACGCGAATTACGTATGAAAAATGTTTAGCATTCTTCACATATAAATGATATTTCCATATAAAGTGATTTTCTGCATTCGCGTTTGTATGCAGAAAAATAAACTTGTCATCATTTAGCCAATAATATTGTATACACAAATAAAATAAAAAACAAATTAAAAATAATTTCGTTAGTTTAACTCTTTTCCGTGAAGATTTTTGACAATTTTTGTATTCTTTCGGAGAAATTTGTAAATTGCCCCTTCTTTGTCCCCCGGCAAGGGGAAGCAGCGCCCGACATAAAATAGTAAACATTTTATTCAGGCTTCTAGTAACTTACAATGTATAATATAGCTGCAAAATTTGAAATATGTAGGATATTTTTCTATTTTTTATGAATGTTTTAATCGGGCAAATTTATAATTCCAAATTTGAATTTTATCGACATGCAGAATTGAAAATTAAAAATATCTTTAAACAAAATAACGGGAAACTAACTATAAAAGATTTACATTTTAATATTGTTTGTTAACAAAGTTAATAATAAACACTTAACAAACAGCATTGGACAAAACATTCTATTTAGGTAACCTAGTTATCTGTTTTTGAAACATATTTAGCAGAAATTTCGTAACCTCTCAATAGAGTATTTAATTTCATTTCGACTGATTTTAATTGTTTTTCAAAATCAATTTTTTTTTAGCATCAAATAACTGTGATACATAGAAAGTTATACATTATAATTATTTACAAAATACAAAAGTAGTAAAACAAAATTAATTTTAAGTTTGACGCATAATAAAATAATGATAATAGCTTATTGTGTGTTCATTGGTTACAAAACGAAACAAAGATTATTTGTAAATTATGAGCTGCCCTAGGAAGTAGGCCCTATTAGAGAGGAGAAAGGAGAATTATTTTTCTCGCGCCCACAATACCATTAGGGTCCCCAAATTGTATGAATTAGCCGAAATTTTAATATTAGCGTATTATTAATACAATTTTTAACTAATACCGGGGCAAATACTCGATCGTTTGGCAAGCGAGCAATTTTATATGAAAGAAACAAAATATTTGAGAATCAAAAAAATTGAGGAAAAAATAAAAATTTATAATTTGCTTGATAAATAATCGAGTAGTCATATTTCTCGACTTGCGAATAGCGGTTTGCTAGATTATCGAGTATTTATTTTTTTTTTTTTATTAATTTTTTAAATTGGGTGCAGAGCGGACTTATTAACGGTCCTAGCTCCTTGTAACTGTCAGAGCTTCTGCACCCAATACGCGATCCTGCAAATAAAGATTAATAGCTACCTTAAATTTATTCATTTTATATTCCTTCGGAAATTTGAAATGTATTAGCAAATTCCACTTTTTTGATTTTCGGTATATAAATTCGCGCTTGATTTCTTCAGTTCGAGGTTTCAGAAGCTTCACCGTAAACCTATGTGCATTGGTTGTTCCTCTTGTTACTCGTGTTGTTGTAACGAATGGTTGTATTTTCTCCGATAGTTCTGCAGAACATTTACCATGTAAGCATCTGTAGAAGACGCAGAGTTCCGCAACATCTCTGCGATGCTGTAAGCTGTCTAGTTCTTGAGTAAGTCTGGGATTCCGTATTATTCTGATAGCGCGACGTTGAACCCTGTCCAATAAGTGGAGGATGGTACCAGACGCACCTCCCCAAACTTGACAGCAATACTCTATACATGGTCGGATGAAGGTTTTATATATCTGGAGAACTTGATGCGATTTGAAAAACCTTCTGCATCGATTCAGGAACCCGAGTTTTTTTGAAGCTGATTTAGCCAATGCAACAATGTGTTCATTCCATTTGAGTTTGTTACTTATTTGAACACCAAGCAGTCGAATTGAGTCGCAACCCACAAGGATATGGTTTTTTACCACAAATGGGTAATCGTTGCAACTTTTTTTACGTGAGAATGTGCAGATTTGTGTCTTTTTTCGTTAAATTGTACTAAGTTGTTGTCACCCCACTCAAATATTGTACTTAAATCGGAATTGAGAGAAGTTACGACTTCTGCCCGTTTATTATTGAGATCTTCAAGGCTAGGCTCCACATCGAATGAAATAGAAGAATGTAATGTGGCATCATCCGCAAAGCTATGGATAGGGTTTACAGTGCTATCCAGCAAATCGTTGATGTACAGCAAAAACAGGGTCGGTGACAAAGGTGATCCCTGAGGGACTCCGGCATTTGGGGAGTGCGTCGATGATGATCTCCCATTAAGCACGACGCTGATTTTTCGGTCATTGAGATAGCTTTTAATCCACCTGGTGGTCATCGAGTCCAGCCCGTATGCCACAAGTTTACAAATAAGATTCTCATGCCATACCTTATCAAAAGCCTTGGATATATCCAAGGCGATTGCAAAGGCCTCTCCGTGGTGTTCTAGGGCGAGATTCCATTTGTTCGTGACATACGTCAGGAGATCGGTCGTGGATCGGCTTTCACGAAAGCCGTATTGTCTATCCGAAATTAGTTTGCTAATTTCAAGATATTTAACTATATGTTGATTGACGCATTTCTCAAAGACCTTAGCGATGGCTGACACAATTGATATTGGCCGGTAGCTTGAAGGGTCAGTTTTGTCACAACCCCGTTTCAGCACGGGTTGCACCATTGCATTCTTCCAGGCGTTCAGGTAGTCACCTTGCTTATATGAAAGTAGGACAATTTTAGATAATATTGGAGCCAATTCACTGGCAAACTCCTTCAATATTCGAACTGGAATTCCATCAGGTCCGGTGGCCTTGTTTGCAATCATTGACTTTAGATTAGTAAGGACAATTTCCTCCGAGATGACGACGGGGTTCATTTTAGAACCACAATATGGAATTAATGGAGGTCCAATTCCATCTGGGACAACTAATGTCGAGTTCGATTTGAAGACGGTCGCGAATAAGTCGGCTTGTAAATATGGATCCACCACCAAGGCGCCGTCAGCACGTTTCAATGCTGAAACAGATGTTTTCGAAATATTTGCAACCGATGCGACCATGTGGTAAAAGTTGCATGTGGTAAAAGTTGCCCATCATTTGAAAATATAGCTCAATTTTATTTGCGCGGAACTCTTTACAGTGTAGCAACCTGTACAAAGGAGGTACTTGATATTTATTATATAAATTCGAAGCGAAGATAGTACTTACAATTCTGATAAACTAATTGCTGGAAAGAGGAAATATTAGTGAAAAATTGATGGAGTGAAAATTATTAATATTTTGATTATTTCCCATGGATCATACCAATTGATGTTCCCTCAGATTTGGTTCTGTTAAACATTTTGTGGTAACAAGGCAAAACGTAATAATTCGTTTTTCTGACTTTTTCAGGAAAACGTTTTTAAAATTAAGAGTTATTCCAAATCAGTGGTTCCCAACCGCCGGTCCGCGAAAAAATTACAACGGTCCGTAAAACTATTTCCTAATCCTTTAGTGGAACACCAAGCCAATAAAATGACATATGAAGAAGAATTACAGCTCATTGAACTCAGTTTAGATTTAATTTTAAAATCGTTATTCGCAAAAATGAGGTTAGCTCAGTTTTTGATACAAATAAAGGAAGTATTATTCCAAAAGGCTGCAAAATCAATAATCCATTTGCATCGACATATTTATGTGAATCGGCATTTTCTGCTATGTTATATTTTTTGGTATGTAACTACATATGTATTGTACATATATAGAATTGAAATACAAAAGTATGAAATTTTACATAAACGTGAAATTCACCGGTCCGCGGTCAAGTTTTGCTTTTTTAAATGATTATTACGGTTGTTTGTAGTTGCTTGATTATTACAAAAAATTGATATGATATGAATTCGAATATGGAGATTTCAAATTTGAAGTATAACGTATAATATGGAATAACTCGAGTTATCACGTTTTGCCTTGTTACCACAGAATAAGTTTGTGCCCTGACGCTTTTTTGAGCTGTCTTTAGTTTTGAAAAAAATAAATTCGCCTGATAAAATCCAATTTTTTTTGTGATTTATTCACCAGGTTTCTGCTTACCAGAAATTGAATTTTATGTAAATATGAGCGGTAAGCTGTTTAAGAAGGCGACGAAAAAGTGTTCTATTACGTATTGCTCTATGAAGCGCTCTGCATTAATCCACGTTTTTTTATTTATTTGAAAATTTACTGTTGACCATATGCCAGTGATATTCATTAAGTCGATGGCGACCGACTGATCTTTTAATGATATTTTATCGATCTTAAGGCGGATTCAGTGTTGCGTTCTTTCCAGGGATTCGGAGCGATTTCAGAAAGTACTCCGCACCAATCAATATTTTATCCGCTTCATTATGCTCCGACTAAAATCGCTCCTCTTAAAATAGAGTTTCGCTCTGCTTCGCTCCGACATAGTAAAAAATAGATTTACGCAAATAATCAATATATTTATTAAATTAAAATATTAATTATTAAATAAATTGAAACTTAAAAAATAACAATAAATAAAAAAAAAATTAACGTTAACTACCTTAAATACAATGGTTTTTAATAAAAAAAAATATAATAAAACTATAAAGCTTTCAATTTCAATATACATATAAAACAATTATAAATATTTTATAAAAAAGGCTGTACTATATAAAAATGTCCGTCTAATGTCGGTCTTCAAAATTATAGTTCAATTTTATAAGCAAAATATCTTGCAATTTTTTGTCTGATAAGCGACACCGTAAATGGGAAAGTACATATTTTAGAACTAAGAAATTTCGCTCGACACTTACTTGAGTCGCTGGTACGACCAAAATGATTTGGGACAGTTCGTACAATACTTCCATCTCATTTTTTCCCCTCCCAATATTTTAAAACATCCATATTTGCTGCCAATCTCTAAATCATTCTGCTTAGAGTTAGAACTAGATTTAGAACAGACTGAAGATTCTGCTATTTCTTGATTTGGGATAACCGACTTTTGTTCTTTTTTCTTTCTCAAAGCATTGTGTGTGTCCAGTAACCGTTTTCGGACTGACATTACATTTTATTCAGATAATAGCAATTTGAATCTTGGGTCTAGATATATACCGGCATTAACCGCGTCATTATCTAGCAGAGCTTTCTCTCTTTTCTCTAGAGCTTCATAAAGTTGTTTAGAAATAGGCTGTTACATTTTCATACGTTTAGCTTTGTTTCGAGCCACAATGCAAAAAATCTTCAATTATCAATTGCCCCTGCTGTAGTTTAATTGTGGCAACTTTTATTGGGGTAAATACTTCCACGAAATTTTTAATAAATATCCAGACACTTTCTGAAGTTTTTAGAAAACTAAAAGTATTTCCCATTCAAGTTGCATAGTGTAGGCCACACACCAAATAGATTTAATAATATTTGAGTTATTTGGAATTGCTGAAATTAAAAAGATCCAAATCATCATCATTTGTATCCGCATACTCCTCATTGACTACATTTTCTGCCCAATTTTCATTTTCAATGCAAATATCTTCGTCATATTCATGATCACTTTGATTTTGTTGAGTTTCATTTTCTTCTTGATCAATATGTGTAGGCAATAATTCGATACATTTGATCATGTTGCCTCCATTATCAGAGGTAACCGAGTATATTTGATTCATGTTAATTGAAAATTCTTTTAACACTTTTATTAAAATATCTTTGATGTAAGTCGAAGTATGAGACTCTGTTAATTCCCTCATAGCAATTTTCCTGAGGCATAATTAATTTTTTTTTAAAAACTGAATATTTACACCCAGTATACTTCGGTCCAAACGAGTTGCCGCATCAATTTTAACGCAAATCATTCGATTGTGTACCTCATTTATAATTTTTTGTCGAACTTCGTCGACTACAACTGAAATTTTTTTTTTTGTATATTTTCAGAAGTTACAGATCCTTTCTTATTAAAAGCTTTCATTAAAGGATCTACCATTTTGTGAAAGCCACTATCTTAGAGCAACAAAAATGGTCTCCCATTTTTAGTAACAAGCTCTACACAAGCATTTCGAAGTTGTGTTTCATTTAGTGAAATTGTGATAGTGTTTTTTGCACATTTAAAAAATTTTCCAATTAATTTGACGAAGAACAGTTTTTGTCATCCAGTTTCCTTTCCTCTTTTGATTTTGAACGATATTGAATTCTTCTAGGTGAATTCTTAGCATATGCCGCTCAATATTGAAAGCGTTATTATTTCTTTTAGCTAAAACTTGTTGGCAATCATTTATTGTACAATGAAATATGTCCTTTATTTTATCGTATTTCAAATATTCACGAACTGGATTTTGCGTTTTTCCCATTATGTTCTAAAAATTAAATTTGTTTCTTTTAATTCTAAATTAGAAATAAATTATGATTTTCTAATTTCTTACGGTAGTTGTTGAATATATGAAGCTGAATTTATTTAGTTTTAAAATGGGTACATGGTACATTTATTTAATTTTCTTTTTAAGATAATGACAATACTGACAACAGCACCGTTCAAATTTCCAATGAAAAAAATTAAAATGACAAGTTTGTCGAGTAATGGCGGGATTACCCAAGCAACCAAAACTTGCAATGACAAAAATTTGTAGAAAAATGGTAGCGATATTTTCTGAAAAAGAAAATTAATTCGAATTATTTTGAATTAATTTTTCGACTGAAACTGTGACGGTAAAGAATTGAATTACTAGTTGTAGAGTACACATTTAGTCAAAAAATGATTAAATGATTGTCAACAATTTAAAACATTAACATAAATGCCAATTTATACATGGCGTATTATAAAAAAATCAATGTTTTGGGACCTGACAAATTTTAGTTGTTTGAGCTATTAGGCATCACGGTGCCTTGGTGTAATATTTTTATTTGCTTGTAGCTATTGATAGTTTTGTGTATGACATACATTTGTTTACTAATAAATGTGCGGAACCAAGTAAAAATGTGATAATGTGCTCTGGATACATTTTTATTCGCTCTTGCTCAGCTCCATCTCTGGGCAAGATCATGTCAAATTTTGCCGCTCCACTCCGCTCTCGCTTCCAACTCCGCTCCCGCTCCGAATCCCTGGTTCTTTTCTGATAATTTTTTTGAATCAAATCAAAGGAACCAGAATGAAAAATAACGTCATTTTTAACCAATGAAATTGGTTTAACCAAATTTTAGAAGGAAGGAAGGAATGAAAGAATCCGTAAACAAACAAAAAGTTGTTTACGAATTTTATGCTTGTTATGTCAACGTCTGTTACTTTAATTCAATATATCGATATTCATTTTTAAAGTTGATACTTAACTCATAATTTAAGATACATCAAAGTTATTAATTTTGGTAAAAAATATAGTAATTTAAATTGTACTAGACTACTGCTGACGTACAGTAAATAAAACACAGTTGTTACTATGAGTAAACAATTCAAATAGGTTCAATTGGTGTGCTATTGAAGTAACTAAGTAATAATATTAGTGTTCTGTCTTCGCAATTTAACATACAATAGCATAAAGTAAATTAGGAGAAAAAAATATAAGTCTATTCGAATCTTCGAGCGACACTTTTCCCACAAATCCTCCGTTATACGTCACCAAACCAACCATTTATATTTTACACAAATTTTCCGTTATTTTGAGCAGGCAGCCCTTAAAAGTTGGCACGAGTTTTCTTAAATTTGGAGACCCGTTTCCCAATATCTCAATTGGTCATGAACTCATAACAATATAAATTCTCTAAACCCATGCCGCCAAATCACAAACTCACAAATAATGTTAGATTATTTGGAATTGAGAGGTGTTGAACAGCAATCAAAATCGCATTCGCCATTTTCATATTCGACCTTTAAGAATTAGATCTGGTTATACTAAACATCTCTGGTGTACAACCCCTCCCGCTCCCCTTCATAAATATTACATTTTCTATATCTCCTATCGCCTTTTTAACCTCCTCCGCCCTGCAATAGCGTGATATAGTTTAAGGGCGTCCCAGAGAATTTGGTATTTTTATTTATATACGACCCTTAATTCCAAGAGGATTTTGTTAGTCAGAAATAATACCTTAACTGTGGGTTTCCACTTGGGATGCCTTTGCGAATAATCGCAATCTGTTTTAAATTTTTTCACACGGATAGTATACATTGCAAAAAAATACATATCGGTATATAAATTTGTCTACGCAACCATAGACAAATTTACAATACGATTTGCAATCAAAAGTAGTCATGCCTACATCTTTTTCCATTGCAAATTTTGCATTTACAAAAAAAAAAATAAAAATTTCCCTTATTTTGTTTAGGAACATTTTCAATCCTGCGATAAACAAAGCAAGCTGAAATATTTTTCCTATGTGAATACTTTGTTTTTATTATGATTTTTTATTGACGTCTAGAAATGTCTAAATTGGCAAAATTATTTGGTAATACAAATACAAAATTGTTCTAACACAGTGACATGAAACAAAAAATTTCCCTTTGCGAATATTCGCAAAGCATCCAAGTGGAAACTATAGGTAAGGCGATTTTATTAAAGCAATTCACAAATAACGTATCGATCAACATGTCGTTGAAATTTCAATCAATGAAATGTCTTAAAATGCCAATACAACATCAGAGAAAAAAATTATATTTAAAAGCTTACTAGATATAATTATTTTTAAATGTTGACGATGTTAATATAACGCCAACAAAGTATTTTAGATAAATTTAGAACGATTATTGGAATTTGGAAGGTGTATTAAGGCGATGATTCATGTACAAATTTTGTCTGACAGACATAAATAATAATCGCTCTGATTGGTCGAAGGTCGGTCTTATTTTTTATCTTACAACATAAATTAAAAATTGAACATTGCTCAATTTTGTATAAAATAAATACAAAACCTTAAAAACTTTGACAGCAGTGAGAACAAAATAATACAAAAGACCGATATTTATTACATATATGCTTTATGTTAATTTTCGAATTAGACATTATTCAGTACCACTAAAATGTATGTCGTCGTCCTAACTGTGAATTAACGTATCTGACCTTTTTTCAAAACCTCATCTCTGATACAAAATGGTTCATCGAGCGAAACTCTGTCTGAATTTTTGCACCTGCGTTGATTCACCAGTTGGACGAAGATGTCTCCTAAGAGTCAATTAACGTTAATGCGGAAATTCGGCTTCAGTTTCTCAAGATGCATTTTTTGGTTTCAGAGATGAGATTTTGAAAAAAATATCAGATACGTTATTTCACAGTTAGGACGACGATGTGATGTTTATTCAAATCAATATGATTCACATTTCAAAAAGAACAAAAATAAAACACTTTTTAGGTTATGCTTTATTAAAATGTCAAAAAATATCCATACGACAAAATTTTATACAATGTATCGCCTTAAAATGAATTTCGTTTTTATCGTATAAGATAAAGAAATATTAACCAATCAGAGCGATTATTATTTATGTCTATCAGACAAAATTTGTGCATGAATCATCGCCTTATCTCCGAAAAGTTTCATATTACCTCGGAAAACAGTTCAACAATTTTTGTTACTGTTTTTTTGTTAAAATGAACCCCATGCAATGCTTCAATTGACTTCAAATATTGCAACCAGCTACATGATGAATTGTCACATTTTTCATCAACATAAAAAAAAATCGTCGGTTCCATTTTTGAAAAAATCTGTTTAGCAGTTTTCTCTTCCACTACAACCCCTTATATTCTCGACTCGAATAGACCCAAAATTTATCACAAAATTCTTATTACTAAAATCTATCTTTTTACAAAATTTCGACCAAACTATCAATATTTGTGAGAATGGGAGGCAAAACAAAAATAATAAAAATGTCTGATTGGAAGGATTGAAGGACGGGCACGACATTTTTCTAATCAATGTTTTTGAGTCAAGAAATTGCGAACATCTGGACAATATTTTTTCCGCGATTACAATACATACTCAAGAGGGAAAAGTGAAAATTGCAAATTTAGAATTTTAATAATTTTTTACAGTAAAGTATTTTGTTTTCATTTTAATGTGTTTGTTGAACAACTAAATCTATTAAATTGTTGACTTTATTTTTTTTTGTTTTTATGAGTAATACAGGTGGCCTTCTCGCATATACTCAATTAATCTTGAAACTACGCCCCAAATAATTTCCTAATCTTTTTTAATAATCGCAGCTGCTTGAGTAATCTGTAGTTGTTATTAAGTAACCGATGATTGATATAGAGTTTACATTTCGTAAGATTCAAGATCAGGCCATACAGTGTTTTGATGTAAATCGGGCCATGTTCGCAGACTATACATTCATAAACTTTATTTTAGCCAAATTTATTTTAAACCTTACAATGATTTGAAAGATAAATATAACGCTATTAAATTACTTGTAAATAAAATATCATAAAGTTCTTATTTGTAGAAATTCGAAATGTTTTTAAAGACATCACCCAATTCTTTTAATTCGAAGCTTTATTTTACCGTTTGCTGAACTGAATATAGTTTGAAGAATTTTGTTTTCATCTGTTAGTTTTTATGAGTAATGCTGTGGTCGATCTTTTTTGGCTACATTAACGACTTTTCTAAATATTGTATTTGGTAAGTTCATATCAGTCATTCATAGATGGCACTAGGTAAAGCGCCCAAATTTTCATTTTCTAAATTGTAGCTTTTCGAATGTTACTGAACGGCCCCTATCAGGTGTAGCAACATGTTGGTATTGAAAATTTATTGGAGGGATTAATGGCATTCGATTTATCACGTTGCCATGAATTTTTCGATAAATCGAAGGTATTCAGAAAACAACATGTTTATTTTACTCAACATGTTGCCAACAAAGCACGAAATAATTTTGGAGTTTAAATAACAAGCAAAGCGGCAAAACCAGGTGCCTCTTGTCATTGTGTGAACCTAAATCAACTAAAAGCAGATTCAATTAGCTTCTCATTAATAGAAATCCATTTTGCTTGCCATTGATGAACTTCGTCTTTGAAGAAGGTACAACTTACTAACTAATATGTGTATTTAATATGTTTATGATTTACTAGCAACGACCAAGTCACAACACGTGTATTTACTTACGTTCATTCTGATAAAACTCCTACGCTAAAGGTATTTAAGAAAATTTAATTATGTATTTGTAAATATTATCCAAGTACTTTCTAAAACGGTATTATTTTTAAAGGTATCTTTCATCAAACCCACACACAGAGAAACACAGAAGATAATGAATTTGAAAATTTATCCTTGATTGTTTCTCACTTCTGACATTACCAAGAAATGTTTTTTGACTTATTAGGTTTCATTTTAGAGAACATTTTCTTTGGAAGTTTGCGTCAAGATAACAATATTGGGCGGATGAGGTGGGCTATATATATTTAGTTACTAAATTACAAAATATTTTAAATTAATTGGCAACAGTAATGCAACAAATTACCTTAAATATTTTGAAGAACTTTTTTGTTTTAATTGGTTTCTTTTTCTGCGATTATTAGATGTAAAAAATGGAAAAGGTCCATCTTTAATCACGAAAAAATGTGCTATTACATTTTCAAATTTCTCGACTAAGTAGTGGAACTATTTCGGGGAATTTCGTCTTAAGAATTGATTTATTGTGACTTTTTATATTATATTTTGTGGAAAGTTTACTGAGGCTATTGGTATTTTTACAGAGGTACGGAAATAATAATTCCATTTTAATGCTATTACCTACTATCTAATTACCAGTAAAATTTTTAGGGAAACATATGTAACAAAATTGCTAAGGAAGTGAACTTGACTACGGTTCCTTCCCGCACTGAAGAATTTTCAGTATTTAATGTAACGATATGAATAAGTTTACATATATTTTCCAAATTGTAATATGTGATCTTTTATTACTGAAGTGGCACTCAAGTTGCTTTTCATTACAAGTCACATTCGAATTTGAAGGAAATTTTAGTCCGGCGTTTTTATGTAGAACTAAGACTTTTCTTAGTCTAGGGTTGTTATATAAATGGCTTACTACATACCGATATACAAATTTGTTTTTTTATAAGAGAGTTGAAAATGATTCTTTCGCCAGTGATTTTTTGTTTAAAATAAGGCAGAAAAGGATATCTTGCATGAAATCGTGTTAATCGTGCAACACGATTTCCAAATTCCGTCGATTTGAAAAACTATTCCATGATATTTCATAATATTTTGGTCACTTACATGTAAACAATAGTATTTTAAATTAATCTGTACTTCAGGAGAACTGAGTGATTTGTTTTTTGATTCACGATTTTATGATCCAAAAATAAAATTTTACTGAATATGAAGAAATCATGTCGAAAATTGAATTTTCGCGCCAAATTTATGTTATTTGCTAGTTATCGGTTGTAGAAAAAATATTGTACGTTACCCAAAATTAACTTTACTGAATTTGTAAGAGTGGGGCAAGGGAATTAAATTCGGGAAATTTGAAATCTGAGGTTCCGCTATTTACTTCACTACATATCGGATTCTTATGTTTAGCCGTTTAATGTTATTTTTTGACAAGTTTTATTCCACTTGTTCTGCGAATATAAATCGGAAATTTAATCCCACTTGTTGTCGCTCTTTCTGTAAATTGATTAATTGTTCAATAAAATACTTCTTTCCACGGTTGGGCGAGTAAATTACACTGTGTATTTTTTGTTTCACATACAACGGTTTTAAAATAGTAGGAAAACAACCACCCCAGCAAGGTAAACCGTATTCAATTTTAACCATTAACAGCGCATGATAAGTCATTTTCAGCACGGAAACGGGATACATGTAGCGAAGAAAGTAAACAATTCTGGATGCGGACGCAAGATAATGTTTTAGATTAGTGTCGTGAGTTTTCCACTTTAGGTTAGAGTCCAGATGAATTCCAAGATACTTAAATGAGTTTACCAATTCAATATTCAAACAATCAGTATGACAATTAGTGGGGGAACATTTAGAAACACTGTGATATGTAACTTGATTGTTATTATGTGGAGCTATTATTCCAGAAATTCTGAAATACAGAAACTTGCATAATTTCATCTCACTTCAGAATTCGATATATCATCAGAAAATTCGAATTTTGAGATGATGTATCGAATTCTGAAGTTATGATAAATTCTGATAAGACCATTCGAATTTTGACAAAACATGTCAAATTTTGAACGAATATGTCGAATACGGAAAAAGTTAAAATATTGACGTAACATATAAAATTTGACTTGTGGTATCGAATTCTTACGTCATATGTAGAATTCTAAAACCAAAAATTGAAATTTTGATAAAACCTATCGGATTCTGACATAACATATCGAATTTTGAGTCGATTTACGGAATTATGAAGGCTTCACAATGACATAACAAATTCGATGTATTGAATTTAAACATAAATAACGGAAATTCTGGCTTGACATATCGAATTCTGTCTTCATTTATCTAATTTTGACGTAAGATATATAATTCTGACATTATAAATTCTGATATGTCTTATCGAATTTTAACTTCGTATGTAGAATTCTGTATATAGAATTCTGTCGCCAAAAATTCAAATTCTGATTTCAGACATATCGAATTTAGACAGCATTAACTCTAATTTTGATAGGACAATTCGAGGTCTGGCTTGATATGTCAAATTCTGACATGATATACAGAACTACACACTATATCAGAACACGATATATCGGATTATGATATGATTTATCAAGTTTTGGCATGATATATCGAACTCTGACATCATAAATTCAAATCCCGACTTTACATATTAAACTATGAAAATTTTAACATCATAAATTTAAATTTTAAGACGGCCGAATTCTGGCTTGATATCATGATATATATATATATATATATATATATATATATATATATATATATATATATATATATATATATGTATATATATATATATATATATAGGATTTTGCAAACAATTAATTTAAAAAAAAAAATCGCAACAAATAATATATTTTATTTTTGGATGATCTTTATTTATCGATACTCATACCATCAACAATACAACTTTTCTTAAACAGTACAACAAAAAACACAGTGTTACATATATCGACGTTTTAATGTTTTGTGAAATTACTACAGAGCACAGGGTGGTCCTACAAAATCGGCCCTCCTGCATCTTCGTCGTCCCGACGAATAAGTTCTTCAGCAATGCCGTCTTTGAATTTGGATCATACTTCTACTTTTTACGATCACACGTCTCTTCGGGCTACTCTTCTACGTCGTCGTTGCAGCTCTTCGTCTTTACAATTGCATTAAACAAGAAACACAAAAAATCTTTTAGGACAATCGTTGCTCTATAGCTTTATACGTTGTAAATCAGTTTTATTGAATGATTTCAATTTCGCTAACAAACGTATATCGTCATCATCAGGATAAGTAGTTCTCCAAGTTTTCATATAGTCCGCACTTGTGCTCGTGTGAACAGGACCCGCATGGTCTCCAAGCTTTTCAACTTTGTAGCGGTCGTTTATGCCAACTTCAGTAATCTTGTACGGACCCAGGAACTTCGGCATCAGTTTTAGTCCAGATCCAAACTGGGTACGCTTAATAGCGACAATATCTCCCATCTTGTATACTGTTGCTTTTCTTCGTTTTTGGTTAAACACCCGCCGGCTTTCTTCTTGCACTGTCATAATTTCGTTTCTCGCCGTTTCTCTGATCGTATCCTTTTCGAGCATCAAATCTTTCATTGTTTCTTCTTCCACCACTTCGGCTATCCTTTGATCTTCGATGTTTCGCATCCTCACTCCAAACAATAATTCATACGGCGTCGTACCGACGCTTCTTTGCCAAGTTGAGTTTATGTACCTCTGCAGTCTATCTGTGTATTTAAACCATACTTCTGGTGAATCAATTGCCATTTTTGTTAAGGCTGGAATTATGAGTCTTCAATTTGACCGTTTCCTCTGGGTACTCCTGATGTAATAAGGGTCAAATCAATTTGGTTTGTGGTGCAATAATCGAAAAATTCATTTGATCTGAATGAAGGCCCTCGATCTGCTATAATTCGCTTTGGGTTTCCAAAATTAGCTTTTTGAATTTCTAGCTTTTTTATGGCTTCATCGGCTGTTGTTGTTTTTACCGGGTATATCCAGACAAATTTGGGAAACGCATCTACAATTGAAAAAATATATTTGTATTGTTTGGAAGTGGGGTGCATAGGCCCTAAGTGGTCGATATGATATGTAACTAAAGGATACTTATCTTTATCTATCGGGTGCAAGAAACCCTCTTGCTTCCCCGCCTTACATTCGGCTAAAATACAGGCAATACAATTTCTCCGACAACTGTCACACTTTTGTTTTAGATTTGGAATAAAATAATCCCTGGCAATAAGTTCCATCATCTTCTTTGTTCCAAAATGTCCAGCATCGTGCGTGCTTTTAATAAGTTCGCCTTGAATTTTCTTCGGAACACACACAAATTTTCGATCTTCGTCGTCTTCTTTGTACAGTACGGCTCTCTCCATTTTAAAACTTTCGTAGGGTTCGTATTCTAGAATCTTTATGATTGAAGTGAAATAATCGTCCTCTCGCTGGGCCTTCTTTATTCTTTCTATGAATTCATTCTGTACCAACAAAATGACGGGATTACGACTGAGTGCATCCACGTGCTTCATCTTGGTGCCAGCTCTATGCTCTAATACGTAGTCAAAATCTTCTAGTTGTAACGCCCAACCAGCAATTCGCGGTGTAATATCTTTCTTCATCATTGTTGATTTGAAAGCGGCACAGTCGGTAACGATTTTGAATTTAAGTCCAAGCAAGTAGATTCGCAACTTTTTCAAAGACGCTATGATTGCAAGTACCTCCAACTCATATGAACAGTACCTCTCTTGACATGATGAAGTTTTTTTACTAAAATAGTAAACAGGGTGAAATTGTCCATCATGGTTACCTTTTTGCAATAAAATTGCTCCGAATCCAAATTTTGATGCGTCTGTGTGTAGCTCAATCTCGGCTTCGGGTCTGAAAATACATAGCACTGGTTTCGTAGTTAACAAGTTTTTTAATTCTGCAAATGCTATTTTTTGTGATGGCCCGAACTGAAACTTTGCATTTTTCTTTAGCATATCTGATAACGGTTTTGCCACAACCGAGTAATTTGCCACAAACCTTCGAAAGTATCCTGCCAATCCGAGGAAACTTTGTATTTGCTTGATCGTCGTTGGTTGCGGAAACTTTTCCACAGCTTTGGTTTTGGTTTCTGATGGCTTTATAAAACCTTCTTCAATCTCGTACCCTAAGTAATGAATTTTCCGACATAGAAACTGACATTTACGCCATTTGAACTCCAGACCATACTCTGCTGCGACTTCTAACACTTTTTTAGTTTATCCAATCCATTTTCTTCGTTGATGGATGGAATAATAATATCGTCCATGTAAACTAAACTTTCTGAATTAGCCATCAATTCTCTGAATACCCAGTGTATGTATCGTTGAAATACTGCTGGCGCAGTACATAAGCCAAAGGACATTCGTAAAAATTCAAAATGACCTGTTGGAATAACAAAAGCGGTATACTTTATGCTAGCTTCATCGACCTTAATGTGGAAAAATCCATTTCGTAAATCCAAAGTAGTGAATAAACGGGAACTGTGTAATCTATCGATCTGATCGTCGATTAGCGGCAATGGGTAACGGTCCATAATGATTCCCTATTTAACCTTCGGTAGTCTATGCAAAGTCGTTTGGTCTTATCCTTTTTTGACACCAATACGACAGGACTTGCGAATTCGGACACACTAGGACGAATAATATTTTGTCGCTGCCATTCCTCGATCTGTTTATCGACTTCTAATTTTTCTCCTGGTGACAAACGCCTTGGGTATTATGTAATATTGGTTTCCTTCGACTTTTCTGGCTTGTAGTTGTTTATCAACGAACGTATCTCTTTTTCGTATTCTTGGTTCCCAATTACAAAATCTTCTTCTATTTCTTCAATTTTGTAGCATGATAAGAATTCATCCTTCGGTAATATTTCGACGGTTAACTGATTTGGACCAAGAATAATCTTTTTCTCCCTAAGGAAATCATTTCCGACGACACATTTTACATTAAGAGCTTCTACAGGAACGATACTGCCGGAAACATCTTCAACAACTTCATCAATCTGCAAGGTTGCTTTTAAACCGCCTAACGTACATATTCTGCATCCACCGACTCCGAGAATCTTTGTTATTTCTCCGTCTAAAGTTGGTGATCCCATTTCCTGGTAAACATCTTCCCGTAATAACGTCAGATCACTTCCTGTATCGACAATCGAGTCCAAAACTAAATAATTATTTAAATAAATTGTCTTCCGATTTATTCTAGGTAGTAAATCATCTTCAATCAATTTGGTTTCTTTTTGTATTTGATTCGACTTCTTGGGACATTTTGTGGCGATATGTCCGAATTCATTACATCCGAAACATTTAACACCTTTTTTTCTATTCGGGCATTTTTTTGACGAATATCCTTTATCACCACAATTGTAACACAATATTCCGGATCTTATCGTATTGGATTTCTCTTTTTCGACATTATTGTTATCCATCTTAAACTGGGCATACAACTTTAGTTTTTGTTTAAACTCATCAACTGTCGTAGCTCCATATAACAACAATTTATTTGATCCTGTATCTACGATTCCCTTGATTGTATATTCTATCACCGATTGGTCTTCTACCCCACCTAGCGCACCTAGTTCACGCATTGCCATAAAATAACTTTCCAATGTTTCGTCTTTTTTCTTGATTCGAACTGCCATTTGTTGGTGTATCTCAGCGCTGCTTATTTTCACCGAAAATTCCGAGATTAAATTGGTTTTCAACTTTTCAAAGGTAAAGGTCAGGTTTCAACTTTAGACTTCGTTTAGCTAAGCCAGTTAGCGCTTTCTTAGTATATACCACGGTTTGCCTTGACGTCCAGTTCATTTCATCTGCCATTTGTTCAATCTCTTCTATCCAAGATTGGATTCTGTAATTCGATTCACCATCAAAAACTAAAATAGAATCTTGAATATCCTGGTATTTTATTCGTTGCTCGTGTTGGACATCATCATCTGCAGCCTGATTATTTTCAGTATTGCCGTTTGTTTCAGCCGTAACTTGAATGTCACTATTTGTATTTCCACCATTTTTAATTGCACCGTTTTTGATCTCGTTTAACTCGCGTTGCATTTCGTTTCACTGTTGTAGCACTTTATCACCAAATTCAGATCCATGTGACGTACTTTGCACTGAATCATTCGAGATTTTGGCCAAACTCGATCGAAACAGTCGAAGAAACGCTTCTTCATTGAAAGTTTCATCACCATTTTCGCTGGATTTATATTTTCTCGATGTCGATTAACAACTAACTTTATTTATTTGCACATACCAAACGTTATCGATACTCATACCATCAACAATACAACTTTTCTTAAACAGTACAACAAAAAACACAGTGTTACATATATCGACGTTTTAATGTTTTATGAAATTACTACAGAGCACAGGGTGGTCCTACATATATATATATGAATCGTTTATTCTTGAAAGGGCTCATGTCCACTTTTTCAAATTATTCAGGAAATAAAAAAAACTATATATTGTCAACAAAAATAAGTTTAGGAGGGAATTTGAGTTTGTTGATGAAAATGTGAGTCGCTATGATGTGTTAAGCTGAATTTTGAGGTTATTTGTCAATTATTTCAGCTTTTATGCTCATTTTTAAAGTATGGACATGAGCCCTTTCTAGAATAAACGAATCGTTTATTCTTGAAATAATTGAAAAATAACCCCAAAATTCAGCTTTATTTCATTTTTAACCATTCTGTAAACAGCCTCAGAGGAAATAATTTCTAAAACCAAAAACAGAATGTGTATTTATTAAAAATCATAAATTTCAAATTAATCAAATTAATAATTTATATATTAAAATGATGTCGATGTTTGTTTTAATTATTTAATGTGAATTACGGTTAATTGTTACAAGAAAGATAATCGTTACATAACTAATGATTAACTCTCTCTTTTTCACGTTTCTTCTTTTTAAATATTAGTTTAGTATAAAAGAGCACATGGCCTGGACATGTGCCCTTTCTAGAATAAATGATTTTTTTTTGCAAGGTAGGTGCCGTTCCATTAACCATATGGTAATTTCGTCTTGTCATAAAACGTATGTAAGTCTCTATGATACAAAACCGTCATAATACTAATTTTGACAAAAAGTGGAAATGAGCCCTTTCAAGAATAAACGATTCATATATATATGTATATCGAATTTTGACATCTGATATTTATTTTATGACTTGACGTATCGAATACTGACATGAAGTAACGAATTCCGGCATCATTTATCGGATTCTGGGATAACATCTCGAATATGTGATATATCGAATTCTGGCATAGTGTATACAATTCTGACATCATAAATACAAATTATGATTTTGCATATCTAATTCTGACAAAAGTATGGAATTCCTACATGATAACTCGAATTCTGGCACCAAAAATTCAAATTCTGATGTCAGATATCGAATTTTGACATCAAAAATTCAAATTCTGACGTGACATATTGAATTTTGACACAACACATCGAATTCTGACATGATTTTTCCATTACTAACAAAATTTATTTTATTTTGGTATGATGTATCGACATGACGTATCGAATTCTGACATCACAATTTCAAACTCTGAAGTTTTATATTGAATTCTGGTATGAGACATCGAATTCTAACATCAAAAACTCAAATTCGGACATGACATTCAGACATAAACATAATGTATCGAGTTCTGATATTGCAAATCTAATTCTTACATCATTTATCGGATTCTGACATGATCATTCGAATTATGACATCAAAAATTCAAATTCTGACGTGACTGGGATTCTGGCATAATACCTCGAATATGTGACATGGCGCATTCTGGCGTGATATATCGAATTTTGACATAAGATATAGAATTCTGAAGTATGAAATTCTGACATGAGATATCGAATTTTGACATCAAATATCCTAATTCTGGTATGGCATAATACTTCGAATTCTGATATGATACGTCGGTTTCTGACATAATTTATTGAATGGTGGCAGCTTGGATACATACCGCGCAGTCGCGGATAGTTATATTAACTTAATTTTTACATTAAACGTCCAGCCACGAAATCAAAAGGAAATGTTACTCCTTTTAGGATGTTCATTTATACGAAGTTTTTTGTTTATGAACCTCTCTAAACGGTAGCTTTATTCGAACAAAAATAAGAAACAGAAATTATCTGGCTAAAAATTCATCGCAGTCATTTTACAATTGAAATGATACTTTTCAAAATGACATAAGGTATAAAACTAGGTATTTCAATGAAAATGGTCTAAAATGAATTAAGGTGAAGTTATGGCATATATAACTAATTAGAATATAACTTGGTTAATTCTTACCCGAATTGGATGAAATCCAACATGTCCGATGGAAATGCGATTCTCATATTATGAAGTTCTCGAATATGGCCAAATGGGATGAAACTTGGATATTTTTTAACTGATTGTGATAAACTTTGAACTATAATTATAAGAAGTTCTGAACTGTGAAGAGCGAATACTAAATTTTACCGAGTGACTTTTAGAATGCTGCATTTTGCACATTTAAATTTGATCTAAAATTTAAGCACTTTTTAAAAAATAATTTGTGCATCATCATGAAGTAAATTTACTATGTCTTCTGGCTCATGGTGGTCAATATTACTTGCAGTTGTTCGTTTTTTTTACGTCATATAAAACTGAGGCGGTTTTAGGTATATACATATGTTGTTCTAACTAAGTCTTAACTTGCCTCAAATATATTTTTTAGAAATCTACGAAATTCAATTTTGAGCTGGCTCTTTTATTTTTTATTTTATTAAATACTAAATTAAAGGTATTAAAATTTCAAAATGCCTCAAGGACATTTTTTCCAAAAAAAAAATTCGCAACTTAAAAAATTTAAGAGATGATAGTGCCACGCTACCCTTCAGCCAGGTCTTTGATTTTGTGTTTAGATATTGCTAATGAAGTGTCACACAAATTTTCATGCTGCCTCAAATACCTACTCAAAATTGTCTAACAGCTCTTAGGCATTATCGAAGACCGGATTTTGAATAAAATGGCTATCTCACCAATTATAGTGACATTTCTCAGTTTTGGGAGACTATGATTCGAGTGTCATTAAGAATTCGTTGCCACAAAAAAAGTTTTTGCATATTTGCATTTTCGCATATTTTACATAAGCAAAAAATTTCAATTTATGTAATGCATTCCATATTTAGCTTTTTTTGTATACGTATGTCTTGCAAAATAAAAGAATTTTAGTTTAAATAAACATTGTTCACGTTAAATTGTTCCAATCACTCTATTGACGATTGGAGCACCACGAATTCCACGTAGCGGAATTTTTCTATACTAAAACTATCTATCCATTGACGTTTGAAATTTTATTTCATTACTGAAACAACTGCAATTCCTTATTTCAATTTTTCCTATATGTATTGTTTATTTATGCAACACAAACTTCAAATGGATGATTCTTTTAAATAAACAATTTTTCCATGAGAGGCCTTCAGCCTACTTTTACAATCGTCAATAGTAATGTCGGAAAAATTATTAATAAAATATTTAAAAGAGTTTGGTCCTGAAGGTATTGAAACTACTGATGGGAAATTAGTGTGCAAACTATGTGAATGTGACGTTAAATTAAAAAAATTATCTCATTCAGCAACATTTAGGCCCGTAATTTTAAACAAGGATAAATCGACGGATTAATCCATCGTTTTCGAAAATTCACTGATTTATCCGAGGTTATGGGGGAACCAGCGAGTCAGTAACAACTTTAAGTAAGAACGCGGTATATAGAAAGTGCATTTTACTGACAAGCGAATCTTTAAGAACCTTTCGTTCAGTTCAGCTGTCACTTAACAGAGCGAAAATTAACGTGCAAACTGAAGGATATGTCAAAATACATTAAAATTTTCACAGCACACTTTTCTTAAAAATAATAAATTTTGTTATTCACATTACAATTTTAATACTGTATTTGTCAGTTCTTACGGAATCGGTGGCCGATGTGTCAAATATTCTGTAAGGAAATAATTTCGTCAAATTCTGTAAGGATTCTTACTGATTCGCTGCGGTTACCCCTTTACTTTTGGCAATTTTAAACGTGGATAAATCCGTGGATTTTTTGTCTCGTAATTTTGAACGAAGCTAAAATCGGCGATTTTCGAAATCAATTTTCGAATTAATATCTGCTTACTGGGACATTTATCAATTTTTTTGTTTGTTTTCCTTCGAATATTTTTTTTGTTTTATACTGTTGACAGACAAAAACATTAGCGCAATAATTTTTGTGATTTCAAATTCATTTTAAAAATGACCGCAAAATAAAATAATTTTTCTCCCTTGAGTTTTGTACCTAGTTTTGTAGTTCATATTCATCGATTTTCAAAGTTTAGATTACAAAAATCGTGTAGATGAAACGCAGTAATCCTAAATGCATTAATGTGAATCGTGTTGTGAGTGACTTAGACTGAAAAAATAATTACATAATCCGGATTCGCGACTAGCTAGTTTGAGTCTGTCTTGCGTATTAGTCTTTAGTCAATATGGTAATTTGTGGTATTCCTATATAAGAAATAAATAAAATGGAAGCGAGTGGAGCACGTAATGTGCTCTATTATTTATAAGCGATAATATGCGTCCAAAGGTGCCACGTCATGTCGGAGGGTGTTCGTCAAATAATGAACCCTTCTTTAGAAAACTGGAATCGGCGCCGAAACTCTTCCTTATTGTGAGACTCAAAGTCTGTTATATCGTGAACTACTTTAGGATATTTAGAATCTGATTCACCAGACTCTGATGGCGAAGACGAAGACTCATTAAATATGTATATATTCCATTTTTAACTTTAATTTTCAAAAAATAATCTAAATTTAACTTTGCAATTCATTATGTATATTATATTTGGCTTGACAGATCCCCAATGACGTTTTTTATTTCCGAATTTTCGAAAATAGCCGTATCCACTGTTTTAACCATCGATATCGAGGTATAAATTCGAGGATACAATTTTAATCCAGGTTTGATTCAGTGGATATATCTTCGTTTAAAAATACGAAAGTGGGGATAAATTCGCCGATTTATCACTATCCTCGTTTAAAATTACGGGCCTTAAAAACATTGAAGCATATTCGACTGGCTCAAAATTCAAAACAACAGAATGAAAAAAATCAACAAGAAAAAACGTCTTTGAATAAATTTTTTTGTTTAGATCTATGCAACATGACATGGTTGCTACTACCTTTCTGGAAATTAGAAAATATGGCGCTCAGGTTAGAAATTGATATATTAATTTAACTTTCCAATCAAAATTTAAATTTTATTTCAAAAGGTCTTTGCTCGAGAAATACACAAGAGAAGTAATTCCTAGTGAATCCACCATTCGAAAAAATTATCTGAGATCTTGCTATGCAAATATAATTTCGGAAATAAAAGAAAACCTTAAAGGCAAAAAAATTTGGATGTCGAACGCTGCTGGAAGTTTCATTGCCAACATTATAGTTGGAATTTTACAGAAGGATTTGGATAATACAAAAGGATATGGATGTTGGACGAATTTTATAAAATTGTTCATATGGGCATTGAAACATTCATTCCTAGACTGGTTGTTTCAGGCTCCAAGAAGGAACCGTGGAATAAATAGTGAATTGATAAATTTGAAAAATAGAAAGGATAAGGCTCATAAACTTTATAAACTATCTCCGAATACAGTAAATTACAACTCATTTAAGGTTTTACGTAAAAAGAGTATATTTCTTAACCGATTTCTTTACAGTAATTATGTTTTGGAGGTGGAATCACAAATTAAATCGAAACCCAATCATTTTTGGCATTTTGTTAACTATAAAAGAAAATCTGATGGTTACCCTTCCACAATGTATTTGAAAGACCGAGTCTGTGATAACATTCTAGATAAGGTTAATTTGTTTGCGGATTTCTTTGAGAGCGTTTATAATCCAGATTCAGGTTCTAATTTCTGCAGCTTGAATAATGTTACGAACAATGTGAAATTTTCAATGTTTCGTTTGAAAATTGATACAATCTTATCGAAATTGTCAAATCTTGACATTAACCAAAGTGCCGGCTTTGATTCGTTACCGCCTTTATTTTTAAAATTGACCGGTAACGCAATTGCCGCCCCGGTGTGCTTTCTATTTAATAAAAGTCTAAGAGAAGGATATTTCCTTACTCTTTGGAAGCGATCGCTTATTAAACCTATTTTCAAATCCGGGATTCGTGGTAACATTGAGAACTATAGGGGTATTTGTATAATTTCAGTCTTACCCAAGTTGTTTGAGGAACTTGTTAAAGAACAATTATTTTTTCATGTGACAACTTTTATCTCTCCAAAACAGCATGGTTTCTTTCCAGGCAGTTCAACTATTACTAACTTACTCTTGCTTACAAATTGCGTCTCTAATGCCTTATATAGGGGGAAAATTGTGCAGGTTGTGTACACTGATTGATCATGACTTGCTGTTGAGGAAACTTGATACCTTGCATTGTAGTTTTCTCCCACTGGACTGGATCAGATCTTATCTTGATTCCAGAGCTCAGATAGTAAAGATTGGTGGTTTCACATCCAGAGTTATTAATGTCACCTCGGGAGTGCCTCAAGGTAGGCATTTGGGTCCTATGCTTTTCATACTATTCATCAATGAGGTAGTGGATTGTTTGAGTTATTCCGACGACATTAAAATTTTTTAAACCATCTCATGCATCAATGACGCAAGAGATTTCCAATCCGACTTAAATAATTTTAGTATGTGGTGCACGGCTCAGAATTTGACCCTAAACATTTCCAAATGTAAAACAATCCGTTTTACCCGTGCAATCGCGCCCGCTAGTTTTGATATTTTCCTGGATGGCTGTATTATTGATAATGTTGATACATTTGTGGATCTAGGTATAACATTTACGTAGAACTTATCGTTCAATAAGCACGTTGATATTTGCATTTCTACAGGGAATTCCATGCTTGGGTTTATTAAAAGGTTTTCGAGTGATTTTCAAGATCCTTATATTCTATTAAAATATTATATATCTCGTTTGTGCGTTCGTTGTTGGAATATGGTGCAGCAATTTGGGATCCGTTTTATGGTAACTGTTCAGACCGAATTGAAAGTGTTCAAAAGCGCTTTTTAAGGTTTGCTCTGCGAAGGTTGCGCAGAGATGAGAACCTACCCGCTTTTATACTTCCACCGTATCGAGGTAGATGTAAATTAATAAATATTGAGCCGCTCTTTATCCGCAGAATCGAAATTGGCGCGTTATTGGTTAGAGACTTGTTGGTGTCTAAAATTGACTTTGAAATATCTTCTTTAAAAATTTTAAATTAATTGCATCATGACCAGCTGTGTTACATTTTATGCTATAAATACTTTTCAGAATGTCTAATTCCATTACACTGCTAACTGAAAACAAATCAGCATTGATTGACCCTACTACTTGTAGCATTAAAATCCAGAAGAGGAATTACAACCGACTTGTGGGGTATGCTGCAAAAATAAGAATTTAATACAGTAGGGTCAATGTTAATTGAAACCTCAGGCCTACTTGTCCCTATGCCAATCGAATTAATATTTCCCCAAATTCTAGCCATAACATTCTATTAGCAATTTTACAATTAAATCAAGGAGCTGCAGATTGGCCATCCAGTGTTCGTTTCACCGGGACACAGTTGTCATGAATAGAGTATAAGCACTCATAAAATAAGTGAAACATAGAATTAATGTTATCGGTCGAATATATTTGACCCAAATCAGCGCCCATAAGGCAATAAGAGATTGCATCATTATCTATGCTATTATAGTCGTCTATTAGCTTATTCCGAATTTTGACGCGTTTGGATTTTACTTTATAGGAGATGAGTAGAAAATCATTATCAGATATATGTGGCATAGAGTACTGTTTGAAACCCAAAGTTTTAGCCTGATCCGGTATAGAAACAATAAACTGATCTAGCCATGATGGGCTACGAGTTGGTAAAAACGGAACTGAGAAAAGGCTATTTGCTTTTAAAAAATCAATTTAAAGGATAGCATTTTCTGGAAAACATCCATGTCAGTTTGTATAGCAGGCGGGAGATTGTAACATACTACTATTAGAATTGTTATGGACGGAAGTTTCATTTCAGCCAATATAAATTCAGGTTTACCATATATACCTGAATGAACTCTCTTGAATTTATAACATTTCCTGTAGTATACACAGACTCCACCACCATTTTTGTGTATTCTGTTGTACCGTAGAATATTATAACCATTTATGGCAACAGACAGATCATTGATCCTACAAGTAAGCCAAGTTTCCGCCACACACAAAACATCAATGTTATTAAAACTAATAAAAATTCGAATTTTATCTATATGGCAAAATAGACTGCGATCATTTAGAAATCCAAAGTTTAAACACAAAGTGTCACCATCATTCAAGCTGTCACCATAAGTATTGCGCAATGTATTCCGATAGAGACTGGAGTGTTAAAACCTAAAATACAAAAAAATATTATGAATCAATCTAAAAAATCATAAAAACTATGTATAATAAAGTACATAACTTATACAACTACGATGGCCTTGATGAGTGACCGGCGAATAATCCCAATTTGTTGTACATATAATGCTGACTCCAACCCAACTTTAAACGAGATAAAGTTTAGCAAACTTCTATCAGCATTTTTTGGAACAAGTTCGTGACATTCGATTTCAGCCACTTGAATGCTCAACTTATGACTAAGATAACTTTTAATATCCTCGCTAGTAGTGGTTGGTTAAAAATTTGAGACATCTAGGTAATTTTTTGGGTCTCACTATTTTCAAATCAGTGTTGACTTCAGTTCCAATTATGACATTTTGTTGGCCCAATTTGTTGACGCTGTCAATGTTGTCGACGTTGTTGTCTACCGATTACCCAGGCATGGTGTTGTTATTAAACATTGCGCCCATCGTATTCTGAGAGACAAGGTTGTTTGTTACTGCTTGAAAATTATTAAACATACTAGTCAGCAATTTACGTTATGTTCCTTCCATGTCCTGTAGGTACAACCGCATTTGCACTCGTTTCTGGTTCCTCGTTCAATATTGCGGATTTTAGCTTTTCTAAACTTGTTTTCCTATCACCTTTAATCTAACTTTAGTTTCAACAAAATTAGTCATGATCTCATGATTATCCTTCATTTTACAATTATCAAATCTGAGCCCCCCTAAGATTTCGCCGCCTCCAACATGGAGTTGGCATAGCCCTATCTATTGAAATAATAATTGTAGTTGATGATGTTTGTGGTTTCTCGTCACCTCATTCAACTTGGAAGATACCAATGGCACGACTAAGGGAATATGTAACAGTTTCATAATCGGCAAATTCGCGACGAATTGATTTTGTTGATACCTATCAGGCGTACCGGTTAATAATGCAGGGATTGTAATAAAAAACACAATAATTTCAAGAGAAACATCAAAAGTAATTTATTCAAACGAACCAGGATGCCCATCGCCAACTACATATTTCTTCCATCTTTCGTAGAGATCCATTCATAGAGACCCAATTTCCACTTCTTCATACGTTTTGAAGTGCTGCTCCGAAATTGCGTGTGCCGTCGATAGAAATAAGTGGTAATCTGCCGAAGCAAAATCTGGTGAATACGGCGGGTGGGTTAATACTTCAAAGATAAGATCATTTAATAACGTGCCTTTTACTGATTTTGAAGTATGTGATGGTGCATTGTCATGAAATAAAATTACTTTGCCATGTCTTCTCGCTCATTGTGGTCAATAATGCTTGCAGTTGTTGATTTCCAAACTTCTCTTATTGACCTGTATGTTCTATGCCCTTCACTTGAAAATCACCACTTTTGAAATGTTTAAACCAGCGTTCACAAGTATCTTCTTCTTCCCAAAGAATACTGTAACTTTCAGCAGCACTTTTCTGTAAAATGAAATAATGGGTTAAAACTTCCAGCAAATGCGCTTTTTTTGGCTCGGAATACGATATTTTCAGCTTACAAAAATTTCACAGATGAAGTTTAAAAGCTTGCTGTAAATAAAACAAAATGACGTATACCTGTCGATTCGCATATACATATATCAACACATGTGTAACTCAATATATTTTGAATATTTTGAAAGTTATAAGAGACATTTAATAGTGATGAGTATATGATTATGAAAAAATCAATCCTATCTTCTGTGTTTAAGTAACGGAATAAATAATTAATTTCATAATATAACACTTAGTGATGATTCCTAATTCTGTGCTTATATAATTGTTGGTAATTCTAATATCAACCCTCCAATCAATACTATGGTACGATGTTGTATAGTACTCCTAATTTTATTTTTTACAAAATTTTGAAAATTACTGCAAAAGCGGTTAAAAGTATTTTGACTACATCAACAAAAGTGTGATGTTTGATTTTGTTAGGATTATTTCGGTGACTTTTATTTTTCAACTTCAATTTCCAAATGGTTTTCATTAATGTCGTTTAGTCGCCCGATGATACTGTTTATTATTATTATATTATTACTTGAGGATCATGTGGGCGTTAAGCCACCTCGCACTGCGACCTAAAAGATCTTTTGTGCATCAATCCCTACTTAATTATTCGTTCAGCCAATATACAGGCTCCTAATGAACCTGATAATACTACCGACCGGTACGTGATACATACTACCTGGGCTCATTGCTCATACTGTTTAATCAAAAATATTATCCATAAAAAAATAAAACCTAGGTAGTATTAGTTATAACATTGTATTGCATCCAACATAAAAGACTAAAACGAGATAACTCATAAAAAAATTAAAAAATTGCTTAGTATATAAACGAATTACATACAATTGTCTTGCCGTAGTTGTCGTTCTCTGAATTATTTTTGGTGCCGTTCTCATTTTCTCAATAGTAAAAAAAAAACTTTTTGCTTGGATATCACATACGTTACATACTGGTTTTGACATTCAGTAAAATAAAGAAGAGTGGTTAAAATGTCAACCATTGCGAAAATGATTAATTTTTCCAGCTACAACATTACAAGTTTACTAATGTCGTGTTCACGGTGTGCGGGAAGCCGAAAAAACTTGGTCTAAAATGCCGAAAAAAACTAACGTCATATATAAATACAGCATAATCTACAGTGCCATAATCCAATAAACAGAAAAACGTACCTGATCATTTAACAAAGAAATCACGAAAAAACGCGATTTTTTAAATTTTAAATGAAAATATCATTTCGGCGGCCAATTTAATGAGGAACAAATTAAAGATGAGACAAGTTTTATACTTTTTTCTCAATCTGTAATCCTTTATCTACAAAATTAGGGTTCATTTTAAACTTCAACTAAGCACTTGAAAATTGTAGGTCACATTGGTGTTCTCCCTTAAGTACTAATAAGTACTTGAAGTGGTCGACTGGAACACGACTAATATTTTACGATCACTAGTTTTTGTTTTACAACCAAAAATACACTAACATACAATGCCGAAAATCAAAATACTCCGCCTACCTCGCTTGCTTGAAACAATACTAACTCAAGGTCACTGTGTACGGAAAGGTGAAAGAAATTTGCCAGAAGGGTATACTGAATTCAATACAAATTTAACCATTTTACACAGAACCAAAAAAGGACCGAAATTAGACAGGTTTAGAAGTGCTGGAAATATACAAAAACAAAAACAACAACAATTTAATTAACGACAAAATCAACACCAAAACCAATAAAAATTACGATTTAATTTTATCCGTAACTTAAAAACAAAGGAGGTGCCACACAACAGTACACAGCAACAGTATATAAACAGCTTCCAAATAAATTATGTAACAGTAGTAAAAAAGAAACCGAAGAAGAAATTATCCTCGAAATCGATATTTCTAAAAAAATTAAAAAAATTGTTACAATAAGGAAGAAATGAAAACTACAATATAAAATTAAAAATAAAAAGCTTTTCATTTAAATATATAAAGTGACAAAAGAACACAAAAAATAAAGTGAAAATCGGCTTGTGAAATCTGGTGAAATACGGATAGCCGTTTTAAACTCAATTGTTTTTGTTACGTGTTTGGAAAATTTAAAATTATGACCAATCGCCACAAAATAAGTGATGAAACCGCTGATTTATATCGACTATACTTTTCACAAAATGTTACTAGTGGTGTAAATTGTACGCCGTCTATTGTTTGTACGGCAAGCATTTTCCATCTGTTTAAATGGCAAAACACTAAAGCCGCAATGTCATTTCGTGTCCCGATGATATGGACAGATCCACAAGTACATACATGATCCAAGTCAATGTTATGGGTGCGTGAATTATATTTTCGGTACAAACAGAAAAAAAAAATTGATTCTTTGACATACACTGCAACGACATATGCTCAATTACCGCTGCCGCATTCAGATGAAATTCCTGTTCCGGAAAGATGAAACCCAACTGAAGAATATTTACCACTAACAATTGAATCTGACGAGAAACACCTGTATCAATGTATGAACCATCAAATATCTCTGCGCCATGCAATCACATTGAAATCTTGCAAAATCGTTTGGATATTATGGTACCACTCCTGAAACTATGGCAGCGGCAATCCATTCCTTTGCCAAAGGATTTAAAACTAGTGAACATTTTGGCTCCAAATGTTCGGATATATGGTGCAATAAATCGTCATCGTCATTTTACGATTTTTTTCAAATCAATTGAGAACAATCCACTCGATGCTTGCACTTGCACTCATATACGTAGTTTGGTTTCCACAATGCACCATGCATATAATTCCGAAGATTGGCGATTGTCTATCGATTCCGCCAAAAACCGTTTGACGGTAGTTTTCCTCCACGTTACCAACTCAAAAATGTTTAGACAAATATCTTTCACCTTTCCGTTCACAGTGACCTTGAGTTAGGATTGTTTCAAGCAAAGTAGACGGATTATTTTGATTTTCGGCATTGTATGTTAGTGTATTTTTGGTTGTAAAACAAAAACTAGTTATCGCAAAATATTGATATAGGATTCATTTTGTAGATAAAGGAATACAGATTAAGAAAAAAGTATAAAAGTTGTCTCATCTTTAATTTCTTCCTCTTTAAATTGGCCGCCGAAATGATATTTTCAATTAAAATTTAAAAAATCGCGCTTTTTCGTGATTTTTTTGTTAAATGATCAGGTGCGATTTTCTTTTTAATGGATTATGACACTGTAGAGCATGCTGTATTTATATATGATGCTAGTTTTTTTCGGCATTTTAGACCAACTTTTTTTCGCTTCCCGCACACCGTGTGTTCTTTTCGTTTTTTCAAATCAATGCGAATTTTGTGGTGTGATTTGTGAAAAGTACATGAAACAAAATTGATGTTGTTTGGTGTTTGTATTGATAATTGGTTGTTTTTTTTTTACTTGAATGACATTTCTAAACGTCAAATTGAAATTTGGCGGCTTGAGTGCTTTAATCCAGTGTTTTGTATTTTTGTTTGAATAAAATTAATCCAGTATTTTGTTATTTAATTAAATTAAAATAATTAAACACAACAATTAAATTAAACACAAAATGATAATACAAATCGATCGAGACACAGAAAACGCTATATTATTGAAAACTTTTGGACAACTAAAATTGACGTTTCTATTTTTGTTGGTGTTAGTAGCTGCGGATGTGAAATTCATGAAAAAATCTGCATTTTGTAAAATTGATGCACATCTAAAAAACATTGACGTTTTTTGGCGAAAAGAACACAGTTTTTGGATGTACAGCAATTTTTTTTTGACGATTTGGGGTGAAAAGAATTCAACATTAATGTTATAAAAGATACATAAACTTTAAAAAAAATCATAAACCCTACAAATCATGGTAGAATAATTTTAAAAAAAATGTATCTCTGAGATAGACTATGGGCTAGATACTCGATACTCAGATAAGCAGATAAGCAGTTATTTTTTGCGAATTTGCTAGAAATGTTAAACACGATAATTTAGCAATCCAATTTGTTTTTGAATTTCAGAAAATGGGCTACTTTAATGCACTTTTACGTTTGTGCTGAATACAAAAATATATTTTACTTTGCTAAAATAATCTAGTAGTTTATGCAAGCAAATTTTCGATTAGCAAATTCGCCATATTTGCAGAGTTGCGAATTGCTAGAGTATCGAGTATCTGGCCCTATGTCTAATTTATTTTATAATTGTGTTCTTACCGGGTAAACTATGACAATTCGAATTTTGTTTTCACTTTAAATTTTATTTAGAGAAGATGTTTGTTGTAATTCCCGAAGTTTAGAAACAAAAATAAATTATTTTTACGATATTTCTTCCACTATAGTTTTTATAAAAAAATTGTATTTCTTGTAAAATTATTTATTTAGTGGTTACATTTGTAATTAAAAATAATCCCCTCCTAAAACGGTATCTTAATTATAAATTACTGCTGTGCGCATAGAATTATTCTTCATTTTAATATGGATTCGTCAACAATTGTTTCAACGAATATACGTACAAATAAAGGCTGATTTATATTATCCGTTCAGTTCAGTTCCTACATGTATCGTGTCAGACAAACAAAACATTGTTACATGTATTTTATATGGAAGTATTTATATTATCCTTTCAGTTCAGTTCAGACATATACAGACACGGACAATATTGTTGAAAATAACGTTTTGTCTGATATCTGAAGGCGAAAAAATACGGAAGAATACTAGCGCAAAAATATCGAATGCATTAATTTTCTGTTTAGCATAGCTGGTCATGTAAACATAAAAAAAATCTGTTTACAATTCATATGAAAGAAAAATACGTTGAAAAATAAATTATTATTTCGATATCAATCTAATTAACTGGCCGTGTTTGTGTAAACCTAAAAAAATTGACACAATACAAATAGATATGGATATCTAACAAAATATTCAGTTTGTTACACTCTATCTAACTTTGTAATGTGTTTTTATTTTTAATAGCGTTGCACCCATCATCGGCGACTTTCTGATTAGTCCATGAAGTTAAAAAAGTGCACGGTGAAATCTTGAAATTGGATTTTGCATTCCCAGGAAATATTCACAACATTCCCGGGAAACGGGAATACTTTCTTAAATTCCCGGGAATTCCCGGGACGTAAGCCCTAGTTCATACCCCTTTTATATGGTCGTTAGATGTAAAAAAACATAAACCCTGGAACTGCTTTATCTGAAATTCTAGACGCTGCTCTTTGCTCTAAAACACTGTAGCCTTCAACTTTTAATCGGAATGTGCTCATATTTTTTAAACATTTTTGGTTTTGGTTCTTAATAGCAAAAGGAGTCGTTAGGGGAATAAAATCTCTTTTTATAGTAAATATGTGCCTTTGAATATACTTTAAATTCGAAAGCTAATTTATCATGAGAAAGCGATTACTTAATAAATTTCGAATGGGTTTCTAAAAGCTGTCACTGGTACAGTTTGTGCTACCTAATAAAGTTGCATAAAATTCCCCAAAACTTTCAATCTAGCTATAAAGGATGATTTAAACTGATTGGTGCGAGTACAATTAAAATTTTAGGAAAGTGTGGTCGCTCTTTTGCTTGTGGGCCTGACATATTTCAAATTACCCTATTCTTAGACTTCCTATTACCGTAAGTTTAAACATTATTTGGGTTGGCGGGGGAAAACTGAATTTAGAAATTTTAAATTTTATTATTTACAAAATCTGAAAGATTAGTACTTAAGCTTTTCAGAAATTTGGCTGTTTACAAAATTAAGGTAAATTAAGTAGGAGTAATTTAGAAATAGACTTTAAGAACTGATATTTTGAAATATTGTATTTAATGAATGTAGAATAATTAAAAATTTAGATATTTAATGATGGACCTTGCTAATAAACTTCATTTATACAACATAAAGAAATTTGGGAATTTAGAAAATAATGAAATATGTAGTTTTTAGAATGTTACATAAATTAGAAATTTAAAACTTTAGATTTAAATAGTTTAATGAAATGAAAAAAATTGGAAAAATTGTAAATATTGAAAATTCAAAAGTTTTCGAATTTATTACGTTAAGAGTTTGAAAAATTTACAGGGGCTGAGTACGAATCACTAAAGTCGAAAATTCAAACACAAAATTCCAAAAACTCAAACGAATATTAAAAAACTAGATAATTCGAGTTGGTTTTAATGAAAGTATCGGTCAAAAATTCTAACGGAGGTTCTAACATTCACACTATGTAAAATCTTAAGAAAATTTAATTTCAATTTATTTTCAGGAAAATGAAATGGAATTCAATTGTTGGAATTTTGTCTTTGAACTTTGGAATGTTGGACTTGCAATTTTTTGTTTGGAGTATTGGTTTTAGGAAATCCGTACCTAAGCTTAGACATGTAGATTTCTAGAAATTTTAGAATTCCGTAATTTAGAATATTTTAAATAAGTCAGGAATGTCAAATGTTAGATTAAATTAGATCCTTGAAACTTACAAAATTAAGAAAGTTACCAACATTGAAATTTTTTGAATAAAAAAAATTTATGATTTCTTTAAAATTTAAGAATTTAGAATTTGAAAAAAAAAACTCGTAACTTAAGTAAAAGTTTAGAAAACTAGTAGGACTAGATGGACCACCTAAATGGCTGTCCCGTTTAACCGATGGTCCAATTAACCGGATTCTACTGTATTTGTCAAATAATTTTCATTAGTGAAGTACATAGAATTTTTTTGATCAATTAAAATTTAACTATCTTATGACCGATTTTCGACCGATTTATTCATGAAAAAAAAAATCCTTCATATTGACGCCATTTTTGCAAAAATCCTACGTGCTTCTCTAGATTTTCATATCTTTTCTATTCAAAATCTTTTTCGTTTTTGCTTTTAGATTGAAAATTGTGACCTGTTGGTTTCCGCCCGTGAAGGTCATTAAAAAAAGGAGTGACCTAAAATCAGCTATTGCGTCGCAATTTGAATTTTAAATAATTAAAAAAAAATGTTTTCGTGTACTTCAAGGCTTATATAAACATGTATTAAAAACCAAATTTAAAAATGTCGCTGTCTTTTTCTTAAATAAATTGGGGGAAATGATCCTTGATTTCGTTCCCAGAAGGTGTTATTACCTCTTAAGGATAATTAATTCGAGAATTCTGAAAATTATAAAATTGAAAAAGTTAGGAGATTAGAAATATAGAAACTCTGAAACAGAAAGATTTTGTAATTTAGTAACGTTGAAACTAATAAAATTAATTTAGAAAATCTAAAAATTTGCAAATTTCAGTATTAGGGTTTTAGTAATACAACTGTAATTTGTAATTAAATTAGGAAATTTAAAAATCTTCGGAATATGAAAAATTAAAAAATCTAGAAAAGTGAGAAATTTAACAAATCCAGAATTTCAGTAACTCCCGTTATATACAACTAGTGTTTGTTAAATTTTTCGGAGGAAAAACGAAATCTTAGACAATTTTGAGTAGTATTTGAGGCAGCATGAACATTTGTGTGACACTTCTTTAGGAATATCTAAACACAAAATCAAAAACATGGCTGAAGGGTAGCGGGGTATTTATCAGCTCTTAAATTTTTTAAGTTGTGAAATATTTTTTGCAAAAATGTTTTGAGTCATTTTGAAATTTTAATACCTTTCAATTTAGTATTTAATAAAATATAAAATAAAAAATTGGGCCTATCCGACTCCTCGGACAACATTTTTCCCATAAAACGTCCGTTAAAGATCACCAAACAAATATTTTCCGTTATTTTTGGCAGGCAAGATCCTTGAAAATGTCATGGATCATCTTTAATTTATCACAGACTCACAAATACTGTTAGATTACACCAACACCCTGCTTTACGAAATGATTAGGTTCCGCAACATTGGTCGTAAATCGAAATTTCTTTTTGTTCTATTGGGAAATTTCGCAAATCGAGGGATTGGTGATATGAAAAAGAAAAGAAATTTCAGTTTACGCCCAATTTTTTGGAAACTAATCATGTCGTAAAGCGAGGTATTGGTGTATTTAGAACTGACAAGGGGATTATATATCTCCTAGCTCTCCTAAACCTGTGCCACCCTAATGGCGTGATATTATTTTAAATCCTCCCATAGTAATTTGCAATTAAGAGTTATTTACGACTTTGAATACCAAGAGAATTTATTACACAGAAATAATACCTTTAAAGGCGATTTTATGAAAGCAATTCACAAATATTGTATCGATCAACATGCCGTTGAAATTTCAATCAATAAAATGTCAATAAAACGTCATAGAAATGTTTGTCAGAAATATTAATGTCATAGAAACGGGAATATCTTGCTATATTTAAAAGCTCACTAGAAATAATTACTTTTAAATGTTGACGATATTACTTGCAACCAGCAAAGTATTTTAGGTAAATTTAGAGATTTAAATTTCATATTACACGGTAATCTATTCATTTTATTTTAAAGCCACCTAGGGAACAATTGTTAGATTTTGCAAGGTGTATTAACAATAGCATAACATTTCTTCGGAAAGCTCGACATTACCTCGGTAAACAGATAAACAAATTTGTATTACTCCTTTTTGTCAAATGACCCCCACGCAATGCTTCAATCGACTTCAAATTTTGTGAACAAGTAGATGATGAATTGTTAAATTTATCAACAACATAACAAAAAAATCGTCGGTCCCGTTTTTCAGAAAATTTGTTTGGCAGTTTTCTCTTCCACTACAACCCCCCTCTATTCTATACTTGAATCGACCTAAAAGTTAACACAAACTGCTTATTATTAAAATCTATCTTTGTACAAAATTTCGACCAAAACTATCAATATTTGTGAGAATGGGAGGCAAAACAAAAATAATAAAAATGTGCGAGTGGAAGGACGGAAGGACGGACGGACGGAAGGACGGACACGACATTTTTCTGATCGGTGTTTCGGGGTCCTGGTAACCTAATTCGTCGAGAAATGTGAAAATCTGGAACAAAAGTTTTTTCGCGACTACAATACTTACCCTATATAACATCGTTATAGTGGGAAAAGTAAAAAGCCAGATCATTTAGTCGGGTCTAAAATGTTGCCATACGTTTCAAAATTGAATTTTGTGGATTTTAAAAAATATATTTGTGTCAAGTTAAGACTTAGACAGAACAATATATATACCTAAAACCGCCTCAGTTTTGTATGACGTACATACATATGTATATCTCTTTTAACTATTCCAAGATTTTTTGTAACAGGACAGCTACATGCCTACTATGGTCTTCCCTATTGGTCCTGCAAGAGCCAATCGCACCGCAGTATGCTTCATACTCAGCCGATCGCCGACAGACGCTCTCTCTCACACTTCAACCTACCCAAAGCGTCACTCACTCGCACTCATGTACAACATTCCCCATCACCTGGCAGGTAGAGAGTCCCACTAAAATGGCCTGTCTTTTTGAAAATATGTTTTTTTAAGTATATATATTATTCTGTATTAAGTGCTTTACTTACTGAAAAATCGAAAAGCATTTAATTGGCTGAGAAAATGAGAATTTAATTTTTTTCGTCCGAAAACATGATTTAGAACCGAACAAATTTAATTTTCATTTTCTCAGCCAGTTAAAAATTTGTTTGAATTTTTTTAAATTGAAAATAGTATTGCCTGGTATATTCGGTCAAGAACCAAAAAATTTTAATGAGAACAAAGCAATAATTTTAGAATTATATCGAAAAAACTAAATCCGATTTTTCTTTTCGATTTTCAGTGGGTAAGGCACTTTAGCGTTCCTCAAATATATTTTTTAGAAATCCACGAAATTAAATTTTGAAACCGCTTGGCAACATTTAAGACCCGACTAAATGATCTGGCTTTTCTATTTTATATTTTTGACATTTTTTGCAAAAAAAAATTTGGCAACCTAAAAAAAATCAAGGGTTGACAATGCCCCGCTACCCTTCAGCCAGGTCTTTGATTTTGTGTTTAGACATTGCTAAAGAAGTGTCACACAAATTTTCATGCTGCCTCAAATACATACCTACTCAAAATTGTCTAACAGCTCTTAGACTATTATATTCGTTTCGTAGCAATTCGTTTTACTTTCAAAATTATTCGTCGTCCGTTTCTTCGAATTCGTATTCACAAATAGGGGTCCTGGTTTATAGTAATTATTTGGTGGTAGCAAATTTTATTTAAATTTCTACATAGTAGGAATTTTTTTCCTCTTCAAAGTTCATTCTATAAAAATCCTTATTTTTAAAAATTCCATAATATAACTTTAAGGAAGTAGAGTAGACCATAATTAAAAGTATCTAGCAATTGATATTTGAAACTCAGTTTAGGTAATACTATAGACTATACAAAATTTTAAATTAATATATTCAGGTAAAATTTTTATTTTCAAAAGACGTCATTTCAAATAAACTCCCACCATATATATATTATTATCATTATTTGCAATCGCGTTTTTGTTGTCTAATGTCTTTGAACTCAAAAAAATAAAAACTTCTATAAATAGTTCTAGACACATTTTCCTTATTATCCAAATTAATCATTTTACAATCTACTATTTCCGGTAATTTTATTTTATTATTAATATAAAAAAACTGGCCTCAATTACTTACGGTAGGTGTGTCTACTGATTACACACTGTTCTACTAAACCTTGACTTTAGATACATAGTTTTACAAAATACAAAAAATTTATTGATTCATCAGCCACCGAAAAATGTGTCTCAAATAAATTACCATGTAGAATAAAATTGGTGGGCGATAATAAATTTTATTTCAATAATATTATTGTTTTAACAGCAATTTTGTGTGTGCGAATTTATTTATTTAAATTAAATCATATTTTACTCACACTCGTTTTTTTCGTTCAATTTCATTTTGAGTTTTACGCGAGAAATGTTAAAAACAAAATTAATAAAATCCAAAAAAAAAAAAAAAATTAATTTAAATTTAAATATATAAATTAAATTTATTTATTTCTTTGGGGCAATTCCAAAAAAATATTTATTTATAAATTTATTAATAATAATAAAAAAAAAACAAAATGAAAAATTATAAGTTTTATTTTATTTGATACACATACATACATTCATTTGAAGTATGTATTAATAAATATACATATGTAGTAAATATACATTTATAAAATTAATTCGATTATTAAATTATAAAAATAAAAAAATATTTTATTATCATTTTGGTTTTCCAAAAAAAATAAATTACTTATTTTCGCTTTTCACCAGATGATAAAAATAACATTTTTAAAATAATTTATTTGGTTAATAAAATTTTTATTAAAAAAACTAAACATTTTATTATATTGACCAAAAATATTTTCCAATCAAAATTAAGTAATCAACCAAACTAATCGATAAGCAAGTTATTTTTATTTTTTTTTTGCAAACACTTTATCGTATACACATAGTTTCTTACAAACAAACTATCGATTTACGATATGTGTAGATTTTATATTCGTCTTCATTCCAATTTTCTCGCAATAAAAAACTATGTTTTGTTTATATATTTTCCAGACGTAGTGTCGTCAATGCTCTAGTTCAAAATATGTATTAATATAATAATTCAGAACAAACACAAAAAAAAAAACAATAAATAATTAAGTAAAAATAGAAAAAGAAAAACTTCTTCTTCTTCTTCTTCTTCCTGGTTACTTTTTTGTATGTATCTGATTAAAATTATTTTCTTGGGTTTCCTTTTCATATACACTTTTAATATTTTTTTTTGTTTTTAACACAAAGTGTTAATTTTTGCGACTTTTGATATAATTTATTTATCTTAATCTTAACCTCAATTTTAATTTTTTAAAGAGTATTTTTAATTATAAAGTACACAAAAATGATTTATATTTTATTCTTAGATTTCTACTCTTAGCCTCTATAAGAGATTTGACCACCAATAAAGTTAAAATTATATTATTTATTGTTTGATTACGATGGTACAACGTTTGTTTGGGAAATGAGCCAATTTAAATATAATTATAAATTTCGTGTGTGGTCTTTCCATTAAAGCCTCCATTGAAGCATCATCAATAAATTTGTTTTCTTCAGTTTCACAAACAATACAAATTTTTATTCGCATTACTGTAGTTGTCTGATATATCTTATAAATTAATTTAAACTAAATCTCTCACGGGATCCGCTAGAAACGCGACATTTCAAAACGCGATATGATGAAACGAGATAAAGTACAAAACGCCATATTTCAAAACGCGATATGGTACAAAAAGCGATATGGTATAGTTATGCATGACTACTTTTGATTGCGAATCGTATTGTAAATTTGTCTATGGTTGCGAAAACAAATTTGTATACCGATTTGTATTTTTTTTTTTTCAATGTATACTATCCGTATGAAGAAATTTAAAACAGATTGCAATTATTTGCAAAGACATCTCAATTGGAAACCCACAGTCAATCTCTTCGTATTTTTCCAAAAGAAAAAAAAAAAAAAGAAGAAAAGTGAATACATTTTATCCGTTTATAAAAAATGAGACGGGCATACTCAAAATTTAATTTTTTTATTTCAAAATATTACTGTAATTTTATAAATTTTGAGCAACATGGTGCTACCTGTACGAAAAAAGAATCAACCACCCTGATAACCCAGAATGCATGAAAATGTAGTCGAATCAGGCCTGAATGGTAGATTGATTGCTTCAATGAAATGATATAGGACGTCGGGAAGAAATTCAGTAGTATACTAATCCATAGACAGCAGCTGCCTCATTTTTAAATGCAATAAACAAATATGCTAGAGTAGGACAAATCGCGTTTGATCTACTGTTGTTCTGAGCATTTTCAGCACATCTTTAGGCTTTACCAAAACTATTTCTTATTCAGGTAATATGTAGCACTACTCCAGGCCGTCAGAGACCGTACTTATTCATACAAGCTGTATCAAAACTACTTATTAAGGAGATATGTAGCATTTCTTTAGGCCATCGGGAGTGCTCTTATTTACATCTACTTTATACTTTAGACTCGCCTATCATAATAGATACTTCAAATTAACATTTCGTTGTGTAGTGTGCCAAAATTAAAAAAAAATTGACGAAAGTTAAAGAAATAAAGTTTATAAAAATTTATTTATTTACCAAAGGTTATTATTAAATAATATTAAACAATTTAACGTAATTTAGAAAGAAATTAAGAATAGAATTAGAAATTAATTTAATTAAATTAGAATAAAAAGCAAACAAAAATTCTGATTTTACAAAATTCCGTTTTTTCGAAAATTCAGTTTCTCGAAAAATTCCGCTTTAAAAAATTCAGTTTTGAAAAATTCTGTTTTATAAAATTCTGTTTTACAAAATTCTGTGTTTTAAACATAATTTTTATCATTAACTTATCCATCAATTGTCCACTCAGATAATATAAATAATTACTCTTCGGTGTTCATTGTTATGTAATATTATGTGCAATCGTGTGCTTAGTCTTCGCCTTCCTGAGGAAGCAAAAGTGGGCGGCGTTGCGGTTATTTTAATAGCCAAATTTAAGGGCGAAACAAAAAATATCTGTAACGAAACTTTAGCCAATATGCAGTAGTGGTTATCTTAGATAAGAACTCTGTTACCCGACCATTAGACAGAATCTCGAGCTGGAAAAGGCGAGAAGCCATTTGGATGGCAATGTAGGGTAATTCTCAAATAGGAGAAATTTGGATGCAGTATACCGACGGTGTGCGCTAAGAGTGATCGGTGTATTTCGCTCGATATCAGATGATGCGGCATATGTAGTACCAGAAGTGCCAGCAAATGATCTATTAGCAAAGGAGCGACACAAGCAACTCCTTAACAGATCCCAAACAACGGATAGAGCGAATCTCAGGCTGAATAGCAACAACTGGTGAAGTTGAATTCTATCTGACCCAGTTGCTGACCGGACATGGATGTTTCAGGTCACACCAGTATAGTACGACGATTTGCCCGAGTGTCCGGATTGTAAGGGCGAGAATGCAGAAGATTTGTTTTCTGCTGTCGTTGATTAGAGGAAGCTTTGCAAAAACTGTCAAATAGTGATTACTGGTCTGCTGCTTGTAGCTTAGCAGCAGAAACTTTAGTTAAACTACGGTGCCTTGACCGCGAGAGGAAAAATAAATAGAGGTTCATAAGATTATAATTAATGGTAATTTAGAAGGGGTGTGGGGGGGGGGGGGAGCAATGGTTAATGAAAGGAAAGTGTTTGAAGCTAATAATCCAGCACTAATATTCTCCCAGAATTTCGAAGATTTTCTCCCACCTACAGGGAAAGTAAAACACCCACACAAACTCACTTTCTCAAACACACACACACACACACTATAATTCTTCAAAAAATTAATTTTGAAATTAATTTTTTTGCGGCGTAAAAATTAATTGCAGAATTAATTTTTTGAAGAATTATGTGAAACAGAATTACATAAAACAGAATTTCGTACCCAATCCAATAAAACTAAAGAAATAAAACAAAAAAGCACAATTAGTAATCATTACTTGAGAGCCATATGTGGGCGTTCAAACCACCTCGCACATGCGACCTAAAACATCTTTTGTGCCAAATATGGACCAACTAAAACAAGCACACACCATCAAAATCTGTTGTAAATTTCATTCGTTGGTAAATATCTATGTTTAAAATGCAATATGGAAGGTTGGGCGCCAGATATCTCGCATGCTTTCCGGCCAAGCTCAGCCCGCAATCCACTCCAGCATAAGTTTGCAAAAAAAACTGAACAGATCCTTCCCGAGATCAAATATTTTATCCTAATCTATATATGGGGCATCCTCTGTCAAATCGGCCACCACCCCTGCATATTTCATTTTTTGAGATAAATAAACTTTTTTGGGCTTAAAATTTTGCTTAGAATGTCTACTTTTTAATGCCGTATGGCGTTTTAATGGCGTCCTTGGATTTTCAAAATGGCGGACCATATCTTTTGAGTAAGTCTTTAATTTTTAATAAAATTGATAATATAAAAACGTAATTTTAACTCTGTTAATTTACTCGAAAGTGTTTTTGGTGTCATAGATTAGGTACTTAAACATTTTTTATTTTTTTTTTAAATTCCAAGATGGCGGATCCAAGATGGCCCCCAAAATTGACAATTTTTTCGACGTTCATGAAGATCTTTAGAAGCATGTCCTAGAAGGTTTTCGGGGTCGCTGATCACGAATTTGAGGTCAGAATTTTAATATTCAAGATGGCGGATACAAGATGGTGGTCGAATATGGCCGAAAGATGGCTAAAGACGTTTTAATAGAAATCAATAAAAACTTGATCTAGGGTTTTTTCGAAGTCGGTGGTCATTAATTTAGGATCAAAATTTTAAATTTCAAGATGATAAATGTTAATTTGTCAACGTTTATGAAAATCGATAAAAACATGATCTAGGGGTTTTCGGGGTCACGAATTTGAGGTCAAAATTTAAAAATTCTCTCAAAAAATACTAGATTCTCAATAAAAAGTGTTATTTTTTGACATTTTTTTGAAAAAATATATCTAAAAATACCACATTTTATCAAAAATCTGGTACCTTTTTGAGAGAATTTTTAAATGTTGACCTCAAATTCGTGATCAGCGATCCCGAAAACCCCCTAACACATATTTTTATCGATTTTCATAAACGTTGAAAAATAGACATTTATGGCAGCCATCTTAAGTCCGCCGTATTGCATTTTCAAATTCTGACCGTAAATTAATGATCACCTGCTCCGAAAACCCCTAGACCGAGTTTTTATTGATTTTTATAAACGTCGAAAAATTAGCCTTTTTTCTGCCATATTCGACCACCATCTTGTGTCCGCCATCTTGAATATTAAAATGTTGACCTCAAATTTGTGATCAGCGACCCCGAAAACCTTCTAGGACATGCTTCTAACGATCTACATGAACGTCGAAAAATTTGTCTCTTTTTTCTCTCTTTGTGAAAGGAAACAAAAAATATTTTTGTTGTTTGTTTCTTTCCCCGGGAACGAAATCGAAAAAAGTAAAATCTGTGGTAACAAGGCAAAACGTAATAACTCGTTTTGATGCCTTTTTCAGGAAAACGTTTTTAAAATTAACACAGCATTCACAATGAAAAACTTTTTACTTTTGCCTTCCAGGTTTGTATGAATTTCCAACTTGACGAATAAAAATTGTTGCTCGTTATGTTGGAAATTCATACGTAAATCAAAAGTAAAAAGTTAAGGAGGGGAGAGATATTTTATTTTTTTTGGATTTCGTTCCAGAGGAAAGAAACAAAACAAAATATAAAGGAGAGAATCCTTTTGCAAAAAGAGAGTAAAGAAAAGGACGAAATTTGAATTTAAACACTGATTGAAAATTTTTGGTATGCATTACATTACATTGGGAAAAGTCGGACGCACGAAATCCTCAAAGATGTCGTCATGACATTAGGCGTGTTCGGAAATAGACGTTGAGTAAATTCACAGTAAATTTAGACCATGAAATTAGACCATTATAGTGTAATTTAATGGTCGAAATTTACTGCGAATTGACCCATGGTATATTTCCGAAAACGCCTATTTTAACACAACATACATGTAACGTGAACACTGAAATTGGCTCCCTATGTTTTTTGTATTTTTTGTTTCTATTTTAATGTGTTAAATAAAAAGAGAGGAAATATTCATGACATTTTACATGGCGATTTAACGCAACATTTAACATAACATTATCTAACGCAGCGTGTAACATGAACCCAAAACTATTTCCGTAAATGTTTTACCAACCATAACAGTTTATTTATCTCAAAAAATGAAATGTGCAGGGGTGGTGGCCGATTTGACGGAGAATGCCCCATATATATTTTTTTAAATAGGATGTCAATATTTATATTAATTAAAATCAGTCAATCAATAAATAAAAATAAGGTTTTAAATTACTGATTGAACAAAACCCGAATGCATCATACATTGATTTAATAAAACTTGAACTCAATAAATTCCGGAAACATCCATCAGTGTAAAAAACCCATGTGGTATTTGATTCCCAATCGATTCGGGCTTACCGAAACAATCGAGAGATGATTTATGGCCGAAATTTCTCGTTTTTTTTTAAAAGAAAGAGAAGTTTAGTTGTCTGTCTTAAATCAATAAGATTCTTTCGGCTTTTTATAGACACAATATATTAATAATAATGACATTCACAACATTTTCGACTTGTCAATCAGAAAAATGAAGAGGCCAGTCATTTATAATATATCTACCAAAAAAAGTAGAAATATCAAAATCCCCCCCCGTACTTTAAACCCCAGAGTTAATACAAAATGTATTTTGACTCTAAAAAAGAAAACCTTTCCTTGCGTGTTCGTGGGTCCAGTTTGGTTTCGTACTGATAATCTCAAAACAAAAAGTTCGATCTACTCATCAGGTAGCTACGACCTTTTATAACTTTTATAAATTACTTTTTTGGTAGATATATTATAAATGACTGGCCTCTTCATTTTTCTGATTGACAAGTCGAAAATGTTGTGAATGCCATTATTATTAATATATTGTGTCTATAAAAAGCCGAAAGAATCTTATTGGTTTTTTTTTAAATGATAATAGCGGAAATCCACGACCGCTTAACAATTTATCCAATGTCACTATGTAATTACCATTTGGTAATTATTCCTTTTTTTTCTACACAAAAATTTATTAAATTAGATTTTTTAGTATAGAATCAAAGTTTCTATAACTATTATTATTAAATAATTAACACTTTAATTACACTACTAATCTTAATGTTACGCACTTCATTTTATTTTTGTTTTTTATAAATTAATTATCAAGTTCATTCTTCCTATCTCCAAATTAATCACTCGGCATCAACTCAAAAAAAAAAAAACTCCCCCCGTGTTTGTAATGGTTTCGGTTTATATAGGCATTCCAATCAACATGCTTGATGTAACCATCCTCGTCTAAATTCATATCGTTCCGGCCATTACATCATAAAATCCATTGAAGCTTATCTTCATAAACTGTATACTGGTACATTCAGTGCATATTTTTCGAAATAATTATCGAATAAATCAAAAAAAATTAAGCTTTGCTTACTGGTTGTAAACTCGGACTAAACTAGCAATGAAATGTAATAATAAGCAACCAAAATAAGTATACCGTCTTGATTTTGAAAATATTGATAATTCAGTTTCAAAATCAGAACACGAAACTATCCTCAGTGCAATAGATGAGACTATGGGTTTCGTGAAACTATTTGAAATTGTTTCAAATCTATAACCCAAAACTGTTTGGTGTTCTGCATGCAAGCCAAACCCTACAATTTTAAATGGAATTTTGTTATTTATAAGACAAAATGATCCTTTTCAAATAATAAATTGAAATTTCCATTTTTTTACTGGTTACAGTTACTCTACATTTTCCATTTGTTGCAATCGGTTATGTAACTGCTGCAGAACTAGGCATTTAATGAACTGCATAAAATTTTCAGATTTGTATGCCGAAAAGTTGTCTAACGGACTAAATTGCTTAACACAACCACATATTGTAAATGTAAGAGACAAAGAACGTTAAAGAAAACAGCATGCTCATAAAAAATAGTACTAAAATTTCTAACCAATTCCTGTAAAATTTGATTGGCAATTTCAATATCATGTGCATCACTTCATGCACAAGATAACATTCTTATTGCTGAGTGCAAAAGCAAAAAAAAAACAATAATATACAGTAGAATCAACGCGATTTTTTAAAATTACAATACCGGTATATAATAAGAATTACCTGAATTCGGTTGCTTTCCACCGAGCGAGATCATCTAGATTTCGCGGGTTTCTAGAAAATTCTGAAGGAGTCAATATAAAATGTATCTCCTCAGTTTTGAAGAAGGTCCCTTTAAATTTTCCTTCTGAACAATCTGTTAAAATTTTTTTTTGTGACATCGAGGTCGACCAGATGCATAATGTCCGATTTATGTCCGATTTAGACGTACCAACATTTTTTTCCCAACAATAAATGAAGATAATAGTACATTATGATTTTCATTTGTAAGACAAGAACAAAAATATAAACCAACAAAAATTTTGTTGAGTTTTTTTCCAATTGTTACTATAAACTACTTTACCATTTGTTATTATAAAAATAAATTTGACTATAAAATATACTTGACCCGAGTATATTTTTGAAATTTTATAGCAACAAATACAATAAAAATGGCGATTTGTGAAATTTTTATAGCGCTTTATTATATTTTACTAAAATTTTAATAATAAAATAAAATTTACGTTCGAATTTTTTTCATTTTACCCGAAAAAGTCATAATTTTGATAAATAAACTATTATCAGAGCCGTATTTATCAAAAATTATCTTGCCGATTTTATACCGCCAAAAAATTATGGCACTACCGCCATTGTTGTTTTATACTTTTCTCTTTTTATCCCATATACATTATTTTGTGTTGCGTGTAGCTCTAAGTGGCAACAAAAAAATTGTTGAAAAAAATGTTGGTACGTCTAAATCGGACATAAATCGGATATAAAATCAATGTCAGCAGTCTCTAATATAGTTTTATTAATTTTAAATTGCTGTGAATGATGAAGCAACCCTATTTTTGATATAAATACCCTTTTGATTACATTTTGGATAACTAGCCTTTCCCGTTGGATATTGAGTTCCAGTTATAAATGATTTGGCAGGGCTGTCGCATATAAAAGCCCTAATTTTAAAAAAATTTTAGGCTCACACAGATTGCTAACTTTAACACCATTTTCGTTAAGAAACATAATTTCTTCTGTCAACATTTTCAAATATTCGTTCACAAAAAAGTAGGTTTCGAAGTGCCTGAGAAGCAGCCAATCAGAAATTGACTTTCATTTCTAAACTGTGAACACAAGCATATAACGCCATAAATCTGATCGAGAATTTTTAAATAAATTTAGACCATCTATACTAATATCTAAGACAACAGAAAAAGCATTTCTTAAAAATGAAAAAGTTTTAGACTGTAAATAATTTTGGATTCCAAAATGATAATATTCACTCCTGCTATCTATTTTTTTTTTTTTTTTTTTTACACTTTATTCAACATAATTTACAATTATTCAATATATTAAAACATAGAGGAAGAATAGAGGTAGGTAATTCAGAGACAAGACTAGTCTATAATGAATCACCATCAATATATTAACCTTCATCCGTCCCTCGCGTCATTTTTGACCAAATCAAATATTATTTTTCAAATATCTTGTTAAATTAAACCTTTAAACATGTTTTCCTTAGTGACTTTAATTTATATGTATTAGTTATGATTCACTCAAAGAATTGGAATTTTCTGATTAACCGTTACCCTGCTACGAAATAAGTAACACTAAAGATCTTGTGGTCAAAAATGACCAATAGATGAATTTCACATTATTTGCTATTCCAATTTTCGTCTAATGGTAAACTAAAATCATTTTGTACATATACATAATACATAATATTTTCCAAAGATGTCAACGGCAACTGAAGAAGAATTAGGTGCGGGAGGGCACATCATTTTCACCTGATGATACATGTTCTGAAATTTCGGATTATGTGAACTTCATGTAGATTCTTGGGAAAGTAATACTTCTAAAACGGTTCAAAGTAATTTCAAGAGTCATGTCATGAGATTTGATGATTGTAGCACACGAGCTAGTCGTAAATGCATCAATAAGTTAGCACCAATTGGAGAAAAACGAATAAAGTGGGTGGATATATTACCATAGCAGTTGGTTGGATTTCGTGCACGGTGCCCTTTTCGACAATATATACCGAATGGTATTATGTTTTAGGGATCGCCAAGTATGGGATTATGTTTTGGCTGCTCTGCAGTAGTGAAAACTCTTACGTTTGAAACGTACAGCCGTACATAGGAAAGGAGACAGGCACAGCACCTGAGAGAAATCAGGGTTTACTTGTCGTCGTTGGTTTGTCTATCACGCAGCTTATAAAAGAGAGAAACGTTATATTTGATAACTTGTTTACATCCTACGAACTGGGCAAATGCTACTAAAATGCCACATGACCATGATTAGAACAATTCGAAAGAAAAAAAACATCAATAGCACCGATTATTTTAGAAATCAGAGACAAGCTTTTGTATTCCTCTACTTTCGCTTTTACTAAGGATACAATCTTGTTATCATACATCCCAAAAACATTTCTGTAAGTGTGTACTTTTGAAGAGATACCGAAAAAAAAACAATATTTTATTGAACTGCAATAAAACGAAAGGCGGTGTCAACATGGTCGATAAAACGATTGCTTGCTATACTTGTACGTGTAAAACAAATAGATAGCCAGTAGGAGTGTTCACTAACATATTGGATCAGTAATAAATGCGCTCGTGCTATTCACTAGTGTTTGCCAGAATGGAGTAGAAAGAAGTATTATAAAAGCCAACTATTTATTGTAACACTGGGTGAGTCGTTGATCAAGCCAGGTTGGTCTAGAAGGGTTTACCTCTCACGGTCTACATATTGTCGCAATCTGTAGCAAATTTGACATCAAACGTTGCAAAATTTTCAACCCCGTCATAATCTACAGAATTAGCAGGAGCACAAAAAAGAGGCCGCTGCAGTTTCTGACAAAATTTGTACAACAGGCACATATATAAGAAATTCATTTGCATAGCTCATACTAAGAATGTGTGCCATCAGTGTACGAAATAAAATATGAATTGTTCTTAATAAATAAACATTGAAATTGTTTTAAATTACTGTGTTATCTTTGGTTTTAATAATTAAATTTGGAAACAAAAATTTACATCGTATTGCTTAGCGTAAATTTGCTGTTGAATTTATTTTGGTCATTTTTGACCAAAGGAACTTTAGTGTTACTTTTTTTTAGGGACGGATGAAGGTTAAGATTAGCAAAACACATTTATAATGAAGAGGAATAAACAATAAAAATATAACGTTTGCTAACCGAATACAAATGTACAATTAAAACTGAAAAAAAGAATTAAATAATAAACAGAGTAACATAAGTATAATATACAATTCAGTAACCTGAAACCAATTTTCAATATCAGGCTGCAGTAAAAGCCATTCTTTTAACAAAATACAAAATCGTTTTAATGATTGTTCGTTTTGGATTATTGCTGGAATAAGTTTAAAAAATGAAGGTGACCTTGACAAATAAAACTGCCTGTAATATTCTTTGCGAGTGAATGAGATAGGATAAACAACTTTAGATCGAAAATTATACAAATGAATTTTATCAACATTATGCCCACTACGCAAAAAGAAAAGCTTTAACACTTTATAAATATATAAGAACCTCAGCGGTAACACCTGAAATAACGGTAGACTGTGGACAGAACGCTTTTTATTAAAAATAATTCGCATTGCAAACTGTTGAGCTAATATTAAAGGTTTAATATTTGAGAAATATATTCCACCAAATAATGCTAAACCGCACTCAAGCTTTGAATTGAAAATACCAAAGCATACTTTTAAAATAACATTGAACGGACAAATAGATCAAAGTAAATACAACTTATTTAGGGCATAATTTAAATAATTATGTACGTTACTGATATGGGATTTAAAATTTAGCTTATTATCAATGGTTAATCCCAGATATTTAAATTCATGGTTAAACTGCAGTTTTAAGCAATTACTTGAGTCAATTAATGAGGTACACTTATTGTCATGATAAAATACATTTAAATCCCTCAAGTATTTAAAGCCGACATTAAATACCATACTCCTAGATTTATTACTTAAGCGCATGTGATGATTTATAAACCAAGTTCGCGATTGCATCAGATCAGCATTCATTTGGCGTTCAAGTTCGAGCGAGCAAGGTCGTCTGCAAAAGCTACAATTTTACCGTACAGCTTTAACTCAAAAAAATAATTAATATAAACTAAAAATAGTACTGGCCCAAGAACGGAACCCTGTGGTACTCCGGAGAGAATTTCATCGAAATCACTGAAATGTCCGTTTATTTCAACTCGTTGCAGTCTGTCTAAGAGATTCGATTTTAACCAGTCATACATGAACCCTCTAAACCCTATACGCCATTATTTATCTAATAATAAAACGTGGTTTATAGAATCAAAAGCTTTAGAGATATCCAAAAACATCACACCAACTAACTTCCCTTTGTTTAATGACTCGTAAACAGTAGTTAAAAATAACAAAAGTGCACCCTCGGTACTCCGACCACTTCTAAACCCATATTGGTAATCACTCAGGAAATTGAGACTATTCAAATAATGCAACATTCGGGTTTTAATAAGTTTCTCAAATAATTTGGAAAGCACAAGGAAGGAACCACTTTGGAATATTTTAAAGTATTTGGGAAAACACCATTCATCACGCTTTGATTAAAAATGAAAGAAAGTAAATAGACTGTATTAGGGGCAGTCCGTTTTAGAATTGATGAATTAATTCCATCAAAAACTTTAGAGTTTTTATTATTTAAACACGAGATTGCAAGAAGCAATTCCTCCGGGGTGATTTCATTAAATCGGAATCGGAGATTCATTCTGCCATAAAGTACCCGTATCTCTAAAATAAACAGGTGAACTCAAGTTATTCATCTCAATACATGAAGTGATAAAACAATGATTAAATAAATAACAGACGTCTACAATATTTGTAGTTATGTGGCCATGTTCATTCAATATGGAATAGGTATTAATTTTGTCCTTAGAATCATCACCAACGATCGAGTTGATAATCTGCCATTGCTTTTTGCTGTCCTTAGAACAATCTTTAAAAATTGATCGATAGTAGTTTGCCTTTTCATGTTTAATTTGTATTTTGCAACGTTCATTAATATGTTTAAAACGGGCTAATAATTGAGAGTTCGTTGGATGTTTATTTAGCTTTCTTGATAAACTATTTTTCAGATTGACCAGCCTATAAAGATCAACGAACATCCATGGAGCCAATTTATTTTTAGTTATGTTGCTTTGCCTTTGAAATTTACAACTCTCAAGGCAACTATGAAATATTTCCAAAAAACTATCCAACGAATCGTTAACAGAAGTTGATGAGAAAACTCCTTCCCAAATCGGTTGCTGCAACTGAATATTAAAAGCATCATAGTTAATACACATAAATGGAATTGAATCTGGTTCGTTTTTGTCTTACGGGACTTATAATATTGATTTTTAGTATTATTGGCAGGTGATCGGTCACTTGAAGGCTCGCTACTTCCCCAGTAATAGATACATTTAATGATCGGAACCGACAAAACGCATGATCAATACACGAAGAGCTTGTATTTGTTATTCTAGTTGGAACATTAATCAGAGAACAAAGCCCATATGATGACATGATTAATGAGTAGGTATCGATTATCGTACTTGATTTTAAACAAATTTATATTAATGTCGCCAATTAACAGTAAATTTTTTGTGGTGCGATGCTGATCTAAAATAGGAACAATTTCATTTAAATAATTATCTATTGAATAATTATGATAACGGTAAATACATAAAGTAGTCATTAAAACATCCGCTATCGAAAATTCCAGCTTCATGCAATCCGCAGTAATCAAATTAAACTTGAGATCAATTACTGAAATACTTGTTTTGACAAATGCCGCAACGCCGTATGCTCGCATTTCATCATTACTACAAACAAAAAAATTATAACCGGGAATTTTATATAAGGTTGATTCACTTTGACTGATCCAAATCTCTGATAAAAAAATTATATCTGGAACAATAGCATACCCAGACAAATTGGCCAGAAGAGAATTAAAATTAGCACGTAAGCTTCTTATATTAAAATGAATGAAAAAAAAAATCCGAAAAACCCGCATTAGACTCGCTAATATTATTAATCAAATCAGTATCACCTTGTTGAACGTTAATTGACATTAAGCTAAAAAATAAATAATGTAGTCACTGTAGAGAACAGTGAATGTATTATTTTTTAAATTACGTCAAGGTCAGATACTGATTTAATTAATTTTGATTCACAACCTTCAGATTTCCTTACCAAAATATTTCCATTACGGATCCATAAGTATTTAAATTTGTTTAATTTTTTCCTCTTCCTAGCTTCAGCATAAAGATGATTCCTGTATTTGGTTAGGTTTTTATTTAAAAAGATTTCCACTGATGGTAAACACCCGATGCAATCAGTGGTTAGCCGTTGCTTCCTCTTAGCTGCCAAAATGGAGTCACGAACATGATGATCACTGAATTTAACAATAATTTTTTTTATTCTCGTTGTATTTACTTGAGGTTTACAAGGTTTTTGCATGTAAAAGAAAAAAAGTAGTCAGCGCTGCCCAAGCGTGGGGACAAATGAACTAAAATCGACATTGGGAAAGTCCCTCATTAAAATTAAGATATACCGACACGAGAAAATCATTGAGTATGTGGTATAGTAACCGCTGAACTTGGGCTATCATGGCAGTTCATCTTTTTCAGGTATGAAAAGATCTAACGTATGTGAAACTTTTCAATTTCATTTGAAAATGCTGAATTCATTTAAACCTTTTGTAATCGAATATGTTTTTAACGTTGAAAACGTTTATACTGGGGTTTCTAAAGAAAAAGCGAACGACTAAAAAAACCGACCCAAAAAATGTAACAAAACACAAAACTGCCAACTCTGTTTAAGTACTACACAGAAATTTGAAAAAAGTAGGAATTGACATTTTTTATGTTTTGTATTGCAATGAAATTGTATTACATTTACATTCAAACAATTTTATTTAATAAACCTACATACCTATAAGGGAATTTAATATACATACACGAAGAAAATTTTTTCTTTTTCAAAATACATACAAGAAAAAATCATAGCCTTCTAAGCGCAACATTTTTGAATGAAACTTCTTTAGCGACGTATCTTTTTGAAATTGTTGGTTCTACGAAAGGGGAAATAAGAAACAAGTTTTAAGTGCGAAAAATGAAGGGAGAACGTATCGAGCAAAACTTTATTTCTATGTAGGTAACAACAGACTTTGATAAAATTCAGCATGCACAATAAAAATGGGATTCTTAAATGGTTTTCAGATAAAGTTCTGGAATATGACTAATTAGGAAGAAACTTGGTAATTTCTTATCCGATTTTGATGAAATTCAGCATGCACGATAGAAATTTTGATAAAGTTCTAGACTTCTAGAGTATGGCCAATTATCGATTTCCGCATTTTTTTTACTTACATAGTGCATTTCCTTTCTATTTTAGAGAAAAAATATATTACTACTTAAGTAGGTAATTATTTTATAAATTTGAAATTTGACATAAAAAAAATCAAATAAACAAATAACATCTGCGACTAAAGAAGTTTCACTTCCCCCGCGAGCTTGTGTGGATGAGGCTCACGATTTTTGTTTACGGTAATTGTGTGTTGTTGCGGTTTGTGTCTGTAGTTTTGAAATAAAATCAGTTAGACATAATTCGATAAGCCAGGATTCGCAATATAAAAATATTTTTTGACGTGGTAATAGGAATATACTTACTGACGTTTGGTAGAAGAAAAAAAACATAAATAAACCGCAACTTTCAGAAAATATTATTGTATTAACTGTATTTGAATGTCATTGAGATAGGTGATTCCTTCAAACTAACTCCGTTTTTAACGGGTAAATCGGCAGAACTTCTTCTGCCACCATTGCTTTTTTTAGTACTTCTTCATGAAGGTTTAATGTATATTTGTAACACTTCAATTGCAATTAAAATAGTTAAATTCATCTGAATATTTTTTATTCCAATAAGCTTTTTAATACATGTATAACATGTCAGTTCAAGTTCACTTTAAGTGTAACTTCTTTCTTATAACTCCTTTCACTGTCGATAACAAAATTTGTATTTCAACATTCTAATTTTTGGGGCGGAGTTAAATTTATTTGGAAATAAATTAATTTCGCCGATAAATTAGAATTTATTATGCGACATTTTACTTTTAAAAACTGAATTAAATCCATGCGAAATAATTTAATTTTATAAATAAGACAGACATCTAATTTAATTCATATTGAAAATGTTTTAATTTCGCCATACAAAAATTTTTTAAGTTGCCAACAGTTGACTTACCTGAATCCTCCCACCAGTGCTATCAAACATGTTATAATTTTTGTAGTACAAGAATTTTGCCAGACATAAGTCAGAGAATAAATAGCTTTCAATTAGGGATGTTCATTTTCTTGAAAACTATCGATAATAGATATCGATAAATATCGCAGACCAAACTATCGATAACAAAAATAATCGACCTCAAAACTATCGATAACTGAAATATCGATAAATACATTATCGATGTGTTCTTTCTAGGCAAAACGGCTAGTTTTAAAACTGAAACTGCAAAATTTGACATTTTTGATTGACATTTTTTCAATTAAAATAGTCAAATTATTGGAAATTTATTATTTTGATAATTAAATTGAGTTATTTAATATTATTTCACATTAATTTAATTTATATCAAGAATCTGTTCTTAAATGGAAAATCTGTTCTTAGGAAAACATCTATGTTTATGTCATTTCTCATTTGTCATGTCGCAATGGCTTTACTCAATACGGAAAAATGTTTATCGGACTTCACTGTATTTTTATTGTATATTATACTAAGTACATACACAAAATAGATATTTTAATATAAAAAATTGGAATTATCGATAGTTCTCTATTTAATGAAATTATCGATTATTAGGCAATAAAACTATAACACCAGATATTGCGTTGTTATGTATATTTCACTGTTTGTCTATTCGGTGTTATATTATGAATTTCACGTACAATAAAAAGGCACTTTGTTAATTAATTTTGAGACGCGTATATCGCGCGCCTGTTTTATATTATTTACACTTGATTTTAGTACAATATGATTACTAATATTAATCACCACAGAACTTATATGTTACGCCCGAAAAGCTAAAAAGATTTTTTATGAATTTAGTATTAACTACTGTAAACACTGGAAAAACGAAACACGCACAATGGAAGATGTGTACGTGTTGAAAATCCAAAATCGATTGTCAAAAACAAAAAGTTCGGAGAACGATGCATGAACTTTGGAGACGATGAACAAAACGTAGAAAGAAAATGAATTGTTTTGTTTTGCTCATTGATGCACTGTAGTATATTTTAATTAAATGAACTACGTGTTGTGTTGCTTGTTGGTAAAACATAGGTGCGTTCGGAAATGTGTATGGGTGTGAATATGCAAGTGCGAATTGTGGCGATGAATGAATGATGGATAATTTGCGAATATTTGAATTGTAAAAATGAGTGAGTCGCTACAGGACTCCCCCGCGAGTGATTGCCCCCTCCCTAGGGAATGATTGTAGTATTGGAAGCTATACGGACGGTTTTATGAACCCGATGGCTTGGTGTTTGTTCAGCCGAACTAAGTATTCCGTAAGCTGGTTTAAGTCGATCGATTGAAATATTGGAATTTTTTCCATTAATCGATACGATGAAATGTTTCCTAAGTCTGCGTATAACTTGATACGGACCTTCATAGGGAGGAGTTAATCCCGTGCGAACCTTGTCTGTTCTGATAAAAACAAAATCGCAGTTGCTGAGCGATTTCGGAACGAATACGTCATCTTGTTTGGATTGACGTGGTGCTTTTGGTATAAGGTTGCGCATGGTTTGTCGCAGTTGGTCGATGACTGTGTCGGTAGTTGGAATTGGTGAAGGAGGATTTTCGATAAAGAATTCACCGGGTAGTTTGATGGTTTGACCGTAAACTAATTCTGCCGGTGAGCACTTAAGATCTTCCTTCACTGTTGCTCGGATACCAAGTAGTATGATTGGTACTTCCGAACTCCAGTTTATCGTGTTGCCTCTGGCCATTAATGCGGCTTTGAGTTGCCGATGGAAGCGTTCGACCATGCCATTGGCTTGCGGATGATAAGCCGTTGTGCGTATCCGATGTGAGCCAAGGAGTTTTGTTAACTCGGTGAAAAGCTTGGACTCAAATTGCGTTCCTTGATCGGTTGTGATATTAAGGGGTACGCCGAATCGTGATACGTAGTTATTGACAAAAGTGGTGGCAATGGTTGTAGCAGACATATTGGTCATGCAGTATGCTTCAGGCCAGCGAGTGAAACGATCGACACAAGTGAGTAAGTATGAGTATCCATTAGATGGCGGAAGTGGTCCTACGATGTCTATATGGATATGCTCAAATCGACCGGGTGAAATTTGGAATTGCCCATGAGGTGATTTAGTGTGCCGTTGAACTTTAGCACGTTGGCAGGATAAACAAGACTGAGCCCATTGGTTTACGTCTTTGTTTATACTGGGCCAAAAGTAGCGAGCTGTGATCAATTTACGAGTTGCACGGACTCCAGGATGTGAAATGTTGTGCAATGTGTTGAATACGGTGCGACGTAGTGAGTCTGCGATGTATGGGCGATTCTTCCCATCTGCGATTTCGCAAACTATTTCGAGGCCAGGTAGTTTGAAAAGCTCTAGTTTCATTGATGAACTAGTGTGACATTCGGAACCAGAAAGTAAATTCTGAAGTTCTAGGTCTGCTTTTTGTGCGTTTGCAATTATTTGTAAGTCGATGTGTGTGTCGACTGCGGCCATTTCATTGTCGGTTGTTCGCGATAGTGTATCTGCGACAACGTTGTCGTGTCCGTGAACATGCTGAATGTCCGTGGTAAATTGACTAATGTAATCGAGGTGGCGAGATTGCCTCGGATTACGTTCAGTTTTAGACTGAATTGCTCGTGTCAGAGGTTTGTGGTCGGTGTAAATGGTGAATTCCCGACCTTCAACAAAATATCGGAAGTGTTTGACTGCCTGATAAATTGCTAGTAATTCCCTATCGAATGCAGAATATTTCTTCTCGGCATCCGAGAGTTTCTTGGAGAAGAATCCCAGTGGTTCCCAACACTCGTTATTGTACTGTTGTAGTACAGCACCGATAGCAGTGTTTGATGCGTCAGTGGTTATGCTGAGCTTTGAGTCGCTCAGTGGGTGTGCCAGAAGTGTTATCTGGGCCAATTCAGCTTTAAGTGACGTGAATGCTTGTTGACATTCGTCAGGCCAAGTGAAATTTTTGGCTGTCTTGGGCTTCTTGAGTAAAGTTGCCAAGTGGATGTGAATTGGTGCGAGTGTTTGAGCGAGTTTTGGAATGAATCGGTGGTAGTAATTTACCATACCGACAAATCGCTGTATACTTTTGATTGAAGTAGGGGCTGGGAAATCCCTAATGGCATTAATTCGTTCTTCAGACGGCAGAATACCATTAGGTGTAATCTTATGGCTGAGGAAGTCAAGAGTAGATACGCCAAAGACGCACTTTGAGCTCTTGATGTGAACGTCAAACTGTGTTAGCCTTTGAAAAAGTTGTTCGAGGTGCAGTTTGTGTTGTTCCTCAGATTTAGATGCAACAAGAATGTCGTCAATGTAGACGAAAACGAAGTCTAAATCACGAATGACTTCGTTCATAAATCTCTGGAACGTTTGAGCGGCATTACGTAAGCCGAATGGCATTCGGGTGAATTCGAATAGGCCAAACGGTGTTGTGATTGCCGTTTTATGGACGTCCTCAGGTGCGACGGGAATTAAATGATATGCTCTGACAAGATCAATCTTGGAGAATATATTGCATCCATTTAAGTGCATGGAGAAGTTTTGAATGTGGGGTATCGGGTAGCGATCCGGTGTTGTCACCGTGTTTAAACGCCGATAATCCCCACATGGTCTCCAATCTTGATCTTTTTTCTTCACCATGTGAAGTGGACAAGAGACGGGAGATGCAGATGGCCTACAAATCCCTAATTCCACCATGTGTTTGAATTCTGTTTGAGCGGCTTTATGTCTCACTTGATCTAGCCGACGTGGTCTTGAAACGGGCAGATGGCCTGCTGTAACGATGTGATGAACCACGTTGTGTCTAACTGGTAAGTTGTAATTTGGCTCTGCTGTAAGTGATGGGAAATTCTTCAGCAGAGTGGCATAACCGTTGTTGATTGCATAATGGATCGGAGTTGGAGTGTTATCACGAACCATTGTGGCATTGATTGACAGCTTAGTCGCTGAATCAACCAGCCTTTTGTGTTTTAGGTCAACAAGGAGGCCAAACTTACCCAGGAAATCGGCGCCAATAATCGGACGATTCACATCAGCTAAAATGAATGCATGAGTGAATTTTCTCTTAAGTCCGATGTCCACCTGAAGCAATTTTGTGCCGTAGGTGTGGATTATGGTATTATTGGCAGCCGATAAGACTAGATCTGGGTCACGTTTTGAGAATGCAAACGCGCCCTTGAAATAATTTGCTGGAATAACCGAAAGGTCAGCGCCAGTGTCTATTAAAAATATTAATTTATTGATTTTGTCGTCTATGAAAAGACGACCTAATTTATGGGTGTGGGATGTTGTCATCTCTACCCGTTGAGTGACTCGTTTTTTGAATGGGTGATGTCCATATCCATGATGGATGTGGATGTACTTTTAAAATTGCATGGTGCTACACATTTTCGCGCCGCCGCCCCGAATCTCCAATGAAACCAGCATTGATCGTATTGGCGTCTGTTGTTGCTGGGACTGCGCGTGTTAGAGTTCCGCCGATATCCGGATTGAGATTGTCGGCCCCTTGAGCGACTGCGATTACGATTGTTGTTGGCCATATTGTTTAATCTTGCTTCAATTTGCTTGAGGCGTTCCTCGATTGTGGCCTTATTTTGTGTATTCGCAGTGGGTTGCCGACTAAAATCCGTGCGCAAAGGTGTACGAGATTGGTGGGTTACCGCGGAAATATTATTATTCGCTGTCATCGCGGCGTGCAATTTGTCAGCGGTGGCAGCCAGGTCATCGAGATCCCGAGATTCAGGCTGTGCCAGCAACGCTATCCTGATTATTTCAGGCATTTTTCGCAACCATAATGACTTGATCACATTATTTGAAAATTGTACACCCGCTAATGTCTTAATATGGCGAAGGGCCTCAGATGGCCGTCTGTCTCCCAGATTCTGGTTTGACAATAAAGCCTCTAATTTAGATTCGTCTGATGGCGTTAAACGATGTAGTAGCGCTGACTTTAATGTGTCATAGAGCTGTTCGTTTGGTGGATCCGCCATAATATCTGAGACGGTCTCACAGGCTTGCGGAGACAGAGCTGACAGAAGGCTAACGAATTTTTCCTTATCTGTTTTGATTCCGGTGACTCGGAATTGGAGCTCCGCCATATTAAACCAGTTCCTGGGATTGTCTAGCCAAAACTGTTGAAGTTTAATGGAACGAGAGGTGGCCTCAACCTCGCCTTTTATTTGTTGGGAGGTCATATCTTGGTCGTCGTCTGACATTTTGTAACTGGGGTTTTTATTCGACACTAACGAATGTGAAATAATGATTGAAATTGATATTTATTCGGAATGTTTACCGTGTATACTGAAAGCCAACCAACAAGGTGAAAAAAAAATAAATGAAATTATAGTATGCGGAATGGATACCGTGTGATGACAAAAGAAATAAATGCAAAAATTAAAAAAAAAATTATATATATATATATACGTAGCGAATTTCGTTGACCAACGAGACGTCCCCAAAATTTTGGTCAACTCTCGTCAAATGTTATTTGGAAATGTAATTACTGATATAATACCACAAAAAAACTAAATATTATCATAATATATTGTGGTTCTGTGCAACCACAGCGACCAATAAACCAAACAAAACTATTATTCTTCCGCGGTGAGAAAAAATACTAATATCGATCGAGGAGAAAGAATATGAATCCGTATCTGTGGTGAAAAATTTACATTTGGTATTTGATGAACAGGAATGTGAATATAAATATGAAATTTTGATATATAATTTTAAATATTGATGTGAAATTTGATTTCTATACGTAGTTATATAATAATGAAGTTATATAAATTTATGATTGTGAATTTAACAAGAAAAATAAAAAAAAATTTAATAGAGACACTTAGCTTTCGTTGCCTCTGTTGTTGCTGCTGGAGTTGATAATGATTCCGTTGTTTTGTAGCTGTCTTTGATTTCTATGTTGTTGTCTTCTATGTATGTTGTTATGCTGCTGAATGTTTGCGTTTAGATATAACTATATGATCGCCGATGAAATGTATCTTCGTTGAAAATTGCAATGCGTTGAATTTGGATTGATTCCTGATGTCTTTTGTAATTATTTTCTATGTAGACACTCTCCAGGCTAAACACTGTTAATTTTTGCTGTATTTACAATTTTCTGTATTTACTTTGTTGTGTTATGCAGACGTTGTTAATAATTTTTTATTTTTTTGTTGTGTAGTACTGTATTCGCCGTGCAGTCGCTGTTATTATGCACGCGACTGTTACCTATGATTTTGTTGTTGTTCTTTTTTTTTCTTTTTATGCTTTTGATTGCCAATGTTGTAATGGCGGCGGTTTTTTTTACTCGATGTTTTAAACGCACATACGTTAATAATGGAGAACGTAACCAGAAACAAAAGAAAGAAAAATGTTACTTGTATTGTTTTCGTATGTTTTTTTTATACTTTTTTTTTTTTTTTTTTTTTTTGTTTGTATGATAATTCTGTATTTTGTACGTACCTTTGTGCTTGGGACGGATTAATTTTCCGTACCCAAGCGTTTTGTAAATATATGCTTTATATGAATGTATCCGTAAACACGGACGTCGAAGGTCACCAATTTATAACACCAGATATTGCGTTGTTATGTATATTTCACTGTTTGTCTATTCGGTGTTATATTATGAATTTCACGTACAATAAAAAGGCACTTTGTTAATTAATTTTGAGACGCGTATATCGCGCGCCTGTTTTATATTATTTACACTTGATTTTAGTACAATATGATTACTAATATTAATCACCACAGAACTTATATGTTACGCCCGAAAAGCTAAAAAGATTTTTTATGAATTTAGTATTAACTACTGTAAACACTGGAAAAACGAAACACGCACAATGGAAGATGTGTACGTGTTGAAAATCCAAAATCGATTGTCAAAAACAAAAAGTTCGGAGAACGATGCATGAACTTTGGAGACGATGAACAAAACGTAGAAAGAAAATGAATTGTTTTGTTTTGCTCATTGATGCACTGTAGTATATTTTAATTAAATGAACTACGTGTTGTGTTGCTTGTTGGTAAAACATAGGTGCGTTCGGAAATGTGTATGGGTGTGAATATGCAAGTGCGAATTGTGGCGATGAATGAATGATGGATAATTTGCGAATATTTGAATTGTAAAAATGAGTGAGTCGCTACAAAACTATCGATAAAAATAACCGATATTTTTAACATAAACTATCGATATTTAGAATAATCGATATTTATCGCACATCCCTACTTTCAATTATGTATTAACTTCATCGGTCGAATAATTCGGACAATTTAAATTAATTTTAATTAACAAAATATTTTAAAAAATCTTTGTTCGTTTGTTTTTTGCAGTTAACCACTTTTTGGTTAACATCATAGAATTTTACTTTATTAAAAAATATGTACTCGTATGTAGGGCACAAATAATCGAGTACATTTTGTGTTCAGTACAACAATTGATTTCTAAGCGATCATTATACGCGTTGGTTGGACAATCTGAATCATTTTTTTTTTCTACTTATTGAACGATAATTCGATAAATAAAATTCAAGAGTGATAAACAATTTCAGTTACATATTTATATATTGTTCAATAAGTAATAATCGATAAAATGAGCTTAATTTGATTCGGTCATAAAATAAAATAATATAACATTTTTATAATATGATAAAATGTCTGTTCGAGAAATGGCCCAAATGTTTTATTGGTAGCTAAGAACTTTTATAAAACTACCCATAATAATAATGAAAAGCTTTATGCGGAAAAAATGTGTGAAGCTTAGGGTAAATGTTTTATGATAAATTAAAAAAGTTTCGCAACATCCATATGGCATTTTTTTTGGCACCCTTATTCCCATAACGATAATCATGAGAAGAATTTATAGTAGTAAAACTACAAAGTAGCTAATAAACGTATGAGTTACAAAAATCACTTTATTTCATATTTACATAATTGTCGTATTCATAATTTTTATCTACACATTTTTGATAACAAAGTTTAATTTCCATGCATTTATGAAATTATTTTTCAATTGTGTGTAGAAATTGATATTAAAAATAGACCTATGATATACATAACACAACTCAAGCTTTGTTTAGGGTTAAATACATAAAAATCCAAATACATAATATCCTTAAGTAGAACTTCAGATCAAATGATGGCAATGTGATGGATTCTCCGTTACCATTCTATTTTATTTTGCAATTGACAAAGGTATACATAAGCCTTATATTTGTGTTGTGTTATTTATACCAAAATTTCATCAAATTACAGAACACATCAATGTCATGAAATTTGTTATCATCTCAATTTAATTCCCGTAAATATATATGTATGTATGTATGTATATAGGGGTGTGCTTTTACAGTGATTTTGGGTTTCTGACATGAAAGGAAAACAAAACAATACAAAAATAAATTGGATATAGATTCAACAAATATTTGAAACATTTTGAACATATGTGTAGGTGTACACATACTAAGTACGAGTCAAAAAACCCATCTATAAATTCGTCTATTTAATTATATCTTCCATAAATATAACAAATCAAACTATTTCTTCGATTATTTGTACGATATCTAAAAATAATTTTTTTTTCTACGAAATAAGAAAACAAAATGAAATTATACATTTTGCCGTTCCTGTTCACAAATCACAAAAATAAAAATAATAAATTTGGTATATAAAACCGAGTTATAATTTATCAACCAAACAATCACAAGGTTGTACCATAAATATAAACGATAAAAATATCAAAACTTAAAGGTTATATGTTGAAATAAAACCAAGCGATTAATCTTTTGATACGATTGTATTGCCAATAAAAATAAATGTATCTGTTATCTCTGCGCTCATGTCTCGCCTCTGAGATGGTTGTAAAATGATTTCATTCGACTCTACTGCTAACCAACCACACCACTCGTTCGCCACAAAAACCGTAATGAGAACAACCATCATATTAAGAAACGGTTGATCATGAAATTTCAAATCGTTCATTTATTTCGGTGGGCGACTTTGTATAGTAAATCCCCTCGTTATAAAGTAAATATAGAAGTTGTTTTGTAATGTGATGATTTTTCAGGTCAATTGAATTTTGTTTCAAAAACCACTAAATAATGAGAATCACACCTCTTAAATCTTCAAAAAAAAACTAAAATAAGATCTCACATGCCTCTACCTACATGCGTACATCTAAAATTCATTCATGAAAATTTATCGACTTTTCCAAAAATAAAATTTTTGAACAAATTCCGAAAAATTAAATTACCTTATTAAAAAAAAAGTTTTTAATCTTTTGTAAAATAATGGAAAATTATACCTAAATAAAATTATTTGAAGAGGAATTGAGAGGATATAAGAGGATTAGAAAAATCCGTTAAAAGAAAAATACAAAAGTTTTTATGATTTTACTTTTTTTCACGAGTTCCATTCTTTACGAGTCTTATTATAGACAAAAATGTTTGGCCATTAAAACGAATTTTTCATGAATTTTTATGGTCTATTGAGTATTACTGTATTCTATAATCTAATAATAAATTGTGTCCTTGCTATTTTTAGCCATATACACGTACATAATATTGTTGTTGCAGGGAAAATTTGTTACCCGCGAAAATAAAATTGCTTTTTATGTAATTTTTCCAAAAAAAATATGTTAATGCTGTTTTAAAAATAAATCTCCAGGCGATCTATAAATACATTTCATCCCTTTATATGGTGAAAGCATCAGAGTGAAGTTTATGCAAAAATAACAAAATATACATTAGGGATGTGTTCGTAAAGTATTTTAATTTTCACACAACAAAATTATTTGGAAAAAATTTGAGTGAAATTTAATGTGAGATGCTGTATCTTAGTGCAGTACGGGTCGCACCCATATGGTCACGATCGGAAATCTCTATAATATTTGTCTAAAACTTAGAGCATTTTTACTATCACTCAAAGAATTTTCTGAAATTGTAAAATTTCAGTGTTAAATTCCACTCAAATTTGTTTTTTTTTAAATAATTTTCTGTTTACTTTCTTACATTTTTTTTGGCATTTTAGTCCATCAGTAAAAATTTGTTTGGAATACTTTGTGGACACAACTGTGTATATTTTGTTATTTTGCCTAAACTTCACGAATGAATTATATACCATTTCTCCGAATCTAGGTACTCGGTATGTTATTGTAGACATTCGGTACTTAAAAATATAAACGATATTTATATACGCTTTAAGATGTCCACATGCGTCCTAAATACGCACGGAAGGTTAATTTAAATTTAATGTGGGAACATTATTCGCGGGTTGCAATTATTTTTATGGTATGTACATATAATATTAAGACGAACAATTTGTTTAAAAAAAAAAAAATATTTTTTATGATTGACGTAACGAAATGATATCAAAATATTATGAACAATATGAAATGGGTATATCGCTGTTTAATTGTTCCAACCCGCGTTTATTGCGTAGTTGGTTAATTTGTTTATTAATCATTGTGATGGATCATTTTCTTGTCGAATGAGTAAAAAAAATATAAAGAATTCAATATTTTGATCGACTTTATTATAGACTTTTCATAAATAGAATTTTTATGAATGCTTGGAATACAGAAATGTGTTTGGTTTTTGTTGCAATATTCAGTTAAAACTAGATCAAATCGAATATTTTTATTATCGGTAGACCTAGAATTTAGGTTATCAAAATTAATTACCATCTCGTAAGCTTTTTGGTCTTACAAAGTTCGGAAAGGGAACTGTACAACAGTGGAAAAAATGGTGGAAGCTGATATCGAGGTTTGGTTCCGGGATCTACAAATAAAAGAAAACTGCCTACTTAAAAAAGGGTAGGTGGCGATAACCTCAAAAAAAAAGAAAGAAAATCCCAAAAAATAAAAAATCGAGCTTTTCAAATACATACATATAAGAAATTTTTGAAATATTATTTTAATTCATTAAAGTTTCATTAAAGTTTTAATCCTAAAAAACACTTCGTCAAAAAAGAATATTCCGAAAAAAAGTTTTTTTAATAAAACAAATTTCTCAAAAGTTATTTTAGTTCGTTTTATACCTTAGAAGGTAGGGCTACCACCCAGGCTCGCGCCTTAGTCGCAGCGGCTTGTGTGCAAAAATTTTATCGGCTGCCCCTTGAGGGGAAAAAAATTAACTATCTTTTATCTTTTTTAGGTCGAATTCTGATTTTAGGTCGAATTCTAATATACAGTCGTTGGCCAAAAAACTTGCGCACCTTTTGAAACCATATAAATATTTTTTTGAAAAATCAATTAAACTATGTATTTAAATTTAGAAAAACTATGCCCAGTTTTCTGGATATGGTACTATAAGATTGTTGCCCAGTTCCCCTGACGCCGGTTCCACCAGATTTTGCTTTGTCGCTAATGTCCTTTCCACCCTTTTTTTTCTCGAAAACATAGAATTTGATAACCTTACACAAAATGTCACTTTAACCACCACTGTATGGGAGATACAAATTTTAAACATACCTCAAAATATGGCGAAATATAACGTAAATAAAACGAATTTTTTTATATAAATGGATATTTAATGGTTCACACTTACTGTCTATAAAAAAACACGTTCAAGCCATTGGTTCAATACCCTATAATAATGCGATAGGTTAAATACATTTTAAACAACAGCACGAAAATGAATTGCACGTCGCACAGTGCGGCGGATTCCAAAAAAGTTGGCCAAAAAGTGAAAAACTCAAGTAAAGTATGTAAAAATATGACTTCAGGGGCTTTTTGGGTCGCTGATTACGAATCTGAAGTCAGAGTTGCAAAATTTAACCCCCTTAATCCCCTATTAACAACCCGTATTCATGAAACAGCTTGTATGTCACATTATAATCGATATGGATATTATTTTCAGGCTTGTTTGAGTCGTGGATTACGAATCTAAAGTCAGAGAGAGTTGCAAAATTAAATAATAAAAACGAATTATTCGCAAAAAAAAAATGTCTTTATTATAATCAAAGTATAGCAGATATCAAAGAAAAGAGGAAAAATTAATCAAATCTAAATTTATTTACATTTTTCTCAACAAAATGCCACTTATGTAAGCATTTTAAATTGGAAAGTTCTTGAAATTTCGATGTCAAAAATGCATCTCGCCCTGGTCGAACAATCACTGAAACAGTCGATGAAATCTTACAAAAAATCGAAGAAGACCAACACATAATCAACCATGACATTGCTAAGGAATTAAATATCGATCACAAAACAGTTTTAAACAATTTGCGTAAAATTTTGCTGGATACGCAAAAAAGCTCGATCAAGAATTTTCGATGAAAAATTTAGTTGACCAAATTTCCATCAGCGAGTTGCTACTGAAACGCAACGAAATCAACCCATTTTTTAAGCAAATCATCACTGGCGATGAAAAATGGGTACCTACAATACGAGATGTCGTTTGAAAAAGATCATGGTCAAAGAAAGGTGAACCATCACAAACGACTTCAAAGCCAGGATTGACGCCCCAGAAAGTTATGCTGTGTGTATAGTGGGATTAGAAGGGAATGGTACATTCTAGGTTCGAGGTTCTAGAATCTGGTCAAACTATCGATTCTAGTCTTTACTATCAGCAATTAATCAGGCTGCAGCAAGCAAATAAAAAAACGGTCATAATTGATCAATAGAAAGCTTGTTGTCTTCGATCATGACAACGCCAGACCACACCCATTTTTGATGACTCGGCAACAATTGAGAGAGCTCGGCTGGGAAGTTTTGACACATCCAGCGTATAGCCTGGACCTTGTACGCTCTGACTACCATTTGTTTCGATCTCTGCAAACCTCCGTTGATGGTCTAAAGTTAGCTTCAAAAAGGACTGTGAAAATCACTTGGCCAAGTTTTTCGCCGATAAACCCCACAAGTTCTACACCGATAAAATTATGAAACTTCCCGAAAAAGGGCAAAAGGTCATAGATGATAATGGCCAATATATGTTTTAAAATAAAACTCATTTTGAATACAAGAAAAATTTAATCAAAAATTGACAAAAAATCTCTCTTATACTTTTCCCCAACTATTTTTCAAAAATTACAATAAAATCCGAAAAAGCAGCTTAAAGCAGCCAATTTGTTTTGTATGTGGAAGATAATACTTTCACCTACAACCTCTGATAAGTGTTACAATCGAACACGACAGAACGACACAACTTTTTGATAATAACATATCGTATATGTATTAAAGGTTAACAAGAGATAAAAACCGACTACAATTACTGATTTTTTGATATTATTTGATACTTTCAAAATTTAAGTCCAATCGAACACGCTTGAAAGGTAGGCATATTTTTTCTAATATCAAATTCGATTGGGATTGTCAAAAAAAAAAAAAGTTTTTGATGCCCAATCGTACGGACAAGCAGCATGATTTATTTCATGGTTGTTTCTTGTATTGGTGAATTTATTATGTGAATATTTTTTTGAGGTTATGTTAACTATCAGCAAATCTTTAGTTTAATTAGGCACAAAATTACACAGATTTTGTCACAAAAATTATTTTAATAATACAATTTAATAATTAATAAATAACGAACTCGTTAAAATTAAGGAGTGATTAAAAATTATGAAATTTTTGATGCCTTGAATTGTTACAATTTTGATTGATATTTATTTTTTGTTGGTATTGGTAAATCTTGCAAAAAATCTCGATTTGTTAAAATTGATTTAAATCAAAAAGTAAATGATTTATTCTGCTTAATCGTACGTCTTTTTTACAGTACATCAATTCATTTATTTTGCCCAATCGAACTCCAAATAAATTTAAAGTGTAATCGACTTTTAAAAATAATATTTATGTGGTTTCAATAGGTGCGCAAGTTTTTTGGCCAAGGACTATCATCCAAATTTAAATTGTCAATCATCTGATGTTCTATTGATATTAAAGCTAAATTTCCAAATCGTCCCTCTAATATCGTTAAGACGTTGATCTTAGATAATTTTCAGTTAATAATTTAAAATAATAGGTAAAAAAGTGCCACATCGATTTGACGATTTATTAAAATTCCAACATTAATGTGTATACTAACACAGAATACTCCCCAAAACTGCTTAGCATTAGTCTTTTCTGTTTTCTTTTTGTTTTCATGTTGTATAGTTAACAAACATTTAATGGGGTCTGTCTTTTTAACGGGTACATTATTTGGTAATTTTTTTGTGATTTTATTCGAGATTTTTATTTTCGGTAATACCTATGAGAGTATCCTGTTTTAAAGTGTTTAAGTAAAAAATATTCCAATTGAATTGATCGATTTCCAGTCAATTTGTTGCATCATTAAAGCGAAATAAAAAATCAAATTGTTTAGAATTATGTCTGCGATATCCTTAAATTTGTTTAGTAGATTGAATGTAACAAACCTGTATAGAACCAGTCGATATACAAGATTTAATCGTCCCAGATCTTGAAAGGCAAAATAATTGAGCATGCGTGATCGTATTAGTTAAGTCGGTGCAGGGCGCACCGATACTGTGCAGCGCCTAGCCAAGAGAATAATTTAGTCCTAGAGAAAAATTTATCTTTTAAATATTTTGAGCTAGCTCTGCTAGAAATATGTACATAGTTAAAAAAAAAATATCTTTTTAGGCAATATTTTGAAACCTAGTTTAGGGACAACAAATTCTTTTATTCAAAATTCTGAAGATTTCAAAAATAAAATCAGTAATGTAACCATCCCTCCAAATTTTCTGTTAATCTCTTAAGATGTCAGCATGTCACCTGGTTATTTACTAATGTCGATAACCAAATTGTAAAAAATATTATTAGTCAAAATTGGCAAAATATAAAAAGAAATTCTAAATCAAAATTAACCAAAATACAATTTTTTACTGCTTTGGATATCGTTTTAAATAATTCAGAATTTTCTTTGTTTACAAACAAATTTTTGGCTCACCTATGGGTTCTCCAATAAGTCGCATTATTACCAATTTTCTAATCAAAAATTTGGAAAAAATTTTAATCTCGTTAGATTTTCAACCATTATTTTACTACAGATATGTTGATGATATAATCACAGCCGTACCAATAATAGATAAGATTGAATATTTCCTACAAGCTTTTAAGTCAATCAAACAACAGAATAAAATTCATTTTAGAAAAATAAGTAGAGAACAAAATTTCTTTTTTGGACATTCTTTTAATTCATTAACCAAACGGCAAAATTTCTTGTGATTGGTACCATAAATCTACTTGGTCTTGGTAGATATCTAAATTTTCATTCTTGTCTTCCCACCACTTACAAAATTAACACTATACCTAGTAAAATGTTGACTCAAAAAATGCTAAAGCTTTCCGATACTAAATTCCACCATAAAAATTTAAAAATTCTAAAACATACATTAGTTGAATACCAATATCCGGAAAAATTAATTAATAACATATTTTGGAAACAAAGGAATTTTCACTCAAATCCTGATTTTCAAGTCCAAACTGAAACCACACATTATTTGGCCATTCCGTATATTAAAAATCTTTATGAACAGATAAACCACCTTTTTAAGAATTATAAGACCACATTATAAGCCACAAATTTAAATGACAATTTTTTTTCAAAAATGAAAGATGTAATACCGTTAAAAACCAATCAAATATTGTTTACCAAGTATGTTGCAGTTGCAACGCAACATACACAGGGCAAACAAAGTAGTTTTTAGAAAAACGAATTTACCAACGCAAAAGAGGCACAAATCCAGTTTAGATAACGTCTCGAAAAGCAAAAACCGATTTTACAAATGTTGCACATTAAAGCAAGTATAAATTCTATAAACATTGTAGAAGATTTTGCGGATATGTATTGGTAGTTCGTGTGATTTGTTTATCTAAGTTTTTTGTCTCATACAATTTATTTTTGGTAAATGTACAACCTTACTACATGAAAAGCATTAGAGTACAAATTTATTTTCAAATAACTAATCCCCCGATTCTGACGTTAAGGCTCCTAAGACTGTCTTAGCTAAAACATTTTTTGGGAAGACTTTACTTAAAACTAAGTATTATACTGATATTTTGATCACAGCAGTTTTAACTTTTTGGTTTCAAATTCTCCAAAATGTTTGTAGACCTGTCAAATACCAAGGCTTTCCTATTTTCATTAGTTTTTCAGCTTTAATTTGTATTTTGAGATATTTTCACTATTGGAAAATAGATAAAGAAACACTTTTGAATGTATTTATCCCGATACACAAAAATTATAATGGCACTTTGTTGTAAAAGCGACATCACTTTGTTGCAAGGGAAATGTTAAATTAAGACTATTAAGACCACCAAAATTGTTGGTCTTACATAAGACTATTTCGTAAGACTAATGACAACTAAGACTGCCAGAAAATACGAAATGGGTCTTAACTAAGGCAAAAGTCTTAATCTACAGAAATAGTCTTACCTAAGACTGTTTTTAGTCAGTGACTGCACTTCAGAATCGGGGGGTAAATTGTCTAGGTAATGCGTTTCTATGCTAAATGGGTTTATTGAGGTAGCTTTGCAAAATTAAAATTTGTATAAAGAAACAATTTTGATGTAAGTTTTTCACAACGCTTTTAAGAATGATTCCGAATAGGAATCGAAAGCTAAAGCTGTAATTAAGTTTTTAAAGTGGGCACGCGTTTAAAACGTTTAGTAAATTAAATAAGTTATCCCACTATAATAATAAGTCACTCAAATGATGAAATGTCAAAATTTAGCTTCACATTTATCATGATGATGATAAAAACGAATTGAAAATGTGTGGTCAAATTTTCATTTTTTATTTCACTTGTGTCATTTTAATATGAAAAATTTCACTTCACGTGAAGTGTCTAGTATTAAAACGAGACTTGGGAGTTCCAATTTCTATCTATGTACTAGATATACAATAGTATTAAAATTAAAACAAACAACAATAAAATTTACTAGTATCATTTTTCGAACAAAATCCTGGCTCAGAGCATGGATGTTTGCCGTAACATGAGATTTGAGAGTTTCGATTTTATGAAGGTACTTTATGTAAATGTAAAACAACAATTTTTATAGTTGCTTGGTCTTATTTAAAAAAAAAATCGATTGTACATTTCGATTGTAAACGTGTATGTACTATACATCAAATTAACTCTCAAGTCTCATTTCATGACCAAAATCCATGCTCTGAGGAAAAAATATTTCCAATTTTTGTAGCTTTTTCAAGTTTGTTCCCTTATTATTAGCGGATTTATTGAGGAAGGTTAAAAACAAAACCTTTTATAGAAAAATATAAAAATATCTTTAATTAAAGATGAAGAGCAGTGACTCTGGAGACTCAAACATAAATTTTGATACGTAAAATAAATCGAAATAATTTTTTTAACTTATTCACAAAAATCAATTTATGGATAACTCCGAAACATACAAATCGCCAAAGTTGCCGCAAGCATTACTGGTAGGAAATCCATACCGGTTAAAGGTAACCCGTTTAATCTAAACTTTTAGATTAATCGATCCGATTTTTGATTCCGATTTGTGAAAAAAAAAAACGAAAGAAATACCGAATCAACAAACAAATGCTGATCCTTTTTCTCAGTAAATTGCAATTATTAAAATCTTTCCATATTTTAGTCCCACCTGCTAGGGTCATCTCTAGATGTGAGGATGGAACGTATATGAATCTTTCTGATTCACTTTTGTTATAATGATTTTGATACAATACAGATGTCTTTTGGTTCAAAATCTTCAATTAATAGAAGCAATCGCGCAATCTAAATAGACATGCGAGGCTTAGGATTTTTAGGTTCTAAACAATCAAAAATATTTACCTAAAAATGTAACTAAAATTGGAAAATATGTGGTAAAAATTGTGAATAAAATGAAAAATCTCGGGTCAAATTTAAAAAAGAAGGCAAAACCTATCATAAGAGGATTTCAATTCGCTGATTAACAAAAATATCTACCAGATTTTGGTTGTAAAGTGGGACAAACTAAGTTCACTGCATTATAAAGGTCTGAAGAGGTAGTCCAAAAATGGTTCCATATCTCGAAACAATTAAAAGTTTGGACACATAAACGGTTCCTACCTCTAAAGTACATCGTGAGGGTTGATACGATTCACGATATTAAAATGGAGTAGAATTACATTTTCCATATTACATTTGTTTGATTCATTTAAATTTCGAAGAAGTCCTTTACATACATTTTCAAAATTTTGGACTAATCAGATAAATGTCTCAATGGACGAGAATTATTTCATTTTTGATGAAGGTACATAAGAACTGGAGAACGCTAAGAGAACTGATGAACGCTAAGACTGGTGAACGTCTTGTTACGTTAGTTTTATACCGGCTCAAAATGTGTGAAAAGGCAGACACGTAGACAGACACAAAATTGATCGCGATTTTCATTTATACCGATTGTGAAAAATTGCGTTCTGAAAACGAATTAATCCTTATTTTGTGAAAATCGTTTAATGACAGACAGGAAAAATCCTTTAATAATCTGGAATTCGCGATTATTCGATTTGTGTCTGTCTACGGTATAAGAATGGTATCGATAACCTTTCTTGGTAATTATGGACCTGAACCGTGAAGGACTTTCAAAATTGTATTAAGATATAGGCAGTTCAAAACAAAGTATGCAGCTTGATTTTTTTAACGTGTATTTCAGACCTACTTAAGCAATCCAGGTCGATCTATATGGGTGTGGCTTTAATTTTTTTATATCTCAAGTATTGGAAATATACTGTAAAAATGACAGGCGATATAAAACATTTTAAATGTAGCACTCAATTATAAAAACTTTACATTCGCCTTACGATTGGTTAATTAGTTACTTAAATAGGTCTAAAATACATGTTATAACAACTTCAAGCGATATACATCCCTTTGAACTGCGTTTGCTTTAATAAAACTTTGAATAATTATGGGGCGGCTCAGGCCGGAGTTGTCTAGCCAGGTTGTGGATATTATTCTTAAGGACAAAAATAATATTTTCAGAAATTTTCAGCCTGTATACACTATTTGAATGAAACGTTCCCCAGCCCTCTTGCTAGTGGGTCCACGAATAAAGATAAAAATCACAAAATTTGCTTTTCTGGAAGAACTCCGGATCATAATTCTACGTTTGGTTTGTTCTTAATTTATTGATCTAACTTAGGCAATTTAGGCAAACGTAAAACTTTCTTAGTTTCAAAAAAATATTTTTGGCTAAATTTCTTTGCTTTATCAAATTTTAATCTAATTAACAAAAAAAAAATTATGTATTTGGAAAACCTCAAAAAATATGTGGTAACACATAAAATAAATTGAAATATGCAAAAATATTGGATTATGTGAAAATATTTAAATATATGTGGTAACATATTGGGCTCATTCGACTTTATTTGTTCTAAATCGAATAAATATCGAACAAATTTTAGATTTGGATTTCCCAAAAAATATGTTTTTTACCAAAGAATCCTAAGCCAAGACATAACATTAATTCCCACAGATGCACTTCCCCATTCAAAACTCTAAACACAATATTGTTTCTAGCGTAAAATTTAGCCATCCGTTACTAGCTACAAAATTAGCTTTTTTGTTAAGTTTCCGCAAATGAAATGGCCTTTGTAAATTTCTTGCTCAACCGACAAATTTCTTGACCGTGCGCCCAGATTATGCTTGTAGTATTCGTGTGAAGAAATAGGAAGTTTCCGTTGACAATTTTTGAATATTACCGTTTTAGAGGGCAGTATTTCTTCACCAATAGACAAAGTAATAATGGTCAAACAAAGTTTTAATGAATTCACTGCAGAAAAGTCCTAAAATTTTATTTTTTTTCGGAAATTTGTATTAAGGATTGTGAAGTAGCCCATTATAAGATCGCGAATAATGAAATAATCGGTAACTGCAACAATTCCAACAAAAATGCAGGTGTTGCGGCCTATATCCACAATTCAGTTAAAAATGACAACGTTTTTTTATTAGATTTTGATAGTGCTGATGAATTCTACAAGTTTGTCTGTTTTTATAGACTACAAGAATTCAATGCTTATAGGTTTGTTGAAGAACTGTGTAGTTATCTGGGCAAGTATATATTATAAAAAATTTGATATTAATTAGGTGATATCAATGTTCTGAAAGATTGCAATATACCAAATGATTGTGTTTGGTTCTCATATAGTTTTACCTCATTTATTAAAGAATCTTCACGAATTAGGTAGAGATATAACTGATATGTGCATTGATCATACCTTCATTAGACAAAACGTTATTCCTAATTTAGTAGCGGTATCTACAACTTTGATGTCACTGATCATAGTTCGACAATTCTATTTATGTACCGTGATTTTGCAATAAATATACGTATAATAGTTCTAAGTTATTTACTAAATTAAAATATGAAAGTATAATTATGTTATTATCAAATATTTCAAGGTCTGGGGGGCTATTTGGGAATTCGATTCGAACGTGTTCGACTCTTCGATTTATAAGATTCCTATTTGATTTAAATAAGAACCGAACGAATCTCATTCAATTCAAATAAGAATCCAATAATCTAAGACTCGATTGCGATCGAATCGAATTCACAAATAGCCCCCCTGAGCTTTATGTAATATTGTAGAAGTTAATGGAAATTAATTCTTCTCTAACGGAAATAAAATGCTTAAATAATGGCAATCTGGCATTATGTAAAAAGATCAAACTTAAAATCAGGGCTATAATCTAAAGAAAAGCTGCAGCCGAATAATCATAATTTGAAAGTAAACTATCTTAAGCTTAAACAATCTCACTCGCATAAAATAAAATTTATGAGAACAAAATTCGAATAACAGGAAACAAGTCTCGGAAAATTATGAATAATTTAGTAGGTAAAAGCAATCCTTAAAACAAACTGAAGTATAATGAATTAAAATGTTCATTATTATAACATGAATTAAAAAACACGAACTCCACTGGTCCAGATTTCAGTTCAAATAACATTATGAAGCGAATAATCCCATATATCGTCGAACCGTTGCTTTATAATTTCAATCGAAAATCTAAAGTCTAAAACGATGTTTTTCCCCAACGGATTTGAAAAAAGACGTTCTTCCATTTTTGAAGCCATGAAACTCGGATAGCCAATTTTTTTTCTGCTCAAATCAATATGGATAACAGAAAAATATTAGTGCGGAGAGTGCTCTTATTGATTTTTGTTCCATATTCATAGTGCCATTAACAAAACGTTAAATCTGCTGCGGTATTTCTTGATATTACCAAAGCCTTTGATACGGTTCCACATCATCCGTTAGATAAATGGCAAGAAACTGGTTTCAGGAAAAATGGAATTCACTAAATTGGTTTAAATCTTATTTATCGGATAGAAAGCAATGAGTACTGAGAAATGGAACTTTAAGCGATTATTTTACAATCAACGCATGGGTACGTCAAGATTTCGTTCTTGGTCCGATTCTTTCTCTCAACTCGTTATGTGAATTAAATTTGAACGGAAAATTGATAGCATTTGCTGATAATACAGTTTTATCATTCCAAAGAAGAACTGTGTATGTATGAGATTGTAAATGCCATTGATACGGATCTTACAATTTTAAGCAAATTGTTTAATGTTCATCAAATGATAAATATTACGCTATTTTGCCTAACTTCAGAGCATGCCATCTCGAGTCTCTTGCATGAGTTTGGAATACAAATATTTAGAGATAATAATTGACACCAAATTAAAATATAAATCTTAGTTAAAATAATTAATTTTGCCATTAGAAAGTTGTAGTCCTTGAATCTTTTAACATTAATTTACTACTGTCTTGTTAACAGTATTGTTGAATATGGCATTACATCTTAAGGAGGAACATTTTACCTACAGGTAAGTAACTTCAAAAAGCGGCTGTTAAATTATACTTTTTAAACAACAGAAAGAAGTAAAAAAATAAGAAAAATTAATTTGATTTTTCGGCTTTATTATAGATAATATATTAATAGTAATGATATTCACAGTATTTTCGATTTGGCAAATCAGAAAAATACAGAGGCCAATCATAATATATCTACTGGCAAAAGTAGAAATATCATTACCGCATAGTCAATACAAATGTATAAACTCTCAAAAATGAGAACCCCCCTTGAGTTAAATTATGTTGGCAGTTCGGTTTCGTACTGAAAAGTAAGGTCTACTCATCACTATCAGGTAGCTACAAAAATACAATTCTCGCTTATTACATTAAGTAAAACTATCAAGCAGAACGTACTGACTTAGCGAATTATATTCACTAAAATCAAAAAAACTCAAGGAGAAACCTCATTTGTGTGTGTATTTATGCCAACACGAATGATTAAGAAGTTAAAAAATTGTCTGTTAACCAAATTGATTTTTCGGCTTTATTATAGACAATATATTAGTAGTAATGACATTCACAGTATTTTCGATTTGGCAAATCTCAAATCAAATTTTAAGAAAAATGAAAAGTTTGAATTGCCAAAAAGTTGGTGGTTATAATGTGACAAGTAAAGATAGTGACAAGGATAATAAATTATAGATACATACGTTTTTTCACAATACTGGTTGCTATTTGTGAATTCAATTCGAACGTATTGAACACTAATTTGAATTGAATCAGGTTCGTTCTTTCCTTATTTATTCTATTCTCTAGAAAGAGAATTCTGCGTGGTTCGCAGAATAAGTGGATAGTGAAAATAAACAATTTTTTTGCTTGTAGTGCAACATATTTCTTGGAAACCAGCCACCTCTGGAAATGGGCCCTTATTATCATAGACAAAGACATTAATTATATCTTGAGCTGTACATAGAGGGTTTAAAGTGAGGCGACCCACGGAATTTTGAATGGTACCAATTTAAACCGTGGAACTGTATTCCCCAAATACGGTTTTAAGGTTAAACGAAATACGTAATTTCCGTTCGTCCCATTTATAAAATTACTTCAGAACAAGATTTATTAATCCACTGATCTGCTTTAAAAAGTGTAATAAAAAATTAAACCTGCAATATTTTCTTATACTGGAGCACAACTTTGGGATATTCCCATATTTATGGTCTGTATTCACAAGAATATTTACGACACAAATATTTTAGTAGCCTGATTTTTTTAATTAGAAAGCAATAAATTAATGTTGAATATTTGCAATTGGTATAATTTTTCATCGATAAAAAATTGTTTGTGTATTTTGATCTGAATGTGTATAATAATAGCAAAATAACAAATTTTAAATTATTAATAAAAAAAATTTTTATTATTTATATTCGAAAAAAATGATGATTGAAAATTGTATAACAAAAAATTAAATTTATGTGATTTCCATATTGAATGATATACACAACACGATGTGAATATTATTACCAAAATGTAAATCACGTCAAATTTGTATATTTTGCGTGGTTCATTCCATATTTTTTTTTTGTAATTTTTATATTGGAGTATAATCAAACCATAAATAATTCATACATTACGATTTTTGATACTCAATCCTCTTTGTAATTTTGTTTATTGATCGACCAGCGGAAAATTGCGTTTTTTGCAATAGCTCCTTTCGCGTCATACTATATAATTTCACAAATACACTTCAAACAAAATTTTTTACGATTACTATTATAGTATTTAGTTGAAAAATAAAACTATTAATATTTTTATTTATATTTAAAAAAAAAAAAACAGAAATAAATATTTATGTTTTGTAGTAGTGTAACCGTAAATTTTTTATTACCCTTAAAAATTTTTAATTATTATTATTAGTAATAGTTCAGTTTTTAATCATAGCAAAGAATCACGAATTAAATATATAACGTGCCTGCTTAAAACTTTGTATAACTGCCAAATTGGATCATGTTATAGTTTTATATAAAATGTAAATAACCAAATTTATTATTTTTTTTTGGACAGCAATTTGTATGATAAGAGAATTAATGACTTTTAGTTATTTAATGTAAATTTTATAGATATTGTGACTACTCTACATTGAGTAACTATCAGATATAATTAAACTAATAATGAAAAAATCCATATTACCACCGTCTTCTATAAGTTGTAAATTAAATATAAATTTGCAAAGAATTTGAATTTTTTTTAAACGTGGCTATTTTAAACTTTAACATCTGATATGTTTGTAGAATTTTAAAATATTTAAAAAAAGTAATTTTGATAAAACCGTGGTTAAACTTTTACTCCAGAAAAATTGAAAATTCTCTCGGAGGGAAATTATAAAGGAGGGAATTAGAAATGAAGAAAAAAGAAAGCTTTTCGTAGTAAAACCACAGAATAAAAATAAAACCTACTATTTCTGCAAGTATTAACGTCATAATACAATATAATCTTTACATATAGTCAAAATAATATCTCGCTGAAAATTCCTATCCTTTCATTCCCGAGTTAATACAACAACAAATTCATGTTTTATTGTTGTTTTACTCGAGAATGAAGGAATAGGAATTTTCAACGAGATATTATTTTAACTATACTTTGATTTTAAATTGTAGTTTGTATCAAAAACAGTATAAAATATCACTAACACTTACAGAAAATAGTAGGTTTTGGATTTAATAATATGCGTGCGTCAAGGAAATAATATGGCTTGTATAAGACATTTGTGTTGGTTTTGGCTTTAGTCCTAAGCTGGTGAACAAATGTTTTCGTTATTGTTTTTTCGACTGATTTTGATTTAGAAAAGATAGAAAAATCATTTTATATGCAATCAATGAAACAAAAAAAAATTACAAAAATGTTTGTACCCACCTCTTTCTATTGATAAATAAAAATCAGTACAATTTTAAAACGAAAGAGAAATCTTTACACTTTATAATGTGCTCAAAAGAGATAGAAATTCGTGAATAATTTTTGATTTTGGTCTAGTTAGCTTTGCGAAACTTTAAAATCATATCAACAAATAAACAAAGGACCAATACAAATAAATTAGAAATGCTACACAAACTCATACACAACCTTATGGGAGTTGCAAGTTTTCTTTTTGTTATTTCTTTGATATGATTTTAAAGTTTCGCAAAGCTAACTAGACCAAAATCAAAAATTATTCACGAATTTCTATCTCTTTTGAGCACATTATAAAGTGTAAAGATTTCTCTTTCGTTTTAAAATTGTACTGATTTTTATTTATCAATAGAAAGAGGTGGGTACAAACATTTTTGTATTTTTTTTTTGTTTCATTGATTGCATATAAAATGATTTTTCTATCTTTTCTAAATCAAAATCAGTCGAAAAAAACAATAACGAAAATATTTGTTCACCAGCTTAGGACTAAAGCGCTATAGAAGATATTGTTCTGTTTATATATAATCTGTGGTAAAACCCACAAAACGTATGGGAAACTACTTTTTCCCCTAAGACCCATTTTTATATGAAAACGTTACAAATTCTTAATTATGATTTCTGAAATATTTTCATAAATGTTTGTGTTTCAACATATATGAATATCGTTTAAGTAAATCGTTTTGATTTTCTTGTAACATCTGATTTATTTAAACCAACATATAAAAAAAACAATGTGTGTAGCCTTTACGCGCGACAGAAGTGAATCTTTTTAAGCTGTAAAATTGTAATTACTACAATTTATCGTTCAATGGTCCGGCTGGCATATACAGTAAAATGTGTAGCTTTTCCGCAGCAAGAATTGAAGAAAGAGTCAATTGATCCTTATAGTTATAGATAGTGTTATAGGAGTACCTACTATACAAAGTCAGAGTAGATACATCCAAATTAGATATTGCACATTCTACATTATCTAGTTATTTTTCTCAATCTCTGTTACTCCATGATCTGGTAAAACAGGATTATCACAACTCGATACAAAATCTACCTATAGAGGCACGATAAACAAAAGCAATATTATTTACTAATTCTGATATTAAAGCGACATTTTAGCTTGAGAACGCAAGCGAAATTGTGATGGTGTATTGTTCGGCTTATATTTTAAAGTGAATTTTGCTTAAGACAAACATTTTCTTCAAGAGAAATTCAGAATACTAAATAATTTACCTAAAGTAATGCAACCAGCGATTGATGCATAGGTGCAGTTTTCACAAGTCATTTGGAACTATTGCAGAGTATAATTTCCATGTTTCATTTTGTAGCTAGCATAAACCAATTTAGTTTAAAAGTATTAAATTTAATCTTAATTTGCCAACTCTCATTGTATGATCCTTTAAATATCTATACAAATTTAAGTTTTATAAATTTCACTTCTCTATTTATTGTAAATTTATAATAAGTTATTTAATATAATAACCGCCTACATCTAAATAGTACAAAAACATTAAGTTTGAGATATCTGTGTACAAGCAAATTAATTACAAACACAATTTTTATACTTGTTATAATATACTTGTAAACTGCAATCAATACCTCAATATACTATAAATCTAGGAGGCATTGATTCGACTGTTCGTAGATGTTGTTTTTGTATTGCTTGCAAATTCATTCAATTTCGTTTCAATATTCTTTTGTTTTTTTCGAATCATACCCTGCCTAAAAAAATTTCAATTCAAAAATAAAAGAAATACTGTCGTTTTTCTCGTTTCATATCGCTTCTTCATTTTTTGCTTGTAATTTTTGTTTTGTTTCATCGATTTTAAAAATCACCCCGGTACTAAAGAAGTTTCACTTCAAAAATTCATAACAACCGCATTCTGGTCAAATTAAAATAAAAGCTTACTACAATCCGTGTGGTTATTAGGTCACTATACATTACATATATATATGGCAGTTAAAATTTGCTGAAATTGTACCAACAATTGATACCTGGGAAAATTTCAAGTTTAAAAATTGTAGGAAAAGCAAAACAAATTCACAAGATATTTAGAACGTATCAATAATTATTTTTCGTATTTTGCTGTAAACATCCTAGACATCTAACGTACACTAGTAAAACTAAAGATAAATCTAGCAAATATTATTTTAATTCGTCAGAGCCAATTATATTTTAGAAATAATTTAATTTTCTATTTCTGCAATTACAGTCGAACTTGGTTATAACGAACCTCAAGGGACTAAACATTTTGTTCGTTTAAAGGAAGAAACGTTTGTACATTTGCATATAAGCTTGGATATACAGAATCGTGTAATAACGAAAGTCTTGTTATAAGGAACTTATATAAAATCCCAAGCTTCGAGAAATATGTACAATACATACAAATGTAGGTAAATTGATCTCTTGATCTAACGTTTCTTCCTTATAACGAACAACATTTTTAGTGCATTGAGGTTCGTTATAACCAAGTTCGACGTATTTATCGAAGTTTGGGATTTTATATAAGTTTCTTATAACAAGGCTTTCGTTATATCCCGATTTTTTATATTCAAGTTTGACTGTATTATTTAATTAATTCCAATATAGTCAAAACATTTATTGAAATAGTTTACAATATTTTTGCTTTTTTCATTGAAACATAGGAAGCTTCCTCAAATGAATATTTGAGAAAAAGTTTTCAATATCAGCCATAAATAAATTATAAAGAATTGGTGATAGAACGGCCCCTTGAAGAACGCCCGCGTCAATGTGATGTACATTTGAGTTCTCATTAGACATATAGACGAAAAACCGTCTTTCATTGAGATAATTCTAAATAATCTCAATGAGGTAAATTGGGTACTTAAATTGAATTAGTTTGTAAATAAGTTCCTTGTGCCAAATACGATCGAATAGGAATAGACCCGTTGGTCAAATAGGATAAGACCCGTTGACTGTTTCTGATTAAATGCAGATCTGCCATGTTGATAAATGCAAAGCGCCTGGTGTTGAGCTGAAATCTCATCTCGAAAGCCTAATTGTTCATCTGGTTAGGATATTATTAATTTTAATAAATTTGTTGCAACGCTGGATAGGTCGGATTTATCTTTTCCGGGTTTTAAAATTTATATAACGCCATTTTCCAATGTTTGGAAATAAATATGTATATGCCCTTTTCTAAGAAGATTCTTAATTAATATGCCATTTATTGGATCAAGTCCAGGAGATTTACGTGACTTGCTTTATCTCTTTTTGAGTTGTCATAATAAATTCCTGAGACGATATTAATCTGGAATGTGTAGATAAAAAGGCAGGTACCATAAATAACTATTAAATAAAGAGCTCAAAACCAATAAAAAGTTTGTTAAATTATTCAGATATTGGCTCAATAAACATAAATATAATTATAAATGAAACAATTTACAAATAAATTAAAACTCATAGGATTTTATTAGATAAAGGAAAATAAAGGAATTAACTTAATTTGCAAATAGTTTCGTTTAATTTGAAAAAGATTGAACTTAATTTGTAAAAGGTTTATTTTAATTTTTAGAAAATGAGTGTTAACAAGGGTTGTTACATATTTCGTCGGTTATTGGTTTTCATGTTCGCAAAAACAAAAATTCCGTTGGTATAAGTTTAAAAATATATACAGAAATCCCTCATTTTATGGATAGTAAAGTTACTGGAAAGTTATAGATGCATTCCAACTAGTAACTAGTAGCATTAACGGCGGTATGACCGCGTTTCTTATTGATGACACTAAGACATGGGCGACACTTTGGTTTCATAATTTGAGCAATCTGTCATTAATTATCCATGCAATAAAAATATTTTTTTTTATCTTTGATGAATCTCAGTATTAAATTCAAAGGCTCTCAAATTTATATAAAAGTATTCCATTTGGAAATAGTTTCATTCCAACTGAGAAAATGTTTCATTTCAATTGAAAAAGGTATCATTCAATTTGGATATGGTTTCATTTTGTCTGAAACACCTATATATAGCTTAAGGTGGGTATACATTTGAGAGTTAAGAGTGATCGAAACTCTCGAGAATACTTTCAGGTTAATTGTCCACTTAAAATTTTTTTATTATCTCGAGTTTGTCTCAGAGTAAACTTTCGATTTAAAATCTCAAAGCTATGCCCACTTGATTGTTTTAATATCTTGCGAGTTATATTCTATGCGGCTTAAAAATCTCAAAAAATCATAAAAGAAAATAAATCTTCGCATACATGTGAAGCAAATGAATAATTAATTATTGAATTACGGTTAGGAGAGAACCAACAATATAGATTATTTTAGAATGTCAGCAGAGAATATGAGTCTATTATAAATTGTATGGGGTCTCAAAATATGAAACAGGATTCCAAATTAAGGATAGCATTCCCGGTGAAATGTATAGTGAAGTTGAGTTTAAGATACGAAAGAGTATGTGAGAATGGACTCCTATAGTCTTCAGTATTTATTTCGTACACCAGTGTGTACTATTGGAAGAATTGTAATACATTTTAGCTTGACACACCGCGATTTAATAAAACCGATTTTGTGAAATTTTCGAGTTTAGTCGCTATTTAGTTCTTAAAAATTCTGTAAATGCGATAAATTTTATAAGTTCTTCAAAGACTGTAATTATTTCAATTTTAATATGTTAAAACCTCTAAATTTTATAAATATTAAAGATTTTATAAATTCCATAAATTCTATAAATTTTATAAATTCAAGAACCCAACCTGTTCTATAAATTGTTCAAGTCTGTCAGTTCTATAAATTCTACAAATTCAAGGCTTATTTTAATATTTCCTTAATTTCCATAAATTCGATTAATTCTACAAATCGAATAAATTCTGTAAATCCTATAAATTTTATTATTTTTATGATTTCTATAAAGCCTAAAAATCCAGTAGGTTAGGTTAGGTTAGTTGGAGTGGCACAGATTGTATCCTCTTTACCTTTTCTGAAACCATTTAGAACTATTTAGACAACGTAGAACATCGCGTACTTTACTGTTTTCGAGATCCGACCAGTGGCGTAGCCAGAAATTCGTCGAGGGGGGAGGGGGTTTTAAAAAAAATAATTTCTATAAGAAAATAATGCATTCCAATTTATTTGAATTCAATTTTTTATTAGTTTTTTATAGTTTTATATTGATTCGTCGTGACACTAAGGCCAATTCATCGACGACACAGTCTAGTTATATAACCACATCTCTATGAATATTTAATGATGCCAATCCATTTAGTCGCTTCCCACCGATTGTCTTTCTTAGGTAATTCTTAAGGCGCCTGAACGTCTTAGAACTCTTCAGTTGGAGAGATTATTCAGGTTAAGAGTACTACTAAAAATCTGACAAATATTTTGTGCTAATTTTGTTATTATATGTACAAGCGTTCAACCGGTAGATACCTGACCGTCTTTTAAACATTTTAATTAACTTCGCTTATGTAATCTAATTTCAACTTAATATGGAGAAAAGGTCTACACAGATCTGTAAAAATTACGTCTAATATTACGTCACTTTGTTTAAATTTCTTTTATGTGAAGAATCAAAAATAGATTACTTGCATATTATAACAGGTAATGAGCCTTATTCGAATTATAAATTCTTTTGTGTGAATCAACACATCACCATGTAATGATTTTAGTATAATATGAGAAACTCAGGGGGGGGGGGGTTTCAACCCCCCGCAACCCCCCCCCTCCGCTACGCCGCTGGATCCGACAGGTTGTTCATCTTGAACTTACCTAAGTATTTATCCCTCTGCGTTCAAATGCCGAACATGAGCAAAGAAAGTGAACCATAGCCTCTTCCTCCTCCTCGTCCTCGATTCTGTAAGTTCTAAATATATAAATTGTTTTAACTGGCAGAGTTCTATAAATTCTGCTAACTTAAATTGTTTTACAATTTTTTGCTAAAATTTCCCAATTTTTATAAATACTATGAACTCTGCAAATTTTATAAAATCGGTAAATTCTATAAATTTCATTCATTCAAATTCTTTCAACTTTGTAAATTTCACAATTTTACAAAAAAATTATTTTCATTCTCACTCCTTATAAAATGAATGTGCAAAAAAAAAAACAACATTTCAAAAATTAATTACTTAAGATTTAATTGCTACGGTGATTTAGTACCTACCGTTCGTACAATTGGCCATACATGATTGAAATCAAGTGTTTCCTAATTTTCTGGTTTTTCTCTTTAAACGTGACGCATCGTTTAGGCTAGAATTTTGGTGGCGATATTTCCCGCTACTAAATATGTATGCTTTTTCAGCTTAGGAGGGCACTTCCATCGTCCCAAAATTAAAATCCTTTTTGAAACGCAGAGAAAAGCAATCTTACGTACCGCAGGTGATTATGCAAAACGTGTATCTTCATTTTTTTGATATTTTTCAGGAAGCTTTAAAATCGAGCAAATTTTTTATAGTAGAAACATTAAAATGAACTAACAAAATTTAATATTTTTTAAATTTTTAACAGACTAGCAATCACTAACTTCCTTAGCGATAAATCAATAAAACGATTTTGTAGATACAATTTTGCATCGTCATCATTTTTTGAAACAATGTTCCCGCAATGAGCATTCTGTGCCAAGGGACAACATTATTGAATTCATCAATTAAATATCGCCGTTCGAGCTTGAATTGCTCTTATCAAATTTATAACTGAAATTTGTTTGTTTGAGTCTGAAACCAGACTATATTTGGGGGTGTATAGTTATTATGTTATTAGCTTTTCATCGTTTCGTACCTTTGAAAAAGATTCGTAATTACAGTTACCCACCTTGGTTTGATGACAGCCTGATAAATTTGCGCAATCGTAAAAATAAGGCTTACTACAGCCTTAGGGAAATGATTGCGCACATAACAAGTCAATTTTTATAATTCTTCGGGACCAATTTATGTCTGAATTTGAGGCTAAATACTGTCAGTACATTAAATCGATTGAAGCTAAAATTAAAAGTGACCCTAAACAGTTTTGGAAATTTGTGAACGATAAGCGCAGCACAACTGGATTTCCATCTACAATGAAGTATAACAACATACAGTTGAACACAGTTTCTGACATTTGCGCAGGGTTTGCAGACTTCTTTCAATCAGTGTATAAAACGTAAAATATTCAAGTTGATAATAATCGCTTCATCGGTGCTTCCCAACATAACATCCCTCATTTAATAATAACGGAAGATGCGATTACCAAGGGTCTTATAGATTTTAAGGATGGATGCGGACCAGATGGAATACCCTCATCTATTCTTAAATCGGTAGCATCCTACATAACTACACCTTTAAGTTACCTGTTCAATCAATCTTTAGCGAGTGGATATTTCCCAGCTGCTTGGAAAATCGCACACATTATTCCAATTTATAAAAAAGGCGATCGCTCTGATATATCAAACTATCGGGGTATTTCAATTTTGTCTGCAATACCGAAACTTTTTGAATTAATAGTAACTAATCATTTGACATTTTATACAAAACAAATCATCTCATCTTACCAGCATGGTTTCACTAGTGGTAGATCAACATCTACCCACCTTTGACAGTTTACAAAATTCGTTATTGAATCAATAGAGTCTAAGGCACAGGTTGGTGCAATCTATTTTGATTTTACTAAGGCTTTTGACTCAATTGACCACAGAATTATTATAAAAAAACTTGCTGCGATTGGGGTTGACCCAAGGTTTCTAAAGGGGATTGCACCTTACTTAGTAGATTAGTAGATAGGAAGCAGTTTGTTCTATTAAATCACATCAAATCAAATTTTATTTACTGCCATTCGGGTGTTCCTCAAGGCTCCCACTTGGGCCCAATTATCTTTCTTTTATTTGTGAATGGTGTCACCGATATATTTAAATTTTATAATCTTCTATTGTTTGCTGACGATTTGAAAATTTTTATGCGAACTCGGTCTCTAGTTGATGTTGATATACTACAGTCTGAAATAAATAATTTATCTAGATGATGCTCTGCTAATAGATTGTTTGTTAAGATAAGTAAATGCAGTGTCATGTCGTTCTATAGGACTTTTAACCCTATAATTTCTAACTATTATTTTGACGGTAATCAGCTTAGCAGAGTAACTTCAATAACGGATTTGGGAGTTATATTTGATACTAAAGTAACTTTCTATTTACATATTGATAACATAATACGTAAAGCTAATTCTACGATAGGCTTCATTATTAGAATGACTAAGGAGTTTCGTGATATATTTTCATGTATAAGTCTATTTGTCTCTTTGGTTAGATCACACCTTGAGTATGCTTTGGTTATATGGTATCCCCACCATGCAGTACACATCGATAGATTGGAGTCAATTCAGAGGCGATTTACCATTTATATTCTAAGGAAACTCGGGTTTCTCTCTGATCATAGTCAGCCTAGGTAGAAACAGATATGTGACCTGCCCTCTTATGTTGATAGGTGTCATGATCTTCGTATTGATACTTTAGAAAAACGTCGTAAAATTGCCGCGGCTATGTTTGTGGGAGATTCTTTATGTGGACGGGTTAATTGTTTAGACATCACTTCTACGTGGTGCATTTATGGTCCCAAACGAAATCTACGCCAACGGGAATTCTTATATGTCCCATGCCACAGGACTGAATATGGAAGTAATGAACCGATGGCTTCTATGTCTAGAATATTTAATGAATATTATCTTTTTTCGATTTTTCGAGGTCAAGTGAGATTATCCGTGTTGCAATTCGTAAGTGTGATTTTTAACAACCAATTTTGTCTGTATTATACATTTGTAATTAGTGTTTAAGATAGGATTTTATTTTCTAAAATATTTCGTGATTTTGTGAGTTTTTGTGTTACTATTCATTAGGTTGTTTTACCGTAGAATAGTTTGTATATAAAACTAAAATAAATAAAATAAAAATATGTATACTAAGTACCCTTTTCAGTTTAAACACTAAGAAACAACACACCACGTATTTGCCAGGTGTATTTGAGAGACGGATAAATCTAAAGTTTTTTTTAATACAAGTAAGACTATAATTACATAAAATTATGTTGAAATTACTTAAATTAGTGTGAAAAAAAGAAATTCATTAATTCCGGATTTAGTGTTATCAATTCCGGAATAACCGAAACCATAATCTGGGCCGGTATTCGGGAATACCGGAATTCCAATTTTCGATTTGATAAAATCTGTTATAAAACGTATGTGCTTTGAAAAATTTATTAAGTAGTTGTAACATGCCCGCAAAGGGCTTTGTTGTGTTGCAAAAGTTTCCTTTCTTGCGCGATAAATTACCAGTTTGCAGTTTGTGCTCTTGATACATAAATAACTATTACAATTTACGTAATAACCTTAACCCCAATTTACCCTGAATTTATTTGGCAGATTTACCTATCTAAAGTCATGCACCCCATTCATTCAGTATATATATGCATGCATACATCAGATCTTTAAATAATATCAAAATCTTATGTACATATGTTAATATCTACTCGCAATAAATTATCTTGATCATCTTAATCATCATCCGTTTGACGACATTCGTTGCCATAAATATAACACACAAAATTTCACTTTTATTAGTTTTTTTTAAAGAAAAAACAAAAATCTCAGGTTTAATTTGTAAACTAAAAACTATTTATAAATGTTATGATAATTAAAAATAAATAAATTTTAATTTTAGTTTATTATTTTTTAGGTTAAACGTTTAACTAAGCACCATTCGTTCCCTTTCATGCAAAATTAATGATTTGCAAAAATTAAAAAAAATCTAAATTTAAAATTATGTTTAATTTTAATTATTTATAATATTTATGTGTAGTTTTAAAAATAGTATTTTTTGGTGTTTTAAAATAGATTTATGTACATAAAATTTGTTTTAAGTTAAAAAATTTGTTTAGCCTATGAAACGTAAAATTGTTTAGACTGCTAAATATGTAGAATAGTGCTTTTTGTTGTTGGCGATGATTTATTTTAAGAATGATGCCAAGTGTGTGATTTGTCTGACAATATATATACATAGAAAGAAGTTATATGGTTTTTTGAACTTTCCCTAAATTAATTTTGAGTTAGATAAATGTGTCTAGAGATGCAATTAACTAAATATCACAACAAATATTATTAAAAAGTGAACCTATTTTAAAGTATACGATTAGACGCAAAATACTTCATTACTAAATTGTAAACAGTATTAAATTTAAAACTAAAAAAAAAAGTGTACATGAAACAGCCGGTAGTTTACTAATCGTGCAACAGATGTTTATTTACTTAATAGTGGAATCGCTACTAAATATTGGCCTCCAATTTGCATACGTCTTATTGCACGCCTACCGCTTTATAAACAATCAGTAGATACGTAATACTTCTATGTTTTTTCTATGTACCTTGTGCGAATTAAAAAAAAAAAAAAAACTCGAATATTAAATTTTAATTAAAACGAAAAGTAATAAAAATAATTTTATTACATTAATAACACAACGACAAAATATAAATAAATAAATTTAATTTATAATAATATAAATTAAATAAATAAAAAAGAAAATGAGAAAACAGGCATACTTTTCTTTGCTTTTCTTTTTATTATCTTACGAAAAACTATAAATCATTTTAATGTTTAGTAAAAAAATTAAAAATAAATTCATGTTTTGGTATTTAATTATAATATAAACTAATTTCTTATTTTGTGATCATAAAGAACTTTGCCATTTCCATCATAATCATAATTAAATAAAGTTCACAGACTTATAGAATACAAATACATGAATTGAAAGGTATGTTTCATTTACAAAGTACTTTCCACAAGAATAACAAAATTTAATTAAGTTTTGTTTGTTTGTGATTGGGGAAATTAAATAATAATTTTCAATTTAACTGAATTTAAAATTGGAAAAATAACATTAAATAAAAAAATAAAACTCTTTGGTATTATTAAAAGAAAACAAAATCAATGCAAGAGGGATTTTGTGGTTTGTACACATCGTAAAAGGATATTTATAAAACAAAACTAATTTAAAAACAATAATGAAGAAATAACCTTTAAAGCTATGTATATCGTACTTTTGCTCTGTATATATAGATATGAGTTGTAATGAAATTACAACAAAAAAAGTTGTACAGGATGTTGTGATTATATTGATTTTTCTTTCTAAATATATAAAAAAAAATTTCTAATTGATTTTATTTTTTATCAAAAAGGAGAATGAAGTTAATTAATTGTACATATTGTGTTTTATTAAGGCTCTGTAGTTATTTATAGTTTAGAATTATAAATTTTTCCCTTGGTTCAATATATTACTTTATTAGACGTAAGAACACCCACATTAATTTATAGTTCGTATTATCAACTTTTGAAGATTTATATCGTATTATCAGATCGTTGACATAATTTTTTACTAACAATAAGCAAAAAAAATATTTCATTCTCTCTAAAGAAACGTTAAAGTATAATTTAATTAAACAACTTTAGAAAATTTTTAGTATGTACTATTGTACTTGTACTAATTAGAATTTCTACAATATAACAAACTAAACTTTGTTTTCAATTCATCATTGTTCGATCAATAACTAGCTAATTTATATTGGATTTTCATTTCTTCTGTCGACACAACTGTTTTCGTATAACTTTATTTTTGTTCGGGTCAAATTGGAAACATTGAAATGTTATTCCAAAACCTGTTTCTGACCACAGTGTTAGATGTAAATTCCGTGCAAATTCGCGTTAATAATTGCTGTCCCGAAAAGCGATTTACAATATTATAAAATAAGGGACTGAGGGACCGAGTGGTTTTTGATCAGACACTCGTTTTCTCAAGTACAACAGGATAAGTACGATTTGTAAAACCTTCGATGGTAACCATTGATCTAATGAAGGTTGATCGGTTAGTTAGCGGATTTTCGGTCGTTTAAATTATACTAGTAGAAACCGAAATAGAGACCGAAATGATTAAGGACTAATTTTATTGCTGACAGCGAAACGGAATGAAATGAAAATGAAACGAATGATGAACAGACATACGACAGACGTCCGTTTCAGAGTAAAAATTTCTCGAGAGACTCTCGAGAGTAAAATCCAAGTGGACTCAGTGCATAGAGAGCGTTCTCAGAGAGCTCCTATTATTGAGCCTGTAGCGAATACATTTAGGCGTTGCACAAATTATTCTGTGCAACTACAATTTCCCCTAAATTAATTGCGTTATCAATTCATTAATGTTTTACTTATTCTTTACCACGATTAACCAAGTTGTTGTTGCGGTATATAAAATTCAGTTGTTACTAGAACGTTGATTAAGAAGATCACAACATTTACCAACTAATATTTGTATTTTGTGTGTAGTGAGAAAAGTAAATGGTGTGGCTTTTAATTTGATATTTAAAATATATGTATGTCAGCTGTTTATAAACTTTAATTATGAAATTAGTTAGTACCTAGTTTGTTTAATCTTAAATAAATAAATAACATGAATAGTTATAAAAGTCACGAGAGTAAGAAAGTAACTCGCAGATGGACAAACAAAACAACAATGCTCCGAGAGTAATACGCATATCCAACCCGTCTCATATTGTTGAGAATGCTCGCAAAGAAGGACGCACTTTTAATAGTTAAATAAATAACTTTTTTAGATAATCTTAAAAGTCAACATTTTCGGACAAATGTTACTAATTACAACTGGCTCGGTAGCCCAATAGTAGCAAATCCACCTTAAAATTTGGAAAATGTTCAAAAGCCTGAAAAACAAGTAGACATGTACCCAACTTTAAATATTTTATAAAATTGTTGGTTCATTTTACATGGACTGTGGTTTAATAAGTCCGATTTAGCTAAACCCGTTCAAGTATTCTTTGCAAAAATAAAGCGATTAGCTAAAGTGAGGATGACATACAGCGACTAAACTCAAAAATTTCACAAAATCGGTTTTATATCGCGGTAAAGGTACAATTAGACGATATCATTTAAGTGAAATCTCACTCAGAAAATTATACGTCTCACTCGATGATAACTTCTAAACTAACATCTCATTCATAAAATGAGACATCACTTTTACGTCATCTTATAACGTTCATCACTTGCTAAGTGATAACGTGTAAACAGAATCAAAACGTAAATTTCATCTCATTAAATTATTCAATGGAAATTTTGATTCAGGTTCAATTTATATTCAAATTACATTAAATTCACATTAAAGTTTTATTCAAATCATATTCAAGTCGCATTAAATTCATATTCAAGCCATAATTAATTTATATTCAATTCATATTCAGTTGAGTTCAGTTGAGCAATTCATATTGTTCATATTCATATTGAATTCATATTCAAATCATATTCAGTTTCCATTCAAGTTATGTTCAATTCATTTTTGAGTCATCTTCAAATTATATTTAAATCATAATCGATTCATATTTAAGTTTTATTTTAAATCATTCTCAATTTTAAATTCAAGTCGCACTCGCAATCAATTCATATTCAGTTCATTATCAATTTTAAATCGATTTGAGAAAGAAACATTTTAATAATAAAAAAGTGGACAATGGGCATCATCATATTTTTTTACACCTAGAACTGAGTATATCAGTATGGAAAGCTAAAAATAAAACACATCGTTTAATATTTCACTTTATACAAATTCAACTTTATGTCAATCAATCTTAAAATATGTCATCCTCAATGGGCTTCAGGTCCTCCTCATCTATTGGAAATCGATGATGTCTGGACAGTGGTTTTCTGGCATATTTATTTAATCTTGTTTCATAATTAAAGTTGTGGTTGTCATCATGATCAACAAATTTTATGTAATCTGGCTTCGCAACTTCTTGGAAAACCGCTGTGCTCTTTCGTACGATGCATTGGGATCCTCCATCAATAGACGAGGTGGTTTTCGAAGTATTTTTGAGTTCTGAGATTGTCTCATATTAAATGGCTTTTGTTTGTCCCAGTGAACTTCAGTTTTTGAGGAATTTAATAAGATTACAGTATCATCAATTTTTCTTCTCATCCACCGCTTCCTTCGTAATTACTGTCATCCGAATCGTCGTTATACAGTTCATCCAATTCACTATATTCATCTTCGAGTGCAAATGGAATATAACCCATTCCTTGGGGTGTTCCAATCAGTTCGCAGGGCGTCACATGGTAATGGGATGTACGTATAACTGGCCCATGGCGATACAATGGGCCAATGTCAAAGTTATCATTGTAACACCCATATCATCCTCTATTACAAAAGCCGCCATATTCATATTCATCATAGAATCCGTCGCAACCCAAACTTTCTGGAAATACACCATAAAGTGAATACGGCTAACGATAAATCGAAATACATCGTGATGGTATTACAGGCTCGGCAATGTAAACGGTATGCCGTCGACATTCATTTTGTGCTTTACATTTCCGCTTTACTTTTGCATGCATGGTGTGCGATTTACATCGGTCACCACAAGTTTCATACCTCCGATGACGACATTTTGACCCATTCAATGATTTTCGACAAGATTTTGGTCGAACCACCGGCCCATTGTCACGTTTTGCTATTTTCTTGCTGTAAATGCAAAAATGATTGACAGCTGAATTATTAAGTTTGGTCGTAACATCCACAACTTAGGTCACATTAATAATTGTGTTTAAATAATTTATCGTGGTAATATTATTCCCCGCATTAAGTCGCCATTCTTCAGTGAGCCGACTTAATGATGAAGGTTGATCCGGTCTAATTGTACGTGTCCCTCACATACCGCAGCAATACACAGAGCTGAAGTCACTATTTTCACTCCCACTTCTATCATTTTATATGTATACACTTAAAGAATAGTTCAAATTTAATCACAGCGCAGACTTTTCGTTTTTGAATCCATTCCTTTACCCAGATGCATTTAGTAACTTTATTTTGGCTTTCTTTACGTTTTTGTATAAGTAAAAGAGTGAGACAAGCTGCAGCTTGGGCTTGATCCATATCAATATATAAATGTAATTAAATTTAATTTTTTAATAGCGTAATTGATTACTGCATCGGCTACAACCAAATAAAAAATTAATAACACCAAACTCGAACTTAATAAAGAAATTTCTTTATCACAAAAGTGTGTAAGTCTAAACAGGATTTTCACTTGGGCAAGTGATGCGAAATTTTACAAATGATATATCACTTTTATTTTTATATTTGACCTCACTTTTGTCCTGGTGTAAACATGCATTTCATTTCAGTGAGATCTCACTCGAAATAATATCTTACTTAAATGATATCGTCTAATTGTACCTTTAGTCAAGCTAACAAGTATTACAATTCTTCCAATAGTACACACTGGTGTGCGAAATGAATACTAAAAACTAAAGACTACAATTAGGAGTCCCTTAAAATGTAAGGAAATATTAGGGATTTGTTGACATCGAATAATAAAACAAATATTCCCACAAACTCTACCTTATCTGATGCCAGGTATCTTAAACTCACCTTCACTCTATTTTTCAGCGGGATTGCTTTCCTTAATTTGGAATCCTGCTTCATAATTTGGGGTCCCACACAATTTATAACAGACTCATGTTCTTTTGTTGACATTCCAAAAAAAAAAATCTATATTGTTGGGGTCTCCTAAAGGTAATTCATTACTTAATTATGCATTTGCTCCACTTATATGCGAAGATTTATCCTTGGTCTTACCCAATATTTCTTTTATAATTTTTTTGAGATTTTTTTGAAAATTGCAAAAAAAAAAATAAACTGCACGGATAAGTTGCACAGCCTCATAGAATATAACTCGCAAGATTTTAAAACAATCAAGTGGGCATGTCTTTGAGATTTTAAATCGAAAATTTACTCTTAGACAAACTCGAGATAATAAAAAAATCTTAAGTGGATAATTCACTTTAAGAGCATTTGAAAATTTAATACTGAGATTCATCAAGGATAAAAAAATAAAATAAAAAAAAAACATTTTTATTGCATAGATAATTAATAATAGATTGCTCAAATTATGAAACCAAAGTGTCTCCCATCTCTTAGTGTCATCAATAAGAAGCGCGGTCATATGGCTCATGTTCGTTAATGCTACTAGTGACTAGTTGGAATGCATACTTTGAAACCAATAATCTCCGAAATATGTAGCAACCCTTGTTGACACTCATGGGCACTTTCAGGTCCGCCAACTGTTGGCAACATGTTGAGTAAAATAATTCTGATGTTATCTGAATGCAATCGATTTATCAAAAATTTCATGGCAATGTGATAGATCGAATGTCATTTTTTCCATCAGTAAATTTTCAAAGCCAACATGTTGGAGGAACTGAAAGGGCCCATTTCCTAAAAATTAAAATAAACCTTATATTACAAATTAAGTGCAACCTTTTCCAAATTAAATGAAACTATTGCAAATTAAGTGAATTTCTTTATTTTCCTTTATCTAATAAAATTCTATGAGTTTCAATTTATTTATTTGTAAATATGTAGTTTCATTTTATTTAATAAAAAGTTTCATTCTAATTGTAAAATGTTTCACATAATTTGCAAACAGGTTCCCGACCAGCAGCACCCTGATTCTCCAAAAAATAAGATAATGAGTAAACGTGTAAACTTGCAAAAAGCTAAGCCTATTTTAATGAATTCGCATTTTTCGACTTGATTACTACTTCAAATAAAATCAAAAAATTGCAAACTAATAAAAGGAAGCTTTGCTTTTTACAAGTTTACACGTTTACCCATTATCTTATTTTTTAGAGAATCAGGGTGCATAATCGAAAGTGTGTGGTACTGACCTCTATTGAAGTGGTGATAGAGGGCAAAATTTTGAATCAAAAATAATAAAGCGTTTTTTTTTAAATTCGTTGTCGTTACGTATAATCCGTTAAAGTAACATAATCGAATTTTATTTTTTTACTAACATTTAAACAAATAAAAATTAGATTAAATTTTGATCTGATATCATTGGATCGATACTATATTCCGAAAAATTTAAAATTATTATCAATGTCGGAATAATGGAAAAATGCAGTTCACCATTATTTATTTTACAAATAAAGTTGTACAGCTACAAATTTTTTCACTAATTCTACAAAGAATACAGGGTCGACCTTCTCATTCATTTTGCGCAGGCAAACCGAAGTGACTCGAATTAATTATTTTTAATAACCTATATTTTGATCATAAATTGAACGGTGGTACGTTAATGTAACTAAACAGCAGCTTCTTGTTTAAATTCCGCAACTCCTGAGATCTGTCGAATTCATAACTATCAATCGGACAGCCGTATTTCATTCGTATGATACAAAATGTCAGTACCACACCACCATAATTTTGCTACTTATAAATTAGCAGGTGATATGCATCTTGTAAATTAGCAGGCATTAACCCTGTTGGAGACAATGGTGTTGAGCTTGAACGGAGCAGCATTAATCCAACACAAAGTAATAGTGGAGTCTGACCATAAGATAGTGTCATTAAAGTTATATTCATTGATTCTGTCACGGCCTTGACAAGTCTTTAGAGAAAAAGAGCCCCACATAGATCTAGCCTACCAAGGCATCGTTAAAGATTTCACAGAAGCAACATTTGACTTGCTACAAAGTAAATTTACAGAAATGTTGTTGCTTTCATCACTGAATTAGAGGAACAACTTAACGGCCAATTTTGATTTGGCTTACCGGAAATAGTTCAGCTCTGAAATTGTTCCAACCGGTTCACTGGTCTAATAGTGGGAGTATGTCATCCCAGTTTGTTCGCTTATTATAATAAAGTCCCAGCAGACCCAAAGAGTCGTACAGTTTTGCTCAGACAGAATAATTCGCTTTATTAGTATTGGAAAATGTATGTGAAAAATGAACATATCTTCATTTGGTATCCAGATAACACTCAACGTCTTGATAGATTGAGACCCACTACTCATTTTTCTTGAGCTTTAATCGTTTTTTAGCGGTATAGAATCAAGCAATGTATAACTATTTGCAAACCATTTGTGAAGTTTGAACCCACCTGCCTTCTGTATAAAAATTAGTTCGTTTCGAACGAGTAACGCTCCAATCAACATATAATAGCCAGAAAGGATCTCGTCCAGGTAAAATACTGTTTTGATAACTTTGATGCATTAAGAAAATTATGTTTTTCATCTTCAGCCAATTACATTAAAACCAGAGTAGCCAATTATGGCGCAGATGCCATATCAAGTTGTTTGATGCCTTGGCCGACGCGTCGAAGACCACTCGTAAATTCGTGCTCGAAATCGAGGGCTTCAGGGCGGCGTGATGTGGTAAAATATATGTGTGACCCGATTGATTCGGGCTTTCTAACATAATGTGATTTAAGCTAATATACCCACTAATAAATTACATATATCCATGTTGTATTTAGCTTTGCGTTATAGCTTAATCTTTTCCCCTAGTATTAAAGCCATTTTAATAAATTTGTTTTAGATTCTTCTAGGGTGACATTATTTCTTACTGGGAGTGATGAAGAATGTTTTTGAAAATATTTCCTCACTTTATGCTTTTCTTCATCTGGAAAGTGATTCATAAATTGAAGGAATACCTTGGTTAAGTTTAAATTGATTCATTCCAAGTATTTCGAAAAATACCTCTACTCCATCTTGGGTAATAGAAGCAAACAATTCGGCTATATTATTCCGCATTGAATCATGTAGCAACGTGTGATGTCTAGAGATGCATATACACGACAGCCAATCGATTTGCATGCAACCATAGCGTATGACTTTTAAAATCCCTTACTTTTTGTAAGCGTTCGTTAGGCGATAATTTTAAATAGAATTGACTCATAAAGGATAATATTTATTTGACACATCTGACAAAAGTTTTGTGCGTTATCTATTTCTTTTGTACTTGTGATATAAAAATAGATTGTTAGCGTCTTTCGCAGACTCGTTTGATACGACAAATGAATTGCCCTTTTGATAACCTTTATTGAACTTATTTGAAGTTTTGTTATTAAACTTAATAGAGGTGGCAAACGAGGTATTGAACTGCCGTTTGGTTGGATGCAAGGCATTTTGGTAGCAGTCATTCTGTTTCTGTCTTCCCAATCTTTACGTAATTGAATGTCAAATTTCTTGGTTATTATATGAATTAGAACCTGCTCTCCCAAACCAGCAATCTCCAGCCCGCAAGCATTAAAGAGATGATAAGTGATTGCGACAGGGATTCGAAAGTATCCGAAGTTATTCAACAATGAGTCGTGGATTGTTGTTAGTTTGAATTAAATCAACCAATGCACTTGAAAACCAGCCGCTGTCAAAGTTATGTGCCCAATCGTTCCGCGTGGTTCACCCTTGAGTTTATCGAGAAGTTGGGCTTAAACTTGAGGGTTTCCTTAAATACCAAATTGTTGATTTACTTTTTTCATGGACTACTAAACTGTAAAACAAAGTATGTACTTGGGATATATCTAAAAATATTGTTGTCAAATACTAAAATGTCGAAAAATAATTTAAGTATTTACCGAACAAAAAATTAATTTAAATAATGAAAATGAAAGCGATTTCAGTGTCAGTTTCGTCTGCGTGCGGAAAATGATTCCCACACACTTGAAAAAAATAACCTTTATACATTTTTAGAGGATTTTATTGCCACGAGAATAAGCTAAACATATTTTATATAAATAGTTCCCCCCTTAGATCCTGATTTTTATATATGATAATTTTTCTTGATCGTAGATTCACAAATTGAAATATATTCATATCAAGATTTCACATCACGCAACCCATTGAATTTCTATAAATATAAACACAAAATAAAATCCTTTTATTCGCGTGACTGCTACTCCCTACAGACATCTTTGCTATAAAACGTAAAAGCAATGATTTTAATTGCATAAATTAAAAGGATTTAAAATTATAAAGTTATATTTAGAAGTAATTCTCAATGCCATTACACTTGCACACTTAAATTATTTGTAGTATCTACATATTTACAAAATCTATTATCTAACCATAATCATAATACGTACAAACATTATGTACATATTATGTATATTCCAGAGTTATTATGACGTAAACATATTTCCAATAAGTCTGTTAAGTGGGAAGGATAAATTGTACTCGTATACAAATAAACCTTTGTTCTTGAAAACTTTATACAGAAAACAACAAGTTTTTCACCCAATCGATTGTTATTCAATATAAGAACACCACAATGTGAACCCTTTTTTCGGGTGGTATATTATAGGCGAGATGCTTTTATCTTGAATATTGTCATATTTTTTTGTATTCAGTTTCATGAAAAACCATTAAACATTTTTTTTTTAGTATACATAAATAAAACTCTTATTTACATTTTAAGGAACCAAAATAAGAAAATAACCGAAACAGATTGACGTATACTATTATAAAACTTTATTGATATCGCTAAAATACACTAAACAAAAATTATTAATAAAATTAATTATATGTTATAAAATAATGATGAACCAAAGAAAAAAAATGTTTTATGCTTGGTAACATGATAGAAATTATGATGTAATTAAGATCTAATTAAAAAACAACAAATTATTTTTATTAAATGCGTGTTAAGTGGTTTGAGGTATGGTATAACATGATGAGTTGGGAAATTAAATTTCCAAATGGTCCTTAATTATTTTTTGTTTCGAGTTTTGTTTAGTCGTAATTAGATATCAGATATGTAAATAAAAATTTTGTAATTTCGTAAACAATTTGAATTTTATGTTACATTTGTTCACAAGGTTTAAAAACAAAGTGATTAAAAAAATTAATTTTTTAAATTAAACAATCGTCATTTTTTTTTTAATTATTCTGAGTATTTTGTACAATATCAGCGACGAATGTTTATCAAGTAACACACGATTTTTTTTTTTTATCAATTAATTATACATCCTACGAGAATATTGACTATTTGCGGTTTCACACCGGAACATTATTCTTTCTACCCACACCCACGAATGATACAATTTGTTGGTTCTCGCCAACGCTTTCATATTCACTCTGTTACTGTGTTTTGTTAGCAGCCAAAACAGAAACTTTATTTGGAGACCATATAAAGAGAACAAAATAAAAAGTTGTTTTGAAAACAAGGCAAAACTAAAACTTCGGTCCACATCGAAAAAAGTTAAACTCGAAACAAATTTGAACTCGAAATGTCATCTAAAAGAATTGGTTATTTAAAAATAAAATAAATACATATCAGAATTGTTTTCATAAAAATATGAGGCAGAATAATGGCGAACAAAACAAAAACATTTTGATTTTAGCAATTTGGGACGGGATATTAAAAAGTCTACTAAATCGAAAATAAAAGAACAAAAAATGACGAAAAGACGTAGAATTGTTGTAGAATTGTCTTCAGTTTGTCTCAAAAGTCAGTGCCCTCCTTTTGTTTCGGTTTTGCCTGCTTGACGTGAACCCGACATTATGTACATATATCATATTTATCTGAAGCTTCACTTGGGCGCAAAATGAAATCTAATGGCGAGTTTTTTTTATTACATCGGAGAGACCAGAGAGGTTAGACAGATAAATTATCAGAAATATCCGATAATTTTTAATTTAAAAAAAACTTTTTCGGATTTTAAACGCTAAACTATTTAAATTGGATAACCACTGTTTTGTAACACACACACACGATGATCAAGGAAATTGTTTAAACATTAATGAACAACAAGAAACGGTTAATAAAATTATTTACAAGAGAATTTAAAAATGAATTTCCATTGTTGTTATATCAGTCTACAGTGTTCACCATTTTGAAAGTCAAACTATGTATTTCTCTGTACTATCTGAAAAAAAAATTTCTGATCGAAAAATAACAATCTGTGATTTTTCGGATATAATAAAAAAACGCAAAAAAATTATCGAATTGGCTAGATTAAATATTTTATTAAAAACAGAAATTCAAATAAATAGTAATTACTTCGGTCTAAAAAGACCAAAGTATTGAAATCTTGTCAAAAATGGCGAAAAATTTGGTTGGTCCAAAACCACTTTTCTCGACGTTCTGAAAGTCCCTGAATCTGAAAAAGCAAAAACGAAAAATGTCCGTCCGTCTGTCTGGATATCTGTACCAGTGGTATCTCGAGAACGGCTTGTCCGATTTTGAATTGTTTCCCCAGGAGGGTGGAGTACCTGCCATACGAATTGATCCAAAATACCTGGTTTTATAAATATTTACGATTTTTTTATATAATATGCTGGTTTGATTATGGAATTGGAGATTGATTTGAAGGTTAAGTTAGGGTTCAATTTGCGGGTTGAGTTGGAGTTGAGTTCGGGTTGGATTAGGATGTAATGAGTAGTTAACAAATTATTTATATGATGGAATAAATTGATGGAAAATGTGTGTTGGAAATCGGTTTCTAAAATGAGTTTTAATGGATTATGATGAAATTTGATAAGCGTGTTGGAAATGGGATTCTAGAATGATTTTTGGATAAAGCTCTGGAATATGGCCAAGTAGGATGGAACTTAGTTGTTCCTTACCCGATTATTATGAAATTTGACATGCGCGTTGTAAATGGGATTCTAAAACGATTTTTGGATAAAGTTCTGGGATATGGTCAATTATACGGTTAGAAATGTTAGTATAATTTTTTATAATACTTTCGGTATTAAGTTCTACAATAAGATTTTTCATGTTAAATTGGATGCGAGGTCCGAGGAGTCAGTCAATGCTGGCTCAATTTTAAATAGTTCCATGCATGAAGCGTCAGCTGAACCAAGTAGTTCAATGGTAATTCGTTTACCAGAGCTGAAACTTCCTGCGGATCCATTTGCTCGAAGCCGTTCAATGTAACATAGCGCGACAGCCTCCTCGGCAGTCTACTGGACCTGGCAAACAACCGTCGAATTTTAACAAGCTAACCGCCTTGGTCTCCAATTCAGAAAGTTGTAGATATTGTTCGGGGTCTCATTCAATCAGTAATTGTCCATTATTGAACGATGATAAATTAACACCACAAATGCGGTTTCAGTTTGTTCGTCAACACAAATTATGCACCAATTGTCTCGTTAAGATACACAATGTTCGGTTATGCAAGAACCCTCCATGTAAGTTGTGTTCATTGAAGCACAATGTCAGGCTTCATTTTAACCAGAATAAGAATGCTGTTGAACAACCTGCACAGTCATTAAATGGCGCCCGAGTAGGGATAACTAGTGATAAAGGCGAGCAAACTACATCACAGACACAATCAGCTCAAGGGGCTGCACAACTTGTGGTATAGTGAGCCAAATGGCAAACAATTATACAGCGTGCCATTCGTAGGACCATAGAGCCAGTCAAAATCAATCTGAGACAAGTGGGCATTTGAGTGACGCTCCTAATAAAACGGTAATAATGCTTGGCATAGCTCTCGTAAATGCCAGTGCTTTAAACGGGAATCCAATATTGTGTAGAGCACTTCTTGAAAGTGGGTCTCACATGAATTTTGTGACCAATGATGCGTGCAAGTATTTGCGAGCTACTAAATATTCAACTGATAAAACTATTGTGGGTATTGGAGGTAAGGAAGCTAAAATAAAGCATAAAATTTATCTGTCGATATCGTCGCGGATGTCCAACTTTACTATGGAGTTAAAATTTTATGTTATTCTAAAAATTTCAAATAAATTACCGTCATTATACTTTAAACTTAGACTTAACGTCCATTCCCATCGACATTAAACTATAGCCGACCCACAGTTCAACATACCCGATCGAATTGATTTGTTGATCGGTGCTAAAGTTTATAACCAATTATTTAAGGGCGGTTCGGTTAGACCAGTCACGGAACTTCCTCCATTCTACAACACAGAATTGGGATACGTCGTGTGCGGCAAAACTCGTGATTGATAAAACTCGTACAGTACTATGAGTTTGAGGAGGAAATCAATTGTATAAGTAAACAAGATAACGCGATGTGCATCAAAAGTCATTGCGATCGTTGGCACCATTTTTGGATGCTGATGGTGTGTTGAGGGTCGGTGGACGACTTCAAAACGCACCGATATCATATAGCACGAAACATCAGATTTTGCTTCCAGGGAGTCACATACTAACCAAACTAATTGTTCGACATGAACACTTGAGGTTAATCCATGCAGGTCCTCAAGCATTACTATATAATCTTCGTTTGGTTTACTGGATCATCGGTGGTCGAAACTTATGCAGAACAATCGTACATCAATGTATAAGATGTTTCCACGCTCACCCACATACGATAAACCAAGTTATGAGCAGTTTACTAAAAGATCGAGTGACCCAGTCGGTACGACCATTTGTTATCGTAGGAATCGATTTTGTGGACCGTTTTTCGTCAAACCATTGGTTCGATCCAAGGTCAACAGTAAAGCGTATGTCGGCCTTTTCGTATGTTTCACTACGAAAGCAGTACATTTGGAGGTAGTCATGAATCTTTCGACTGACTCAGTTATTGCTTGTCTTCGTAGGTTTGTTGCCCGCCGCGGAATGTGCTCAAAAATATATTCAGATAACGCGACCAATTTCATAGGAGCGCGACCGGAACTTCGTGAGCTCAGAGAACTATTTCTCTCTCAACAATTCCAAGCTGAAACAACTCGGTACTGCACCGAACAAAGTATCGAATGGCTCACCATTCCGCCTCGGTCTCCTCACTTTGGAGGATTGTGGGAGTCAGCGATTAAAAGTACAAAATAGCATATGAAACGCGTAATAGAAAAGTCATTGTCATTATCACTCGAGGAATTTCACACGTTGTTAGCTCAGGTCGAGGCTTGCCTAAATTCGCGCTCATTAACTGAAACTGTTCGAGTAATTACCCTAAAAACTGAACATTCAGTATTAAAACGGGCAATAAATCGTATCAGTATTTTGCCACTAAATGATTAATCATATACCTACTCAATATAATGCTTTTTCATGATTTAACTCTCACCGATAATGATAAACGTTAAACGAAGTAACCGATTTGCATATGTAACTCCGTAATATGATCACAACTACAGGTTCAAGTTAAACAAAATAAAATAAAACCTTGTTAAATACATGTTCAATAGGTATAAGTAGGTTAAATAATTATACATATTGGTATTTGATGCTACTTTTAGTATGTATATTGTATTAATAACCTCTGTTTTGTTGAAATTCATAGAGTTTTCAAGGCCGCGGGTATGTTCACGCTTGGCAGTGATTGTAAAAGGATGTTCAATGACACAAAGGGAAAAACCAAAATAACGTAGCGCTTAACCTATGAAAAATATTGAATTACCTTTGTTGCTTTATCTGATTTATAAATATGCATCACTAGTTTCGGTTTATGGAGTTTTCCGTTTGTGCTTCTTGAACTGTCACTTTTTGGCGAGTATGGTATTATTGTTGTATCAGCCATCGAAAGAGCACCAAATAGTACGGACATATTATAAAATGTTGTAAGTTGTAACAAAATAAATAAATATAAAATAAAACAAGTATGTAATAAGAATCAATAAAATAAAAATATAAAAATTAACGTGTTTAAGTTTATACAAGTTTTAAGTTTTTTATGAGAATCGTCGCCCAAGTGTGTACACTATTGATTGAATTTAATCAATTTATGTGCATATTAGGAAACCTATCGATTATTACAAATTGGCAATAAGTACAGAAAACAAAACCGCCGAATCATATATTTAATTGATAATTTAACAAACAACACCAAAACATTTCCAGTGTTAGCGACAAACAACATCACACTTAAAATAGGACATGGGTCAACCCGAAATTAAATGTTGAACAAAGTTTTATTTGTTATTACACAAAATGAATTATTTATTTATTTTAAATATGTAGTATGATTTTGTTCAAATTTATTTGTGTAACGACACATCTAAAAAACAAACTCGCCTTTTGTGCAAAATCCCACTCCAGATATAGATTGACAAATTAAAGTGGTAAAGTGTATAGTGATGGATTTTGATCAATACAAACGTTGTCACATTACAAACAAATCTTGTAGTAAGGTTTATAAATACGAAAACTGTTACTATAACAGTAGTTATAGTTGTAGTGATGACTATAAATTCGGGCCTTAGATTCCTTTTAGTTTAGGAATCTGAGCTTTATCAACCTTGCCAAATGACAAATGGACAGAGAGTTAAACTGAAATGCTTTTCATTCCGGTATAGTGTGTCCAAATGATTTTTTCGTTCCGTTTCTGTTCCGGTTTTTCCAACTTTTTCAACTATCTTTTAAAACTGGTATTCCAATCAGCATTAATTTAATGCGGTCAATAATAAAAATAATAATTTGTGCTAGTAAAAAGTTAATATATGTACGATCTAATTGAGTCAATAACTTAATTTAGCAGAAAATTATTAATTGAAAGGTATTTTCATATTAATTCATGCATTTTGAAATTAATAGTCGTCTTATTAACTATTTAATAGGATGTTTCTTTCTGAGTGTAGATAAGAACCATCTGTTTTTATAAAAATTAACTATATTTTGACTACTACTTTGGTATTAAAAAAATAAATAACAAAAGTGCATGTTTATGAGGCAAACGAATTGATTACTTCGTTTAATACGACCACCATCAAAATGTTTATGTTTATCAATAAAGATATCGATTATCTTTAAAAATCAATATCAAACAAAGCATATACATACAATGCGAAATAATGACCGCGAGAAATATTTTGGAAAATGGGAAACTTTCTAGTAATATATTCTGAAAACGAGCGGGGTCATATTCTGGAAAAACGGAGGATAATTCTATAAAAATATCTTGAAAAAGGGGGACATTACTGCTTTTTCTAGTAATATATTCTGGAAAAGAGTTGAGACATACTATGGAAAAAAAAATTGAGAAAAAATCTTTAAAAATATTTTGGAAAAGTGGAATTTACTGCTCTTTCCTACAGTATTATGTTAAAAGTAGTAAGTAATTACTGCTCTTTTCTAAATATATATTTTGGAATTATTTGGAAAAAAGGGAATTTACAACTATGTATGGTTATTTTATTTTCCGAGAAAAGAAATAACCAAGTTACCTCCCGATTTTCTATATTCCAGAACTTTACCTAAAAGTCATTTTAGTAACTGTCAAATTTCACCGTTATCGGTTAACAAATACCCAAGGTAACCACGACTATCATCATTATCGTGATAACCACCATCATCACTTTCTCCATGATAATCACTACCACAACAATCATCATCACCATCACAATCTCAATACCCACAATTCACCACCATGACCATGATCACATCAATACAATCACCATGAAAATCATCATCATTCCAAACCCCATCTTTATCAACATGACCATTAAAATCATTAATCATCATTATTTCCATCTTAATTAGTCATATTCTAGAACTCCAGCTTAAAATTATTTGAAAATCATTTTAGATGCTGAGGACATTTCGAATTTCCAAAATATACCAAAAATAATGCATTACCTACTTGTAAAAGTATGCTGCATTACCTGCAGTTTATATAAAAAAAACACAAATAAAACAAAAATAAAAATAAAAAACCTTAAAACAGCCAGCCGTAAAATAAAATTATATTATCAGCTTCACAATTATTAATAATATATTTTAATAAAAGTTCTGTATTTTTAAATTTGTTGCCTCCTCCACTATCTCACAGAGAGTATTTTCTTAACCATTTATTTCGACTATCTCGCCAATTTTCACCATAATGCTTGGTGCGGAGTTTTTCAAAGTCTACTTTCTTTTCGTCATCGGATTTGTGATTTTTACCAACCTTAAATAAATTTTTTAAAACATTCACTATTATTATGTTAGAAGATGAACAAAAACTTTTCACACACCACCTTATTGGTTTTTACTTTAGTTATAATAAAAAATAAAAAATTAATTAAATTATTTTATTTTATTTTTATTAAGTAGCATGCATTTCGATAATCGTTGATTATCATCATCAGCTTTTTATGCAACTAAAAAATGTTTTTCACAATATACCCGATTCTGAAATTCATGTTATGTCATTTTGTTTCCTCGCTTCCTATATTTGTATTGGAAAAACATAAACAAAATAACATAAAACAAAATTACTGAACTCAGAAATGGGCCCCAACAACATTGTGTATGGGCAAAATTACTATAACATAAAATGAATGAGCCGAAAGCAAACCCAGTTTTCAATAAATATACGTACATTTCTGTGGGTGCTGATTTCATGGAGGTCTTTACAGCATGATTAAAGTTAAATACTTCCCTATTCTACCCTACAAGTTTAGCAGTAGCGATAATAATTTGTTATTTCTTTGATAGAAGAAGTGGTGAAGCTGGCTGGAGGTGATGCTTCTTAATTTCCTTTTCGATGAAACCAAACAAACACCCTTTCCAGTGGAATAACACTGTCACCTTTCGTTACTGACCAATTGCTACGCAAATAGGTATAAATGTTGAATTTTTATTTTGAGCTGCACAGCACATCCATCTAATATGAGGCCTACCCTATCATAATTAGAAATCAATCGCGCATATTGCGTCAAATATACAAGATGTAATAATATTAGAATTACGAGGGAATTGATTTTCGATTCAACAGTAAGATGTTACTGAGTGACGATTTAATTTTGATTTGCTATGGTCTCTAACAACTGTAAAATTTTCAAAATGAATCTGGCAACTGATTTTTTTTATCACATGATAAAATGGGTAGCTTTTTGTCAAAATATCTTGCAGTTTTGAGAAAAAAGCTTTCGCGCGTAGTTTATGAACACGCTTTTCTATCATAATTTCATTTTTCTTCAGAAACGTATCCCACTCGGTTTTTTTTGGCACTCCGCTACAAATTTTTGATGTTGTTAGTACGTGAATATTTCCCATTTTAATATAATTTTCCGCCTTCGCATGTTTAAATCGAAACCCTGCCCGGCCGAGATCACTAATTACACTACCTTGCAAAATTTTGCCCCTGGACAATCAATTGTTGTTTCCGAAGTAATTTTTCACGCTGGATCCAAATCCGGGCTCAGAATTGCTCTATCACATCAGGTTTTTGAGATATTCTAACCTAAAAGTGCAAAAACACTGTTTTTTGACATATTTGAGGTTATGTAGCAATGCAGTTATTACTTTTTTATAAAAGCCTGGTATGGGATCTTATTGTACAAGTCTTCTTCTTTCAAATGCGTTTGAGTTTGCTCAAATATGTTTTATTTTCGCCGAGATATCACATTTTCAAATTTGCATATTCGTGAATTTTTCTGTATAAAAACAATACCCTGCAAAATTTTAAAAATTTGGTGCCACTTGACAATGAATAGTTGTTTCCGAAGTAATTTTTTACGCTGAATCCGAATCTGGGCTTAGAATCGCTCTTTCACGTCAGGTTTATGAGATATTCTAACCTATACCTATACAGTATACCGACAAACTCACGAACATGCAATTTTGAAAATGCGATATCTCGGCGAAAATAAAACATATTTGAGCAAACTCAAACGCATTTGAAAGAAGAAGACTTGTACAATAAGATCCCATACCAGGCTTTTATAAAAAAGTAATAACTGCATTGCTACATAACCTCAAATATGTCAAAAAACAGTGTTTTTGCACTTTTAGGTTAGAATATCTCAAAAACCTGACGTGCTAGAGCAATTCTGAGTCCAGATTCGGATTCAGCGTAAAAATTTACTGCGGGAACAACTATTCATTGTCAAGTGGCACCAAATTTTTAAAATTTTGCAGGGTAGTGTTATATTCGAGATTTTTGAATAATTTTGTGACAACGACTCTTCTTATGTATGGGACAGCATTGTTCTGAACAGCTAATTTTATGCCCCGTATAAAAAAAAGAAACGTGCATAGAAGTTTTAGGCATGGAAAATGGAGGAACAACTTTTATAGAAAAACGAAATTTTGCTTCCGGATACAAAAAATTGCTTAGCGCCCAGATGTTTCTATTATTTCGATGTTTCTTATTCCGTCACTGGAATTTGATATTATTCAAGTTATTCTGAATAGATAGAAGAATAATAGTATTAAAGTTATTTTGGTATTTTCCAGATAGATAAATAAAGAAGAGAAATTGTCTTCGTAAAAAATATTTATCTATTTGTAAAATATCAGAATAACTTAATGTTTTTTTTATTAGTTAGGTTCAAGGTAAACAAATGCATTAGAAAATATTTCAAGTTTTCTTAATTTTCTAATTTTCCCTGGTTGGTCTTGTAGGGCCATGCCGAATAAAGCGATTTTCTCTGTACTTTGAAAATATGCTTGCACGTCTCACTATTTTCTATCGAATTTTTAAAAGAAATGCCCGTCGAGTACAGATGGAGCCCTCTGTGTACACCATAACTATGTATAACGTCGTGATAAGGCTTTTTGTTAACCGCCTGCGGTAAAGGGTATTTTTTAAATAATATCCGACAATTTTGGCCACATTGATTTGAATTTGAAATTTTACATTTTTAATTAATCGCCTAACGTTTATTTAATGTTCTCTTGGATTGATCGGTAATAATTAAATGATTTCGAAAAAAAAAAATTATGTGCGAATAAAATCTTTCGTTAATTACCCAACCTTAAAATGTCAACTCAACTGTCAACGAATTTGTTTTATGCGTAACCTTGGCCTTCACTGCTTACTCGATTTATATAATTATCCAACTCATATACTAAATTAGTATTTATTTAGAGTACATAAACACCGGATCAAAGAGAAAATCAATCGACACCCCCGGCATAAAAAGAACATTAAATCGTATTTGAGTAATGATTCAAATCAAACATAATTCATACGATCACCTCAAAATGTCACACAAGCTTATATGTGTAGCGGTAAACAATAATAAGAATTTACAAGATTCTCAAATAGCACAAAATTATATAAATCATTCGATGTATACGAATTATAAATCGAACCAGCAGATGAATGATTCATCTCAATTCATTGTTGGATGTTAGTTTTAAATTGTTTATAAATTTTCGCCAAAACGGAATGTATAATCTATCATCAAAAATTAAAAAGACACGGAACCGAGAGAAGAACATAAATAAGAAAAGTTTAAACGAACATAAACAATAATAAATTTACTTTACATATTGTGATATGTGAGTGTGTCTCGACGCCGCGCCGGGGGATTTTCATTCGCAAAAAAAAAATACATCGCTTATTTTTGTTTTGTATTATTAATGAAATGTTGTTGTTTTTAACAAATTATTGTTATTTTTGTCAAGACATGACCTTAGCCAATATATTGGGAAATTTATTTTTTAAAATAAGATGATTTATGTGCGATGGGCACTCGTTTTTTTTCCTGGCACCTGATTATTCTAAAGGTATAAATCGTCCTTGAGTATAGGTACCCAATTCCATCGCAATTTTGTCGTCGTTGTAAGGGTGAAATTTATATGGTGATTAAATACTAACAACAGTAATACTCTGCTATTTTTAGACATTGATGTTGTTGTTCGACAAAGAAACATTAATCGCCTTGGAATCATTAAAGCAAAAAAAAACATCGTCATGTTAATAAAAAGCAAAATAAAAATATCAACACTAATTAATTGCCATCCGTATATATATTTTTGTGCTTGTAATTTTCCAATTATGTTTGTTTAATGTAAAAAAAAAAAAAATGTGGAATGGTGGCAATTTTCAATTTTCTTTATGGCTACATACCATTTCTCCTCAAGTCCAATTAAGTATATTGTAATAAATACAAAACTAAACGACCTTGCATAACAGAAATATAAAATACGATTCGCTCTAATCAATCAAAAAAAAATATTCTTATCAATCGATTGAATATCAAATATTTACATTTTTTTTTTGTTTTTGTTAATGTTGTTTATATTTATGTACAGGAAAATCAGTTAAGTGAATTTCACACAAGAGACATAAACAAAATCAAACCACAAAATCTAAAAGTCAATACACAGAGTGATATGTCGACAGTGCACGGTGGCATGACAAAGAGGGTATGCTTGCTTCCGAAGTCAAAAATGTTTTGACAAAAATGTCAATCACTCAAATAAAAAAATAAAAAATTGATGTATATTAATTGCTAGAGGGCACAGCTTGAAATGTTCGTTTAAAATTTAAAAATAAAACACTTAAATAAATCTTTTATATATAATAAATTCTGTACACTCTTCAAATTATCCAAATTAAGATTTAAGCAACAAAAAAAAAAACAAAAACAAATTAAAAATAGCAAATTGTATTCTGTTCATCGTCAAAATAAATATTTAGCTAGCAAGTGTATAATATATAAGAGAAATTTTGCACAAACACGCGTAAATAATCTGGTCGATCAATTTTATTTTGAATTCAATTTCATTGTCAATATCAATATCCAAAATCCATAATGTACTCTAAACATACTCTACTATATATATCTGCTACTACATAATAAACGAAATAAATGTATACAAACAATGTTTATGTTGTATACATAAGTAAATATCAAACAGAAAATTAGAAAAATGTCTACCATTGGGAAAATAATTTTCTTTAATAATTGTTGGAGGATTATTTGATTTTTTGTGTTGCGATTTTTCAATTTAAGATTTTAAATTATTTTTTATGTTGTACATGGCATATACTCGTACACAAACAAAAAAAAAATATCTGATGTATACTCAAGTGGTTTTATTTTAAATGAAGATATTGCAAAGAAAGTGAAATTGTTTTTTATCATCATCATCATTTTTTTAACTTCGTATTCATTGTGTTTGTATTACATTAAGATGAAAAAAATTAATTGTAAGCGATTTAATTTTATTTTTAAAGGAGTTTATATTTTAATTTGGATTCAGAATATACATACAGTACTTAGTGGTACATACATACTTTAATTTCTACAATAGACGTAATTTTCGATTAAGATTCTCTTGTTTGGGGAGTATTTAAAAAAATATTTTGTTTAGTTCCATTTACCACAAATTAAGAATCCTTAATTTAATATTTTTCGTTAGTTCCGTTAGTTAGATTGTAAGCGATCATTGAGGTTAACCGAAAACACTAATAAGAATATATAAGAATATTCCATTTCATATATTAAAATCACGTCCGAACCACCAAAATAGATAATTAGGAACTGAATGTATGGATGCCAACACAGAAAGAGACCAACATATAATTTTAATTATTTCCTATTCTTCATTATTTTGAAGGAAAACAAAGGAGATTCTACACGGAAAAAAATAATATGGTTCACAAAACGGCTTCTATTAATTGAAATTTGTCATAACCAATATTTTTGATTAATATTCACAATTTTTTTATTGATATAAACAAATCCAGTTTTTTCTTTCATTTTTGTGAATTGTGAATTTCAAAAAACTGCTCTAATTAAATTTTTACTTCCAAAATTACAATGACAAAAAAGTGCAAGTGAATTTCAATAAATTTACTAATTTTCTAGAAACCGGTAATTTTCTAGAAACCGGTTTAATGATATTCATAAATCATAATTCAGGCACAAAATAATATTTTAAAAATGTTTGGTTATGCTTAAAATAAGTTTTCATTTAAACCACAAAACATATTTTGATCTTCGGAACGATTTTATGACTTTCATAAAAAAGTTGTATTGCTTTAAATAGTTCAACTATTTTACGTAATTTTAGTAAATGACATTATACAACTTAAAATGTCAAATTCTAACGATTAGAATAGACCCATTAAACCAACCGCGCCTCTATATCGACTCTTGATTGTTCGTTGATAAATGATTTAAACTGTCTCAATACAAAATATGTTCCCAAATAAAATGACTTACCAATAAAAGAATTAATTTAAAATGATTACGCGTAATTCGTACTTCGATTGATAGACAAATAAAATGCATATTCATATGCCTGCGTTTTAAATTAAGGTTATTAATGCGGAATAGTTTAGTTATGAACTAAAATGCTGCACACACCATATTTCTTAAAATATCTTCTAGATTGATTTTTTAATAAATGTATTTAAATGTGGTTAGTCAATATGGTATTAAGTTTAGCTCGTCAAATGACGCCGAACGAACGAGACAGTAACACAAATCCACAACAATAGTCACTGTTTGTCTTAGGACACAATTATTGAGTGATCCACCAGTATTCAGCCCATTCAGCTGCGAATACGCTGCAGTTAGTCCCTGCATGGCATTGCAGTGACCTTTCAATGATCCTTAACAGCGTAATACACGACAGCAATGGCCTAAAAAACCGATTAATACATGTGATTTTATCGAGATAATCAAGTAAATTGTAGAATCAGCGGGAGAGAATCAATTGCGAATTGAAAACTGTATTTGTTGTAAATCAAAGTATCCTTTATTCCAATTTAGATTTTTTGATTCCCAAACACAATAATTAGGTCGCGTTTCTAAAATAATTTTGTAAATAAATATATTGTAAATAAATTCAAAAGGATGGTTTCCCATTTTTTATGTGCAGTTTTCAATCCGCGAATGGTTTTGCACTCCCAATTCAACCTTTTACAAATCAGGTTCATTAATTTGTAAATGAAATTCATTTTTATCAAAAACATATTCATTCTTTTCCAAATTCAAATTCATCATTTTTGAAAATATCACATTGAAATTAAAAACATCAGATTGAAGTCCTTTGACTCACTGATAATTCGTATTTAGAATTTTTCAGATTCTTTGTGACCAATATTTTTGAGATTTTTTTAAAAATATTGAAAATTTTCCAATTATTCCAAGTTTTTGATATTGGTCTGCGGCGTAAAATTCAAATATGAACCAGGGAAAACTAAATTATTTGTACCGGTAGGCGGTGGAAGAACTAAACTTGCCTGGCACCTTGTTTTTCCTTAACCCGCGACTGAATGGGAGAGTCCATTGCAGTTTCTCGTGAAATGAGTAGCTGTTGGTTTCTACATTTTTCCTTTTATACCAAAGAACCATATATGTATGTACATCAGGGTTGCCACCCATTCTCATTTGACTATTTTGTTCTCGCGTCCTCGTCGATACTGAAAAATCCTCGTTATTTAAAAAATTGTGTTCTCATCGATTACAAAAACCAAAATTACAATATTTAAACTATAGATTTAAACTATAGATAAATTCATTATTTTTTCATAAATTCATTATTTTTAGTAACTGTCATCAAATGATGATGCCATCAAATTCAAACGAACCTGGAAAAAATAAAATAAAACAAGCAATGAACTTTAGTGATTCATGGTTGCAATTGACAAGTTGGTTAAAAAAAATGTCAAGTGATAAAGGATGCTATAATTTATGTAGTGTGGAAATATTCGTTTCTAATAAAGGTTTTCCGGTCCTGAAAGACCACGAATGAACAAAAAATCACATTAACCGTCAAGTTTTAATATTACTTCCATAAACACTAAACGGCTTTTATACAAAATATAGCATTAAACTGTTTTTCACGACAATAGTCGTTTCAAGTGACTACCAGCACAGTTCCTGATTACTTGAAAATATATCATGACAAAAAAAAATCTTCTGAAATGACAACTGTAGTAAATCATATAGTTTTTATAGAATTAATATTAAAATTTGACTGTTACTTGGCGTGATAAACGATACGACTACGGGAATAGGTCCTACATTCTTTAATATAAAAAATACAATTGATGAAGAACTACATTAGAAGAACTTGAGCATATTTAGCATTGTATCAAACAATGCTGCCTAAAATTAATTAAAGCTAAATATTTCAACACCAAAATTGGAAATAAAGTGAATTGTGGCCTAACCAAAGCTGAAGCGATTGTGACAGACGTATTGGCTCCTCAAGAAATGGTAGACGTTATAAATAAAATAATTTCTAACAAAATTTGTTATTGAAAGTAAGTGCTTCGAATCAAAAAAAATAGAAAATGTTTTCCTATAGTATTACAATATTATACGTTTGAGAACGGAATTGAAAATTAACTTGTAGATTTTTTTCAAAATGCTGATGAAACCGCTGGTGGTATGTTTAGTGCAATACATGAATCGTTCAATTCCTTAGGTTTATCTCTCAGGTTTCAGCGTGAGCAATACAAATTCTAATTTCGGAAAAACAATTATCTGTATCAAAACTTGAAATCGTTGAATCCGTATGTCTTAAAAGCAAATTGTTATAGCAATGTCGTCCATAATTCTTTAAAATGTTGTTTAAATATGATGTCCTTTGGTTTCTGTAACTTTATTCAAAAATGTTTTAATTTGTTTTACTAAATCAGCAAAAGAACTGGAAAAGCTAATTATGTAATCTCGAGTTTAGGGAGCTAATCAAACACTGCCCGACTAAATGAGTTTATTTACTTCCAGCTTTAAAAATATATTTCATTTGAAATATATGTATATTTTGTACAGTACATAACCAATATTTAAGTAGTAGCCTCGTGAGGCATTCTTAAAAGGTGGCAACCCTGGTGTGAATCCACCATAAACCACAAGTCCACAATGATAATGGCATCGTCATAAAATCACACTGCAACTGCCTCCAGGTTTCATGCCGTTTTGTTTGTTCTAAGATGTTATTAAATACCCAGTACACATGCTTACTTTTTATGAATAACGGTCACTTATTTTAAGGCATACTGGATGGTAAATTTTGTGAAACAATAAATTTAAAATGTGATTTAATACAATTTGGTTATTATGTGTTAGCTATAGTTAGATATTAATGGAATAATTTATTAATAATGATAAATCAGATTGACTAACTTAACATAGGAGCTGCTATATATCGAATTAAGAAATAAAGGCTTAGCGTAATAAAAGTATTTTTTATTCACAAATTTCGAACTAAACACTGCATACGATATTTTGAGCATGAATAAAAAGTGAATAAAAAGAAGTAAGATATATATTTAGGCCGCCCCGGTGGCACAGTTGTTAGCATGCTTGCTTTAAGCTCCGGAGGTCCCGGGTTCGATTCCCGGCGGGTGATGAAAAAATTACGGCTGGTTAATGTAGGATCAATGAATTAATCACTCATTATCCATTGAAAAAAACGATTACGAAACTTCATCTTGAAGCGGCCAAATCCCTCTATGGGATGTAGCGCCAGCGAAAAAAAAAAAAGGTATATTCTTGATGGAGTAGTGGATAGTTGAAGCTTAAATTCTGTAAGCAAACAAGGGTACAAGACGGCATGAGTTTAGTTTGGAAATATATGTGATCAGAATGGTCCGAATTAGTTATTAATACATACTTGAAAAATGAAAAATTATCGTGTGCACCTTGGATGTAAGGATCCAACCAAAAGTACACAAATTTTGACGTTTGATCGTTGAATATGAATAGAGTATAGCGGCGTTTTTTTTTTAATTTAAGGGGTAATTTTTGGTAAAAAAAAATTCGATCATACTGGAGCTCTGGGTTCATATCTAAAAATTTTATTTTATGCGCTACTTAAGTGATCCTGGATATCAAGATTTGTCGCCCTCGGGGTACAGTAAGTAAAGCTATGCTTTGCGACTTAAGGTTTTCGGGTTCTATTTTTTTGTTTTCAATTCCCAATGGATCCCGGTGGTGGTAAGAAGAAATTTCTCACGCTGATTGTGGTGTTCTAAATAAAGTGTTACTAGCTTTTCCTTCAATGGAAATCAAATCTACTGAAAGAATAATAAAAGGTGGTCTTGCTAAGTATATGGGAATATATAGAACTACCGTTTGAAGGACATTTCATTTAATGATTTTATAGCTTTGAATCATTCCCACGTGTAATTATTGACAATTTTGTTAACAGAGAAGAGTACCCAAACGTAAATATACAAGCAAAATTAGCGCAATTTACGATAGGTCCTGTTTTTCTTCTTGGGGGCAGCGGATATGTTTCTAACTTCATAAAGAACCCTACAAAACATTGCTGTGTGGTTACCGCAAACGCTTTAAAGTTGTTATTTGTCGCGCAGTTCTACATAACTGGCGAAAGCATTTAAACGATCTTTATGTAATCGAGAAGGATACAAACAACCACGATTAACAATCACGTTCAGGTCTTCGTTTTAGAAGACGTGAATAGAGATGAACGGCTTTGAATTCTAGGCCAACAAAAAAGAGCTGAGGATGAAATACAAAAAATCTTTACTGATTTGGCGCAAAATAAGCACCAAATTATTAAGTAAATAAATATGTAGAATTAAATTATCAGAAATACTACCTTAAGAATAAGTAAATCCTTACTTATTATAGTTATTATTTAATTTTTTCCCAGTAAATATTCAGAAGTACAAGGTCGTTATTATTCACTTCAAGAAAACCTTTAACGGCAAGGTAGTACCTTTAACGGAAAAGTTAACTTTTATTAGTACTTACTTTTTTCATTCACCCCATCCATTATGGAGATTGGTTTCAGTTGAGATTTGATATTTTTAAATGACGTCGTCACCAATCTGGCTTTTTTAAAAGTTTCTTCAATTTTACCCTTAAAATCGATCTGTAATATCGATCTTATTTTGGATGTTGGTCGAGTACCATTTTGAAAAAGCCAATTTAAGTGACAAAACTCAATCGGTCTTTAAAACATCTTTAATACTATACACTTCTAGAGGTAATATTTCGACCTGTCACAATATACTTCAGTGATGAAACTTTGAAACGTTTTCTATTGATTACCTTCAACCACCCCTTTGCCTCTCTTCAGTAAATTTTAAATACTTTAAGCGAGCTTTAGGAATGACTGGAAGTTGTATTGTATTCTCCGCTCTTATATAACAATTGATTACACGCCATTTAAGACCATTTTAAAATAATACCAACAGAAATACTCAATTACAAATTTAATTAAATGTTAATTGCAATCACTTTAATTTATTTTAGATTTTTAATCATTTTTAATTTGATTTATTGAAAATACTTCCCGAAAATGTAATATTACATTGGCCTACAGATATTTTTGACTAATATAACCTTCATTTTTTTAACAAGTCAGGAAAAAGATCTACAAGCAAATTATGAACTAGCGATGCAAAGAATATGTGATCGAATGAATGATTTATGAATTTATGCAATAATACCCGCATTTTTTGACGTTTGGTCTGGTCCTGATCAGATCATGTCTCATGAAACTAGGGTTGCCAATTTGCCATACGTCCTGTTTTTAGAGGAGATGTCCTCTATTTTACGGTTGCACTTTTGTCCTTTTTTCTATTTTACTTAAAAAATTATTTTGTCCTCTTTTTTCGCACAGTCCTCTTTTGTCCTCTTTTATTTATTTATTTGTTGTACTTTAACAATAATTTAGTATTAAAAGGAAAAACACAGATGGAAACAAAGTAAACGTAACAGAAAAAAAGAAGCTGCTTCCATTAGGCAGATAAAACTCTTAAATTTTTTCAAACAATTTCCACCTCATGCATACACAATCTATTTTGAGCAATAGCTCATTTACAATAAAATGTACAGCAAGAGGTGAAATAATATTAAAAATAAATTAAAAAACCTACGTATTGCCCATCAATCACACCACTCCAACAAATGTTGACTTAAATAATTTGGCCGATACCTCCTAATTTCCAATGGAATTGAATTCCAAAGAGAAACTCCCCTAACTAAAAGGATTTGTTTAGCGACCTACAACAATTTTTGGCCGGAATCACGCGGAAGTTTGACGAATGAAACCTACTAAACAGTAGCTTCCTATAAAGATAACAAGGCTTCTTATCTTTGAGAAGTTTAAAAATAAAAAGACAAACGCGAAATTCGTAAAAAGTGGATAAACTACATCCTAAAACAAGGCTAGAGTACGCAGAAACATGATCGAATTTCCTAAAGGCCGGTATTCACGTACAATTAAATTGCGCAATATAATTGTGTAACGTCAGAACATTGCACAATATTCTTAAATTTTATTCAAAAATTTGGAATTTTATTGTGCAATATTGACGTCATGCAATTATATTGCGCAATTTAATTGTACGTGAATACCGGCCTTAATACCAAAAATAAACCTAGTACAAGCATTGAAACATCTTGGGAGAACGTTCATATTTCCTGAAGCACACCGAATACAACTATGTCACCGTAAATAAAATGAGAAAGAAGATACTCTTTCCTCTTTTTGTTTCGATGAGTTTTTAAATTTCCAAAAATGTAATTTTTTCCTACATATTTTAAAATAAAATTAAAAATTCCCCATATTAATGAAATCTGGCAAGCCTCAATTAAACTTTTGTGCATTTACAGAAGTCGATTTCAAACTCTTATTAAGTCCTTCGAAAACTCGATGGCTAACACTATTCTCAGCTATAAAATAAACCAATAAGTTTGAACCTTTAAAATCGTATTTCCTATCAATTGACCCTGTAGTATTCGAAATGTTCTTGAGAACCCGTTAAGTGAGGTTTTCTTGTTCTTCCTCCATTCCTTAACACATATCTTTCATCGAAAAATTTGGCAGATGGAGAAAGAAGAAAACTCTTTATTAGAAATTATGCGTATTTTAAAAAACGTTGAAGACGAATTTAAACAAACAATTTCGAATAAATTTCTATCGATGTCAGTGTTAAGAATTTTAAAAATTAATGATGAAATGAGCAACGAATGTATTGTATTCAAGTCTAGGGCTTTACAGATTTATGAAGATTGCCTCTGTTATCTGCAACAATGGACGAAAAATGTTGAACCGTTTAAGATTTTTGAGTGGATGAATCTTTGCGAAAAACCGACTTAGTAGCAAATAACCAATTCTTTTCAATTTTTATTCCGAATTGGCACAGAAATTGATAATACTCTACTGATTTCGCAATTCACGAAAATATTGAATTTTTATGACACGGTGGCTATTAATGATGAACTCAATGCTTTATTGGCTCATGATAAATGGAAATTGTTTTTTACAAGAATTCAAAATTTGAAACAAATTTCCGAGTTTTTGAAAATATGTGAATTTTTCTTTTGCATTCCTGCACAATGCTACAGTGGAGCGGATATTCAGCATGATGGAGCAACAGTGGTCTAATAATAGAAACCGTTTAACTGTCAGCGATATTAAAAATATATTAGTAGTAAAATTTAATTTAAAATTAGAGTGTGCTGACTTCTATAATTCTATTAAAAAAAACAAAGAAGCACTTAACGCGGTCCGTTCGTCCTTAAAATACAAAGACATATGTGATGTTTAACCAAATAATAAATGCAGAACTGAATATTTAGCGATATACATTTTTTTATTTAATTTACGTTTAGTTACATTAAAATTGAAATTTGAATTTTGAACATTGACTAATTAAAAGATTTTCTACTGCTTTTATTTGAAATAAAATATAAAATTAATTATTAGTGTTTTTTAATTTCTACTTCTTAAGCAAGATTACTTTATTTTTTACTCTAGAAAAATGCCCTCTTTTTTTTAAATTGCTCATTTGAAAGTCCTCTTGTTTGAATTTCCATGTCCTATATTTAATCTGTTAGCTTATGGTTCGCTAAAGATATTGTTCTAAATTACATTAAAAACTGGTGTGGTACTAGGTACTCAAAATTACATTCTTCTTTTTTAAGTACCATCCATCTTGTTTTGAAATTTTCTGTCAAAACCCTTAAACGAATTTTTAACTTTTTTTTTAAATCAAAAATTCAGCACATGGACCGGAAGTCATGTTTTAATTTTGTAATTTTTATGATTTAAATGTATACATAGTACTGAGTAAAAAAAAATGTTTGGAGAAAAAAGATAGAGTTGGTGAAAAATTTGTGAATTTGTTAAAAATGGATAAAAAAAAGTATATATTCGAAATTTATAAAATAAGCCTTATTTTAAAGGTAAAAGAATAAGGATTAAGAAAATATTTTAAAAAATAGTACCTTTTTTAAGTTTTTCATTGTCAAAATGGCCACTAAACTGGGTTTTCTTAATTTTCTGGAAACCCGATTTTTTTTCACTCTTCACTATTATTTTTATTCACGAATATTTTTTAAAATTTAAGTAACCTTTTCTTCAAGGCTGCATGGAAATCGTGAGTTCCTTTTATGGTTTTCAATTTTTCGAACCTATTAGCAAGTCAAATTTTTTTAGAGTTATATTCAATGTCAGAACATAGCTCAAAAAATATATCAGTCTTTAAAGTTTTAGCCCATTTGAATAATTCTGCTGCATTCGTTATGATACCATCAAATTCATCAGTGAGACTGGCTCTGGACGCTATTCTCTTGATAGTACCTCCAAAACCATCGCATGGTCCCTTTCCATGTGTTGTGGCATGAAAATACATTCACAATTGACTCCAAAATCCTCTTTGTGTTTAATTAGGTTCATAAAATTATTTTTATTTGTATAATGTGTTACAGCACGATCAGTAATACATATAATACTTTTGGTTAAACTCGTCATTTTAGTTTTCAAGAAATTTATCATTTTTTCGATGAATAGATGAACTACCACATAACATGACTAAGACAATCCGTTATAACAATGAAACTGTAGTGCTGCAACTTCCCCTCTATACATTTATAAAAATAACAAATGGAGGAATAGTCGCTTGCTTATTATTCTAATGAAAACCATGCGCTGCATTCTGCATTACAATTGAATAATTTTCTGCAAAGTCACATGAAACAAGTGCATGAAACAACCAGCATCATCCTAGCCGATTCACAAAGGCACTTGAGTTAAACTTACGATATTGGAAGAAAAATATCTGCTTTATTTACAATAAACAACCACAACTATACATCAAACCAATATTGCCGATCGAATATGTTGTGGATACATTTTCAAGCTACATGTCCATTCTCCAAGTTCTAAGCAATTCTTTTCGATTTGCGGATAAATGCTTTTTTCGGCATACGTAACTGTCATAACAAGTAAAGAAAGATCTTCTCATAAAATGGACGCTGTTTGACTAGTTTCACGAAGAAATACAACAACTTCGGAATAATAAGTCTATCAAGCGATTGATAGGAATGTACCATGTACGGCCAAGCCTCAGCAAGATTCCCGGATACGCCGGAGCCACCGAACACCACCTTACATATAACAAGACCGAAGGATAGGAAAGGAATGTTAGCATTATAGACCCGACCCAGTTTCAGCCACCTATGAAGTCGATAGTTAGTAAATTTTGGTGTAATTTTTTTTTTTTTTTTTTGACAAGTTATTAGTCACAAGACAACACAATTTTAATCAGCGTTCCCCGTTAGTGCCGCAGGTTTTTTCTGAAAAGCTGTAAGGAATTTTTATTTGTTTGGCTCCACTATTTTTTCCATCGGCGGTTGTGAGGGGGCGAGATTTTCGCTCCAACATAATGTTCCCCTGCGGTCACTCAAATTTAGCTGTAGCACGTGTTGCTTCACGTTGTTGTTGAAGTTGTTGCGCCTCTGCTGACTCTCCTATTCGCCCCCCTCCCTCCCGGAATAATAAGACAATCAAGCGAAACAGCAAATTCCGATCGTTTCATCCGTTTGTTTACGAGCACCAGTTAATCGACAAACTAGATCATGGGGAATCTAACGAAGCCGAGAGTAACCTTTACACGTCCGTTTTAAATGTTGGTGATGGTTACGCGGGTAATATTGTCATAAGTTGTATAAAAATGCAGGTGATTCAAAATAATAAAAGCGTCCTTACATTTATTTGTTTGCATGGCCACTAAGCCCATCCGCCCATCAAGTTGATAGTGAATTATCAATTGAGGCATTCATCGCCGCAATAAAATGCTTCAATGGTTGAACAGATCTACCAAACGCTATATGCAGTGACAACGCTACAAATTTTGTCGGTGCTCGTAGGCGATTCGATAAATTCTTCAGTATCATCTTGTCAAAAAATCACAATGACTAGGTGTCCGCTTATCTAGGCACCCATCAAATAGAATATCACATGATCCTTCGATTCAACCCATCTCCGTCGAGTACTGGGTGATTTAGAACCAACAATCGAGGAACTGCACTATTAATTTAAATAGAAGCTATTGTGAATTCAATACCACTAATAACGATTAATAATGATATAGAGGATTTAGGTATTCTAACACCCGGGCATACGCCCTGATTGATTCTTCAATACTCGAAGTACCTGACCAAAATAAGAATAACGTAACGTTGAAGTTAACTGGAAGATGGATGTTGCAACAAAATATGGCAAGGGGATTTTGGAAAAAGAGGCATTTAAAATAAGTCGCCATCTTACAAAAAGGATCAAAATGACAACACCAACAACACAATTTCAAGGAAGGCGAGCGCTTGTTGGTCAGAAATGAATATGCATCATCACTGACGTGGGTGAGAGGCCGTGTTATAAAAGTACATCCTGTTCAAGTCGGCACGGGAGAACTAAAACGTCCAGTCACCAAATTATGCAAATTGATGATCGAGTAGTTAAACAAATGATAAATATTTTAAATAAATAAAATAATTTTTGTACATGCTTTGCATGTGAAAACGTTTTCACTAGAAGTGGCATATTCTCTATCTGCACTTAACATGAAAACTCCAAGCCATTATTGTTAATTGTATCCGCGCATTTAAAACAAAGCCCATCTACCACTTCGCTGTTCAAAAATTTTGTTGGCATGTTATTAAGGCCACAAGAAAGATCCATTAGCTCCCTATTTGATGGCACTTCTGAAGTTTGACCGTTAGCCGTTACTTCACTTAATATGTTAGCAGTTAGGTGGTTTCTCTGTGTCACTTTCTTGCGTTCCAGTTTGCCTAGTTTCGGTCATACTCTTTTTTAAGTTTTATTTGATTTGTTACTTTTGTAGCCTATTTATTTTACGTACTTCTTTTGGTTTTTCAGCTTCTTATTGTGTGTGTTTCTTTTTGTATTCGTTTTCCTGCCAAAATGTTGAGGTAAACAAATGAATTGTGCTTACGTTTAGCCGTTTTTATCTGTACAGTTTTATTTTGCACAAAGTAACCCTTAATGTCTAAAGTCTTGCTTTATTTTCAGTACTTAAAAATATCACTGGAAGATCATCGATCCGAAAATTTGGCTCGTCCGTTAAATTAAAAATTGATGATTCCCCTGCAATTTCAGCAACAATAGGGTACTGGTTCATCGTTCATATTTCCAGCTGCAATAGAAGTTGTGTTGTTCATTAATGGGGTCATTTTGTGAATTTAAAAAATTCCCCATCTCTTTTAATTTCTGTGCCCCAATTATATCCTTGAAATTTTGAAAAGTGATTGTTTTTGAGTTATTGTCACTTTGGGCCAACACATTACTTCTGACTACGTTAGTTTTGGCCAAACATCGAGAAAAATCGATGCCATTTTGATTAAAGGGGTATAAGCCGCAAGCGTTAAATTCATTTTTGATTGTTGTAGGATGCAAATGGGTAGTAACTGCTTTCTGAAGAATAAGTGCTACGTGTGCTTTAGTAACGTTGACATCCGAATTGTTTTTCCTAAATTCTAGGATTGCTTTTTTCCAACCGTCTTTCAAAGGCTTAAATGCTGCTACATCCGCCGGTTGAAAAAATCGATCCGAGGCAGACAGCATAAAACTTATTGGATCGGTCACTACTATCCAAATTATTATATTGAAAATCGAGCCAGGTTAACAAAACTAAAGGTCGAGGCCCACAGAAACTACTTACAACAAAAAAAAAACGGAACGAAACGAACATCGTGTGCTTTACCATTAGGAAAAATTTATTGAAAACGAAACTGACTAAATATCTGAGAATTTGATCTATGAAAAAGAAATTTATCCAAACCAGTAAATATTTATTCAGCCTCAGTAACAAAACTGTAAATATGTATAAGAAGTATTTGCCATTGATTTTTTAATTGCGGGTTATTGTTTGTTATTTTTAAACAATAATAGAAAACATCAACAATAAATCCTATACGAACGACGCGCTGAATAGAAATTTGATTGTATACAATTTCCAATGAAATTTGAATGGTTTCATCCTACAGATTTTTTTATTTTTTGTTTATAAAAATACACTCAGGGAGAGAGAAATCATCCCCCAATTTTTAAGTATGTGGATGCGTAATACATAAATGCATTAAACGTAGATACAAAACTATAGTTTTGCGCCCACTTTAACGGTAATTTGAGTACAACCAGTGGATTCTCATAATTGCTTGCAAAATTTATATTTAATTTACGTGCAATAAGATTCTATAAGCAACCGTATAAATATTGGAATTTCGACACAATCATTTCATTGCCTAGCAGAATTTACCATTAAATAAAATAAAAATTGGTTTTGTTTTTTAAATGAACGACGTAAGATGTAACCTTTGATATTAAGAAATTTTATTTAGAAAATGTTACGTTGCTGTACAGTAATAATATTTATTGTGGGTGCGACGAATTTTAATTAACCACGCATAGTCTAACAAATTCCCTTTTTTTACTCTTTACAGATCTAGTAAAAACTGGCATCAGATCAATTCAAACCAAAATGAAATTATCCGAGTCAAATAACAAATCGGATACAACACCACTACTATCGGTTCCAGGGTACAATAATAACAACAATAACATTAATAACAATGGTAGTAGCAGTTGTGGCATACAAAGTAATAATTCAAGCCATCGTAGCAGTTTTCGTCGTGACACCTACAATTCAAGTACAAACTCAAATGGCAATAATAGCAATAGTAATAATAATGGTGGCATATTAAATCGGATACCCGAAATTTCAATCCCATTCATGAGCATAAATAATGAGTACGATATTGAAAAAGTGATTGCCGAGGGTTGTTTTGCAAAAATTTTGCTCACAAATCATCGTCAAACGAATTCAACAATCGTATTGAAAGCAATACATATTGAATTGACTACGATCAAAGAATTTTTAAAGGAATATCACTACAGCTATCAATTAAGCCATCATCCGAATATATTAAGCTGCTATCAGGTTGCGTTCCAAACAAGCGAATATTTTATATTTGCCCAGGAATATGCCCCCTTCGGTGATTTAGCATGCAATTTAGGACCAGGCGGTTTACCGGAAACTTTTTGTAAATCAATTGCACAACAATTATCGGCCGCGCTCGATTTTATGCATTCGAAAAATTTAGTGCATCGCGATTTAAAATTAGAAAATGTTCTAGTATTTGCACCGGATTTTTCACGTATTAAATTATGTGATTTTGGTGCGACAACCAAAGATGGAACCCTGGTAAATAAAATACAGCATACATGGATATCATTTTTACCGCCCGAAATTTTAGAGGTTGTTAAAAATGAACGATTTTTATGTAAATGTTCGAGTGACGTATGGCAATTTGGGATTTTATTGTTTTCATGTTTGACCGGTGGTCAACCATGGGAGCAGGCCGATTGGGTGCGTGATATAAATTATGCAGCATTTTTGAAATATCAAAAACGGAAGGTGACCAAAATTCCGGATAATTTTAAAAAGTTTTCACCCCGTCTATTGCGGGCATTCCGCAAAATGTTGGAACCCGATGAGGAGAAACGGTCAAAAATCACCGAAATTATTAAGTACATGAAAGATAAATGGATCGATACAAAATTGTTGCAATCAAAATCCGCAACAAATATAATCGGATATAATGCTGGTGGAAATTATTCGGATCAAGATTCGATTTGTGTCTACTTAAATCAGAAGGATAATCATCGGCAATCGATCGATGAAAATCGTACACGATTACGACGATTAATGAGCACATATGGTTTGGAGACGTCAAACGTTATGAGTCAGGCTGATGTAAAGAAACGAATATGGGAATGGGTGCTATCGTGCGAACAAACACATGACGATGAAATTGATCGATATTAGACTATATTTACATAGAGTTAGATTAGCGGTAGATTTAATGAATGTGTGATATTTTTAAGTGTTTTATTTATTTTATTTGGGTCTTCCTAATAATTAAAAAAAAAAAAAAATATTCTCCCGCAGGGATAAAAACGCACTCAAAAAATCAGGATCGCTCCGATACTACGCTCTTCCTATATAAATGACAAGTTTCTTTATAAAATCAGTGCCTTAATATTATCACATTACCGCATAGTGTTTGAGACCAGATTATATAATTTTCTGATATATGGCATGATCATAATTGGATTTTTTTTTTGTTATACTAATTGAGCGTTGTCGATCCTATTTTGCGATTTTGTCCTTAATAAATATACATTTTTGTTTTAGTTTACTTACTTTAGAATATAAGACTGAAAATTCATAAGAGTAGCCAAAAACGTGAAGCCCAATTTTTAGGATTATATTATATTATGCGCGGTGGAGCACCACCTTATATATCAAATTCGAGTGATTAAGCGTCGGGATGGGAAATAACCTACCAAGCTTAAAAAATTGAAACAACTACATTATTTAGTCAATTTATAATAATTTTAAAACTATTATTAAACAAAAAACCGTATATGTTGTTGTATTTATTATTGTTAATAATTTATAAAAGTAGCTGGAATATAATTACTATAAAAATAAGGTGATATTAGATTAAAATAAACAATATAAAATAAAATATATCATAAATAATAGATAAAAAATAAAAATGTAACAAAACAAATTGACAAATAATTATTAATTAATAAATAAAAATATTGATTATAATATAATCACATATAATTAAAAAAAGAATAATATTTTAAATAAATAATCAATATTTTTTATATTAAATTTAAATATTTGATATAAAAATTTAATAATTCATACATATTATGTATATTTGGGTAATTTATAATTTTTCTTTATCTAAAGTTTATTATTTATTTTTATCGTAAATGTACAAAACAACAATTACATTATTATAATATATATCCTATATTTATATACATACAATACATTAAAACATAAATAATAATTGTTAGAAGAGAATAAAAGAATTATTAAATTTATTGATTGATAATAAATTAAAAATATAAATTAATTATTTAATAATATATTATGTATGCTAAAAAAAATGTTTATACTTGAATTATATATTTAAAAAAAATAATAATAAATATTTATAAATAATTAAATATCTTGTAATATTTTCATTCGCTGACTTCGGAACGCCTTTCTTATTATGTATTTCTAATTTACATGTCGAATTATTATAACTGAGTAGCCTGATGGCCGGTCTCCACTTGTGTATTTTTTTCTTGACAAAAAATAAATGACATTCGGCTCATGACATTTTTTGTACAACTACTAACATAAAGAATATTACAAATTTCTCTCTTTGAGAATAAGAAAAAATTTGAATTTGGTTCCTTTTTCGATTAATATAATTTTTGGAATATTATATTTATATTCCACAATTTATTATTTATGTTTTAATTTAATAAGACAATTTCTATTTTATTTTATTTTCACCTAAAATTTATTAAAAGACTAAATTTTGCCCAAAAAAACATGAAAATTTCATTTTGGTTGTCAAAATTTTCAACATAAAATGACAAGAAATTGAGCATAAAATACAAATTATGCTCAATTGGCCCAACGTCATGACAAAAATATCATGGCCGATCTCCACTTGTGTATTTTTCTCTAGACAAAAAAAAAAAAATAATCTAGTCCATTATTTTTCTTGTGACAATTTTTAGTACATTTTGCAAAATTCATACACAAAAATGGTTTTGAGCATGCGCATTGAAATTTTGTCAAGGGAGAAAAAGATCAGAATATTCAAAATTTTTGTCATGTCATGACGTTGTGCTAATTGAGCATAAAGGCCGGTATTCACGTACAATTAAATTGCGCAATATAATTGTGTGACGTCAGAACATTGCACAATATTCTCAAATTTTATTCAAGATTTTGGAATTTTATTGTGCAATATTGACGTCACACAATTATATTGCGCAATTTAATTGTACGTGAATACCGGCCTTAAATTGTTTTTTATGCTCAATTTTTTGTCATTTTATGTTGAATATTTTGACAAACAAAATGAAATTTTCATGTTTTTTCGGAAATATTTAGCCTTTTAATAACCCTACCTCTCCACCTGACATATACTATACCACTACCATTAACATTTCTATAAACAAAAATATTAAAAATGGCTTCAGGTGAGGTAAACGTGCGATATGTTATTCGGTGCTAATAAACTGGAATTTATATTCCATAAACATTAATTGTCTCTATACAATTGAATTAATTTCATAATTTCCTCCTTGTCGTTAATTTTAAAAATATTTATTATTAAAACTTAATTTATTAGCATCAAGATTCAACACACGTGGGATTACACTTGCCGTTACTTTGAATTGTCCATATGTTGTATATGAAATTATTATAACATCGAGTTTTGCCAAATTATTACAACTTGCTGGTATAATTTTTTGGTATTTTATAACATTTGGTGTCTCCACTACCTAAAAACCAAATATTAATGGTATAACTCAATGGTAGATTGCAGGTGGAGAGGCCGGGTAAGTTTTAGGTGAAAATAAAACAAAATAAAATAAAAATTGTGTTATTCAATTAAAACATAAATAATAAATTGGGGAATATAAATATAATAGCCAAAATTTATATTAATCGAAAAAGGAATCAAATTCAAATTTTTTTCTTATTCTCAAAGAGAGAAATTAATTTTATACTTTATGTTAGTAGTTGTGAAAAAAATGTCATGAGCCAAATGTCATTTATTTTTTGTCAAGAGACAAATACACAAGTAGAGACCGGCCATCAGTGTTTAAATTCATTTTTCGTTCCCTTCTTTAATCTCTCTGTGAAAGGAAACAAAAATTTTTTTTTTTTATTTCTTTCCCAGTGGCACTATTCTGGTTTTCCCGGGAATTGCGAATTGGGAATTGATTTATTGTCAGTTTTTAATGTATTTTGGTTTTCTTTTTTTCAAAGCATACTGAGCGATTGGTATTTTGTTCATGTTTTGGGAAAAAATAATTCTCAGCCAAATTTTTAAGGAAAAATAAACAACAAAAATGCTGTGAAATGGAACTATTTTTCCCAAAAATTTAGTATGCTTTGAAAAAAAGAAAACCAAAATACATTAAAAACTGACAATAAATCAATTCCCAATTCGCAATTCCCCGGGAAATCCAGAATAGTGCCACTGGGAACGAAATTCAAAAAAATTAAATATCTCTCCTCATATAAAAAACAAAGGGAAGAGAATGAAACAGCGATCGATTTATTTCTTTTCTAAAGAGAGAAAACAAAAATTTATTTATAAACAACTAAACAAAGGAGAGAAGCGAAAAATAAACAAAAAATCGAAATTATAAATTTTAAATTTGTTCACTGAAAAATATTGAATATGTATTATGTATTCTAATCTTTTCCTCTCTTGACAAAATTTCAATGCGCATGCTCGAAACCATTTTTGTGTTTGTATTTTGCAAAATGTACTAAAAATTGTCACAAGAAAAATAATGGACTAGATTTTTTTTTTGTCAAGAGAAAAATGTACAAGTGGAGTCCGGCCATGAGTGATAGAGGTGTTGACCTGTTTCGAAAAGAAAATGTTTCGAGTGCTCACCAAAGTTCGTATTAATTTTATGTTATTTTTATTTCATAACAGCATTTCATTGTTTCAGGTTGGCACTTTCGAGTCAAACGGCTGTGTTTTTCCAAATTTAAATTTTCCTTAAATTATTTTTCATTAAAAATAGTTATTTAGTTTTAATTTTGCATATGTAAGAAATTAAAGTGCTCGTGATTTGTGTTAACAGGATAGAAGTGTTGAAAAGGAGGTGCTAAGCTTGGGAGTGGTTTAGGGGGATGGAGTTAGAGTTGGAATTGGAAGCAGCTGGATAGGTTTGTTAGATATGACCGCAAAATGGAAAAGATCGGAAATTTGATGTGCACTTGTAAGGTTTGTACATGCAAGGTGAGTACGTATGGCATTCCAAATAATAAGCTTCAAATAAGAAATCTGTGTCAAATAAAAGGGGTAGAAACAGAATTTTCGTCCATATACATTTATTTATTTTGTGCATCATTAAATTCTGTGTGTACAATGATGGCGAAAATCTGTTTTTTTGGATTTTAATTAGTCTGGGTTGTTTACACCGAAACCCTAATGGAATTTTAGGGACGCGAAGTGGTTCTACAGTATATAGGTGGGACGTGCCAGGAAGGAGAAGGATAGTATAAAGCCTGAAACTCAAAACGCGCGGCGTGCGGTGGCAGAATTTAATTTTTATTGATTTGCTTTTAATTAATAAGAGGTTGTAGTGTGAAAGGAATATAAGTGATTTGTATAAAAACATTGGAACGTTTTAGAGTTGTAATCGAAAATTTTCCATCAAGGGAAAATCTCTTCCAAGTGAATTGTAAAATATATGTCGCGTCTCGGTTAATGAGTTTCAAGAAGAAATTTCAACGCTGTGCGGAACAGGTTCAGCAGAATGTCTTAGAACTGGTAATAATAAAGAGTAAAGGAAGAGAAAAGGAAGGGCAACATGATTTGCACGAGACGGTAGATATGGGACAGTCCTGAAAGTAATGCAGAATATCAAAACAGGTCATTACCTACATTTTGTTGTTATCACTACTAAGGATTTTCAGGAAGATTCACATAATGCTGGTTTATAATTTGTAGTCGGATTGAAGCAATGTTGTTTAAAGTGTTCGAATGGATTTAGTGAAGTATGTGTCGTGAATGGGAGGTCTGTTAAATACATGTGTGATATGTATTTTTGTTGAATGTGGTAAGATTGGCTTGGCAGTATTTGATTGGCCGCAGTGGATGGTTGCTGCAATATCGGTTGCTGCTCGTTGAGTCTGCGTGCTTTTGTTAATTTGACTTTGTTTGGAGACAATTTTGGTTACTTTGACATGATGGGTGATTGTTTTATTCTAGTGCAAGTATTGAATACGTTCGCTTAATATTGGTACATTACTGGCAGATGGTATTATTAAGTGCTGAACAGTGTTAATTGGATTATCAGTGCAATTTATTTAATTTGTTATTTAATTTAATTTCTTTTATCTGTTTGTAATTTAATTTTGTTGTGTATATAGATGATTAGGAACAAACTAGACCTTGAGGACTTCAAAGTCTAATAATTTTTAGTTTAATTTAAAGAGTACTTAAATTAATTTTGTGTATGTATATATATGTATAAGCATATAGGTTACAGCGATTCCATACGAAAACGATAACGAGTTGTCCTGACCCCTTGCAATGTTTATGAAACTTCCCAAAAAAGATCTACATATATATCAAATAACTCGACAAGCATTTTTTTATTTCCTTCTGCGGCACTGTTCTTTGAAACAGGAGCGTACGGCGTTTTACGTTTTTTCTGATTTTTCTGAAAAATTCTAATTTTTGGAGGCCTCTGTCGCGAGAACCACTTAACCGATTTTAACAATTTACATCTCAAATGAAAGGGAATGAATGGATCTTATAAATAACGGTACAATTTTAATTTTAAAATATTTCGAGCTTAAAGAAAAAACGTGTTTTTTTGCAAAATGTGATTTACCGTTATGTTGGACTTAAACGAGATCAATTTTTTAATTTTTTTTTTTAAAGCTTATTCATTTTGTAAGCAACTAAAAAAATAAAAACGCTAGTGATACCTTTTATTTGTAAAATATGATCTTTGAACATGTCAAGATCTGAATATTTTAAACGAGAATTTAGAAAAAAATTATTCAAACTTCTCCTCTGATAATTTTATTATAATTTTAATTTATTTTGCATTTTTTTTTGTTCTCCAGTTTATTTTGAAAAAAAAAAATCCTTTCTAAAATGAGGAATAGTCATTATCTAAAAATCGGAAGGAACAATAATAATAATGTCTCATCCAACAGGTTAACTAACTTAAATAACTATTTTTGAATTTTATAAAATAAAGGCGTAATTATAAATAATTTGAGTTCAGACCCTGCAAAACAGATTCAAAAAGAAAAAGGTATCAAGTCAACACCGAACATCAAATGGTATTATTGGCGCAGAAATATTATGAAGGTGACGATATAAGTCGGGTGTGTGCTGCGAAACGAGATTTCAAGTCCATATCATCAGATGGGGTTATTGAAACAAAGCAGCGTAGACTGGTTCTTTGTAATTTGAAGGAGGTTTATCAAATATTTAAAAAAACCTATCCAAATACTAAAATTTGATTTTATAGTTTTGCTGCACTTCGTCCAGGGCACTGCATATTAGCGAACTCTAGCGATACACCTAGTATTTGCGTCTGCATATATCATAAAAATATTAAACTTACGCTTAATAAAATAAAATCTATAAACCTTCTATCACACGCAGATTATATGCGCTATTCCTAGCATATCATGCTATTTAAACGAATGAACAACCTGCCCAGGAACCGATAATATTCGTGAGGAATTATTTGCAAAATTTCTATAAAATTGTATAGATGAAATAACATTCAAGCAGTGGCAGAAAGTATATCGATGTACCGTGGAAACTATAACCGTACCATCATTGGCTTTCACAGATAAACTGGGTGAGCAACTGCATAATATATTACCACATTCGTTTATTGCAAAACAACAAGCAGATTACCTAAGATATAGAAAATCAAATGCAGCAACTGCAATGAATGTATTCATTTATAGTTCAGGATGCGGTTCAAGGATTTCATTGGTCCAATGATCAATGTACAATACATCCATTTGCAGTGTATTATAAAAACGTAGAAAGCAGCCATACGACGAAAAACGATAGTAGTTTGGAATTGACAAGCTTGATAGCTATATCTGAGGCCACTAAACATAATCATGTATAGCTGTGAGATTGTTTATTACCGGCCTAGTTAATTTTATAAAGGAAAAATTACGACACGTTAAGAAAATTTGCTTCTTTTCCGAGGGATCCGGGGCTCAGTACAAAAACAAAATGAATTTCTACAATCTATGCAATTTCAAGGAGGACTTCGATAAAGAAGCAGAATGACATTCTTTTGCAACTTGCCATGAAAAAGGACCTTGTGATTGTGATGCATTAGAAGGAGTTCTCAAGAGGAATGCTGTTAGAGCGAGTTTACAAAGACCTTTTGAAAAATAAATAACTACGCCACGTGAACTATATTCATGTGCTGTCGAGAAAGAATCATGAGTAAACTATGTATCTTTTACGACTACAGATCATAATATAATGGAAAAGCAATTAAAAAATAGATATAGCTCAGTAAAACAAATAGCTAAAACTCATAAATATCATAGTTTTTGTCTAATTAATAAGAAATCTTTAGATATTAGAAAATTTTAATTTTGTAAAATTTTTTTGATATTGAGTAATACAGATTATATTAACAATTAATTTATGGTTTTATTGCATTGCAAAAAGTGGTTAAATTGAAAAATTAAAAAAATAAAAATTAATTAAAATCATAATAAAATTATCAGAGGAGAAGTTCGAATAGATTTTCTTGAATTTTGGTTTAAAATATTCAGATCTTGACATATTCAAAAAATCATATTTTAAAAATGAAAGGTATAACTAGCGTTTTTATTTGTTTAATCGCTTACAAAATAAATAAGCTTTAAAAAAAAATTAAAAAATCGATAACTCGTCGTAACGGTAAATCACATTTTCCAAAAAAACACGTTTATTCTTTAAGATCGAATTATTTTAAAATTAAAAATGTACCGTTATTTATTAGATCCATTCATTCCCTTTCATTTGAGATATAAATTGTTAGAATCGGTTAAGTGGTTCTCGCGACAGAGGCCTCTAAAAATTAGAATTTTTCAGAAAAATCAGAAAAAACGTAAAACGACGTACACTCCTTCTATTTCAAAGAACAGTGCCACAGAAGGAAATAAAAAAATACGTGTCGAGTTATTTGTTGAAAATTGTTTAAAAATAACACTTTTTATCGAGAATCTGGTACTTTTTTGAGAGAATTTTTAAATTTTGATCTCGAGATTCGTGATCAGCGACTCCAAAAACCCCCTAGATCATGTTTTTATCGATTTTCATTAACGTTGAACAATTGACATTTATGGCGGCCATCTTGGGCCTGTCATCTTGAATTTTCAAATTCTGATCCTATATTAATGATCACCGATTTAGAAAACCCCCTAGATCGAGTTTTTATTGATTTCTATGAACGTCGAGAAATCAGCTTTTTTTGGCCATATTCGACCACCATCTTGTGTCCGCCATCTTGAATATTAAAATTCTGACATCAAATTCCATATCAGCGACCTCGGAAACCTTCTAGGACATGTTTCTAACAACCTTTATGAACGTCGAAAAATTTGCAAATTTTGGCGGCCATCTTGGATCCGCCATCTTGGAATTGTAAAAAAATAATAAAAAATGTGTAATCTATGACACCAAAAACACTTTTGAGTAAATTAACAGAGTTAAAATTACGTTTTTATATCATTTTTATTAAAAATTAGAGACTTACTTAGAAGATATGGCCAGCCATTTTGAAAATCCAATTGAGACATTCTAAACAAAATTGTGAGCCCAAAAAAGTTTATTTATCTCAAAAAATGAAATGTGCAGGGGGTGGCCGATTTGACAGAGAATGCCCTATATATAGGGTTTTCCAATAGGGACTTGACAACTTTGAATTTAATTTGTGAACGCACCCTTTGACTAATCATCGAACTGTCACTGTCAATTTATTCAGTAAACTCAACATTTTCATCATGGTAAAGTACACGAACGTACAACGTCTGTAAATTATAAAAATTTACTACCGAAATTCGGAGTCGGTGACCGCAACTTTAAGAGCGTTAAATCCAATTTTCTGTCGTAATTCTCGCCCTAGTAGACAGGCAATAACAAGTTTAGTGCAAAAATTTGAGTCTACATATTCGTTGTGTGATGTTGCCGTGCCAGTCAGACAACGGGTTGGTCGAAGTGTCGAAAATATCGCTGCCGTTCAGGCGTCCGTAGCAAACGATCCAAAACAGTCAATTCCACGGCGTTCTCAAGAATTGGGCATCGCCCAGACCACTTTATGGCGAATTTTGCATAAGGATCTTGGTTTACACCCATACAAGGTCAAGCTGACTCAAGAATTGAAGCCGATGGACCATTTGAAGCGACGTACGTTCTCCGATTGGGCTCTGGATAAGATGCGCCAAGATGATGAATTTCATCGTAAAATCATCTTCAGTGACGAAGCTTATTTTTGGCTCAATGGGTTCGTCAATAAGCAAAATATGCGTTATTGGTCGGGTGAAAATCCACATGTGCTTCATGAATCAACACTTCAGCCACAAAAAATAACTGTTTGGTGCGGTTTGCATGCCGGCGCGGCGGCGTCATTGGGCCATATTTTTTCGTCGACGATAACGATCGTCACGTTACTGTGAATGGCCATCGTTATCGCGCCATGATTACCGATTATTTTTGGCCCACATTGGAAGATATGGAGTTGGACGATATGTGGTTTCAACAAAACGGTACCACAAGCCACACAGCACATGTTACAATCGATTTACTGAAAAGCAAGTTTGATGAGCGTCTTATCTCAAGAAACGGGCCAGTCAATTGGCCGCCTCGTTCGTGCGATTTAACGCCTCTTGACTATTTTCTTTGAGGCTACGTCAAGTCATTGGTCTATGCCAACAAGCTGACGACGTTGGAACAGCTCAAGGCCAACATTGAACGTGAAATAGCAGCCGTTTCGCCGAAATGTGTGGCCGAGTCATCGAAAATTGGGTCCAACGAATCGACCGCTGCAAACGTGCCCGCGGTGGTCATATGAATGAAGTAGAATTCCATTCATAAATGTTTTGATTGTACTTCAAACCGATAATAAAGTTTTTGAAATATCTCTAATGGTTTGCGATTAATTTTAAAAAAAATTTGTCAAGTCCTTATTGGAAAACCCTTCAAACATTGGTTTTCCAGATGGATAACACAATTATGTCCTTCTTTATCTTATTTCTCTCGGAATCATTGATTATTATGAGGTAGCATGTCACTGAACCGGTTTTGGCAAAATAAGTTTTGCTGTTTGATAATGTAAATAGCAGATAAGAACGTTTGGAAAGGACAAAGCAGCTGCGAAGAACGCGGATTACCCAATATATTCCAGCAAAACCCGCAAAATACTGGATAATAGTTCGGTGGGTCCGTGATTCAGGGAGTTCTTATCCTCTTATAGGACAAATTTATACCGGCAAATTTTCTTCGAGTAAAGAAGTAAACCAGGGAGAAAGAGTCGTGAAAGACTTGTGTTACCAATTCAAAGTATCTGGAAGGAATATAGTGACTGATAATATTTTTACTACATTGCCCTTAGCTCGGCTTTTGATGTCATGGAGCCTTTCAAATTTTAGTACGGTAAAAAAACAAACCTTTTTTACCTAAACAAATACTTTCATCTATGTAAATCGCGTCCGGAGATGTCATCGGTATTTGGATTTAGTTCAGACAATTGTACCTTACATTCGTATGTGCCTAGAAAAAAGGGAAGCCGTTATATTTTTATCGACGATGTACCATTGTGATTCAACGTCGGGCTCACTCAATAAACGAGATATAATCGAATCACATGATAAAAAGGAAAACCCAAAGATAGCCCATAGGTTTTTTTCAATACAGTTGACATTGCAGCATTAGCTGCCAATATAATTTGCCGGAAAAATATTCCTCAATCTCAGGTCGTAACCCATAGACGAAGAATTTTCCACAACACCCAAGAGAAAACTCGAAAATGTTGTACGATGTGCAATCTTCCCATTTCTAATGAACACTTCTTACAACGAAATGTGTGTCTTGCTTGTTCCGGATAAATATATTTTTGGTTTTCTTTTAATTAAAATTTTTATTATCTTGATTTTTTAAATATGTAAAATGAAATGTTAATGAATTTTAGAACCGATTTTTCATTTGTATTAGAAATAAAATTTCATTTTCTTCTATTTTGCGTAAGGTTACCCGGTTAACCCGTAATTGATTTGAAGGTGTAATTTGTAAACCGTTAAACATTTGAAGTACCAAAATGGGGACGATTACTTTTAAAATCAAAATATGTTTACATTTAAATGATTTTGGCATTCCTGGATCTTCGAGCCAAAATTCCAATGATAAAATAGAAATTTTATCGATTAAAGTCGAAAAGGTTACCCGGGTAACCCACCATAGACATAAGGGTTAAACATAAAAAATAATAAAAAATTATGTACAACGAGTAATAAACATTTAGGCTGTTACAGCCTAAAGCATAAAGATGGTAGCATTTTAGATAATTAACGGTTTTTTAACATTTTTTTTTTCTATCGAAACCATAATGTAAACAAAAGCAACCAGCACGAATAAAAATGACAACTAGACATAATTTCTTTGAATTATTTACGTGCTTAAAGATTTCTCTGAAATGATTGGAATATATAATAATAATAAACTGAAGGAAAGCCCAGACTCTATCTGTCAGTCTGTAACGTACCAAAATAATAATGAAAATTAAATTTGATTTCATTTATGGTGTGGGTTTTAGTGGTAACCCACTGAACTCAGGCTCCTACAAAGGTCGACGGTTCAATTCTCCTTAAAGTTTTGTCTAACCAAACTTTTAAGTTTAATTATTTTTGTTTTTATTATTCATATAGTGACCAAATGTTTAAATTTAAATTAAATATTGCGCTTTATAGTTATTAGGCTGTTTCAAACGAAGAGAAAATCGCATAAAAAGTTAAAAAGTTAAATGTTTCGCATTTTATTCACCACAAAAATTTTAACTGGTACCAGTTAAAAATTTGTAGCCTGTATTTTGTTTTCCTCTACGCAAAACAAAAATAAAAAACGTAAACGTCACAATTTTAACCAGTTTCATTTGAAACACCAAAACGATTAAAAAGTGAGGAAAATTTAATATTTTTTACCACAGTTAAAAGTTTAACTTTTTACCCGATTGAAACACAGCCGTAAAAATAGGTGGGAAGCATTTATAATACGCCTAAATCTATGCATACAATATTACATATTATTTAGAAATTATTATATTATGAGTTGTAGTAAGCCATGAAAATTTTTCGGTAAAACATTCTTTTTTCCTGTCAAAAACTGGTTAGAGTAAGTATAAAGCAAGCTATTTATGTTTGAAATAATCACAGTACACAAAATAGAGGTAATATACTCACTGGTTCTATTTTCGTTCATTTTTGCGCAGCTGTCAAAAATTGTGAATATGGCGAATGTTTGAGACCTAAATATACTATATAAAATAATTAGATAAATAAATTTATTTGAATTAAATAACTTTTTTATTTATTTATTGAAAATAACTTCTATTTTTTAAACTTTACTAGGCATGTACATATGCATACGTAATACGTATACATATTATTATAGAAAGGTCTCTATGTTCCGCCATTTTTTCAATTTGTTGTTTTTGTAATTTTTGGCATATGCGCAATATATTACCTTTATTATGTGTATTGTGTACTGTGTGAAATAATAGCCGTCTTCCAATGGAAAAAATTTGCTACTTGGAAGTATGTACCTTTGAGTAGATACTGAATGGAACTAGAAATTGAGTGACACAAGTGAAATACAGCCTTATGTTTAGTTGTTTTTTTTTTTTTGTCTTTTAAATTTGTTTATTATAGTAAATGCGATAAATAAAATTAGATTGAAAATATGACCAAAAATTGAACATTAAAGTTAAAGCTTTGATATTTACCCCATTGACTTTTAAATCCATTTTTGCTTAAAAATGTAACAACAACAACAAAATAATTTTGTATTAAATTTGACATTAAACATTACGAAAAAATAAAAAACCTCGAACATAACAAAAAATTGTCGAAAAGGTCTAAAAGCCATCTATTGGAATTTTCGCAACTAAAATCCACATATAGCGCAAATTTTAGGCGTAACTCTAACTACTTCTGTTTTCTACACCATCATATGAGAATGAGTAGTTGTGAGTAGATATAAGTACTTGCGAGTAGTTTACTTTCGCCAATGGAATCCGCTTTATATATACCAAAGAAAATTAAATCAAGTTTGTTGCCTGGGTTGTGGCTTGGTAATAGAGAGGATAGGGTCTAAAGTTCGATTCTGCTCAATGCATTTTAGTTTTGTTTCTTCAATTTTTATTTTTTTTTTTTAATGAAAACCCAGACTCTCCCAGTTTTTCGGTCTGTAAGGTTTTGTGTGATGACACATGTAAAATCAGCTTTAAAAGCCCTTATTTTTTGGTTAAGGTCTATTTAATCATCCTTAAAAGCCTTTAATCTCGACCTACGTAGCGGGCGCAACACTAAGAAAAAAGTCACATTTGCCTTTTTGTAGTTTTGAGTAATTTCAATTTTTCTATTTTTGTTTGCGATGTCATAATATGCAGCTTGACTATTAAATAACGTGATTTTATGTTATTTTAAGACGCATATTTGGCTTGTTGAAAAAGCAAAAAAATATGTATGTTTGCAGAATCCAAATACATATATGTATGCCCCTAACGCATTTTTCGACTTTTGGAGTTTGTGACTTTTTTTTAGCACGGCAGATTATTTATTTACTTATTTATTAATAATATTTAATTGCACAAACAAGGCAAAGTCTTTTTACAATATTACAAAAATATCTTTTTATGTGCAATTTGTGTAGCAAAAGATTAGTACATAAAAAATTCCATATAAAATATAAAAATGAAGAATAAAACTAAGAATACAAACAAAAAATAATAATAAAAGTAAAAGTATCATGCATACACCTAAGTAATTAAACTATAATTTAAAATTAAAACTTATGTATCACTGATGTTATCCAAGTATAGCGCTTTAAATTTGCTTAAATTACACGGGGCTTTGACAGATGGGTGAATATTATTCCAAAGATTTACTCCATAAACAAGAAATGACTGTTTTCTCGACTTAGTTTTACATAATTTAGGTATATTTAGGTTTAATGTCCGCTGTGACTTGCTAAAGTTCAGTTTTTCAAATAAATATAATGGTGCTTTCTTATGTATCAAATTGTATAAAAAAGTTAACGCCACTAGTTCAAGATAACTTCTCACACTCGAAATAAAAATTTGCTTATAGATAATAGAGAAATGGGATGGCCTCTTCTTTTCGAGAATATATATCTGGTACAAGAGTTGAACGCAACATTTAGCTTTTTAAATGATTTTTTGGAACATTCTAAAAATATAGGTGCACAATATGAAATAAAGGGTCCTTCTAAACTGCGAATAATATGACATTTAGCATCAATAGACAAAAATCTCGCTGTATCCCATACAATTTACTTAGAATCCCATAAATTTTACTACATAAACTATTTATACGGGCTGACCAATTCAGTTTACTATCTATGACCAGACCTAAACTTTTCACATGTTCATAGAAATCAATTTTGTGACTATCAATCATTAGGTAATTAGTTGATCTGGTGACTCGTCTTTTATTGGATAAAATAATAGCTTGTGATTTACTTGGATTAATTTGAAGTTTATGTAATTTGGGCCAATCTAATATATGTACTTCCTAAGGCAACATTCAAGTTATTTATTACGGTCTTGATAGAATCAGGATCACCAAATGAATATATTTGTAAATCGTCTGCAAAAAGATGATACATGATATCATCCGTTCCCTGAATGGATTCACATATTTGTTTAATGTAGAGCGAGAATAAGGTAGGCTCCAAGATAGAGCCTTGGAGAACACCAGATGTAATTAAAATCGAATTAACATAGCATAATTTAGATATCAACATTGAATGGTCAACCTTGTCAAATGCTTTAGAAAAGTCTAAAAGAGCTAGAATGGCATCATCGATAATTTTTAGAAGTGCCGTAGTAGTGTTGTGGTTTGCTCGAAAACCCGACTAATGAGTATTTAGTAAGTTATGACTTGTCACATAAGCATTAATCTGTAATTGAATGAATGACCTTTTCAAAAATTTTGGATAAAGTTGGTAATATACTAATTGGACGAAAATCATTCGCAGTAGCCGGAGAACGTATTTTAGGAATCGGTACAATCAAGGCAATTAATTTTTCATGCATTAGGAAACACACACTTAGTTAAACCAGAGTTCACTAAGTACGTTATGTGAGGCAGTAACATCGGAAGTATTAGCTTAATGAACCTTAGCGCTATGCCATCAGCTCCAACAGCAAATGATTTTATACTGCTCAATTGGATGAGAATTTCCTATTCAGAAACATTACGAAAGTAAAAAGTGTTATGATCCGTACTGAATTGCAATTTATTAAGACTAAAATTGTCATCACCATCAACGAAAACCGTACCGAAATGCGCATTAAACTCACAGGAATTGATTTCGCATTTCTGTTCCACAGCTGGTGGATTTATGTAAGTCTTATAATTTTTCCAGAATAATTTACTTGGAACCTGGCTATAGAATTTACCATTGAAAAATTTGCGGTTAGCCGCCCTAATCATACTATTAACTTTGTTTCTTGCTCTGATATACTCTATAGTCGATTAGATTTAGTTTGATGCAACTTCCAATTCTCATGTATAAAATCACGAATATTGCGGAACTTGAGAATATCATAGCTCTAGGTCATCTTACATTCTTTGCGTGTAACTACAATCTTTTTGAGTGGTACGTCCGCTTCAAAAAGCCCATTCACGTTGGAATTAAATACTGAAAGTTGCTCATTTACATCACACAAACAATACAAGCGTGACCAGCACAACGACTTAGCAGGTTTGATTAATGACTCGCTATCAACATTCCTAAAATCTCTCAGGTAACCGTATTGTTGGTACCATAAATAGGAAACGCATATGAACCGTAGATCATGTCATGGTTAGTAGTAGGGCTGTGAATTTTAGGTGCTAAAAAATGCATTTTAGGTACCTAAAATATGCTCTATAAAATTAAAAAAAGGTGGCAAAAAGGTTCCAAAAATTAAAATTATTTGAGTAATAAAGCTGCTTTTAATTAATTTATTAACTTAAATTTGTTGCTTATTTCATCACAGTAAAATTCATAAATAAAAAGTATTGACTATTGCTTTGGTGGAAGCTCTAAACCCGGTTCAAATTCTCTAAAAATTTGAACTCTCGAGGCGCTTTTAAAAATAAATGTTTGGCGTAAGCAATCATCTCTCCACATCGGGATGTATTGATCTTATAGGTGCCAAACAAGTAACGTGTAAAATTTTCGGGTAGACAATTTTAATTGCAGCAGACGCCTACACCATAAAGGCACAGCATCTGATAAAAACATTAAAATTTTGTCTAGGTTAAAATCTTCGAATACAATTTTAACGGAATCGTCGAAAAGTCTAGCTACTGTGAAACTATTGGCTTTGTCTAATATAGCAGTATTCAATAAAAGCTTTTTGCGGCTTTCATCTTCATCCATATTTAAAACACCTTCCACAACATTAGCCACATATCTTCCGGTTGTGTCGGTTGTTTCGTCTATTGTCACCCGTATACATATATTCGTATTTTATCGCACTTTTTACTTGTGAAATAGTTTCATCGTTTATAGGCTTTTTGTTTAACCAAAAAAGCCGGGTGCGTCACGTTTCCATTCCCCACCTCAGATATAAACGTCTGATTTGTAGTTCTGTGGTTTTTTGTGGCACTTTTTTGTATTTTTGGGATCTTATATGTTGATCGTTTTGTGATTTTTTGACTGCAACGATTGTCACATTACAAATTTGACAAAATAACACTTGTCCATCGATGAAACCGACTGAAAACCCCTATTTATGCCAAATTTTTCCTCATGGATGCCAATAAAAAAATACATTTAAAGTAGTTTTGGAACTAATGTAAAAACTTCACTTTTTAGAAATAAAAATACTGAACAAATGTGTTTTCGTATTCATATTTTTTAACTGAGGAAATTTTTATGTCGCGTTCACATTTGTCCCTTGTCTTAAAATTAATTTCCGTAGACCAAAAATATACGATACCAATTTGATGTAAAATCCGGACATTTCATGATTATTTTGGAAATGATTTTGAATACTATACAATTTAGGCGACAAAAAGGTTCAAAAATGTTTATTTAGGTCAAAAAGGTTTCAAACCACGGAAAAGGTGAGAAAAGGTGCTAACAAACCGATGCCATATGAAAGGAAATTTTATGAATCAAGTTTCTATGTAACCAAAACACGTAAACCTAGCTCCAGCACGAAAAGGTTTTTACCTAAAAATCACAGCCCTAGCTTAGTAGCAATACCGGCCACTGAAATTTGTGTAAAGGTTTTGAAGTTACTAGGTTGATTGGCAAACGCTAAATCGATTAAGGTGGCAGAATTGCCTGTAAAGTTGGTAGGCTCCCTAGAGATTAAGTTAAAGCCAACGGATGACATCAATGATTTTAGTTTAGTAGCGGACGGTGTCGAAACAAGAACATCAATATTATGAAATCCCCGACCACGATGACTTCACTGTACTTAGCCATAATATCGCCTAAACGATTTTCAGTTCATCAATTTGCTCTGGTTGAAGTGGACGGATTGGATTGTAAATCACACCAATAACAAGTTTTTTATATTATGATTAGCTATTTCAATAAACAAGATGTCAAATGGAGCATTACTTGCATTGGAATAAATTATTTTAGAGCTCAAAAGGTTGTTGACATAAATAGCAACTCCACCACCACGCCGACCCTCGCGGTCTTGAATATTGTAAAGTGATCCAATTGAAAATTTGAGTTAGAATGTTTAGACTTCAGCCATGACTCAGAAATAGTAATCATATGCAGAGGAATATTTTTTACAATTAACTTAAGTTCATCAAAGTTTGTCACTAAGCTTCCTGGATTAAGATGACAAAAGTTAAGTACATTATCTTTATCACAAACATAATATTTCGTTTTGCTGACTTGTACCATAAATAACTATCATATTATTACCCTTTTTTCTCTACCGTTGGTAAGGGCGAGAAATAAAATATTATTCAACGAGCATATCATGATAATTGTTATCATGAAGATGAAGTTTACCGACACTACTGTCATGAGTATGTGCTCGTGCATTAACTTATGTATATGTTGTTGTATACATGTTATATTTTATTATTGTTGTTATAGTACATAACAACAACTTATGTTGAAAAAACAACAACCAGCGCGCGTCCATTCTTAACTCGCAAAAGATTTATGTGAAAACATTTATGTACATGTAAAAATCTCATCTGTAATCTTGCAAACAAAACAAGATTTATGCAAAAAAAAAATTTAAAAATTGCTGAGACATCGCATTTTAAAGCTCCCATTTTCTTCATGAAAGCTGAACGTTTTTCACAACAAATATTTCTAAAAAAAAGCCTTTTCATTTCAAAAATAAATAAATTGGTTTGAGTCTTTACTTTATGAAAGGCTTTTGTCTATGGTTTGTACTAAATCAAATAAAATTTTATTGACAGTGAAAACCAAATAATCGTACGCATTTGGCTTGGCATCGAATTTTGTGTATTTATTTTATTTTTAATAATTTAGCTATTGTTTAATTTTTTACGGAAATGGGATTATAGAATTATTTTTTTCGAAAGACGCCTTGTGGATTGGAGTTTTTTTTTATATCAACACGTAAATAATTCCAAATAACCTCTTACAAGAAACAAAGAATTCAGTAGTTTTGAACCATTACTAGCAGGTTTAATCATTTGCATACATTTTCAGGACTTCTCATATTTATCAATGATGAATTTAGGTAACTGGTTCTTCAGAAACTTAAAGATGGAGAAACATACCCGGAATTTGGGCCTACATAATGCTCTGCCCTACATATCTGGTAACTCAACCTTGCTACATGAAATTAAAATACATATATGTAGTTTTATCACAATTTAACGAGAGCTGGTTATCAACAAGCATTTAACAACTAAAGATATATCAAGATTTATTTTTTGATGCTGTCACGAATACTCGCAGGATTGCTAAATCTATAAATTTGTAAGTTGTCTGCAACCAAATGATATTTACAGAGATCACTTCTGGAAGATAATTTATATAAACCATAAACCGAAAATAAATCCCTGGGAGTGGGAAATGTCAGATTCTTCTTACACGTACCAGAAGCAGTTTAACAAAAAGTTATAGTCTGTGAATTCCCCGACAGTTACGAATCATACGAATTGACCCAAATGTACGAATCATACGAATTGACCAAAAACCACCTCTTTATACAAATATTTTCCAATTTTATAAATGCTGGTTTTAGGATTGAGTTGGACGTTGAGTTGGCGGTTAAGTCGAGGGTTGAGTTGGATTCCATTTGCTTGTTGAATTGGGGTTGATTTAGGGTTTTATGTTGGAGTTGAAGTAGGGTTAAGTGAGCAGTTCCCCAATATTTTATATATGCTAGTTAAAAGATTGAATTAGGCTGCGGTAAAGCCGAGAGTTGAGTTGGATTCCATTTGCGGGTTGAATTAGGGTTGAGATAGAGTTGAGTTGTTGGGGTTGAAGTAGGGTTAAGTGAGCAGTTGACCAATTTTTAATAATTAATGCTGGTTTGAGGATTGGGTTAGGCGTCGAGTTTGTGGTTGAGTTGAAGGTTGAGTGGAGTTTAATTTGCGGGTTGAGTTGGATTCCATTTACGAGTTGACTTGGGGTTGAGTTGAAGTTGAGTTAGGGTTGGATTATAGTTTAATGAGCAGTTCAGCTAGGAATTTATTTCTATGTTGATTTGACAGTTGAATTAGAGTTAGCTTGAGGTGAGTTGATGTACGCATGTAAGGTCCAAACTGTGTTGACTTAGGGTTTAAGTTATATGTTGAGTTTGGGGTTGGGTTAAGGGTTGAGTTGGGATTGAGTTGAAGGTTGCGTTGAGGTCGAGTTATATTGAAATAGAGTTTGAGTTGAAGTTCAGTTGGATGTGATTTCCTGATTAAATTCGCCATTGTGTGTGAAGTTGAGATTTGATTATTGGATCTAAGTTGAGGTGGAGTTGGAATGAGTGATACGTCTGTTGGGGTACTTTAAGTAAGGCGTTCGGTTGAAGAATTATTTGGGGGTAATTTGAAGTTTAGGTTAAAGGTTGATTTGGGGTTAAATTTGTAACTGAATTGAGAATTTCCGATTGAATTGGAGGGTGAGTTGTATATTGAGGTGGCGGTTGAGCTGATGATTGAGTTAAGAGGTTTAGTTAGGCACTGATTTGGTAGTTGAGTTAATTTTCAGGACCGAAGCTCTGATCACCTCGTGATGTTTCAGCTCTCTATATTTTTATTAAGTAACACGAATTCAGCCAGCCTCTCTTTTTCAACTAAAATCTTTCTATTGATATTGTTAGGAATCATTTAGGAAATCCTATTCCGATAATTTCCGGGGAAAGACCGTTTTTTCCAGTAAAGTATTGCGAATAAAAACTATTAGTACAAATCAGTTAAAATTGTTTCAATGCAAAGGTTGATTTACATTTCCTTAAGCATCCGAACATTTTTGTTCAAATGTTTGCTCATGTGAATCACTAGAGTTACCAATCGGTAGATCAGCAATAAAAAGGCGCATTGTTTTTGCATTCGATCTAAAACCTCCAAGAAATAATGGAAATTGGTACAATAATGAGATACAAAATTCAGTTAGGTAGTGTGTTTCGCAAAACACAACAAGTGCTCCTTCGAAAAAAGACAGGATGGCTGTTTAAATTGAAATCGAATAAAAATATTGCTTATTCATATACTATTGTAAAGGAAAATCTACCAACGCTTCTGTACCTTTTAATCATCAACGAGAAGCGTTCGGTCGGTTTTCCTAGTTCTCTTTTGTAAATTCTTTGTTTTAATTTTATAATAAGTTAGTTGTTATACGTTGTATCGGGGAGTCACAGAGAAAAATAAAATAATAAAAAACTAAACCTCGTAAAGGAATCTTTTTTTTTCGTTTAAAATACAGTCCACTAAATCTGGAGGAAATATCCATGGTCCTCCAAGCCGGATAAAGAAAAATAGTGATTAATTGTGTCGTGAAAAATAATAAATCGATTATTTCGTCGATAATATACAATTGAGTCGCAGAAAATTGGTGTTTCGGTAATCGATTATTTGCAATTTATTTGCAATTTATCATCGAAACGATATCAGCAACGATTCAGCTGGTTGAGAGATTGAATTGTAAAGCTGTAATTCACATCTGTTCAGCCATTGAAGAGATTCAGCGTCATTATTAGAACAAGAAGATCGATGCGCCTTGCCCTAAGCGTCGCCGTTGGTTCATCAGGTATTGGTTCAAAAGTTAAGTATAATAATCTATACTTAAGTTTTGAAACGAGCATTGGCTACTTGAGTAAAAATTTTATATAAGTTATTAATTTAAATTTAAGTAAATTGGTCCTAACGTAATCATATTAGTAAATTATTGTATTAAAATGGGTCGTACAAAAAAAGACTCACAAGAAATTGAGAAATTCGAACACTTAATATTGTCATACGAAAACAAAGTGAAATATTTTCAAAAAAAGGTGCAGGAGTGTTCAACGTTGGGTGAATTTCGATCAGCTTTGTCCAGATTGAAATCGACTTATATACAATATGAAACTGCACACAGTAGTCTCGAAGAACTTGACAGTGAACGTGTTCCAAATCGCGATGAGTTCGAGGATTTATACGGAGTGGTAGAATCATAGATTTTAGATGCAATTGATCAGCTAGATAACAAGGTCCCCAATCAGAATTCGAGTACAAATCCCCCAGTAGTAATTCAGCCTGCACAGCAGGCCTCTCTAAAAATCCCTGAAATTCCATTGCCGAAATTTGACGGTCTTGAAGAGAATTGGCTAAAATCTCGAGGAATCTTTAATGATTTGTTTCATTCTAATATTCAGTTGTCAAAGATTGCTAAATTTCATTACTTAATTACATGCGTTCGAGACGGCAAAGCTTTTAAATTCATACAATCTTACCCAATATCAGCCGATAATTATCAAAAAGCGTATCAGAATTTAGTTGATTTTTATGATAGTTAAAATACAAAAAATTCATATGAAGCAATTGTATGACATTAAGAGACCAGCCGAGAATTTCGCTTCAGCACTTCAGACATTTTTAGATACTGTGACCAAACATTATAATTCTCTTAAATCTTTAAGCGCTCCAGTAGAACACTGGGATTTATTTTATCGCACCATCTCTGTGAGCGGCTTCAGGACGCGTCACGTTCGGAAATAATTACAAAATCTAATTTAATCGAAATACTAAAATTTAAATAAACGTTCGTCAAGATTTTACAAACTCGTGTTCGAGTGTTGGAAGCAAAAAAGACGTCAGTCGCTCCACCATCTCACTCACTCCGGTCGAATAAACCAGTTCCTCGGGAGCAGATTAGTGTCCTCTCAGAACAGAGCTTGAGTTGTCCGTTTTGCAAGGGTGGTCATCGATTGGATTCCTGCCCCAAATTCAAGGATCAAGATGTGAAACCTCATCATCGATTTAATTTCGTAAAGCGCCGTGGCATTTGTGTGTCATGCCTAGATGAGAGTCACAAATCAGTGGACTGCAAAAGCGTTTGTTCCGTGTGCTCGCAAAACATCACACCTTGTTGCATTTCGGTGATGCAAGACTCGAAGGAAAAAACTCGTTTTCGATTAGACAAAACGCGCAAGGTGAACCCAATGTGGCTGCAAAGCTCGCTTCGCGTCCTTCACAAGTATATGAACCAACTCAAGCGACAAGATCTAATCAAAGTCAATCTACTTTAGAGAATTTGACTTCCTCAGTTCTTCAATCTAATTCAAGGTTCGATCACAGGGCAAATTCGTCACAAATTTTACTGGGTACAGCTGTGGTTTGGGTTCGAAATGCAAGTGGCGATCGAATTCCGTGCCGAGCATTACTAGATAGCGGATCCCAGGCAAATTTTGTAACGGAAAAATTCAGACAAATTTTGGGCCTTAAATTCAAGTCAACGAACGTAAAAATTTCAGGCACCAATAATGACGTAACCACAGTTAATAAAAAATTAACTATCATTATCGAGTCACAAAAATCTAACTACAAAACGACTATCGAATGTTTAGTAAAACAGAAAATTTCAGGATTAATTCCACAACATCCAGTCAGAATCGACGCAAAAAGGATTCCCAATAACATTCAGCTTGCCGATCCATGGTTTTTTAAACCGGTTGCTATCGATCTTTTGTTGGGCGCTGAATTGTTCTTGGAAATAATCAAACCTGAACAAATGAATGTAGTTCGGGGCATTCCGCTTCAAAACACTGAATTTGGTTATGTAGTCATGGGAAAGGTTTCGAATACCCCTCAAATCAATTGTGTTAATAATCAGTTGTTGTCTTGTCATGTATCCTTTCAGGAACTGAACGATCAAATTCAAAGGTTTTGGAAAATAGAGGATCTTAATTCCCCAAACGAGTGGTCGTTGGAAGAAAAGCGTTGCGAGGAGCATTATGTCAAAAATGTTCAAAGAGACGAAAATGGAAGATATATTGTCGCTCTTCCAGTCAAAGATAATCTCGAAAATTTGGGAGAAGTAGAAGTAACGCTTTGCGACAATTTCTTTCTCTAGAAAAGCGACTTAATACTAACAGTGAAATTCGGTCGCTGTATAATGCATTCATGAATGAATACATAAATTTAAACCATATGGTTGAGGCGTCCGAATCTAGTATCTCAAAATTGTTGAAAAATGATTCGTATTATATGCCGCACCATTCAGTACTCCGTGAAAGCAGCACCACCTCGAGATTGCGAGTAGTGTTCAATGCTTCATCCAAGAGTTCGACTGGAATTTCACTAAACGATTGTTTGATGACCGGTCCTACCATCCAGCAGGACTTATGTTCGATATTATTACGGTTTAGAAAGCATATCGTCAGCATAACCGGGGACATTACGAAAATGTACCGCCAAATTTTAGTCAGAGAAGATCAACAAAAGTAACAAAAAATCTGGTGGCGTGAACATCAAGATTTAGATCCAAAATGTTATCATCTTCAAACCGTAGCATACGGAACAGCAAGTGCTCCATTTCTCGCAATAAGAACTCTCTATCAATTAGCGCCCGATGAAGAAAAAGATTTTACTGCAGCGTCTAGAGTACTGAAAAATGACTTTTACGTCGACGACCTGTTAACAGGTTCCGATTCGGTCGAGTCCGCTTGCAAGCTAAAAGAAGATCTAATTCAATTATTGTCACGTGGAGGTTTTGAACTCCGGAAAATCAATTCGAATAGAAAGACACTTCAAGCTGATAATAATGATGAAGCAAAATCTATCTTAATTCTCGGAATTAATTGGGATACCGAATATGATATGTTTCACTTTTCATTTCAGAAGTATTCATTAAATAGTACATGTTCAAAGAGATCCGTCTTGTCAGAGATCGTACAATTGTTTGATCAACTGGGGCTCTGTGGTCCGGTAGTGTTTTTAGCCAAGTTGTTCATGCAGAATTTATGGTCACTTAAGTTAGGTTGGGATGCGGATCTGCCATCAGATTTACGGGAACATTGGATTTTGTTTAATCAACAATTATTGTCAATAGACATATTGTCTGTTCCTAGATGTATCATGTTTCCGAACCCAAAGAGAATTGAGCTTCACGGCTTTGGGAATGCGTCAGAGAAGGGATACGGGTGCTGCATATACGTTCGCACTGTTGATTATGAAGGTCATTGTAACATTCGATTTCTATGTTCGAGTTGTGCGCGTCTCTCTTATTGGCACAACTGGTCCATAAAGTATTGTCAATTATGGAAATCGAGTTTTCATCTGTTTATAAGTGGACAGATTCGGAAATAACCCTTTACCGAATTAAGTCAGTCCCATCCCGATTTGCAACGGTCGTGGCGAAAAGGGTGTCGCAAATTCAGGATTATTCGAATCCCGAGAATTGGTATTATGTTCCAACGGATGAAAATCCCGCGGATATGATTTCCCGAGGCTTAATGCCCAAGGACTTCCTAAAATGTGAAAAGTGGTTCCATGGTCCAAGTTTTCTCCAGAATCTAAATGGGAATTTGCCGAAACAACCTTCAACAGTTGAAATCAAAACAGAAACATTGGAACTGCGCAAAATAAAGGTTTTGGCCTCGGAAAAATATGAAGAATGGGACGCAATTACGGACTGTTCAAGTTATTCCAAGGTGTTAAGGAGATTCGCTATCATACTTCGTTTTATAAAAAATTTGAAGATTGCCGTTCAAAGTAAAAATTCAATGAATTCTGCTACAAAGCGAGTACCTCTAAATAATTTACCACATAACAGAATTGAGTTGTCCTCAATTGATATGGATTTGGCTTTGAAATCTATCGTAAAACATATCCAAAAAAACGAATTCCCAGCTGAAATTAAGGTTCTTCGAAAAGGAAAAGTGTTACCAAAACATAGCAAATTGTTGCCACTTAATCCATTTTTAGATTTAGACGGCATGCTATACGCGTCGGCGCGGCGGTCGATTAAAAATGCAAACATCCCATTTGGGTCGAAGCATCCGTCGTTACTTCCAGCATCACATTCGTTTGCCAATTTGGTCGTGCGATCAGCACATATCAGGCAAAAAAAAAGTGCCAAACACCATTTGAAACGTGTAGTCGGCGCAAATTCGTTGACCTTCGAGCAACTGAACACACTCATAGTTGAAATCGAGGGTTGCCTTAATTCTAGACCCATCGCATCAATATTTGAGGACCCTAACGACCTGGCTTGTCTAACACCCGGTCATTTTTTGATAGGCCAGCCTATCACTTCTCTGCCAGACCCATCTGTCCGCCATTTATGTTTCAAACGACTGTCACATTATCAGAAGTTACAGTCAATGTTTCAAAACTTTTGGGATCGATGGTCTCGAGAGTATCTAAGTGAACTGCAACACCGACGGAAGTGGAATCATTGTGAACCCGAGCCAAACGTAAACGACGTTGTCATTGTCAAGGAGGATCACGTTCCTCCATTGAAGTGGCCATTAGCCCGGATAATGGAGTTACATCGAGGAGGAGATGGGCTCGTCAGGGTAGTAACGATTAAAATTGGGGACAAGATGTTCAAACGTGCTATCACTCGCATTTGCCTTCTTCCGGTAGACACGAGCTCATCATCACCTGTAGATTAATCGCGTATCTATTTATGATACATTGGTCACCTTGTTTTCGTTGGATATTGAGCGTTGCAGGTTTTCAGTTCAAATGTTATTGGTTGATTTAATGAATTACATAATATTAACATTGTATAAATTATATGTATTATATTCTTATTGTTTTTGAAGTATTAAATACTCCAAGGTGGGGAGTATGTTTAAATTGAAATAGAATAAAAATATTGCTTATTCTTTATTCATATACTATAGGGCATGCTTATAGTAACAATATTCGCCGCTGTTTTAGAATGCAGCACCCTCGGTAAAGGTTAGCATAGCAAATGTTATTTGTGTTTTGTATCGAAAGTGTATGGTGAATTTAATAACAGAAAAGAATTTGTATATTTTAAAATGTTTATAAGTCGTTTAGCGATGTGTTCGAACTTCGTAGCCATAAAATTAAACATTAAACATTATTGTAACCTTTATCACGACGGTAATGACATCTGATGTGCGGAAACAAAATCAAACTCGTTTTGCATGCCCCATTGTAAAGGAAAATCTACCAACGCTTCCGTACCTTTTAATCATTTCAATGACGATTCAACGAGAAGCGTTCGGTCGGTTTTCCTAGTTCTCTTTTGTAAATTCTTTGTTTTAATTTTATAATAAGTTAGTTGTTATACGTTGTATCGGGGAGTCACAGAGAAAAATAAAATAATAAAAAACTAAACCTCGTAAAGGAATCTTTTTTTTCGTTTAAAATACAGTCCACTAAATCTGGAGGAAATATCCAGTGGCCTTATACGCAAAGTGGGTGCATTTGCTTCAACTTAATGTCTTTTCAATTTGAGTGAGCTGCCGATTTTACTGCCGATCTTATATCCTGGCCCAACGACACTTACCTTTCTTTAACTGTTGATTTAAAACAACTTATAAAATATAAACAAATAAAAATCTTTATTATTAAAAAACTTGAAAAACAAACTGAACACACATTAAATCATTACGATCTCTTATCCGTATTATCGTGTATACTATGGAAGCGACGAAACAACAACCCTTTTGAATTTTGAGAACTCTGAAATTGAAATAGCAAAATTAACAAACATAAAATAGATTTTTAAAAAAATGTATAACATACTTCACGCTTAAGAGCCTGTTTCGATTGGTAATCCGATTTTGCTAAAGCCACTCGAATCCAATGTGGACAATCGGGTATGGCACGATGTATTACCCATGTGATGATGAACATCATATGCTCCGTAAATACCATCAAAGCTAACCATTGATAATCATCAAACCCGGTTGTTAGTTGACTGAAAATAATTATTCAATTATTAATTAAGTTAAATTAAACTTGATTAGGCCAATTTATATACTTAATTTGTGGCGCCAAATAAATAATACCGCAATTCGTTACGATCGACATAAGTGACATAACTTGAAATGCCAATAACCAAGCTCCAGTATCTTTTGCCCTTTTTGCAAACGGTCGACGATACATTTTGCATAATTTAAAGGCATCCACCCGAATCTCCAGGATATTATTTAAAAACGCCCAGAATGCAGCTAACGGAGCAACTGATGAAAATAACACAACATATCCGAATTGTACATACAACTCCAAATAATCTTCATACGTTGAATTATAATCATCCAAATATCGTTCTCGCCGATTTTGGTTCACAATCGGATGATCAATTTCCAATTTCTCGAGAAACAATTCATCGTACGAGTCATCGTCTTTCTGCATTTGAGTCTCGTCCACCCGCTTGAGTCGCTGCATTAAATTCGTTTGTAAAAATTTATCCAGAAATTCGAATATTCTCGGTTTGAACAAAGGGAACAGAGTCTCCATTACATTCTGAAAAGCTTGTACAATAATCAGTTGTGTCATTAATTGGCTGCGCAGCATTTTGATGTCTTTGAGCACAAATGCGATATAAAACAGAGACAGAAAGTTGTTAACAAACTCCAAAATAATCAGCTTATTGACGCGATGACGTTCGTACTGTTGTTGTGTGCGATGATTTTCCAAATCGGTCAGCCAAGTCGCTATGTATTCGTATACATACGATAATCCTACAACAACCGTTGATTGCACAATGGATGGCAAATACATTAAATATGAGTCGGCCCCATATAATTCGCGAATATAATCTTCGACCCAAAATTGGGACATACATATACAACCGGACAAGATTAGACAAATAGAGATGACTGGCCATGAAATTAAATACATTTTTGTATAGGTTTTGTATAACGGGTAAAGTGGCGTCATTTTTCCTGTTACGGGGTCTTTACCAATTTTACCATAGTACCCGATACGTGGAAGATCTAAATTTGTCATTGTTATAGTGCCCCATTTATAGGCTAGTGTAGAGGCGCGACGTTTCCATATTTCCGTGAACACAGTCATCCAAATAACGTTGACGACACAAAATATTGGCAAATCGTGATAGTCGTATGTAATAAATCGCTGTAATAATCCTAGGCACGTTGGCACGATCAGCGATAATGTATAAAAGCCAACGAATGCAAAATAGATAGCAATTCCCTCACCAAAATATTCCCGAATCTGATGGATTGGCTGATCAAAAAATTGTTTATACCAACTTGGTCCTAATTTTTTTAATACTTCATGGTCATGCAGTGAATACATATTTGTGATCATATCGTTATCGATGGCCGCCTCAATAATCGATTGTCCATGATATAATGTGTAGTACTCGGATCCGAAAAAACTTCGTTCAGTCTTCTGTGCTTTAATACTTTCAAGCGCATGTTTTACAATAATTTGTCGATCCGCATACGTCATTAAATCATCAATCTGCATATCCTCATCCAAAAAGAAATCATCGAGAGATACAACATTAAAATTTTTCATCACACCACTCTTTGTTGGTTTCATAATACCAAGGTCATCGGCTAGCTCGAGCAGTTTAATTTTTGCGGCTGAAATATGTATCGTTAGGCCACGATCACTAGACGTTAATGGTTCACGAGCCAATAATAATTCAGCACCGCCATGTATTCTTTTACCCCGTATCTTATCAATAATCCAATACAATGTATTTCGATTTATATTCTTGGCAAATTCTATCACAGCATAACTTTCAAACACATCATTATCACCACTGTCTAAATTTAAATTACTTATCGATCGTTTCGACAGCCCGCTAAACTCATTTAGTAAACTGTCTTTATCGCTCATTTGTTTTCGTGTATCCATTGCTGATATTACGGCAAATTGTGTGGCACGTTGTTTTTTGGCATTCCGGCTTGATCTGTCGTTTCGATTATTTGGATCGAAATGAAACGGGCTGGATTCTTTGTGATGTGTATAAAACGGATACTCGAGATTATCACGTTTGTTCAGTAATGGTTCTGTATTTTTTGGATAAAAAAAAATGTTTGTTAAATGTACCTATTTACAATAAATGCCTTAATGCTAATAAAACCGTGGCCTATTTTATATTTAAAGCGGTCTTTGTGTTAATCAAAACGAAAACAAATTGCAATTAGGTGATTAGTATAATATACACACAACTCATAAGAGTATTGTATTCCAGTTGCATCATATGGATGCGGAACGGAAATTCATAATATCGAACACTTCTTTATACATGAAACCAACACAAAAACGAAATCAAATTGTTACCAAACACTTCATTACCTTCCATTGCTAATCTGATTAATTTTAAGGTAACCTTCATTCGGCAACTGGTCTTACCGTTGCAATATATTTAGGCTTACTAATACAAGAGTTTTTTGTACGTCTAGAATTATATAGGAGAGAGATTTAATGTTTCAGAATTTAGTGTCTTTCATGCGATTAGTATGTCAATAAAAATGTGTGAATTTGGTTAATAAATATTGTGAAATACATATACAATTTTATTCTGGCATCATGGATGGTAGATGAGGTAATGAAATATGTGGCTAACGAATCTTTCAATATTATCAAAAATTACTTTAATGAGTATTAGCCAAAATTACTGTTGGCAACAAATTGAGTAAAATAAAAATATTGTTTTAATTATTTATTGTTAGTTGCTACATCAATGTGTATTTACAATATGTTAAGTACTGTGCACTATACACACTGCGGTAGATACACGATTGTTTAGCAAGCAAGCAATTTTCATATGAAATAAACAAAACAATTTTCGAACCAATTTCGATTGATAGTAATCAAATCATTGTCTTGAGTGATCATTTTATTTTGCGGACTTAAAGAATTGTTGGCAATCATATCGTTTTTTTTGTAAAAACAAACAACAGTTAGAAAAAAAAAATTTGAAATTAAAATTTGATGGTAAAACTGGCCTAGTTGTCATATTTTTCGACTTGCGAATTGCAATTTGCTAAATTATCGAGTATTTACTCCATTAGCGCTTTATGCATTTATTTTTTGTCGGTTTACATAAAATAAAAGGAATTTAAAGTTTATCGAGTTCTAGTGCAGTTCTAATGTAAAACACGAGTGATGTAATTTTACGTAAAAACGATATTATTGAGGAATAAAGGAGTACTCGAGTGGAGAGTCAGATTATGAGAAGGACTCATATTCTAGAAGGGAAAAGATACGATTTACTATTCGGGCCATTGCGGATATGCTGCCAAATTTTGATCCAACAGACATTACGCGATTGAACTCTGATCAGTGGATTAAGAATGTTGAGGTCATGATGGAGGTTCATTAGCTGGATGAAAGTTTGGTGCTGTTAGCCGCGAGAAATAAAATGCAAAAGTATACATGCTGAACTGGTATGAGTCGGTCATGGACAGGATGACGTCTTGGGCTAGATTAGCGTTGTAATTACGAGGAAATTTTCCAAGCAAGTGCTCACAAGTAGAAATTCACGAACAGTTGAGAAAGAGGATCCGAGTAAAACAAATAAAATATAATTTACTACATAATCATAAAGTCGATCAGAGTTACCACCCTGAAAGAGTTGAAGGAAGACATGAAGTGGCATATTAAGATGAATGAGAGTGAGGGAGAGAACAGGAAGAAATTGAATAGCCAGAGTTATAAACAAGAAAAACAAAAAGTCTGCGAAAGTAACCGAAGAAAGTATACGAGAACAAGCCTGATTGGGTGAGAAATATTGGAAATAAGCATTGAACGCATTCGAATCTTTTATAATATGTTTCACTGTAGTAAAAGATTGTGGCTAACTTCACTTCAGTAAATTACATGTTTTTTTAATTAATCAACACAACATTGATGAAGAAAAATAAAAGCTTTACTTCTATATATAAAATTAATCTGAAATAATCCGTGTTCTATTGATCAAGCTTCCAGCACTGTTTAGTAATAATCTAATAGGTTATGGGCCCAGTGGATGAGAATACGGATATTTGGAAAAATTAAGGCAGATTAATTGGATAGAGTGAAATTGATTTTTCGCTTGATGAAGGCGGAGATGCGTAAAAACACGTGAATTCAATGAACGAGCTGTTTCGAAAATTATTGGCGCTTGGTGCAGATTTTGGTCCGGAATTTTTTAGGAGTGACAACAACGGATGACACTGCATTAAAAGTTGACACATCAAGAGCAACGAAAGATCAAAAAGGTGAAAATAAAAAGTATGAGTGCAATTTTTACAAAAGAAGCGGTCACATCAAACAGGATTGTCGAAAATACAAAGCCTGGCTCAACAAACAGGGAGGAAGTAATCAGAAGGCGAATCTAGCGAAAGATGAAACAGAAAACCTGTTTGTGACACATCAAGTAGGTGATGGCTGGATTGTCGATTCAGGTGCCACATGTCACATTGCCAGTTCTAAGGATATTTTCGTCAATATCGAAATGAATTGGAGTGATAAAGTAAGCGTTGCAAGTGGTCAACAATTAACAGCTGCGGGTAAAGGCACAATTAAAGTTGATTTTCTGAATGAGGAAAATCAAAGTGTTTCAGGAAAAATCACAGACGTGTTGCTAATGCCAGATATCAAGGGAAATTTACTTTCAGTCAAAAAGCTAACGGAAAAAGGTTATCAAGTAAATTTCAAGGGCAACAAGTGTGAAATAAGGAAAAACAGTCGGCAAATTGTAGTTGGCGAAATCAGCGGTAAACTTTACAGACTAAAGAAACCTCACAAAGTTTACTCGGTCGAAAAGGAATCAAATGGCTGCATACATTATTGGCATAAGGTTCTAGGCCATAGAGACATCGAAGTTGTGAAATCATTGGCGATACGAAATATGGTTAAATGCATCAACTTTAGGCGAGTGTACAGCGGATTGCGAAATCAACTCCAAGTGCAGAGTGTGTATCGAAGGAAAAGTTACTCGAATCAAGTTTCCGGTCAAGTCGACTAATAAAGCAGTTGCAGTCATGGACCTGATTCATTCGGATGTTTGTGGTCCGATGCAAACGACCACACCATCAGGTAATTGTTACATTGTGACATTCATAGATTATTACTCAAAACTTACAGTCAAGGAATATATTGCGATGGTAAAGGTTCAATTCGGAAAGAAACCTAAGTGCATCCGTACAGATCGAGGAGGAGAGTACATCAGTAATGAATTCGCGAATTATTTAAAGTTGAGCGGACTGCAAATCCAGAGAACTACTGCGTACACACCTCAACAAAATGGAACAGCGGAACGCAAAAACAGAACGCTGGTAGAAATGGCTCACTGCATGCTAATTGACGCAGATCTAGAGAAAAAGTTTTGGGGCGAAGCTGTAATGATGGCTAACTATGTCCAGAATCGTTTGCCAACAAAGGGTATAGAAACAACGCCATATGAAGGCTGGTTCCAGAAAAGTCCGAATGTGCAATACTTCAGAAAATTTGGATCAGAATGTTATATGCATGTACCAAAACAAACAAGGCGCAAATTTGATTCAAAGGGTTTGAAAGCAGTGCTGGTCGGTTATGATTAAGAATCAAAGGCATATCGTTGTTACAATCCGGAAACCGATCAAGTCACAGTTAGTCGAGATGTTCAGTTCGTCGAAAGGGGCCATTTGTTACCTATCAAGTCCAGTGAAAATTATCAACAGGAACAAATTATCGTCAATTCAGAGTTGAATAACTTTGAAGATGCAGAAAACGATCAGGTGCAAAAGGAATTAGTCGATGAAAAAGTTCAGGAAGAGAATCCAATACTAGATCACGTTCAGAATGAAGATGAAAAGCAAACTGTTAGACGATCACAACGTGCTAACAAAGGAATTCCACCAAAGAAATTTATTGAAGAAATGAACGTGGTGAGTTCAGTCATTCAAGAACCAAAGTGTTACGCAGAAGCTATCAAGAGTGATCAAAAGAGGCTGTGGATTCAAGCAATGACAGATGAGATGAAGTCATTGATGGAGAATCAAACATGGGAGCTTGGGAAAATTCCAGAAGGTGCAAATCTAGTTGGCTGGAAGTGGATTTATAAGCTAAAGTGCAATTCAGATGGAAAAGTAGTCAGACATAAGGCAAGGCTTGTTACTCAAGGTTTCTCGCAAAAATGCGGTACTGACTATGATCAGGTGTTTGCTCCAGTTGTTCGTCGAACTACGTTTCGAACATTGCTTACAGTGGCAGCAAACAAGGACATGAAGGTTTATCATCTAGACGCGAAAACGGCTTTTCTCAACAGTGAATTGTCTGAAACAATTTACATGAGGCAACCCGCAGGATTCAAAATTGAAGGCGGCGAAGATTTAGTGTGTCTACTAAAAGGAAGTTTATATGGACTAAAGCAATCAGCGCGCAATTGGAACAAAACAATTCATCAAATTCTCATCGATTTCGGTTTGGTCCAAAGCAAGAATGATCCATGCTTGTACACCTACAAACATGATGGAAAAATATGCTACGTATTAATCTACGTAGACGATGTGGTCATTGCTGGTGAAAACAACGAGATAATCTCCAAGTGCGAAACGTTTTTAAGTTCGAAATTCAAGATTAAGAACTTGGGAGAGATTAAGGATTTCTTGAGTCTTCAAGTCAAGAAAGAAGCAAATGGCCATTACACGTTGAATCAGACTGCTTACATTGGAAAATTACTAAAGGATTTCCAAATGTCTGATGCAAAGATGTCCTCATTTCCATTATCAGTTGGATATGGTAAAGGAGGAGATACGGATTTGTTGTTAGGAAACGGCAAATATCAAAAATTGCTCGGTTGCTTACTGTACATATCAGTCAGCACGAGACCTGATATATCCGCAGCAGTTTCAATCCTAGCACAAAAGATGTCCAGTCCAAACCAGGAGTCACTTGGCAAAAGTGATGGTACGGATCAGTTAATCGGATATGCAGATGCAAGTTGGGCTGATGATCGTGCAAGCAGAAAGTCACAATTTGGTTACATATTCAATTATTGTAACGGTATTCTCAGTTGGTGCAGTCGAAGACAGGATTGCATTGCGTTATTATCAACAGAAGCAGAATTTATTGCGTTGTCTGAAGCATGTCAAGAAGCGAATTGGATTCGTCGTTTACTCAATGATTTCGATCAAAGCATGGAAAAACCGACAACAATTTTTGAAGACAATCAAAGTTGTTTGAAATTCATTAAGGAGGAGAAATTAGCATCACGTACCACCAAACATATTGATGTTCGAGAGGCATTTGTCAAGGATTACATCGACAAATGTATTGTTACATGCCAATATTACCCTACGGAAACTATGGTGGCAGATTTGTTGACAAAACCATTGGCTGGATCTCGTATCAATGTTCTTCGGGATGCATGTGGAGTTAACTGTTGATTCAAATGAGGAGGAGTATTGGAAATAAGCATTGAACGCATTCGAATCTTTTATAATATGTTTCACTGTAGTAAAAGATTGTGGCTAACTTCACTTCAGTAAATTACATTTTTTCTTTAATTAATCAACACAACATTGATGAAGAAAAATAAAAGCTTTACTTCTATATATAAAATTATTCTGAAAAAATCCGTGTTTTATTGATCAAGTTTCCAGCTCTGTTTAGTAATAATCCAATAAGAAAAAGAGTGTTATAATTGTTTTCAACAAGGGCACATAGCCACCAACTGTACCTGTACGTTACCAAAGAGGAAACCGGCGTGTGAAAGATGCAAGAAAATTGGGCACGTTAAAGGGCAGTGAACAGTAAAACTGGAAAAAGAAATCTTGTGCATGAGTGGTCCAGCAGAAGGAGTAGAAAGAGACGTAGAAAAAGAATGGCAAAGGACAGCTGAAAGCGATAGCGATTATTGGAGACAAACTGATCGAGCAACGAGTGTTAATAGATTCCGGCAGTAATGTGAGTATTGTAAAGGAAAAATTGGTGAAATATTCAAAATTAGGCGAAATGAAGAACGAAAATATTGTCGGAATTAATGGGAGTGAATTAATAGTGTGATACATAGAGCAGGCGATATGATAAAGGATGTAGACGCACTAAGTAGAACCCTAGTTTATTATATGGAATCAAAAGAGAAAGACTTATTTTTAGAGAAAGTATATATTAGACAGCTTGAGGACGAAAGTATTCAGAATACAAAAAGGCGAATTACGGGAACAGAGGTTAAAATGATATGAGTTAAGGGACGGCATAGTATACAGAAAAGACGGAAATAAATTGCAACTGTTAGTTCCAGAAAGCATGATTAGGTCACTTATGTATAAATATCAAGATAATATGGGGCATATGCTAAGCGAGAAAAATTGTGAATTAATAAGACGGCGATTTTATTTTGAGAAAATGAAGGAGGGTTAGCCCCTTAATCTTGCATTACAAAATGTTACATTACAAAATCTTGCATTACAAAATTTTGCATTACAAAATCTTGCATTACAAAATCTTGCATTTCAAAATCTTGCATTACAAAATCTTGCATTACAAAATCTTGCATTACAAAATCTTGCATAACAATTTCCCGTACATTTAAAGAATCGCGCGCGCGATTCTATAAATGTACGGGAAATTGTTATGCAAGATAACAAATCGTATTGACATAACTCTACTGTATAATGATAATTATACAGTAGAATTTTGCTTGAGATATCCAAAATCAAGTGTCCAGGATTAAATATTCTTAACCAGAATATTATGTTGAGATATTCTGGAAAGTGGAGATTTCCAGTTTAATTTTAATATTAAATCTTCATTAATCAGAAGCAAAAATTTAATTTCTGGAAAATGAAGATTAAATCTTCCTTATCTAGAATATTTTGTTAAAATATTTTGAAAAATGGAGATTTCCATTCTAATTCTAATATTAGCCGTATTTCTTGACGACGCATAGTTATCCGGATCGCTATCTGCACAATTTTTTTTATTTTATATTTTTTAATTGTATATGAACATTTATGAATACGCAATAAATATTATGTTAAATACTAAAGACACGTACAGATACTAAAACTGCAAAATTTTTAAATGCAAGATATAGTATTTGCAAGATTTTGTATTTGCAAGATTTTGTACTTGCAAGATTTTGTACTTGCAAGATTTTGTAACTGCAAGATTTTGGGTTGGCAAGATTTTGATTTGCGTGATTTTTAAAAAATGCAAGATTTTGTACTTGCAAGATTTTGTAATGCAAGATTTCGGAGCGCTTCCAATGAAGGAACGGTTAGCGCGACATATTAACGACTGTGTAGTGTGTATCTCCTATAACCCAAAACGTGTAACTAAGGAAGCGTTATTACATTCTATAGATAAGGGAAATTGCCCGTTTGAAACATTGCATCTTGATCATTTAGGCCCTCTAGAAAAGACAAAGAAGAAAAATACATATATATGTGCTAATGGCAGTGGATGCTTCACCAAATATAAACTATTTACAACCAGAACAATGAACACGCGGAAGTATGTAAACATTTGTTGACTTACTTTGGTTATTACAGCATACCAAAGCGTATAGTATCTGATAGAGGAACGGCATTTACTTCGAAGGAATTTGAGAAGTTTGTGAAAGAAAAAGGAATAGATCATGTGAAGATTGCTACGGCATCACCTAATTCGAATGGTCAGGTTGAACGTTACAATAGAGTGTTAGTCCCGTTATTAGCAAAGTTGACTTATGAGGGCGAAGGCCAGTGGGACTAATTTCTAAGGCAAGCGGAATACATCTTGAATAATACCTTGAACAAATCAATCAGTGAGGTACCGTCTAGGGTCTAATTTGGTATAGTACATCGAAATTCGGGTATGAAAGAAATAGAGGGTAGGTGTTTAGTGGATGAAATTCGGAATATTACGAAAATTAGGGACAGTGCAAGGAATAACAAGCATATAACAAAAAGTATTATGACGGGAAGGTTCGCAAATCAGTGAAATACGAGGAAGGGAGTTTAGTAATGATGCGGGAAAATCCAAGAGTTTAAACGAGGTTTAAAGGACCTTATAGGGTTTGTAAAATTTTGATCAAAGATATCGAAGGGCATCAAGTTTCAGGGCGACCGTTTGAAGGTATATATATTTGATTCGAGGAATATGCGGTTATACTTCGGGATCCAGTGACCAGCAAAATACATTAACGAATAAGGAAACAGGCAAGGAATGGTTGGAAGACGAACTACAGAATATGATGATGTAGATTGTAGACTATTTAGACGCAGAATATGAGATGGAGTATCATGATTAACATATTAAAAATAATTCGTATGGTATCCAATGTTTGTCAAGGTACTACATAGAATTAAGAATTAGGATTAAAAAAAAAATTTCGGCATTTATAATAAATTAATTATAATCAATACCGTAAATAGAAAAAAATATGTCGGTTATGCAATTCGAATTAAAATCCAATTTTATAGTTTAAAGATAATTAAGATTACGAACACATTAAAAATTACAAGAATTAAATTGAATTATATAAAGAAAACAAAATGTATGAAAAATGTTATTAGCTGGCGAGGCCTCTGAATTAGTCAGGATTGCCAAGCTGTAAGGTTATTGTAAATGTTAAAAATTTAGTATGGATACATGCATATGCGGCATGTAAATAGAGTGATAGTAGCACTCTGGATTTAGACGGATCAACAACGGAACCACATTATTACCAAAAGTAATTTTCACATGAAAAAACAAACATTTCTGCACCATGGCTTCGAAAAGTTTGGGAATAGCAGAAAGAATAGCAATTCCTCGATAGTTGCTAATTTCACATCTTTTGCCAGATTTGAAAAACGGAAGAATGAAGGATATTTTCCAGGGATCAGGAAAATCCCAGTCCGAAGGCTTTCATTAAAAATGTGAGTCAGCTAACCTTCCTGCACAATTTTTAATGAGCATGAGTGGAATGCCATCATTGTTTATATCAAAAAGAGACAAGCAGTTATAAACCTTCGTTTCAGTGAATTTTAATAAATTATAATCAGTACGATTACAAGCAAGTGGAGACGTGTTATGTGATGGAAAAGACATCGCGGATGGTTCGTACACGGACCCAAAATATTTGGCGAACAGATTGCAGATATCAGGGGGCTGACTCGCCAATGAATTCTGATAAATCATCGGTGAAGGAAACTCAACTGCTTTCCTTTTACCATTGAGGAAGTTCCAGAATTTTCTTGAATTGGACGTCAAATCAAAAAAATGTAGTCAAATCGGCAAAATGTAGTTATTATACTAGGAACCGAACTTAAAGACTTGTCCTTGAGCTCTTAGTTTATTCCCAACTTAAAACATAAGTATTCCAGACCCTGATTTTTTTTCGTTTATGGGAATCAATTTACCAACATGGTAGAAACTTGTTCCCAAACACTTATTAGCCATAGCTAAAACATCATCCTGAGTTGTTTAGAGATTTAGTCTGGATAGGTGAATCCAAAATTTATGTGGTACGGTTTTGATAATAATATCTGGCAAGATATTAGAATCTCATACTGCTTGTTGATTGCTTAACTTCGACTGGGTATTAGCATTGGATATTTTCCCATCATTCGGGGGGCTGCTAAGGCAAATGTTATCCGGTTTGCTAGATGATGCCTCTGATGAATCAATATTTGGGGGCTTAGTTGTTGATTCTGCCCCTTGTTTTTGGCGATATGTCGGCTTCATTCTGCTATCAAAAATCACCTTATCTGCAGTTTCAACTTTTTTAAGACGAAATTGAATAATTTCGATGCAAATGAATTCTTAAATGATTTTTAGATGAAGTTCTGGAATACATACGGTCAATTTGAATGTAATTTGTTTATTTAACCGATTTGATGAAATTCGACGCGTGGATTCGCAAATGATTTTAATGAAGTTTATTTGTAATTGGGATGGAGCTTCGATCAAGATGATCAAATGGTTTTTGATGAAGTTCTGGAACATGCCAGTTAGAATAGAACTTGGCTATTTCTTCTTAACCGATTATTAAGTGTTTCGACATGGACGATGGAAATTGAACTATAAAACTGTTTTCTATGAAGTTCTGGTACGCGGCCAATACGAAGCTTAGCTATTTCTTAATTAACCGATCACGGTGAAATTCGACATGAACGGTAAAAATAGAGTTAATAAAATATTTTTAGGTGAGGTTCTGGAGCGGTTGCATATTTGGATATTTGGAAATTACACTTGTTCCTTAACTGATAACGAAATTTTAAATAAGTACGATCTAATTGTCAGATTATTTGAAAGCACCACTTACAGAGTATATGGTAATATCAAGAAGACACCGATACTGAGATTTCATTTCAGGAGACACAATACGGAAAAGTGAATGAGTTTAAACATTTAGGACCACTGATCACTTAGCAAAACTCTGTTTCTGTAGTTATCGAGGATCGCAGCAGTTTGCCGAATATTTATTGTTAAAATTGAAACATTCAAGTCTGCTCTATCACGCAAAGTACAATTGGACATCTACAAAGCGCTGAAAAGACCAGTTATCACCTTTGATTAATCCCATCAAAGAGGGAGCCAGAGCATCACAAATGATCTCGATACAATTGACTCATTGAATTCATAAAATCATCAAAATTAAAATGGCTGGACACTTTCTTTGTTCGCAAAATCGGACCACCAATAACGGGCCTTGGAGTCGGCACCAACGAAAGTATAGGACCTCGTGAGAGACCACCTTCACCACTTTGTGCGACACTAGGTTGATCTCGTGCAGTGGATATAACTATTTGGAGGAGCATATGTGAGGCGGTCAAATCCCTTCTAGTGATATAGCGAAAGCGGAAAAAAAAGAAGCTTCTGTGAAAAGCTAAAAACTACAAATAACACTGGATGACAAAGAAAAAGCACCAGGAACAAGGATAGTCATTTCCGAGATATCTTTCGATGCTGAATCCGAATCTGGCCGCAGAATTACCCTATATCAAATCAGGGTTTTGGGATATCATAAGCCTAACCTAAAAGTATAAAAAATACTGTTTCTATGGTTTTCAATATTTTACTGTATTGTTAGGGAATTTCAGCAGTAAAAACTAAGTAACAAAGTAATAAGACAGAATTTCGAAAGTTTAGAGATTTATTAACCAAATCTTTGATAAATCTTTCCGCCGATACTCACATATATTTGACACACATCGCCACTTCAAAATCCACCTTACGCTAACATGGTATAGGTAATTCGTATCCTGCAAAAATCTCTATGATTTGGGCACAAATATATTTTTTCATAATTCAAACAAAGTTGGTGCATTTTTCAGGCTCAATAACAAAAGATTTTTATAGTAGATTTATGTACTTATACCACTGAGAAGTACTTTTAAGTAAAATGAGGGTTTAATTACACACCTAGCAGCCACGAGATTGGTGTTCACTTCGCAAATATAATTGTGATCAAATTATTTAGCGAATATTCCAATTGCCTTGCTGATAATGGAAACATGGTAGAGCTCGAATGGAATACATTTCAACAAGATTACAAAACAAGTTTGTTGCAAACCGAAGAGGAGCATATACCGGAAGAATGTGAAATAGTCTACGATACGCAAAATGCTGTGCTTAAAGATAATGCAATATTGTACTACGCGGGATATTGTGCTTATAAAAAACTTCATTGCTTGCGATAAATGTCGCGACAAACTGCTTAAGCAAAATGATGAGATAACCTCACCAACTGAACATTTTATCACTCAAAAAAATTATAATAAATTAAAAATGTTGGGTCACTTAAAGTACCACAGACAGAATATGCGGAAATATCACGCGTCCTAGTAGCAGTATTTGAGCAAATGTTTAAAAAACACTGCCATTTACCAAATATTGTGTCAAGAATAACCGAACAGTGTTTGAGCATCGTCGATCAGGATTTTCCAGGCTTTTTGCCTATAAAAGATGAAGGGCCTTGTTATGAGCATATTAAAAATTTAGTATATTTTTTATTCTAGTATTGACTAGAATAAACTCAAAATGGTCTTTCCTAAAGGGTGAATTTAAAAAATTAAAAAAAAAACCTAATCATCGAGCACCTACTAAACATTCTAAAAAGCTTAGAATTTGGCAAGCTAAAAATAAAATATAACGCGGGATCAGTAAACATTTGTTTTATTTACTTCGTATAGGTGTTGTGTGTTTATAAAACCATATGAAATGTAAAGTTGTCGTACTGTAGGTAGGTTAACGTTGTTGGTTAAAGCCTATGGTCCTAATGTTGCTTTGCTTACCTCTAATAAGTAGTTTACAGGTATATTTAAAGAATGTATCTTACTATCACCGGCGAGGAAATTCCAGTTCCATTTCTGTTGGGAAAAATTGAATTATATGTAATTCCAAATCAAATTCCTTAGTTAATAAAATACGACTAAAGCGTTAGATATTTGGTTAAACTTAGAATGCTATTTATATTATTTCGATAACTTCTATAAGGTCATTTGACATACGTTCGGCCATTGAACGGTCATTGACCTTTCATATTTTGATGATCATAGTCCTTATGTATCATTTGTTGCCTTTTCCTATCCAATGGAGATTAAAAATGGGATCCGCTCGAAACGCGATATTTCAAAACGCGATATGGTACAAAATGTGATATTTCAAATCGCGATATTTCACAGCTCGATGTTTATAAACGCGATGTGCGCGAATGCAATTTTAAAATTATTTTGGAATTTTGGAATGTGGACATGTGGAAATTGATTAGACTATTTTTGGTGAACTAAAAACGGTGTAAGTTTTTTAAAATATACATATTTGAATTAACATTTTTGATGTTATTTTCTTAACGAAATACAAATTATAGATATCATAGGTTTGTTTAACAATTTTGCGTCAATAGAAAGTGTTTCAAGAATAATTTACCATTTTGGCCAGATCTGTTTTATTTTTCTTTGTGGGGAAGGTATAATTTTGTTTGTACCGTGAATATTATACCTGAAACTAGCAGGCTGTAAAATGAAACAGAAACCTCAAATACCAGTTAAAAATAAACTAATTCATAACATGGGGTAAAAAATGATATTTTTGGAGGCGTAATTTTTTTGTAATTCTTGTTTTGTTTGTTGATTTTCCTTTAAACCTTCAGCTAACAGAATTTTCCTCTAATTAGTAGAATTATCTTTAATTTACTTAAATTTTCCTTCACCTATTGGAATTAGATTTGCCCAATTTTTTTTTTTATGCATAACCAATTCCAGGCCTTTACTAAACTCCCTACTTAGCTAATTCAAGCTATCTTCTCGGTCACCAGCATAAAATAAGCACATTTGTTGGTGCATTTTAGTGAAATTTTATGTCTGAAGTATTTTGTCTTGAAGCATTATTTCATGACCTGAAGAATTTTTCTGTCATAAGGTTGGGCTGGGATGAGAATTTACAATAAAACATGGCCCAACGCCACAAAATATTTTGGAACGCTACTTGTACTAATGATATTATTATGGTCGATGCGATCTGAGACATTAAGCCAATTTTAAAAATGTCCCTTATCTAAAATTGATTAAATCGCATTTTGAAGAATTTTTTGGGCCATATCATTCTGGAATTTGATTTCATAAATAAAATAAATATTTAAATTGTGTCGAAATTATTATTTTTCTGATTTCTCCGCAATTTTGCATTGCTACTAATAAATTTTGCGATCTGAATGAATTATCTAAAAAACCAGGAGATCTTTTCTCGGACGCCCGCAGAAGTTTGAAAACCAGAACAAGTCAGAAGAAACCAAGACGCTTGGTCACCCCAACTATACTCAATTTTTGAACTCTACTCGTTGGTGGTTTACACAGTTTCTTACTTATTTTTCTTGAAAGGTTTACAAATTATCATAAATTCCCAACTCCTTCCCATAGAATATTTAACCACAGAATCGCATTGTATACTAACTCGCAAAGCCAACCACCAGGATGGACTAGAAAACTTATTTTCTATGCTGCGAGTTAATAATATGCCTACAAGTCATGAAATTGGCGTACAATTTGCAAATATAGTTGTAACCAAAATTATGTTTGAAAGTAAATATTCCAACTGTATACGCCAGATGATGATACCATGCCAGAATTGGGCTGGAGCAACCTCCAAGAAGATTACCAAATAAGTCTAATATCTCTTAAACCGCATTCTGAAGTATTGGATGAGGATCATTCATGGATCTTAAATTGTGAAATAGACATCATTAAATCAAATGATGTAGCATATTATGCGGGATTATGCGCATATAAAAAACTAACTGCAGTACTTGCAGAACAAAACTGTTAAAAGAAAATGATACAGTGACACACCGTCCGAAACGTTTCTATATACGACAAAAAGTTTAACAAAACATCGAATTTTGGATCATTGAAAGCGCCTACTGAGAAGTTCACTGAAATGGCTCTCAGAATTGTAAATATTTTTGAGCAAGTATATAGAAAGCAATGTAATTGGCCTAATATTTGCAAAAAATTACAAATATTATGCTTTTCTGTTGTCGAGCGAGATTTTAATTCACTGCTACCACCGACACATTATGATCAATGTTTTGAACAAATAATAAAATATTTTATACTCATTTCAACAAGAAACAATTGAATACATGAGTGGATGAAGGTGATATGTGACATTTTCATAATTTTACAGAAAACAGTTCCAAAGTTTCTACTATTCGTTTTAAACTACTTGTTCTTAGTATAGTTTAGTCTTCATCCGCTTTAAATTGCTCTAGTTTTGCGAAAATTTATTGGGAGAAAATGCACATATACGGACATAACAACTTCATTAATGTACAAAAATCAAAATTAAAAAAAATGTTACATATCACCTTCATCCACTCATGTCTTCAATTCTAAATGGTCCATTTAAAAAGGGATTTCAAAAAACCTAAATGTCAGAATAGATCGTGCGCAACCAAGGCTGCAAAAAGATTGAAAATTGTAAATACTAGTAAATAATTTAAGGATAGTATTTGTAGTTTTCAAACTTGAATTAATGTACAGTACATGTATATTTTTTAATGAATGAACTTTGAAATGTTTAAAATTAATTTAAAATGTTAATAATATTTAAAATTTAAATAAATTTTTGGATTACTGAAACTTCCCACAAATTTTAAATGCATTTTCTTTACACCAACATTTGAAAAATTTCGATTATATTCTGTTACTAATTATTTTCATTCATTCTCGCGCATTTCCAAATCTGGTTTAATTATTGCCCCTTAATGGTTCCTACCAGTCACATTTTGTTCATGATTGTGTTATTGCGATGATCCTTCTTGACGATATTTTTAAAATTTAGATTTTTTATTCTAAATTTTAATTAAATAAATAAAAATACATAAAATAACAAAAACCTAATATGAAAAAAAAAATCAAAAAGTAGAAACAAAAAAAATGAATAATCTAAACTTCAGGAAGCAGAAATTAGGAAACATTAATAACCTTGACAAATAAAAGAAAAAAAAATACTCGCACACATGATCGCATATTATACGAATTTTATATAGCTACATACGATACATTATAGATGTTTTTGATTATTATCAAAACCAACAAAAATGTTGCGTACATCACGCCAGAAATCCCATTTTAGAAAACCCACGTTTTCTATATATAATTCGCACCATTAGGATTGTGCAATTTTGTGCCTGTGATTAGAAAATTTGTGCATATCCTACTTTAGGAAACAGGGTGGGATTTCTCACGTGATTATCACACCAGAAATCCCATATATACCGTTTACGTAATAAAAGATATTTTTCAGTTAACAATGATTGTGCAAATTTGTGCGTTACTAAACTTACATTAAAAAAAGTTTATATTGGCCAGAATCGGCCATAGAACATCCACAATTTATCAAAATTGCGGTTTTTCAAAGAGGTTGTATGGGTGATTTCCAGAAATCCCACCTTTTATTAGCATTTGAATTAAAACATAGTATAGTTAATATTTTGGCCAAGATTCACGTTTGTGCATATTATACTTTAGCCAGCATCGGCCATAGAACATCCACAATTTATCAAAATTGCGATTTTTCAAAGAGGTTGTATGGGTGATTTCCAGAAGTCTCACCTTTTATTAGCATTTGAATTAAAACATAGTATAGTCAATATTCTGGCCAAGATTCACGTTTGTGCATATTATACTTTAGCCAGCATCGGCCATAGAACATCCACAATTTATCAAAATTGCGGTTTTTCAAAGAGGTTGTATGGGTGATTTCCAGAAATCCCACCTTTTATTAACATTTAAATTAAAACATAGTATAGTTAATGTTCTGGCCAAGATTCACGTTTGTGCATATCGGCCATAGAACATCCACAAAGTAACCATAAATTCGAAATCGACCAAATTTTGTAATGTTTGTATTTTATTTGTTGGTTTTGGTTGAATGGTTCATAACGAAACTTTTGATTGAAGCAATTAGTATAAACAAAGCCCTCTAGAGTAAAGAGCCATAATCATACATAATAGTTTTTTAAAAAATATCATTATACCGCAACACTACAACGTTAAATATCTCGAACTACATTTAAGTAGAGGGCGTACATGGAAAAAGCATATCCAAGCTAAACGTCAACTAATCAAAGTGTGTTAAAATGACCTTGTTAATAGGGAGCATTCCAACTTAAGGGTAGACTGTAAGGTTTAACTATATAAAATGATACTTAAACCTATCTGGACGTATGGTATTCAATTATGGGGGTCCTTTTATGCTTCCAACATAATAAAACTGAATTGAATGCAGTCAAGAACTCAAGAATACTAAGAATAATGGTAAATGAAACTGTGTATCTAAGTAACATAAACATACTGATTTCTGGAAATCACCCATACAACTTTTTGGAGGAACCACGATTTTGATAAATTGTGGATGTTCTATGGCCGATTCTGGCCAATATAAACTTTTTTTAAGGCAAATTTAGTAACGCACAATTTTGCACAATCATTGTTAACTGAAAAATTTGTTTTATTACGTAAACGGTATTATATGGGATTTCTGGTGTGATAATCACGTGAGAAATCCCACCCTGTTTCCTAAAGTAGGCTATGCACAAATTTTCTAATCACAGGCACAAAATTGCACAATCCCAATGGTGCGAATTATATATAGAAAACGTGGGTTTTCTAAAATGGGATTTCTGGCGTGATGTACGCAAAAATGTTTATGATTGTAGACGGCTTCAACAATTATAATATTGGTATTGGTATGCATATACAGAAAATGTTACGTTTCAATTTAAGCCAGCCTACCTGGTCGCTAATGCTATTTCTTCATTTTCTATAGAAATTGAAAAGGATGGATAGAAAACAAATTGAAATAATTTGTGAATGCACGTGTTTGCAAAGCAAAGCAAATGTTTGTACATACAAATTCATCTGTTTTATTCAATACGAATTCAATAGATTTTTGTTTATATATAAAATGTAATAATTATTAAGAAATTAGCTAATCAATTTTGATTTTTCCTCCAATCTATAAAATAAATGTTAGCTACACTGTTGCATTCGCAAGTATCGCGATTGTATATTTTTAATCTCCATTGGATAGGATAGGAAAAGGCAACAAATGAAACATAAGTAGTATGATCATCAAAATATAAAAGGTCAGTGACCGTGGATTTTTGTTTCGATTTTTGTTTGTGTTTATTGTTATTTCCGTAAAATATGGGGATATAATATTAAGCGCCGCCTTAATACTTTTTTTTTTTTTTTCTCTATTGAATATAAAAAATAATTACATTTATGTACCATTAAATGGAAAACATATGAAATAGAAAGAGATGCTTACAATTTATATATACTTTTCATATCTTCGCGATAATAATCTCAAAATAAATGAGAAAATATTTTTCCTTGCATGTTTTAGTCATACAAAATCGTTCTCTTTAGTATTGCTCAATGCTTATACTACAATACACGTTTGCGAATCAGTTTTATTAAACTCGGCGGATATAATTAAATTATCATTAAATATTAATAAAGTGAACTATATATTTCTATTTACGTGTGTCGCTTACAATTCGTTCCAGTTTTAAATTTTATTAGTGAATTTTCTGATTTTATTAAGAATACTAAAACAAGAATGTTATATTATTTTAGGCGATGTTAATATTGATATTCTAAATTTTCTACAATCAAACTAATTAATGAAGCTACTAGACTAACAAGCCATCAAGCGTATCCTTGACAAATTTACTACAACAATTGCATTCAACAAACAACACTGTTTTAGATAAACAATGCTGATAACTATAGCCGTTTTTTCATATAAAATGTATTTAGAATGTTTGGATATTTTTCAAAAGGAATTAAATCAGTTGCATGTTTCCTTGGAAAACAAATTATATCCAAAATAATTCAAATTATGCGTGTGAAGTTTCTAAAAAATCAAAAAATATAAGTATGTATTGGTATTTAAGTTGATATAATCCCAATAAAAATTTTGAGTGAAATATGCTAAAGTAGAATTGGATTTAAAATTTCTTGATAGGAATAAAAAAAATTCGACCACGAGGTTGGCCATGACTTTCGAGTCAAACGGTTATGTGTTTTCTATTTTGTTTTCCTCAAGGAAAATTTTAAAATTTATATTTAATAAAAAAAAAAATTATGATTAAGAAGTGAAAGTGCTTGGTGTTTGAGGTGCTCAGGGTAAATACAAGTTTCCAATGCTTGGTTAGCTTCCCGCTACAGAGGACAGGATCAAAAGAAGAAATTCGCTTGGTCTTGAAATTTAAATATGGAGAGCGTACATTTGGAATTGTCCTGGACAATTGTCCGGGTCAAAATTAATATAAAGCGTGGCGGACATGACCTGGAAATGCACCTGATACCTGATTGCAAACGTTGTGTCATTGATTTATAATTGAATAAGTTTCTGTTTATTTATTGCACTGTTTAAATTTTTATTTATTACACCTCAAAGTCTTATGTTCGGAAAGTCAGCGACACGAAATTTTGCCATTGGTCGTAGGCAATTACTCATAGTTTAGTCCTTAGGCTTCATGAATCAAGCATAATATTATCGCATTCACGTCATCAGGCAACGAAGAAAACCGCTACCTCTGATTTCAAGCGATTTTTAATGTTTGAACCACTATAGCAAGAGAACGGTTCATCCGATCGGAGCAATTCTGGTGTCAATTTGTGCATAAACAACTTGTGGCAGATAATTTATTGCAAATTAAAATAATTAATCTCCACATAAATCTTAATTAAAATTATTACAAAAAAAAGTTTGCTTCCAGAAACGAAAGCTTGCAAAGGGCCAAGATGTTCCTTAATCCGTCACATACCAAAACCAAATAAAAGTCGCTCAACAATCAAAAAATAAAAATGACTGTATTGTGTTGAAACCCCCCAAAAAACTCAACGAATCTGACAACAAAAAATTCAAACTCATCCAATAACAAAAAAGGAATAATCGCCCATTAATTTTTGGGCTGTGTTCCTAATATTTCGAGGACCCCGGAAACTAAAACATGCCTTGGGTTCGGCGGTTTTTCCGTAATCTGCCACTGATTCGCAAAAGCAAAGTTTGATTGATATTTTAGAAATGAATATAAAAATAATTTTCCTCGAAATTATATTCAGTAATCAGTATCAGTGGTTATCTATATCAGTGGTATCTATATCAGTGGTTCTTAACCTTTTTTTACTCGCGGCCCACCAAATAATTTATAATTCTTTTGTAACCCCAATTTTTTTAATAATAATTTATCCAATTTTAATATATATCTAAACTGATTTCAAATAAAAAAAATGTAAATAACCCATTGTTATTGTATAACCCTACGCTGCTAGGGGTAACGTGAGTTATATTTTGTATAACAAAATGTTGAGTAGTCATTGGAAAATTATTCGTAGATTTTGTAATTTACGTCAAAGAAATATGTCACATAAATTTAAAGAACGGTCACTATGATAAAATGTAATTCAAAATTCAATGTTACAGTGGGAAAACACAAAATGAAACTATTTCTTATTAATTTACGATTATTTACATTTATTTCAACAAAATTGGATAAAATGATGTATGCCACTCGTGAGAAAAGAGATATTATCCACTCGGGACAAACTTATCCCTCATGGATAATATTTCGTTTTGCTCACTAGTACCATAAGTAACTATTATATTTGTTAAATTATCTATTCAATTATACGTCAATTTTTTATTTATTATAGGTATTCTGAAGAAAATTTTACAAACTTTGGCGGCCCCCAGAAAACTTCTTACGGACCCCAGGGGGCCACGGCCCCCCTGTTAAGAATCACTGATCTATATTACTTCATCTAAATTCTAAACTATAAATCATTAAATTCCATGTATTGTTATGTTGACGCTGTTTTTACAAATTTTTTGGTTTATTACTATACACATTTATTTTGATAATTTTTGTCAGAATTGTTTTGAAAATCACAGTTATGTGGTACATGGTCGAACTAACACATTTTAGAATGAACCGGCTTTTCTTTTTTTATCGAATATCTACTAATTGTAATTACCTAGCACACTCATATTCTCAAAATAAACACTAAATTGCAATGGTAACCAGAGACTGGAACCGAAACTGAACCGAAAACCGTAAACCGTAATTAACCGCTATTTTCAATGAACCGAAAATCGGAACCGAACCGAAATAAAATAAAAAATTGAACCTGAACCGAAACTGGAATCGAAATTAATTTTCGTTCCGGTTCAAGTTTTTGCTATCCTTGCTAAATAAATGTAAATGCCGCTGAGGACTATGAATTTCAACAAAGATTCAATAATTTTATTTCACAAATAAATTCTTTTATTCCACCTCGGGAAACAACAAACACCGATATTTTGAAATATTGGAATCATAAATAGAAATGTTTTATTAACAAACAATTCTTGAAACGGTTTTGGAGCCGAACCGGATCCGAACCGGAACCGAACCGATATTTAATGACCGAACCGGAACTGAACCGAACCGAAATTTAAAAATTAGGAACGTAACCGAAAACCGGAACGAAAAACATTTCGGTTCCAGTCTCTGATGGTAACAGATGTGGCAGGCAGCTTACTTCATACAAACATGTACATAGCCGTATTTTACTTAAAAATGTATCTAATTTTAAGACGCAGTAAGAATAGGTTGAACTTTTAAATCATAAGTAGTTTCTCGTTTAAAAACACCAATCGATTCCACATTACGCACTGTACACACACAAAATGATAAATAATATTGTTTTGTACTACACTAGTTTAACGCAGATTAAAAATTATCGGAAATATACTAAACAAATGACTAATACTAGTGTAATCCACACTTAAAAATTTCCGTTTATTCGGTTGGGAGATGAATTGAAATGATTCAGTCCCGTAGGTGTTAATCAGAAACGGCAAAACTGAGTGATAAAATTCTACTTAATATGCATAACCCCATTACACTTATCCCAAAAAGTATAAATGTGTTTGGTTTTATATTTTTTATTATGATACTTTTCGTTTTTAAAAATAGAAATTTAATTTTGTAAATTAAAAATTATCTCATATTTTAAATCGATGGCGCGAGAGGTGAACGAATTTAAAGAAAAAACTTTAATACCGGAAAAATGTTCACAAACCACGATAATTATTTTTTATATTACTGTATATTGTGTCAACTTATTCAACAATAATAGTTTTGTTTATATTTTTTATTTATACACGTTGGCTGATCCGTGACGTCATAAAACGTCTTCGGCATATTTCTCTGCTTCTTTTTCTTATTAAAAGTATTTCTTAAAAATACATATTTCAAAATAAAAAAGAATTCACTTTAATTATTACATATACACACATAAATAAATAAAAAAATCTCTTGGATAATCACAAAAATATACAATAAGACATATTTTATCTTATTATTTATTTATAGCATTCAATATAGAATATGTAGTTAGATTTGGTTGATACTCAATAAATATAATAAAAAATTTATTACACGTTGTAAATATTATGAACTTCAGTCAGGTCTAAATGAACCGCAATAATCAAATGATTAATTTATTAGTCATTGATAATAAATTAAATTAACACACATTTATTTTAACTTCACGATTTAAACGCGCTGAATCCTCGTAACTGACTGAAAATAAATTCGTACAGAAGTAGACACAGACTTTTTCAAGTTCAAAAACTTTTTTTTTTGTATTTCTGCGTTTAGTGTACGATCGCACCGAAAACCTTCGAAGTGTCTATTTTGGTTTTATATTTAAAAACAAAACAAAATAAAAACAGAATTTCATTCTATAGATGGGTAACCAAAACATATCCTCGATTTACATGGTGGGAATATTGATTAAGTAAAGCAATAATGATGAGTTGGTTATGGTATTGTGGTTTGACGACTAACGTTTAAAGAAATGAACAACATATCTAAGTAAATTACTTTGATTATAGCAAAAGCATGTGCAAAACGTGGCAATCCATTTGGTTTACACTTGTTTTATTTATTTTTTAATTTATTTATTTAAAACAGATCACAGATTAGAGTTTTTCATTTGCTCAGCAAAGGAATATATGTAAGTCAAAATTTCATTAAAATGTAATAAACCGAGAACACCAAAACAATGCAAGTCATAATTAGCATTAAAAAATAAGAAACAAATTAGAATTATTACATACACAAATACACACATATTGTTTAAGTTTATTTTTAAACTACTTCTAGGCAAATAAATTAAAATTAAGCAACTCGTAATACATTATGTATTAACAAAACGGACATTTGCAAGAGACTGGTTTTTACCGGTTTAGTTTTGTGAACATTTTTAAAACTATTATTATTATTATATGAAGCATTCTCGTACAAGATTTGATTTCAAACGGTCCCACTCATTATCTGATTCGATTGACCTTCTTTTACTAGGCTACCGTTTACTTTCAAATAACCCATGCCAAGATAGTTATATACTTCCGTGACGTTATTATTTATAATGACTCCTTGCTTTCATTTTTTAAATCTTGAGATCAAGTTGGTGAGGTTGCTGAAATATTGTATTTGACATTTGTATTTGTGCTCACCGCACATTTAGGGTCGATTTATATAAATGTATGGGTGGGAATCATCCACGATCAATTTATCGGACCCTACGTCATAATTTTTAGAAAATACGTTGCCTTTGCTCGTGGAAGAAGTGCCGTTGTTGAGGAGAAGGCGAATGCAGCTGCAATTAGATGGGGCTCCAGCACATTTTGAAAGGATAATACGTGATTATTTAAATGACAATTACCCACAGTGGATCGGTAGAGGAGGTCCTGTAGCCTGGCCGCCAAGGTCCCGTGATCTTACGCCCCTAGGTATTTATTTCTGGGGATTTATGAAACAAAATGTGTACGTCGTGCGTATTGAAACCTAAAAGCAATTGACAGTAAGAATTTTCGCTGCTGCAGCAGAAATAAGAGGAAACCCTGAACAATTGTGTCGGGCAACAACAGAGATCACAAGAGCCTTTGTTTGTTTACAAGAGAGTGGAGGGCATTTCAAACATGTCATTTAATAAAAAATGTTTAATAATTTGCAATAAAAATTATTTTTATTGATTATTAATAAAACAGTATTATTTTATGACTTTAATTTAAACATCAAGTAATTTTTATTTAATTTCCTTACTTTCCTTAGGTGATTTTTGCGCGGTATTTTTCAGAGTGAGGTAGTAATAATGTTTTGTGAATTTTTAGATATTATGCTGTAGATTAATAATAATAAACAAAATAACTATGTTAATGGAACATTTTCTCGACTTACAGTTCATTTTTTTTTTAAAGTAGGGGTTTATTTTTAAGTAAAAAAAAAATATTATTTTCCTATAATTTGTTACATTCTTTAAAAAAAAAACTGGGTAAGTGCGCAAATTAACCAACCGTGACTCATAAGCTTTCAAAAACCGCAAACAGAATTAAAATCGAATTCATAACTTGAGAGATACGATGAAAAATGTGAAAAGGGGTCACCAACATTACTCAAAAAATTGAAAACGTAATAAATTGCAAACTTTGACAGTTAGACCCCCACTTCCCGGTCACTTGCTAACGAAGCCCATTGTATATAAATTGGCATCTCTGAATTCTTGTAAACATTTCCCGGAGCATAGATATCGTAGCTTTACTCGTATCTACTATTATTCTTACTGCTAAAAGCAATAAAACAACACATGGTTCGATAAAATATGAAAAGTTGCAACTGTCGCAAAACAAACTGCTTTCTTCATTTATCAAAAAGCTCACTTCCATTCTCTCGTAATCACCCCAATTGATTGATGATGATGCAAATTTGGAATAAACCAAGCATTATAAATAACGTTCTGGACTTTCGTGGGGCATCTAAAAAATAATTGCTTCTAAAAGAGCGGTGAGGATGAACGTACTTCGTTACACCCACCTGTGACCCTATTCTGGTTTTTCTCTGGGAATAGGCATTTGCTTATCTTTCACATTTTTCTAGCAGTTTTGAATTTTTCCCCAAAAAGTGTATTCTGGCAACCAGGTAAAAATATTTTTGAGGAATTAATAATTCCTAATTATTGCGGTTTTGACAACTATTTTCCTCCACTCATTATTTAGCGGATGAATATTATTTTTCTTCAGGGAATAACAGTTTTTGAATCACTAATAAATAAAAACAAAATAATGTCAGAAACTCGGGTAAGATTGTTTAAATAAAAATTATGTTTGTAAATTTTAATTTTAAAAATTTATTAAAAATTAACATTAGTACATTCGCTTACACATTTCTTAGGTGAAAAATATAACAAAGGAACAAAATCTTTGCTTATCGATTTGTTGGAAGCAGATATTGCGCTAGCAAACGACCGGTGGGTATTTATTTGAATATTACAGCTGGCGTGTTATTGCCTTTTTATTAAACGGACGAATGGAAGAGCCTGGATAGATATGAAGGAAGAATACTGCATAACTTAATATTATGTTTAGAATGCTATTTAACACAAAAAAATATTATTGTACTTGCAAAAAGTATGTGAGAGGGCAGTTGGCGAAAATAAAAGAGTACGACCACAGCACTGGCCTGAAAACAGTTGGCGGCAATGTTAGAAGGCCAAGCGACTTAAATATTTTAAATAGTCGAATTTTAATTATTATTTCCCCAGATGCCGTTGACGGTTCAAGCAACGAGGAACGAGGTTTACTGACGGATGCTGCGCCACACCAAGTAAATTTATTTTGATACTCTCATCTAAGTATTAAGTATTTGATTTTAATTATAGAATGATATACAAATGGATGATACAAATACAACGCACCCCCACTCACGAACTAACCCGCAGAGCAGCTTCCCTACCAGCGAAAGAAGTTAAAGCAGGCCGCAAAGGACAAAAAGAATTAGATAAAGGAATTTACATTTTATATTAAATTTAATAAGATTAATTAAAAAAGGGAAGAAAATAATGTTTAAACAAATTAAATGTATTTGTAGGTTCTGCTTTCACTCGTGACGCTATTCTAGCAGAAGCAAACAAAATTGAAAGCAATGCTATGGTAGAACGATACCAATTACCAAATATACTGTGGACGCGCCTTATAAAACTCACTGTTTAGTCGCAAACTAAAGGGATAACCAGCGAATCAGTAAGAATCCTTACAGGATTTGACGAAAGTATTTCATTACAGAATATTTGACATATCAGCCACCGAATCCGTAATAACTGACACATACAGTATTAAAATTGTAATGTGAATAGGAAAATTATTATTTTTAAGAAAAGCGTGCCGTACAAATTTTGATGTATTCTGACATTTCCTTCAGTTTCGCGTTAATTTTCGCTGTGTTAAGTGACAGCTGAACTGAACGAAAAGTTCTTAAAGATTCGTTGGTCAGTAACATGTGCTTTCTGTATATCGAATTCTTAATTAAAGTTGTTACAGACTCGCTGGTTCCCCCATAACTGAGTAACATACAACATTCAGTTTTGTTTTTCTACATTATTTCCAATAAAATAAATTCATATTCTTTTTGTTAGAATTTTGTTTGTTCTAAATTTATATTTAACCAGCAATTATCTACAACAATTCTGAGGTTATGGGCTCAGATACGAGAAATACAAATTGAATTAAGTTTAAAAATTCGTTTGTGAAAGAGTTGCCGGTAGTTGTGAAATTCTTATTCACGGAACAACACTACTAGGAACAAAGATGTCGGACAAAACTCAATTTGTAAAAATATGACAATTTGATGGCACGAATTTTAGTAATTGGAAATATCGTGTGAGTACTGGGTATTTTGTTAGACGAAAAAACTGTAAGAAAATACATTGAAAAGGATATCGACACCATTCTGGAAATGGTTTTCAGTGAAGATAAAAAGAAAGAAATTCAATTGGAAGAAAAAAAGTGCGTCTTTTTTTTTGTCCAAACGATACACAACAACCAGTTGGAGTACGTGAGAGAGAAGAAGAGTGGAAAAGAGATGATCGATACGGTGTGTGCGAAGTTTCAGCGGAAAACGATTGTCGTGGGCAATTGCTGTTGACAAAGCAATTATTTGATATGATATGATTGAACATTTCAACAGGTTCGACACCAAACTCATTGTGCATTTGTTGCTAACGATGCCGAATAGCTACAGCAATTTGGTGACATCAATTGAAACTGTAAGACACACTGATGTTATGTTGGAGTTTGTGAAGACTCAGTTGTTGGACGAATATAGCAAACGGAATGAATATGAACCATCAAGCAAATCAAGTGAACCAGGTGCAATGAATGCAAAAGGTAAAAAGAAGCGAGTCACTTGTTTTAATTGCGGTAAAATCAGCCACGTAAAATCACAGTGCAGAGCTCAAAAAAAGGGCAAGATGGACCTTAGCAACGAAAACAAATCGAACCACATAGGCGATGGATCGATGAGTGCCGCTGTGAATGAACGTGTAAGTTCATGCAATCAATCAATCAATAATACTGATCAACGGTATTTTGATTGTTTGGAAAGCATCGACAATGCAAATATTGCAGTTGCAAAAAAAAATCCAAAGTATCGTGGCAAAACAGCAAGGCAATATTTCTGTTAAGACGTTTCACGATGGAAAGTCGTCAACAAAACGAATGGAGAACGTTTTATTTGTGAAAGACTTGCAATGTAACCTGATGTCAATTCGAAGTTTAACCAAAAAGGGTTATATCATTGTGTTCGATAATGATTAGTGTATAGTAATTGATGGTGAAACTCAATTCACGGGCACATCAACTCACAAAGTTTATGGCATTATATTTACTCACAAAGTTTATGGCATTTCAGACTGGGACATTTGAATATGTTTGACATGAAAAAGATGATTGGTCAACAAATGATCGATGGATTGGAGCGAGTGATCGTTGACACTGACTCGAAGTTTTGTTAATCATGTATTTTTGAGAAACACACACGTTCATCGGTTCCAAAGTATAAAAATACTCGTTCGTCACGAATATTGGAATTGATTCACAATGATGTATCTATATCTATGTACGATGGAGAATCCATTGTCGGAGCGATTGAATCGAACGCGTCAGGATAATGCAACACCAATGCTTTGGGCAAGTAAATTGTCACACAGTTTTTGGAACGAAGCAATGTTATTAGCAGCAAATTATTTGAAAAATCGATCGATTACGAATGCTGTTGGTAAGCAGTTTGCTTTAAAGACACCGATTGAAATTTGGACTGGTCGAAAACCAAATTTACCTCATCTACGCATGTTTGGTTCGGAATGTTACAATCATATACCATTGAAACATCGATCGAAGTTTGAAGCGAAAGCAATAAAGTGTTTGATGCTGGGATATGGATCGTCCATTGACCATTGGTATGCGTATCGACTTTGGGATACGGAGAAGAACAAATTAGTAATGGGACGGAATATCACATTCAACTTTAAACAAATAAATTTGATCGAAGTATCAGATTCAGAGGGGGCATTGAATAAAATGAATTGTGACGGTTGTAATGAGGAGCCTGTTGACTCAATGAGTAAAGATACATGACTAATGGTGTTTTGAATAACACCGAGTATGGAGCAGCTGATAATGGTGAAAATGTCCACGACACCGAATTGGATGGTGCCGGTAACCGCAATACAACGAACCACGGTGCAAACACGGATCGCACTGGTGATAATATAGAGATAATCTCCACGAAGAAGTTAGCGTACTCGTCGCATACCGGATAAATATGGTGATTGGGCAACGTTGACGGAAACGGCTCAGTTTGCATTGGCAGCTGAACAATTTGTCGAGGATGATCCAATGACTATCGATAAAGCAAAGACTTGTGATGATTGGGAAGATTGGAATGAAGCCATTCAAAGTGAATACAAGTCTCTTATCAAAAATGGAACTTGTACTGTTTGTAATTTATCAAAAGGACGTCGAGCGATCACAAATAAGTGTATCTTCAGGCTAAAAAGGAAAGCTAACGGACAAATCGAGAAATACAAGGCTCGATTATGGCTAAGTTGGTGACATTGAAGATTTTAGTAGCAGTAGCGAATCAAAAGGTATGTATATTCATCAGATGGATGTAAAAAGTGCATTTTTGAATGGAGAGCTCACCGAAGACATTTACATGGAGCTGCCGGTTGGTTTTAAGCAAGTCAATAAGGTGTGCAAACTCAATAAGGTACTTTATGGTTTAAAACAAGCATCACGTACATGGAACGAGAAGTTCAATGAATTCATGACTCGAATTGGGTTCAAACAGTGTGATTCAGATGCGGGTTTGCACGTGAAAGTGCAGAATGGAATGTCAATGTACATTTTGCTGTATGTGAACGACATTTTGATATTTTGCAGCGAAATGAAGATGATGAGCACTGTAAAGAAATTGTTGTCCAAAGAATTTGAAATGACTGATATGGGTAAAGCGAGTACATTCTTGGGAATGCGCATCGAACAAAACGATAAAAAAGGAACAACTGTTTTGAGTCAGTCGAAATATTTATTTATTTAAACCTACAGTAAAGTACAATCGGTAATAAGAAATTATAATGCAATACAAAAATATTAATAATACGTTAATGGTACAAAAAATATTAATTATCAATAGCAAAAAATTTAAATAACTCATTTCTAAACGAATTTCTTGACATATTAAAATCAAAAATTTCAAAAACAGAGTTAAAAATTTGCGACATTCTCAAGACTGGTTCAGAAAGTGCGTAGTTTATAGTAACAGAATCAATGTGTAAGTATGTGTAAGTAATGTGTATTTCATCACAATCAATTCGTGAGGTCAAAACATCGCGCACAAAGATAGCTGATGCTATGTCTCTTCGGTGAATATTTGGAAGAGGTTTTGCAATAATTCAATATGTAAGACTGATCAAAGTCAACGTCAATGGAGAAAGTTTTGCATTTGGGGCCAGGTGATGAAAAAATTGCTCGAAGCACCCATATCGAGAGCTGATTGGTTGCTTAATTTATTCCACAGTAACAACAAGTCCAGATTTGTGTGTTGCTACGGGATACCTCAGTCGTTTTCAAAGTTGTTTCGATGAAAATCATTGTAATCATGCGAAACACATTTTGCGATATATTCGTGGTACGCTCGACTTGAAGTTGGTTTACCAAAAGAATAAAGCAGTAGAAACATTGATTAGATTCAGTGATTCGAATTGGGGTGCGGAGACAAAAATAACGGAAAGTCGACATCGGGTTACTTGTTCAAATTGTTTGGGAACACCATAAGTAAGTTGCGCTTCACGAAAACAACCAACTGTTAGTTTGTCTTCAACGGAAGCCGAATACATTGCATTGACTGAGGCAATTTATGAACTCAAGTGGATTCGAGAAGTACTGGTTGAACTCAAAATTGAATGCAACGAACCAGTAACCATATTTGAGGACAGTCAAAAACAAAATTAAAAATTTACAATTTGACAGTAACCACAATTTACGTTAATTTAATTTAGGAAAGGAATAACGATAGTGTATTTTGTATATAGTTTAACATAAATCTTATAAAATTGTACTTCACCTGGGGTTGGTTTTATACGGGTATATTTCCACATTTCTTCACCCGTTCGAATTCGTTGGTTTTTCAATTTCTTTGTATCCGACTACTTACTACCTCTATTTCCCTAGCCTTTTCTTCGGGCTCCAGGAACACTAAACTAGACACTTTGATGCACTGAATCTGGTTATTGATGTGTAAGTGTATAGTTCTTTTATCACTTAGCACTTTGACCCAAATAAACAACAACGAATATTTTTTTTTCTCACTAAGGTCTTCACTCGCCCACTCAAAATTATTATATTATTATTTATGAACAAAGTGTTTTTTTTTTGTTTTATTTAAATTTTCACTATTCGTTAAGCGCACAACGGATGGCAATTCTCATCACAATTATCAAAATACTCTACACATATTAATATAACATTTATTGAGCCCCTTTCCCTAGTACAGCCGTCGCTGACCTAGCCCCTATTCCTGAATACGAATACGAACAAAAAATCTACGAATTCGTATCATTGGTATTTTTGAATATGAAATAATACAAACGTCTATTTCTTGTACGAAATACGAATTCGTGTAAGCATAATTCGTGACAAAATTTCCATTATTTCGCAATACAAATTCGAGCAGTTTTTGTACGTTCATGAACGGATTTTGATTCGATGATATAATAATTAACGACACTAAAAATAAACAAGTAAAAAATGCACATCTTCACAAGAAATTTATATTTTTAATTTTCTTTTAATTTTTAAAAGAAATACATATTGTTAAAAACTAAAATCCATTTTTGTTTTAATTGAAAATATTTTTTATTCACATAATTTATGTATTTACTCTAATTTGTTCTGTTGATCACTTAACGCCACAATCACAATAAACTAAATAAATAAAACTAAAATTGTACGAAATATGTATTTTTCTAGGCACAGCCGCACAGATTTGTATTTGCTTTTATTTAATAAAATTACATATTTTAGTTTGATTTAAAATTATATTTATCAAACATGGCGCGGATTCGTTTTTATTCACGTAGCCAATTAAAAACTAAATTGATGTCAAAAATGCAGTGTTTAAATTCATTTTTTCGTTCCCTTTTTTTATCTTTTTATTCGCTCTTTGTGAAAGAAAGCAAAAAATATTTTTGTTTGTTTCTTTCCCCAATCCCCGGTAACAAAAGATAGGAGAGGAGAGATATTTTATTTTGTTGGATTTCATTCCGGACTTCCGGAGGAAAGAAACAAAACAAAATATTTTTTCTCTTCTTTCGCAAAAACAGAATAAATTCGAACGAAAAGGAACGAAATTTTAATTTAAACACTGCAAAAATGTTACGTTTATTTTCAGTTTTACACTGTCATTTTAAGGATGTTTCACGTAAAGCAAAATTTCCCTTTGCCTACTCTACAAAAATTAAAATATACTGTACGTTCGTATTCAGGAATACCAAAGCTTTAATTAATTGAACTTTCGTTCCGTATCGTAGAGATTCGTATCGTATTCAGGAATAGGGCCCCCAGCAGGATAACCCTATAAACAGCAATACATTTAACCGATTTGGTTTTATTATTTTTGTCTTTCTCGATTTATACAAATTCCTTTTTTTAATATTTTTTAACACCGATAACGTGAATAAATTAGAACTATAACTTCACTAAAATACACAACTTATAACCGTTTTTGGCCAATTCACAATCGCTTTAATATGCCCGAACTTATACGTTTTAGGCAACACAAATTCATTAATATACACGAACTTAAAACTGTCTTTTTTCCCAACGCGCCTGAATTTATAACAAAATTTATTTCTAAACGGTTTCTAACTTGCTATAGTATCTGAGTAGCCGTTTGTATTTCTAACAATCCTTGGATACTTGGTTTAGGTATTCTATTTCTGTGTCAGCCGGAAATTCTTTTGAACCAGGAACAACTGGTCTACTGGTTGCATCGTTACAAAAGTGGAGACGACCCTAGAGATAGTCTCATAAAATCGGGCAATACTAACAAGTGCTATAACTGAAAGTGTTGTTAGCTACGAATGTCCTTTATATGAAACGTTCCCAGTTGCTTCTCCTCTAAATTTTTTACTAGGAAAGTTACGTTTCCGACCTTTGCCTCAATAATGCCGGGAATAAATTTATTTGATAATTTTGCTGAATAGCTATACCTTATTTAGCTTTTAATTTTAATTTAGCAGCCTTTACCTGAGTCACTCTTAAATGATGAATTATCTCATCTCTTATATGATTCAATTGGTTTGGTTTGGACAAAATCTGTATTTCGCTCAAATCCTTTTCTGAAATTAGCCTCCTCAATTCATCATCTGATCCATGCATGGACATACATATGCCAACAGAACACCAAACTTAGTGGAGTCCTGTACTACATTTCTCAAAGCACAATCAATCCGGTAGATGTTGATCCCATTTATTTTGCATGGCTTGTATAACCATTTTTGTTGGTTTTGGTATAACTTATTTGAATATATCACAAAAAGTAAATTGTAATAAAGCACCGTCTGTCTATCCTTCATATGGATCAGGCACCTCTTTGATACAGGATGTTTTATAAAAAAAAATTTGCGTGGTTGAAATATGTTGGGTTCTTTCAATAGTTTCAAAGAATACTGGTTTTATCTTCAGCATTTCCGGGGCACAAATTCAAGAAGCAAAGAGGCGCTACCAGCACCTGGTTTTTGTTCAGCTCTTCTTCGGTACTTGATGCTTAGCTTTATTGGACAACCTAGAATATTGCCGTTTCTCACACTCTTCTTAATAACTTCTTCTTTGATACATAACTGAAAAGAGTGTCTACTGACCGTTGAAACAAACCAGCGAAAATTCATCCGGTCTTATGTTTTTTTTTATGATTTATGGTCGAAAGCCGAATCCTTCGTAATGTTTGGTTTGTTGCTTCTAAAGAATACCTAATGATACTATGTAGTTACTTTGGTTTTCTTTCTTTAGCAATTGTTCGGCCAATTTGAAGCGTGTGAAGAAATTGTCCATGATTATACATTCTAGGCATTAATCGAGCAGCTTATTCAAAATATTTCAATACCACATTTTTTGAGTTTCTGTATATTGATGGGATGGACGTCATCTTGGAGTTAGCTCCACTGCTCTTCGATGCCAAATATGGTCATGGTTTGTTCAAAAATCCATTGTTTTGAAGAGGCAATAACTTTTACCAATGATGGTCAAAAATTGTTTACGATTTTATTTTGTGAGGTTTACGGTTTCTTACATACAATATGTACAAAGAAATGTTGGGGTTAACATTTTTAGAACTAAACACATTCAGGCGATACAACCGTTCTTGATCCGGTTTTTGTTTTAAATATTTAAAAACTTTCCAGCACAAGCATTCCTGGAATATCAGCCCCATTCATTGGCCCAAGTTTTAAATTCAACCTGAAAAACGCCTGGGTTCTGTCTGGCCCCTGTTCACCGGCTGAAGTTTTACTACGTTGGAGCTGGGAGGCCCCACGAACAAAGTTTCATTAGATCACCACCAGCCACAACCTAGCAAAAAGTTTAGAAATCAGTAACATTTTCTTAGTGTTGGTTGGCTAAATAGGAATTTTGTGTTTTCAGATGTTGGTAAAATATCCGATGCTTTTGTATTTACTAAGAGGGACTACGTAGCCGAAGTTTCAAGTAAAACCATTTTTTTTTTAAATATAAATATAATTTTATTTCAACTTCTTACAATCAAAATTTTTTGAAAATTCTGCCATTTTAATTTTTTTATCAATTAAAAAATCATAATCATCATCTGTGTCGCAAGTACCAGACTCCAGTCGCTTTCGTTTCATAGCCGCTAGAGATGTTGCTTGCTCCTCGACTGTTTTATTATATTCCATATATAATGGGCTAATTTTTGTTTTAAGTCGTTTTAGTAAGCATGGATCAAACGGAAAATAAGTCTCCAGTGATTCATCCGGTTTCTCATTGGCATTTGCATAGACTGTAGATAAATGTTTGCGTGAATTTTTCTCGATTATAGTGTGACAATAAGCTAATTGATGTGCCCTTGTAATTCCGGCAAAAGCTTGTGCTATAGATGGAAGGCAAACCCGAAGTGGATTTAAAAAACACGATACAAGAGAGGATAGTTGCAGTGATTCAAGATAATTTAAATTTGCTTTATCATCTGTTAGCTGTCGACTACGAAATGCGATTACGTAAAATATCACCTGACATAGTGAATAAAACACTACATTACCTTTAATAGATAGGTTGTTGCGCGATGAATCACTTCGATTTATATACTGATGCGCCCAATTACACATTTCATTGAGCATCGTTTTTATCACACGGAGGGGTAGAAAATTTGCCCGAGCCAAAAAGCTGCCAATATAACTGATCGAGGATTGTCGTACACTTGGCATGATATTTGGATCACAAACATTATGCCACAGTTCTTTAAGAAACTGTTCGGCATATCGTTGTTTAACACTGCATACATAAAAGATTATGTATTGCACATGATACGTGTTATGAGACGGGATTATCACATTTCGAAATAAAAGTAAAAATAATTTGAAAAGCTTATTATGAAAATTCTCATCATGTTCCGAATTACTATCACTAGTCAGTATTTTCGTGAGCTTTTTATCGAGATATAAAATGAATTTATAGAGGCAAATGTCTAGTGTTTCGGCAATAGGATGTTGCATATTTAGCTTGTCAATTTCAAATTCCATTTCTTCCACATATTCCTCAGCTTCTTCGATATCGTTTCGTGAGACATTTGTATCGAGTACAACTAGTTTCGTCAGTAAAACTCGAAGCAAATCCTCCTCAAAGTTTGGTTTAATTTCTATCAACTGGATTATGTTGTGCATATAGCATGAAACGACATGTGATGATCGCTTGTAAAAGGGGAATCTACTTTCTATCGTCTCTAGTATTATATCAAAAGCCCTAAAATAAATAAATAAATAAATATTACAATTTAAAATTACTAGAACATTAACAAACCACTTACATTGGGATGAGGTCGACCAATCGGCCAAGTGTTTCGATTGAGGCACTTAGTACTTTATCTAATTCCTCGGTCGGTTTATCATCCACCCATTTAGATAAATCTGCATCGTCTAACAACCAAACTGATATAAGTTCATTTACAATCGTACCCGTATATTTATTGTGTGCCGTTAGTAAATCGATCAGAAACTGTTTATACTCGATTACTATCGCATCGTCCTTCCACAAACACTTCAAGCCCAGTATTTTTTTAACAAAATATCCAAATTTCGGTTGCAATAAATGCACAAATGATCGAATTTGTTTGAGTAGCTTCAACAAATCCTCATCACAGATGCCTTCCTTTTCTAAAATCATCAGATACTCGTCCAAATCAGCAAAACTGTCAGTATCAATTACCCCATAAATAATACTCTTCAAATTTTTCTCGTTTAGGGTCCCGAATCGTACCCGCATATGAGCTCGACTTTTAACATCATCGCGATTCTTGACAAGAGCGGCATGCTGAGTGGGTGTCAAGGACGAGTAGCTCGTCTTAATGGTTGACATTTTTGAGGTTATAACTTCCTTTCCAGAGAAAAATATTACACAACACGGTGTAATTCTAATCAGATGTTTTAAGAAACACAATATTCGTTTATTCTGGTAATTTTACTACACGTTTATGTTATTTTACTTTTATGCTGTATTTTACAATTAGTTTTCCACAAAACACGTTTTTTCATGACGACCGACAACTTTTTTCCCAAATTTTGTTCTCTTCTTGTTCAGTTTTTGTTTTGCTGTCAAAATCGTGTACTAAAATGTTGGAATTTCACAAGAAGATAGTTGAAATCTAAAAATGACAACAATGGTTTTTGTGCTATTTAGTAGATGGCAGTAAAATATTAGTAGAGATTTATTAAAAGGGTGACATCTTCAAAAACCTGTATAAACTAATTTTGATTTATTGCTGCTGTCGTTAAATTTGTCGCATAAATTAACTTTTGATGGTTTTCTGTTTCGTTTTATATTCGACTGATTTATTAGTTGGTGATGGAATTTTTGATAACAGTTGGCTTTATAATTTAACAATATATCCAATGATTATAAAAATTTGGTTTGTAATTTATGGGGAAATTGGGAATGACGCGATACATGCGATGATAAAAATTAGTTTTTTGTGCATGGATATATGTACTTGCAGTTTGGGTTTTACCTAGATTAGGTGGGACGGGGCAGGTAAGCACCATCAGCCCATTTGAGAGAGTCTTTTATAGCAAGATTAGTCACATTTTTGTAAATTAATTGTATTTTTCCCTTATGTTGGTTTTGTTGGGAAATAAAGAAATATATTGCCAACAGGGAGATTAACTCGATGGCAATTTATTCAGTAACAACATCAGGAAGAATATTTCAAGATCATAGATGACGTTTTAATAAAAGACAGTTAGTCGAATATAAATGGTCCATCCTTGCAAAAATCGCCCGGGGGTTATTTGTGAGTTCGATTCGAACGTATTCCACTCTTCGAAGTATAAGATTCGTATTTGATTTAAGTAAGAAACGAACAAATCTAATTCAATTCAAATAAGAATCCGAGGGGCCAATTTGTGGGTTGAGTTGAAGTTGAGTTGGGGTTGGATTAGGATGTAGTGAGCAGTTAACCAATGTGTTATACAATATGCTAGTTTGAGGATTGAGTTTGGTGTAGAGTTTGCGGTTGAGTTGAGTTCCGTTTGCGGGTTGAATTAGCGCTGAGTTGGGGTTGGATTAGGGTTTAGTGAGCATAGTTAAACTGAGGATTTGTGATTTTTTTTTTTTTATAAACATTTTATTGGGATTCTTCCGATTTTGATGAAATTCAGTATTTCCATTCGAAATGGGATTCTCAAATTATTTTTAAATGAAGTTCTGGAATATGGCCAAGTATGATGGAACTTGTCTATTTCTCAACCGATTATGATGAAATTCTACATGTACATTGGAAATGGGATTTTAAAATGATTTTTACATACAATTCTAGAATATGGCCAAGTATGATGGAACTTCCTTATTTTTATTTTTAAACCGATTTGGAGGTCGAATCCCGCCCGTTAATTTTGAAGACCGAAGTTCTGATCACCTAATAAGATTTTAGTCCTTTATATGTTGTTTTTGAAGGCAATACGCCTACGCAAATCAAAGACGAGTTGGACGCTGTGTACGGGGACTCTGCACCATCATTTACCATCGTGAAATTTCTGAGGTTGAACTTGAATGGGGCCGTATCTACCAGCTTGGGTGTCGATGAACGTTCGGGACGTCCAAAAACTGCAACCACTTCATGGAGTTATCTTCAAAAACGAAAAACCATTACAGGAGCATAGTACGCATTATTACTTGATAAGCTGAAGGCAAAAATTGCAGAAAAACAGCCACATTTGCAGAAATTTTTTTTTTGTTTCACTAAGGCAATGCGCCGTCTCACTCCTCAGCGGTTGTCATGGCGAAAATCCACAAATTACAGTTTGAACTGCTTGACCACCCTCCTTACTCACCAGATCTAGCCCCGAGCGACTTTTTTTTGTTCTCTAAGGCTATCGTGAATACCATACATTTCTTGACGATAGGGAGGAATACCAAATTTGATTTTTTTGTTATGTCATATCGCTTTTCTCGTTTGAATAATTTATTGTTCAAAGCAATAACATGAATATCACAGGGATTGTCAAATGGTGCCATGGGGAATAATAGCCATAAGTGCCTTGAATCTAGTGGTGTATACCATTAGAAGTTCGAATTTTTAATGATTGTGTTATTGCTATTATTTTGATTGATATTTTTTACTGATTATTAATTGATTTTTGATTTTGATTATTGTTGCCCATGATAAACTTTTGAATAACTTTTGCAGTTGGTCGTTCAATAATAAATTGTTGCTGAATGTGGGTAAATGCAGGATTTTGTCATTCACTCGGATGCGTTCACCAATATTCCAGCAATATTTTTTGTATAATATTGCTGTTGATAGAGTTGAGCTCATGTCCGACTTAGGCATAACCTTTTCTTGTGACCTAACTTTTACTACACACATTGATTGTATTATTACAAAAGCTTACATTATGCTAGGTTTCATTAAGCGCAATTGTAAGGACTTTTGCGATCCGCTCACACTGAAAACTCTGTATATATCCTTTGTTCGTTCAGTTCTAGAATACGCTTCTCAGATCTGGTCCCCATTTTATAGGTGCCATTCAGATAGGATTGAGAGTGTTCAGAAGCAATTTGTTTTATATGCCCTTCGTGGATTACCCACTGACAGAGTGCATCAATATATTCTCCCACCTTATAATGATCGTTGTAGTTTATTAAAACTACAACGTTTGGATCACCGACGAGACGTTGCATCTGCCATCTTCGTTCACGATGTTCTGACTTCCCGAATAGATTGTGACGAATTAGTTGCTCGTTTCAATATCTACGCTCCCATACGCTGTTTGCGCGGTCCTCGTTTGCTACATATTGATCCGGTGTCTACGAATTTTGCACTTTCGGAACCAGTCTTGAGAATGTCGCGGCTTTTTAATTCAGTTTACGATGTTTTCGATTTTAACATGACTAGAAATTCGTTTAAAAATGAGTTGTTTAAATTTCTGTCTAGTAATTGTTAAATTTTGTCTCTTTTCTCTTTTTTTTGTTTTTTTTTTTGTTTCTGTATGTTTACTTGCCGATTGTATATATATTTACTGTAGGTAATAATAAATAAATAAATAAATAAATAAATAAACCAATTGAATAAAGTATGATTGACAGCTGTTTCAAATTCGTCTTTTCTTGCGCATATCGTCATTCGGTGCGATAAAATCACAAGGCTTCGTTGTTTTCACAAAATTTTCACAAAAACTATCACCGCAAAACAATTCGATTTGTTTTTGTTTGCTATGAACTAGTGTGTATAAAAAAAGTATATCAAGAAAAAAGGGAATGATATCAAAGGGCCGAATGTCGAAGGGCCGAATGTCAAAGGGCCGAATGGTCGAAGGGCCGAAGGGCCGAATGTCGAAGGGCCGAATGTCAAAGGGCCGAATGGGTCGAAGGGCCGAATGTCGAAGGGCCGAAAGGGTCGAAGGGCCGAATGGGTCGAAGGGCCGAATGGGTCGAAGGGCCGAATGGGTCGAAGGGCCGAATGGGTCGAAGGGCCGAATGGGTCGAAGGGCCGAGTGGGTCGAATGGGTCGAAGGGCCGAAATTTTTTTTTGTTTTGTGTTTGTAAATATAATTTTTTAAATTTCTTGTTTTAAGGAATTTTTTGTAAATGTACTGAATTTGATAATAATAACTATAATTTTTATTTATTTATGAAAAACAATATTAATTTTCCAGATATGAATGCCAGGTTGACATCTTGTTTGTCTAAATGACTCACATCAAAATAGGTAATACATTTTAGGTTGAAACAATATTCAAAACAACAGATGAGATAAGAATATGCTTTAAAATAAACAGTTTCGTTTAATTTAAGTAGACATTTTGGAAATTTTGCCTTAAATTGTAATTTGTCTTTATATTTATGTAGTAAATTGTTAGGAGTATATTCACTATATTCACATCACTAAATCACAGAGAAACTATTTTATTCGTCCAAATAGAATTTTCCTTCACCCTAACGAATAAAAAATGGTCTGATTTTTATGACATTTTATGACAAAATTCTTTTTTGGTTTTGGTGAAAAACCTATTATGTACGCAAATATTTTTCCACTTGATAATTACAAAAAGAACACAAAATATAAACAACAAAATTAATGCAATATTTTTGCCGATGGAATATCCAAAGATTAAACATAATAAAATATGTATAAACTCAAAAGAAATTAATTTATATTTGACAAAAAAATTTAAAAAATTATATTTCTAAAATCAAAAAAAAAATATGCAAAAAAATTCGGCCCTTCGACCCATTCGGCCCTTCGGCATTCGGCCCTTCGACCCATTCGGCCCTTCGACCCTTTCGGCCCTTCGGCATTCTGCTCTTCGACATTCGGCCCTTCGACCCATTCGGCCCTTCGACATTCGGCCCTTCGACATTCGGCCCTTCGACATTCGGCCCTTTGAAATTCGGCCCTTCGTCCTCATTCCGAAAAAAGCACCGAATGACAGAATTTTTTAGTGAAAGAGATAGCAATACATGCGCTTGATCATACGCATACCTCTTAAATTGGTTTATCATGATTGTTGCCTTGGTTAAAGTTTGTACGGCTTTCTGAGTTTTTTTTTTGTAATACATCACTGTATAATTGTTTTGGTTGTCTTTTAATCTCTCAAGTACGCGATTCGTTCCATCGTTTTTATTCTGATTATTGCCTTTACCATTTGAAGGTAGGACACTTCTTATCAAATGTGGTATGTCCGCTTTTACAATTCAGGCACTTAATTGGTTGGCAATGTATTTTATCATCCTCGTTGGGTATACAATTTTCACATTTAGGGCATGGCGGTACTCTCTTGCATCTGGCTTTGGTATGTCCATATCGTTGACACGAGTGGTACATCATTAGATTAGGGAAATATGTACGCACATCCATTCCCATTCCTTGGGTGATTTATTCTTCGTTTACCATCATTAAAGTCACAACTGTATATAACAGCTATGCTCAAATTTAAAAAGTTGTGTTCTTCCACTTTAATAGATATCTCTGCCAATTCCACAGCCCTCATCAATTGTTGGTATCCTTCTTTTTTATTTGTTAAAACCAAAAGATTTCTACTTCGTAATCGCTGCGCCTCTTTGATATGTGATGTTATCATCGACAAACATTTCTTTATAAGAAACGGCGATACTCTATTGAATATGTTTTGTGCATCGTCAATCATTTTCATCACTAATTACTTTTGCGCCGCTTTACTGTCCTCGAAGGATTGTCTACGCCTTTTATATTTGTTTTCATCCAGTTTTGCAAATCCTTTCGCGTACGAGGGTCGCAAACCTGTTTTTTACCATTTCCGGCGTTCTGTCCGCGGGCAGTTACCATACACCAAGTGTACAGCTACTTTTTGTTTAAACTGTGTACGCGACTTTTGTTATTGGATGTCCACTTACACAAAACCAAAACAATAAAATCTGTCTTTCTGTTTTATCTGCTTTACCACAGATGTAAAACTCTCAACAATTTTGGTTTAGTTTGTAAGACTAATCTGTTGAAATTTGATAAACCAAATTATTTAAATCAACCTCTGTTGGGGTGTCATTAGGTGGATAATTCTAGTTAGATTACTGCTGGTGGGGTCTAACTGAATTGAGTAATAAACTTTTGTGTTGATGTTCAAATTTATTCTGTTCTATAATTGTTACAGTTTATATACTTATTTGATATACATATGTACATAACACTAATAACAAATGCTTACTAAATTAAATTAGTAAGCAATATTTTACGTTTACTAGCAACAACTATTAATAAACTTATATTACTAAGGAATATGTGTATTACGTTTATTGTACGACGAGCCTATATATCACATATATAAATTCTAAGTTCCGGTGGAAATATAATTCAAGTATAGTCAACATATTATAGTGTTTTGAACTTATGTTGTTGTTGCTAAGAATGTTTTAATTTTATATCTTTATAATTACTTATGTTCATTCACAAATCACAAGATTGAACATGCTGTGGGGCCAATAATTTTAGAGACCTTGGGCGTGGAGTTGGTCTTTGTGGTGTAGTAATGTCTCTGGATGCTTCTGGATGGATCTCCAGTAATTTCGATTCGTTCGTCCATTCAGACATTTTAATGGGGGGACCTTGTCATCCTTGAGGTGCACTAGCGCACCTACTTTCAAGTTTGGTTGATCAAATAACCATTTTCTTCTATGTTGAAGTTGATTTAAGTATTCGGAGTACCATCTTGTCCAATAATCTTGTTTTAAAGTGATACCTGTCGGATTTGTAGCTATACTCCAATAACTTTTACTGAATGTTTTTTCACTGCCTTTACTGCCGCTTCCCAAAGTCCTCCAAAATGGGGTGAGGCTGGAGGTATGAAATGCTATGTTGTTCCATTATTTGCCAATAGTTGGGAAATTTCGTTAGAGAATTTACGAAGTAGTGCAGCAAATTCTCTAGCCAATTGATCTGATGTGTCTTCCACTATGATTGGCGCTAGCTGAGTTTGATCAAAAAGGTCGTGTGTTGTTACTGTTATGGCTCCCAAAATAGGTTGCTTCAATTCCAATTGATCTGGTGTGTCTTAAACTAAGACTCGCGCTAGCTGAGTTTGATCAAAAGAGTCGAGTTTTGTTACTGTTATGGCTCCCAATGTGTGTTGTTTCAATTCCAATTGATCTGGTGTATCTTCCACTTTTCTGACTAAAATTGAATCAAATAAATCAATCTTCAGGACTAGGCAAATGTTAAGAAAACTATAATCAGTCTTAGAGACTAAGATATATAAAACTAAACAAAAATAAAAATATGCGTGTAAAACTAATTTTAATTTTGATATTTCTCCTTATTATGAATTTTCTTTAAAATATCACGGCTGTTACTTAAATATTCTTTAAATTGTAAACAATCCATATTGTATTACATTTAGTGCTTTTACTGCTTCGGCCTTCATTTGGGGTTTTGAGCGGTCTAAATATTATTCATCAAAGAAAATACCCTTTTCGCTGATATATTTGACGCCGGTAATGACACGGTGAACTCTACGACTTTGAAAATATTTTTATAAGAAATATTGTTCTCCTCAAAATGAGTAAATAATTCCACCCATCTTTACTCTGCAAGTGTTTGGTTCTTTGCCCATCCTTGAATTTTTTCAGAATTTGCGTAGCTCTTAATGCAGGAAAACTCGTCGAAAACTTCGGCATCTTCAATTTTTAGATGATGTCTTTTTTCTAAAATAAATTCCAAGCTTGCTTCGATCCTTGTCCATAAAGGAATTTCACGAAGCAGCACTCATTCCAAAATTTCAATTACTTGAAATGCTTTATCCCACTGGTTCAAATATTCAATGCACGCGCTATAGATATCCATTACGGACGATTTAAATTCAGCTGCTGTTCGTGTTCGAATAGGTTGAGTTCCAAATTCTTGCCAAAACTTGGTAGAGAAAATGAAGGTTCAATAAAACTTGCAGGTGTGGTTGGTTGGTTGTGTAGCGGCTCACGCATTCAAATAAATACATTCATTCGCTCACCACCACAATTTATCAAGCAACGCATTTACTCATATATTCCCGTGACATATTCACATACATATGTTAGCGCTCTCATATGCTTTGCATACCCTCTCAACATTACCGCAACCGCTCAACCAACAAACACAATTCATCCAAATATGCGGTACAGTAGGTGGAATCCGTGATGCTCCAATCGTCAATTGACGATTGACACTAGGAAATCTTCCACCTATCAGAATTATGGTGAAAGTCTATTGTAAGACACACATTTTTATCGCTGTCAAATCTTATTTAAAATTAAAGAATAAAAGAATATTTAAATATTTTTATTAAAGAATATTTTCTTCAAACTTGATGACAATTGCACTGAAGAATTACCTGTCACATTTTGTCTTATAAAAAACTTTCCAAAATATAATCAGAGATCACTTTACCTAGTGTCAATTGTAAAAGCAGGCTAACGCCTACTATTTTTCATGGAAAAATTGTTTATTTAAAAGAACCAACCATTTGAAGTTTGTGTTGAATAGATAAACAATGTAGGAAAAATCGGAGGAAGCAATTGCGGTCAATGGATAGATAGTTTTAGTATAGAAAAATTCCACTAAGTGGAATCCGTGATGCTCCAATCATCAATAGTGGGATGAAATTCTATAATTCGGCCCATCAACCACTTTGATGGAGGTAGGTTGTTTTCCTAGACGCGACCTATATCATCTTCATCAATCTTACAGTTGTTTTCTTTCTTTTGCCATTTACTTCTGTATTGTAGATTGGTTAAGTATTCCAGATGGCACCTTTTCCAGATATCTTGATTCATTTGTTGAACCATCTGCCATCTGGATAGTTTGGATATTTTAACATCTTGGATGCTGTGTTGACAGCACACAAATTGGTCGAGAATTCAGTACTGCCTCAATTTCAGCCAACAACGTTATCATTTCTTTTGTGGTAAGTGTGTGTCGGTTACTCGATTCAGATGGTGTTTCACTTTTTGACGGCGGCTTCCTATAAAGTCCGCCGAAATGAGGTGCGCTTGGTGGTATACATTTGAAAGTTATCTCATCTGTTAATAAAAATTGGGAACATGTATTATTATTTTGTTTTAGGAAACTGTATAATTCGTGGAGGTGACTGCGAGCTCCGATAAAATTGGTTCCATTGTCACTATGAATCTCCTTATAAATACCTCTGCGAGCTATGAATTTTCGGCTGCAATGTAGGATTCAGTGGTAAGCTCAGAGACTAATTCAACGTGGACAGCTTTGGTGGCTATAGGCAAACGAAGATACATATATAGCTTTTGTACGTTTATTGGCCTTTTCCTTTGACTAAGCTGATTTGAAAGGGACCTACATAATCTACGCCGACCTTAAAGAATGGCCTTAACCAGCTCAATTCTAGGATTTGGAAGATTTCCCATAAATTGGTTCATGTTCTGCCCTTTATATTTCACGCACTTCACGCAATTATGATCGACCTTTCTAACTAATTGTTTGCAGCTCAGGATCCAATATTTCTAGTGTAGTGTGGCGACTATTAGACATTGATTAGCATGAAGATATCGTAAGTGATGGTCAGTTACGATTAGTTCGGTAGGTTGATCTCTTGCTGGCAATATTAGTGGATGTTTTATTGCATAGTTTATTGACGCATTTGTGATCCTGCCGCCAATTTGTAGTAGGCCTGATTCGTCGAAAAATGGATTGAAGTGTTTTGACTTGCTCGATGCCGGTATTTGTTTATTCGCTATTATTGGTCTAATTTCTAGTTCAAAATGATTTGATTGTATTTGCGGTAACATAAGACCACAAATGCTTACTGATTTGTCAATGATATATTAATTTGTGATAAGACGTTGTGGTTTTTGCAATTCTCGACTGAGCAAATATGGCGAAACTAAGCTGTTACGAATACGCTTTAATTTTATATTAATAAAACGTAACACGTAGGCTAAAACTCTGGTAATTTTGTTGAAGCTTGAACTTCTTTTTACTAAATCGTCTATTACGCTTGGCTGACGAAGTTGAACGTGTTTTGAATGACTCCGCATTTCTTCGGTTGTATCTGGGCGTCTTCATCGAGTTTTTGGAAGTTAAGTTCAACAATTTGTTATCCATTTTAGGCCATTCCACCATAAACTAAAATTTAATAACTTTTCAGGCTCGATTCGTTTGGACATGATGGGGTTTTCATTGAGATTAACTTTTTTTCATTGAGATTGATTTAGCAGCCATATCAGCATTTGGTTGATGCTCATCTTCAGTGTCATCTTCTTCACCGTCGTCTATATCATATATAGCAAAATAGATTAGTTTTCAAATTGAAAAATTACCAAGAAAATGACATCTCTGCTGTTAATCGCTTTGTTGGTGTCTGAATCATACATTCGATAACCTTTGGTGTCTTAACTGTATCCGATGAAAATTAACTCACATATGTACCATTGCACACGATCCAAAAATCCTCAAGTGGCTTACATTCAGCCTTGATCCAGTCCAAATTTCGACCGGAGTATTTTTTCCAAGAACACGAGAGGCAGAACGATTTTTTAAATATATAGGTACATTGCAGTTCCAAACGCTTCAGCCCAAAACATCCTCGGAAGACCTGCATCTTGTAACATGCTTTTTGCACGTTCCAGTCAAAGTATGAATCGATCTCTGAGCAAGTCTGAATCGCTTTCCGGTATGCTTCATCTTTTGATTTTAGAAAAAAGGTAAATATCATTCGACTGATCAAGTGAATCATTTTCAGTTGGGACCGCAAAGTCAGCCTGAATCAGCTCCTAAAGTTGCTCTGTTCTTGAAAAAATTTTGGGGAACATGTAGGTATGTGTTACATGCTGCCCCTTGCAGCAATGAAATGCCGTCAACTGCGCCAGATTTTATTTTGATCAAATCATGATAGTTTCAGCGGCTTAAATGTCGGTGGCAGAAGGTTGCCTTTTTGTCTCGAATTTCTGTACGATCTGAAAAGAAATGAACCTTATTGCCACGATTTGTCCCCCATTCTCTGGAGTGCAGTGATTAATGAATTGCTGCTGGAACTAGAGAGAGAGGGGATGGGGTTGTAGCATATGCTGATGATGTAGCGATAGCTGTCTCAGGCAAATAATGCACTCCTGATAATTACAAAATGGGCCAGCAGGTATGGACTGGGGATCAACCCTTCCAAAACAGAGCTGGTACTATTTACTAGGAAATATAAAATTCCGGTGGTTAGCCCTCCTATCATAAACGGCAGCGGACTAGTTTTTGCGAGATTTCTGGGCATAATCTTTGATAGTAAGCTCAGCTAGAAGCCTAACACCTTGGAAAGGGTGAATAAGGCTAATGTAGCCTTATACTCGTGTAGGAATGCTATAGGTAAGAGATGGGGCTTGAAACCGGAGCTGGAATACTGGATCTATACTGCCGTGGTAAGACTTGTGCTAATGTACGGGGTGGGCGTTTGGTGGCCAGCTCTGGATAAGGTAACATATAGAGGTATGATGGAGAAGGTGCAAAGAACGGCCTGTATGCTTATAAGCGGGGCGTTTAGGACAACACCTACACGCGACCTTTATGTTAAACAGATGGCAGCCAACGTGGCTACGAGACTCTTGGCTGTCTCTCAATAGAAATGTCTTCAGGTGGGACACTCGACGATAGGTAGATTCGCTGGCGAAGAACTGACGAATCTCTATTATATTACACCAACGTTGTGCTTCAATAAAGGTTTCCGGACCATCTTTCCCTCAAGGGAATGCTGGAGAAACGGATCAATACTGGAAAACGAGGCAGTGCAATTTTTCACGGACGGCTCAAAGCTAGACGATATTGTAGGAGCCGGAGTCTTCTGTGATAAACTTAATGTTAATATTTCTGTTCGTCTCCCTGACTACTGCAGCGTGTACCAGGCTGAAGTGGTGGCGATCGGGGAAGCCATGACATGGTTGAAGCATAATGTGGTATCCGTGAGGGATATCGCAATTTATGTGGACAGTCAGGCAGCGATCAATTCACTTGGGGCAGTTTGTCTGAAGTCGCGGTTGGCGCTGGATTGCCGATCACCCCTTAACGAGATGAGCGAGTATTTCAGCATCCAGATAATCTGGGTCCCGGGTCACTCGAACGTCATGGGGAACTGCAGGGCGGACGAACTAGCTAGGTACGGTACGCCTCTCCAGATGCAGCCGGAAATGGTAGGTCTGGGGAGGCCTATGGCAGTGCTAAAATGGGCGCTCAGTAAAAAGGCAATCGCCTTGACAAATGAAGACAAGAAATAGGATGGGGCGTGGGGATAATGACAGGTCACTGCCTTTTTGGGGAGCATGCGAGAAGGCTGGCGATACAGACGAATGACTTTTGTAGAAGTTGTAACAGAAAGCGATAGCGGACTATCGTCTGTTACTAGAAATTATTTACGTAGAGGCTCTGGGGCGGTCATCTGTGGCCGGCTAAAGCTCAGGGAGTTGGGGTGGGGTTTCCCAGAGTATACGTAAACCTAGTTAGACCGCAAGGAATGAGGAAAAAGGAAGGAAACAGGATTCAAGGCATGAACCAACTTACCAACTTACCAAATTAGACTGTGACACACATACTCACTTACCGCATCCTTTACATAGGCTCTTAGCCCCTCATTCTCATCACTAAGTCCTCGGGTTTAGGAAACAAATAGTAAAGCAAGCCAACAAAAAGCTCAGTAAAAAAAAACAAAACCCCAAAAAGAACCCCGAAGTAAGAAACGAAGGGAGAGAGAGCTGAAAACAAATATTATTTAAAAATAAGCTAAATAAAAATGAAGGTAAATATTATCATACGTATAGAACCGAATTCCAATGACAGCTAAAAAAAAAATGTATGTGACTCGATTGAATTTACTGATTCTAATTTACTTTATCACACTATCAAATAAAACTAATAAAAAAAAATCAACCGAAAGCAAAGCTTTGAATAACAAAACAAATTTAAGTTTTAAACTATGAAAAAAAAATTAATCTCAAAAAAATTAAGTAAAAATAATAGGAACTAAATTTCAATAATAGATATAACAAAAACAATTTAATCATATAATAGAATAGTAATAATAATAATAATAAAAAAAAATTAATAATAATAAAAAAACAAAATAACGAACTGTTTGACTCCTGGCTGCCACGGCTTCACATCATACCCGAAGGTCGAACACAGCAAAATAACCACTGGTATGGTACAAAAAATCCGCAACTGGTAAATTAACGGCCAACCGCTAAATATAGCACAATTAGCCACTCAGCAATATTTGGACTGATATGCATTAACCGTAAACAGCTCAATTATAATGCACTATATCTGGAACCGCATAGAATAGCATCAACTATGCGACATCAATTTTTAGCAGGAACACTAGCTATAACGTTAGCTATAAATTTTCCTCTCACAAAATGCCCCAAATAATAAAAAGGAGTGCCAAAACAATTAGCACCATCAGCCGATAATCAACGGTAAATTCAAGCGGCACAATTTTAAGTCGTATGCCAGCTCATGCAGCAATCCACTAACAACGATTCGTTTTCAACGGGAGCAATAACAAAAAAAACTATCCCGCATTTATTTAGCACAAATATTAACAATTTTATTTATTTTAAAGTTTTTCTTAATTCACAAAATTTATTACAGTTTTTTTTTTCCAATAACACAAACCAATATGATTATATTTTCTTATCATTGGTAATACATAACATTTATTTTATTATTTTATTTCTTAATTTGCCAAATATCAATTTCTATCAATACAAATAAATTCTTCATTGATCAACTGTATTTTTGATTGATTTTGTTTGCTTTCATTAGCTTTTTACTTTATTTTACGTTTTTTTATAATAAAAGCAAAACTGTTCACGGAACACCCGAGAAAATAATATCGAACCACATATAGTTAATTCACTAACATGTCATTGTTTTTTTTTTTTTTTCCGGTTCGATCGCACTTGATAATATTTATATATATATATTTTTTTGTTTTACTTTAATAATGGCTAATACCAAAAGTAATAAACAAAAAGCACACAGAGTCTCAAAACTCTATCAAAAATAAAAAAAAATAAAACAAACACACGACTTAGCCACTTACAACAAGTGCTACTTAAACAAAACTCACTTGTCTCTTCGAGACCAAAAATTAGACTGTCCCAATAAAAACCGATCACGCAAAGTCCAAGTTGTTTGTTTGTTTTTTTTTCTTTTCAAATTTATATTTTTCCCCTCTCTCCCTTCGTTCAGTTTCACTTCCAAGCGCAACCAAAAAAATGGACAGATATGCACAGGGCTGTGCAACCTACTTCAGCGTTCTTCATGTTACTGCGCGGGGATGACACAAGCATGCCGTACAATCAATGTTGGGAATTCCCTATACCCAGGAGACGAGGAGAAGGTGGACAAATGATAAGCCAGTGTGAGGCATTAATATTATTAAACAGAAACAACGACTTACAACTTTTGGAACGTACCGAACGTTACAACTCGTGGGGACGACTCACACCCAGGAGATGAGTCTCAAAAGCCGGGCAATCAAGAATAAACTGAAACACAAATTTAAAATGAAATTATGTGGCTCTAAATCTTAATGTCTTTAAGGTGATAAACCCCTAACGATTTTCCTTCCTTATCCACAACTTCGTAAGCCACTTTACCCACTAATTTGGAAATAATTACTTTACTGTATTTAGGGGCTAGCTTTGCTGCATATTGGTCGGAAGCTTTGCTCTGTGTGAAATTCCTAACATACACTGTTTGTCCTACTTTGAGATCTGATAGTCTTGCTCGTAAATCATACCGGCTATTATTTTTCTTCGCTGCTTCTGCGAGATTTTTGTTTATTTGAGTATGTAGTCTAAACAAATTTTCTGGTTTTTCATCCATCAAAAACTCATGCCCCGAATAGTTAAAGACTGTTTTCAATAACTTATAAGCTGACCCGTGTAATAACGCATGCTGCCCAAATACAATAAAATTTGGGGAAACTTTAGTGGAGTCATGCGAGCAATTTCGTAGTGCATTGGTAACTGCACTCAAATGAACATCCCACATCTTTTGATCGTCTTTAATATATGACCGTAAGGCTGAAAGAAGTGTGCGATTAACCCTTTCAGAGGCATTAGCTTGTGGGGAGTGTTTTGCGGTGAAAATATGACGTACTCCATATTTCTCACATAGGTCCTTTACGAGGTTGGATTCAAATTGTCTGCCATTATCCGTCACGAGTACTTCCGGAACCCCAAACATCAAAAATATCTGATCCTCTAGGAACCCAACTACTTCCGTGGCCGTAGCTTGTCGTACCGCTTGTGTTAACGTAAATTTGGAAAAATGGTCCACCGCAATTAAAATAGACGTTTTCCCCTGTGACGTGCGAGGGTAAGGTCCCAAAAAATCTAAATAGATTCTCTGCCAGGGCCGGAAAGTATTCGGAAGCGATCTAAGAGGAGGATGGCCTTGATAGTTTATGGCTTTCGAACATTTGCAAATTTCACATGCGTTTATAAAAGTTGTCACGTCATTGTGGATTGTGGGCCAGTAAAAATATCGTTTCAGCAAGTCGTTGGTTTTGCTTATTCCTAAATGAGCGGCAGTTGGTGGACAGTGCGCCGATTCGATTAAAGAAGATCGCAAGCTTTCTGGAATTAATAATTTTAAATCAGCTACATCCGACTGTACTGAATCATTTCTTTTTGGAGGCAAATTGATATAAACGAGGCCATCAATCGTCATGATGTTACTCTTCCTTGGATTTTGCTGAATTTCGATTACCATCTGTTGATATTCTGGAGAGCTGAAGGCAGGCTTGTGTATCGATGTGCATAGGGCATTGTTTAATATCTAGTGAATCCATGTAAAGGCGCGATAGAGCATCGGGAACTGCATTCTGACTGCCTTTACGATATTGTATATCAAAATTGAACGACTGGAGTTTTAGGCTCCATCGAGCTAGCCGACCAGTCACGTCTTTCAAGGACATCAACCATGTGAGGCTGGCGTGATCGGTAATCACTGTAAACGGCTGTCCTTCGACGTAAGCCCGGAATTTATTGATAGCCAATACAGCCGCTAGACATTCTAGCTCAGTCACGCTGTAATTTCGCTGTGCAGCATTGAGCTTCTGAGATATGTATGAAATTGGCCTGTCTGCTCCTTGCTCGTCTTTCTGGAAAAGAACCGCTCCTATTCCAGTGGAACTAGCATCGCACTGAATGTAGAATCTTTTTTTGAAATCAGGCGTTACTAAAACAGGTGCGGAAGTTAACGCCGATTTAAGATTATCAAATGATTGTTGCGTCTCTTCAGTCCACTGGAAGCGCTGGCCCTTTTTCAACAGATTGGTTATGGGAGCTGAAATCACTGAGTAATCCTTAATAAACCGACGATACCACCCCGAAACTCCTAAAAATCTTCTTACCTGCCTCACTGTCTTTGGCACTGGGAACTCTGCAATAGCCCTCACTCTGTCCCGATTCACCCTCAGTCCTCCCTCACCAACAACATAACCGAGATAGTTTATCTCTTTCAGTAAAAATTTGCATTTTTCCACATTGATGGTCAATCCAGCGTTTGCTAAACGAACCGCAACATCAGCCAATAATGACATATGTTCTTCAAATGTGGACGTTGTGATTAGCAGGTCATCAAGATAGACAAACACTCGGTCGTGGAGATGGTAAGGAATTACTTTGTGCATTAATCGGCACAGAGTTTGCGGCGCATTGCAGAGCCCGAAAGGCATGACCTTAAATTGGTATAAAGGCCGTCCCGGGATGGTAAACGCCGTTTTATCTTTTGAAGTGGGATCTAGCGGTATTTGCCAGAAGGCATCTTTGAGGTCCAAACTCGATATAAATGTAGTTTTGTCTAGTCTGCTTAATAACCCTTCAATAAGTGGAAGTGGATATGCGTCCTTCTTTGTGACTGCGTTGAGTTTCCGGGCATCCAAGCAAAGTCGTATTTTTCCAGAATCCTTTTTCACACAGGTCATTGGTGAGCACCAGGAGCTTTGACTTTCTTCTATGACATCCATTTCTATCATACGATCTAGCTCTCTATACATATCTTGTAACACGGCAGGTGAACGTGAATAAAAGCGTTGTTTGATAGGAGCTGAATCTCCAACATCGATGCTGTGCGTTACAAGCGTGGTCCTTCCTAAACCCCGCTTTTGGAAATTGGGTAAACTGTCGATAATAGACTGCAGTTGATTTTGCTGATGTTTGCTCAAGGCATGCTGGTTGTCTTCAACGGCTACGATAGGGGGTGTGGACGATTTTAATTCTCCTACTATTGTTGGCTGTATTCCGAAATTTTTCCAAAAATCGCATCCGAGATAAAGCGTTTGCTGAAGTGACGGTACAATCAGTAATTGCATTATCCGAGTTTTATTGTTATATGAAATTGCAGCATTTATATATCCTAGGACAAATTGAGGTGATCCACTAGCTGTTTGTATATACGTATGAAATTTATGTATAGGTATTTTGTGTTTTGCAATGAAATCATCCGATCCTTTCCCCATGGCACTAATAGTTGCTCCGCTGTCTAGTAAACCCCTCATTCGGTTACCTTCGATTTCGACATCTGCATAGGGGCGATTGTCATTTATTTCACTATCCGATTTGATGACCGTTTCCGATATTTGAGAAAGCAGACGTCTCTTATTTCGAAAATAATGAATGGAACGAATTTTACGTGACTTGGTTTCAGATCGGGATGATGAACTAGCAGGTTGTAAATGGGAATTTATTGAGGTGAAGCAGGCTTCTGATCCGACTTGGGAGCCTCGATCGGTTGTAAAGTCTGTTGTAACTTGGGTCGCTCTTGAATTGAACGGAAATGATTCGACCCCATGGCATTCATTTCCTGTGGCCTGTTTCCCGATTTTGCTGAGCATGTAAAACAATGTGGCTTGAGGATGTTGGGTTCTCCACAACCATAACAAAATATCCCACGTGGTGGAACGTCACAATCTGTAAATCGGTGACCTAATTTACCACAGTTCCAGCAGGAAACAGCTGTACTTGGACGTTGATTGACTTTGATATTCGAATTGTTTGAGGGATTAATCTGCTGTCCCCGACTCTGAAATGCATTAATATCCCCTGTATAATATGGCTCATAAAAATTTGGTTGCACTTGTGAAGAATTTAGAGTGTATTGCTGTGTTGGCATCAATGTAGAACTTTGCGCGGATAGTTCGTTAATTTGCGACTGCCTGAGATTCATAGTAAACTCTGGGATATAATTCATGTTCCTCCATGTGTCTTCTGTATTGATGCAAATTCGTACAAATTCTGATGCTGATGTGAAACATCTGCCCGCTAAATGAACTTTTAATCCGGACCGCATATTTTTTCGAAGAATTTCCATCAGATCCAAATCACCAATCGGAAATTTTAAACGCAACGACAAGTTTAGGATTTCATAGTAAAAATCAGCAAACGGCTCCCTTGGTTTTTGTTTTCTCGCGTCCATCAGCTGCTTGATATCGTAATCGGACCGTCTATCCTGAAATCTATACAGTAACGAATTCCGGATGTCATTCCACGTACTATTTGGATTACACCTAAGTGTCAACCAATACTGCTCCCTGGCCGTCCCCTCCAATAAAAAGCTTATGTCATTGGTAAGCTGTTCCAAAGAAATTTGATTTTTAGCAGCGAGATGTTCGACCCGAAATATAAAATTGTCTACTGGCGTATCGGAAGGCGATCCTGTAAACTTCAACTTCCATTTGTGAGGTGGAGTTGATTGATAACTAAAAGTTGAGTTCAAGTATTGCTGACTGGGAAACATTTGCGAAGTTTGCGGTTGATTTGGTGGTGCTGCAAATTGAACGTTCCGACTTGTACCTCCTGAACCGTCATTTGCTGGTTGATGTGCTGTAATACCTTCTAAATTTTGAGCAGCGACCGCATCAGTCCTATTAAATGTTTGACGAGCTAACAAAGGTTCTTGATTCGGCATATTAAGGCTTGTATGTGGATTAGCAACTGTCAATCCATGATTTCCTCCTATGGGATTTACTGGAATGTTGGCAGCAACGAGCGTAGCTAGATTTTGTCTAGAAACTTCCGCCGACTCAATACCTGTCAAATTAACGAATTGCTCAATGTTTTCGGTTACTTTGTTGGGTGTAGACGATACACCTTTGTCTACGATAGGATCTACCTGTTTTGTGAGAGTCATGTCAGAAAAATCTGGAGGATCAATTTGTAATCCGCTCACCAAAGCAATGGATTCATCCAGCGGTGGAACTGTTTCTGAACCCAATTTTCCACAAATTTTCAACAGCGCATCGCAGACTACTAATAATTTTGATGCTTGTTCTTTTACTTCGGTTAAAGATGAAATTCGTAAAAGACGACCTCGTAAATGTTTTGCTTTAGATGATATAACTTCAAGTTCCTCCGCGTCTTCTTTGGCCGCGTTAATAAACCTTAAAAGTTGCGACTGTATATTTTGCAATTTGAATGTGCATAAGGTTATTTCGTTATTAGGGTTTTGTAAAGCATGCTTATGCGCTCGGGTAGGCTGAAGTTCGATATCTGTTTCTTCGGCTAACAAACGAGCGTCCAAAAGTCTAAATAAAGTTTTTAGTGGACCTTGTAGAAGACGAATTTCACACTCGACCAAAAATTCGTCATTTTCTAAATTTTCAGATTTTAGAGCAGCCGTAGCCATTTTGGCTTAAATAATTTTTTTTTTTTTTTATGGTTATTTATAAAAAAAATAAAACAAAATTAGAACTATAATATATATACAAAATACCGTATAGCAAAAGCTAAATTCCAAAAATCATGAAAAAAAAATCTCGAAATTCAAATGTTAAACTACAATTTAAATTAAATTTTAATTAATTTAATGTTAATAATAATAATAATAAATCAATAAAAAAAATTAAACAAAAACTTGAACGTAAATATTTAAGATAAATGATTTTGCTAATTTATGTGAATTTCCAACGAAGAATTAATTAAATAAAGGATGAGGCAAGTGAGGTTCCAGTCACAGCCTGCACTATCGTTTTTTTTAAATTTTTTTGGGTTGATTAAGTTGATCCATACCTTGACGGAATAGAATAAGGGGGAAAATTACGAACAAATGAATCGACAAAATTCAAAATATTTGGAATCATTCGCGTTAAAATTGTATACCACCCGTCTGACAAATGAGTCAACAATTATGCACGATAATTGGAAGCACCTGCGTAGGTGGGATACTCTATTCTTTTCATGTTTAAACTAACAATGGATTCAACACCCAATTAAGTGGAAGCCCTTGCGATAAACACGAAAAGATTTTAATGTGATAGCTGTTGAAATCACAGAACAAACAGTAAAATCAACATCATGACAATGGAAGTACTGCGGCTGTGATTCCATGACACTACCACATGGAAGGGAAAAACTAATGGTATTGAGGATAAACGGAATTTGAAAAATAAAAATCTGTATATGATAGGTACTAACAACTGAGTCTACAGAGAAATTAAATCTGGATCCAGCTGCGAAAATTGGAAGGAAAAGGTAAAAATGGGAAATATACAGAATTAAAATTTAAAAAAATGAAATAAATGTTGCTGAATTACAAAGAAAAATTTTTAATAAAGAATAAAGAAATAGTTAGAACGAAAAAAAAATAGTGAAAAATTGAACTACAAACAGGAAAAAAAATATAGCCTTATAATGTGTGTTGTTTGGGCGCCATCTGTAACAGAAAGCGATAGCGGACTATCGTCTGTTACTAGAAATTATTTACGTAGAGGCTCTGGGGCGGTCATCTGTGGCCGGCTAAAGCTCAGGGAGTTGGGGTGGGGTTTCCCAGAGTATACGTAAACCTAGTTAGACCGCAAGGAATGAGGAAAAAGGAAGGAAACAGGATTCAAGGCATGAACCAACTTACCAACTTACCAAATTAGACTGTGACACACATACTCACTTACCGCATCCTTTACATAGGCTCTTAGCCCCTCATTCTCATCACTAAGTCCTCGGGTTTAGGAAACAAATAGTAAAGCAAGCCAACAAACAGCTCAGTAAAAAAAAACAAAACCCCAAAAAGAACCCCGAAGTAAGAAACGAAGGGAGAGAGAGCTGAAAACAAATATTATTTAAAAATAAGCTAAATAAAAATGAAGGTAAATATTATCATACGTATAGAACCGAATTCCAATGACAGCTAAAAAAAAAATGTATGTGACTCGATTGAATTTACTGATTCTAATTTACTTTATCACACTATCAAATAAAACTAATAAAAAAAAATCAACCGAAAGCAAAGCTTTGAATAACAAAACAAATTTAAGTTTTAAACTATGAAAAAAAAATTAATCTCAAAAAAATTAAGTAAAAATAATAGGAACTAAATTTCAATAATAGATATAACAAAAACAATTTAATCATATAATAGAATAGTAATAATAATAATAATAAAAAAAAATTAATAATAATAAAAAAACAAAATAACGAACTGTTTGACTCCTGGCTGCCACGGCTTCACATCATACCCGAAGGTCGAACACAGCAAAATAACCACTGGTATGGTACAAAAAATCCGCAACTGGTAAATTAACGGCCAACCGCTAAATATAGCACAATTAGCCACTCAGCAATATTTGGACTGATATGCATTAATCGTAAACAGCTCAATTATAATGCACTATATCTGGAACCGCATAGAATAGCATCAACTATGCGACATCAATTTTTAGCAGGAACACTAGCTATAACGTTAGCTATAAATTTTCCTCTCACAAAATGCCCCAAATAATAAAAAGGAGTGCCAAAACAATTAGCACCATCAGCCGATAATCAACGGTAAATTCAAGCGGCACAATTTTAAGTCGTATGCCAGCTCATGCAGCAATCCACTAACAACGATTCGTTTTCAACGGGAGCAATAACAAAAAAAACTATCCCGCATTTATTTAGCACAAATATTAACAATTTTATTTATTTTAAAGTTTTTCTTAATTCACAAAATTTATTACAGTTTTTTTTTTCCAATAACACAAACCAATATGATTATATTTTCTTATCATTGGTAATACATAACATTTATTTTATTATTTTATTTCTTAATTTGCCAAATATCAATTTCTATCAATACAAATAAATTCTTCATTGATCAACTGTATTTTTGATTGATTTTGTTTGCTTTCATTAGCTTTTTACTTTATTTTACGTTTTTTTATAATAAAAGCAAAACTGTTCACGGAACACCCGAGAAAATAATATCGAACCACATATAGTTAATTCACTAACATGTCATTGTTTTTTTTTTTTTTTTTTTTTTTTTTTTTTTTTTTTTTTTTTTTTTTTCCCCTCTCTCCCTTCGTTCAGTTTCACTTCCAAGCGCAACAAAAAAAATGGACAGATATGCACAGGGCTGTGCAACCTACTTCAGCGTTCTTCATGTTACTGCGCGGGGATGACACAAGCATGCCGTACAATCAATGTTGGGAATTCCCTATACCCAGGAGACGAGGAGAAGGTGGACAAATGATAAGCCAGTGTGAGGCATTAATATTATTAAACAGAAACAACGACTTACGACTTTTGGAACGTACCGAACGTTACAAAGTTGCATGGACGAAGAGGAGGAGGAGACTTTGGAACACTTCCTATGCTCATGTCCGGCGCTATCATACAGAAGGCATGAGTATTTGGGTGTGTACGGTATGGACAGCCTTTTGGAATTCGCGGAGTGCGAGATTTATTACGCTATATAAGTAGCTCTGGTTGGTTTCAACGGGAGTAATGGGGAGCTGGGATCCTGTGGTATCACAACAGGCCACTGCTGGCCTAAGTGTGCGATAGCAGCCACTCTAACCTAACCTAACCTAACCTAACCTATTGCCACGATTTGTCATTTAACTTAAAGACACCAAATTCGCTGTCAGTTCCGGAATGCACAAAACATCATTGACTTCTATCTGACTCGGTTTACTTTACGCTTTACTTCAGCTAACAATTTCACATTTCTGCTGGACCAATGACCTTTGTTGAAATTTCCCGTTAAAAATACTGTGCTGAAAGTTGCATAAGATTTGCCACCAGAATCATTGTAATTTTTCTGATTTGTATTATTTTTTACCTTTTTCAGTAAAATTCGGTGAATTTGTGGCTTTTCTTAATGCAGGTACATCAAGGAATTCTTGCACCGTTTGTTTTGTGCTGACCGTTTTTATTGCTGTTGAGAAACGAATTTCCATTAACTGTCAACGGTATTTCTTGCAACAATTTAGTTTTAGATGCGTCACTGCTCAATTTCGTTTCAGTTTTATCAAGTGCCATTACCATCGGCGTGTACTGTTCAGTTAAACCGCACATCAAAAATATCACCACCATTCGTCATTGACTGGAAAACCAATTGCATTTAATCGTTTGTAATTAATTTTTATTATTAAGCAACTATGATAATTGAGGAATTTGTATCGCAATTTTTATTGAACTATTAAAATTATGTTCTATGGCGAATCTCCGTAGCGGGCAAGCGTACAAATTATAATGGATGCGTATGTAGTTCTCGATTTCAGTGTATTTGCCCTTGGGTTAGTTCTTGCTTATAAAATAATTCGTATGTATGTATGTACGATATGGGACTATTGTGGAAAATTTTCGTATGAAGAAAACCGGTTGATCCGGTATATTTGTGGCCGTTCAATACTAGCTCAGTCAATTTTTAGCGTAACGGCGGTCGGGCACCACAACCTGGTTGTCACTATTTACAATCAGATAGTAATCCAGGTTTAAATATCTTTTTTTAGATACAGCATTTTGCTCACAACGACGATCATGGATTTATTGACGATCAGAAAGCGTAACACAAATAAAAATTAAACATTTCAAGCAATTCGGACCATTCCATATTTCTTTTGCCAATTTGGTCAATATTTGGCCAGCACGAATCAAGCGTATATGAACATTGATGTAAGTGCAGCGTAATATACCCCGCGTTTCATTCCAGATTGATTGGCGATTATTATCTCTTGAGATGTAGATTTTATTAAACACTTATGCAAAATGTAAATTATACATGATTGTAGAATAATTGTATAAATATTAAGATTTTTACAAATCAAGTAGTTTATGTAAGTTATCCGGAACACATACACAATTAAAGGTATAATACGTAAGTTATTATTGTAATTGGTATTATTGTTCGTAATTATCTAAGGTCGAATCGTTAACATGCAATAATTACATCAGTTTTTGAGAATATTTCATATCATACAAGTCAATCTGAAACAGTTGCAAAGCTTAGTTAAACAAATCGATCTGCTATGAAGAAAGTTTTAGTGTTAAGTGTTTTTCTATGGATGGCTGGTAAATGTACTCAAATAATACGAATAAAAACACAAAACAAAATTTCGTGTGTGACGTATACAACAAAACAGTTTTTTGGCTTTAATTAAGATAAAAAAGAATTTTTTTTGATTCAGTCGAAAATCTCGTTTGTGATTGAATGTGTTTATGTGTAATGCGTTATCATAAGTCGTGGTGTAGACAAATTTGTTATCAAACTTTTTTGTAAAATATATTTTTAAATCAGTTTCTCTTTGAACGTTCTAAAATGTCAAAGTGGATTGTGCTTGGTCTTCTTGTGGCCGCAATTGGTATGTAATTCTATAAAATTATTACAAAATTTGTGTATACGTCATAATGGTATTTTATCAGTTTGTTTACGTGTATTTTCGTATTGTCCGAGTACATTTCTTAATTTTAATTCGGTTTAATTCTAATGAACGCAATAAAGAGTTCTCTGAACAAATATTAGGTCTTAATTTTGATCTATCTGGTGAGTTTATAATAAATCTTGTTTGATTGTGAATTGAGATTAAGTTCAAGGTTTTTCGTTCGGCTAAATTGGAATGAATTTAGAATTATCGCAGGTCTTGTGTAATTACATACGATTATACAGTAAACTGTTTATGATTTGTTTACACGTAGATTCGAATGTGTTTGGGTGTTTACTGTGCGGTTATTATATTTTAATCTTATAAGCGTGTGGTATCTAATTCGTATATTTTATAATCGAATGGGGATTATAATTTTTAAAAATTTACATTTTAAAAAGATTAACTTAAAACTCATAGAGTAGGGATAGAAGTTAGTGTTCTTCGTATGTTGCATCGTTAAGTGCAGTACATGTTCAAAACTCTATATCGTTGTTATTTTACACAACGTTTCTTTGTTATTAAAAATTAAAAGCAATTAAAAATGTACATATACACACGATGTTTTCCATATAAAATAAATTCATAAAATAAACGTATCTCTTAAAACAACGAAGTACATAATACATTTTTATAGTGCAGGTTTACACGGCAGATTAATTCGTGTAAGCCGAAGGGGGAAATATTTTATTAGCAACAAAGTATTTTACTATTAGTGTACGTATCGTGTAAACGTGGTACGAAGTATCAGAAAACTTATCTGAATCTAAAAATAAACTGGTTCGATTTTGTTAGCAAAAGAGGTAACATATATGTACTTGTCAAACTTCTAAAATACATATTTTCAATAAAGAGAATAGACGAGAGATTGATAGAAATTTCTATTACTCAGCAAAGGCGAAGTAGAGAAATTGCAAACGTAAATCCAAAATATTAAAACGGAGGTTAAACAGAAATTGCAAACGGGGATACAACAGGTGGATCATAAATTACTAGAAAACTGATGTCAAGGCTGTGGAACAACGATGCAAGTGGTTCGGACTATTCAAGTTAAAGTACCACAATTCGACGGAATAATATTTTTCGGTATCAAAATGACAAGAAATATGAAGGCGCTGGGTCGAGAGTATGGCATTAACTATAAGCGGGAGATCTATCGGATGGGAATAAAAAGACGCTATTAAACAGGAGATGAATCACTACAGGGCAATCGACATACAAGTGCGTCGGCCGTTTACGTAAAAAGGCCTAAAATTGATGCATTCATTGACGATATTAGACGTCCAGAGACACACAGGATGGTGATGTTGTCACCTAAAGCATAACTTTTACAGAAACCATCGCTTGTGCATTGATGAACGAGGCTGCTCAAGTCATCACCAAATCGTCAATGATATGCGCGGGGTGGAAATCGATCCCACCATAAATACCGAGCGGTCGGTACCAAGATTCGGAAGAGGGAGGCTTTGGTACTGGCAATGTGACTAGACGGGTCACATATCAAGGACTATCGGAAAATAATACAAGGAGAAGATCGCCGGCCTTGTATGCAACAAACATCAGACGGAGAACAGTCGAACGACAAACGGTCTGGTCAGAATAAAGACCCATAGGTAGTTGAGATGTTGAAAATGTGACAACAAACGCTGAGGATCGCCAACTTCTATCCAAAGAACACCCAGAGGAGAGCAGTCAGTTTGATGGAACAAAAGCTGGCTTCTACATCTAATTGCCTCATAATTTACGTTAATACCATTCCTTCATCAAATCGATTGTTTTGCTCGCAGTATGGCCCGAAGTGACATCCCGTTGGAACATTAAGTCGTTAGCATCAATATCCCGAATGATCCTTGATTTCGGAAATAAATGTTCACGATTTGGAATGTATTGAATAATTATCAAAATAATGAATAAAATACAGTGTTTGTATAGCGAAAAAATTCTCAATCGTTATGGTTTCAGTTACACTCATATCCTAAAATTTCGTTTCTGTTACGGGTTTGGGTTTCTAACCAAATAATTTTTGTATCCGTTATGTTATAATAACGCTACAAACCCAAAAACAAAAAATTTTGTGCAAGAATGGAAATTCTGAAAATCAAAAATTACACTACCCTGCAAAATTTTAAATATTTGATGCCACTTGACAATGAATAGTTGTTTCCGAAGTAATTTTTTACGCTGAATCCGAATCTGGGCTCAGAATTGCTCTATCACGTCAGGTTTATGAGATATTCTAACCTAAAAGTGCAAAAAGCACTGTTTTTTGACATATTTGAGGTTATCTAGCACCACGATTTTTGTTTTTCTTCAAAAGTTCATGTATGGGATCTTATAGTACAAGTCTTCTTCTTTCAAATGCGTTTGAGTTTGCTCAAATATGTTTTATTTTCGCCGAGATATCGCATTTTCAAAATTACACGTTCGTGAATTTGTCAGTATACTGTATAATACACTACCTTTTATACCTACGGTATATATGCACTTTTAGCTTAGAATATCTCATAAACCTGACGTGATAGAGCAATTCTGAGCCCAGATTCGGATTCAGCGTAAAAAATTATTTCGGAAACAACTATTCATTGTCAAGTGGCACCAAATTTTTAAAATTTTGCAGGGTAGTGTTTTTATACAGAAAAATTCACGAATATGCAAATTTGAAAATGCGATATCTCGGTGAAAAAAAATGATATTTGAGCAAATTCCACGGCATTTGAAAGAGAAAAACTTGTACAATAAGATCCCATACATGGCTTTGATAAAAAAAGTAAAAACTGCATTGCTACATAACCTCAAATATGTCAAAAAACAGTGTTTTTTGCACTTTTTGGTTAGAATACCTCAAAAACCTGACGTGATAGAGCAATTCTGAGCCCGGATTCGGATCCAGCGTGAAAAATTACTCCGGAAACAACTATTCATTGTCCAGGGGCAAAATTTTGCAGGGTAGTGTTATTATTCGTAATAATAGAATTTGTCCAACTTTTCTATTAACTACGTTTTCAAATTCATTAACTTAATAATTTGATTTTTTATTGAATTAAATTTAAAAATAGGGGAGAGTCTCCGGTTGTGGGCACTCTCCGGTTGTGGGCACTCTCCGGTTGTGGGCACCCCTGCATATCTTTTGACAGAGTGAAAATATGGCTGATCTGACTGTTGTCGTACTTGTATTTTGACAGTACGCAGTTTTCTAGCTAATATCAAAGTGAATGGACTGGAGTGGAGAGCTTGTTCATTTACTGATTTGGGATGCCACATCGATTTATATCAAAATCATGACGCATCACATTTTTTTTGGTTACTCCGAGAATGGCCATGATTTCCGGTTGTAGGCACTTAAATGTAACCGGTTGTAGGCACCCTCTTTTTTTACCCGAGCAGCCGTCTCCTCTCCCCCCCCCCCCCCAAAGAAGAGTGAATAAAGAAGGCAACCCATCGGCGAAAAGCTTTAAAAAAAATGAACTCTCCATCATCTGATGATGATATCGACTTTGCATCATCTGTTTGAAGCCTCTGCCATCGAAGTTGACTAAAGTTGAATAATTTTTTAAAAAGCCTTTTTTTTGTTATATTTGCCACTGAATGCCTTTAAAATTAATAAACCTCGAAATTCTTTCAAATTAGGTGCGTTTTCCTTAATATATTCCCATTTTCAGCGAATTTTTGAAGGGTGCCCATAACCGGTTACGATTTTTTTTTTTGCCAAAAAAGATGACTTCACAATCTTGGTCGTAAAATTTTTCTAGCTGACGGAATCAATGTAGTTACTTTAGCAAACTGTTAGCTAATGCCTCTAGCTTTCCATTGATATTCATATCTCCGCATAATATGGACTCAAAAGAAAATTATGGGTCAAAAACAAAACTGTACGCACAACCGGAGACTCTCCCCTATAAAAAAGTAAAGTTATTAGTTCATAACTTTCTCGAGATTTTAATTTCACTAACTTTATAACCCGGGAGCCATGTAGTATGAAAATCTAACGAAGAATTACACGGCTAAATTATGGACTCTCAAAAACAACATCCTGTATCGTTAAGACAAAATTTTCGTTTAAAAAAACGAACTGGTATACGCTTGAATTTTGTTTTATTGGTTAACACATATTAGAAAAATTTCAGTGGAATATCAGGTAGACTACCTCTTCAAAACGGCTCTTACCGTAAAATATTTATACTTGTTGCTATAGATCATGTTTAAATGTCGAATATTATCAGAGCCTTCTAGAGTATAGAGCCATAATCATTATGACGTATTTTTTAGAAGCTTTTTTAGTGGTATAACTTTTCACTGATTTCACTGATTTCCATAGGAATCAATAGTAAAAATGGTGTGTTTTAGCTTCAAGTTTTTCAATGAAAAATACAAAAGTGTTCTACTTATCTTTGGCAGCAATATATCGGGGTACAAATTGAAAATGCGGGATTGATAACAGATGGCGTTACTAACGCTATACGCATCAGGCAGTACTGTGACTATGTTCATGTCAAAGTTACGTCTTATAGCTTTAATTTTCAGTATGTGTCAATTTGTCGCAGTGTCAAATTCATAGTTTTTTTGAGCTCTCAATATGTCGAGTTTCGTGCCAACAAAACAGCATTTGCGGGAAGTTTTAATTTACTTCTTTAATTTGAAGAAAAGTGCTGCTGAAGCACATCGATTGGTCTCCGAGACTTATCCGAGTCATGTTCCATCGGTTTCAACGTGCGAGAGATGGTTTGTGCGGTTTAGAAGTGGTGATTTTGACGTTGAGGACAAAGAGCGGCCGGGCCAAGTGAGAAAGTTTGAGAATGCTGAATTGGAGGCAATACTCAATGAAGACTCGTGTCAAACTCAACAAGAGCTCGCAGATTCATTGGGAGTAACACAACAAGCCATTTCCCATCGTATAAAAGCCCTCGGAATGATCCAAAAGCAAGGACATTGGGTGCCGTATGAGCTGAAGCCGAGAGACGTCGAGCGCCGTTTTTTTGCATGCGAACTGCTGCTCGAACGGCAAAAACGGAAGGGTTTTTTGCATCGCATTGTCACTGGTGATGAAAAGTGGATCCGTTACGATAACCCGAAGCGCAAAAAATCATATGGTTACCCCGGCCATGCATCATCATCGACGGCCAAACCAAATATTCACGGCGCCAAGCTCATGCTCTGTATTTGGTGGGACCAGCTGGGTGTGGTGTATTATGAGCTATTGAAATCGAACGAAACCATCACAGGAGCACTATACCGAACTCAATTGATGCGTTTGAGCCGCGCACTCAAAGAAAAACGGCCACAATACGAGCAAAGACACGACAAAGTAATTTTGCAACATGACAACGCTCGGCCACATGTTGCAGCGCCGGTCAAAACATACCTACAAACGCTGAAATGGGAAGTCTTACCCCACCCGCCGTATAGACCAGACATTGCTCCTTCCGATTACCACCTTTTCCGATCGATGACACATGGCCTAGCTGACCAGCGCTTCCATTCTTACGAAGAAGCCCAAAAATGGGTCGATGACTGGATAGCAGCCAAGCCGGCCGAATTTTTTCGCGACGGTATCCGTAAATTGCCAGAAAGATGGGAAAAAGTTGTGGCTAGCGATGGACAATACTTTGAATAATTCATTTGTTACCATTTTTTCAGAATAAACGTTCAAAAATAGAAAAAAATCCCGCATTTTCAATTTGTACTCCGATACAAGAAGGTTATATTGGTATTAAGTAAATATTAATTGCAGAAATATTAAAATTAAATTATTTCTAAAATATATTTTTCGAACTTTTAGTGTACGTTAGATGTCTATAATTGTTGGCAGAGAAATACGAAAAAAAATTATTTAAGGGCCAAATTGACAGACCATAATTAATTCGCAACTACGACTAAATTGTCTCTTTTGTTATTTTTAAACCTCAATAAAATCACAGATTAAAGTGTAGATTGAAGTTGTAGTCGTGGATATCGGCGACTACAATCAGTGAATACAATTGACGTTTAAAATCGAATTTATCATTTCTAATTTCGATGCAAATTTATTTATTTCAGGTCATAATAAATAATAATAAACAAAACACAAATATTTAGCAATAAATAATCAATTAAGATTATTTATATTGTGTTTTTGGCCTTTAAAAATGTAGAATTTGTTTGAAAAAATGTATTCTTTGAAAATTGTACTAGATTCCTGATTAAATTTGCTGTTTTATTGTGGTTTAAAAATACGGTATTCGAACATCAATTTCGAAAAAAGAGTGAGTGCAACTAAAAGTTGTAGTTGTGTCTATCGATTCGGGCATTAATCACACAATTATGACAAGTTCTTAATATTTTCTGAATTTGTTTTGCTTTTCCTACAATTTTTGAACTCAAATTTCTCCAGGTTGCAATTTTTTCTACGATTTTTCAATATGTTTACTACCCACTGCGATCTATGTATATTGACTGAATGCACACGATTTATAGTAAGCTTTTCTTTTTAATTTGATATTTTGGTTTAAATAAATCAATTATTACAAGAAAATGAAAACGATTTGCTTAAACGAGATTTATATATGTTGAAATTCAAACATTTATGAAAATATTTCAAAAATCATAATTAAGAATTTGCAACATTTTCATTTACAAATTTGTCTTAGGAAAAAAAGTGATTTCCCATATGAGCCGTTTATTTTGAAAGTGGAATAAGTCAATGTTTTGTTGAAACGAGATAATGAAAGAATAGAAAAACAATAAATGAAAAAACATATGCGATTTTGAATTTTCTTATTTTTTGCACAAGTATTAGGGAATCATTTTTTTTTTGTTTTGACAATAATTTGTATACCGTTAGAAAGATTATACTGTCATTTATCTATTGTTATCATTAACTTGATTTTTTTGAAAACGTGACTTATTCCACTTTCAAAATAAACGGCTATGTGTTACGTGTAACACATAAAACGTTTTATGTGTAACACATAAAACGGATATGTTTTATGTGTTTTACTATGGAAATTTTGGTTTTTTCCACGTTTCTAATTCCCTTATTGACGATTGTAAAATTAAAGAAAGCGCCTCTCGAGGGCAATAGTTAAAATGATGCACCTGATAAAATGACATTTGTCATAAATGCGACGAAAGAAAATTTAGCATTGCGGTAATTAAAAATTGTTTTTATAGTCCAAAATTGGAATTATTTACAATTATTAGCAATCCGGTAAGTAAAAATTGTGTGTACAGATCAATAATGGAATTATTTATAACAATTTCAAACGTCAAATTATCAGGTAGCTCAGTTTAAAAATATTCCACTAGGTGGAATCCGTGATGCTCCAATCGTCAATAAAAGCTTCGTTTTTTAGATTATGGCTTGTATAATCAAGATTGCTTTGATATTATGCCACTAGGTGTCACTAAATTTTACTGTCAAAAATTGTATGACATTTTTATGTGTGCAATTTGTAAACATAAACAAAAATATTTTCGTGCTATAAAAGTGATTATTATTAATACGTGATAATTCAATTGATTTTATCTGTCCCCTTTCGAAAAACGTCAGTAATATTTTTTTGATTGTGTAGTGACATCTAGTGGCAAACGCTCTGTACTTCTTTTTTGATCCTGCTGCCTCTTTCGGAAAATGCTCTGTACTTTTTCTTTGATCATGCTGCCTCTTTTGGAAAACATGATCTATATAGATCATGTTTAGCACTTGTACTATACATCAACTTCGCCATCATTTACGCTAGGTGCGCTAGTGTAAATTATCTCATTTGTTATGGAAAAGATAATTCACACTAGCGACAATTGCGGTTCTAAAATGAACAAATATCACGATCTATTGATTGTGAAATTTGTTCATTTTAGAACCGCAATTGTCGCTAGTGTGAATTATCTTTTCCATAACAAATGAGGTAATTTACACTAGCGCACCTAGCGTAAATGATGGCGAAGTTGATGTTTAGTACAAGTGCTAAACATGATCTATAGATCATGTTTAGCACTTGTACTAGACATCAACTTCGCCACCATTTACGCTAGGTGCGCTAGTCTAAATTACCTCATTTGTTATGGAAAGGATAATTCACACTAGCGACAATTGCGGTACTAAAATGAACAAATATCACGATCTATAGATTGTGTTTTAGTACACCTGCTTCGTATACATTTTCGCAAGAGGCGCTAGTCCGTGTACAAAATTGTTTGTTTACATTTTTTTTATATGAAGTTTCGGTAAAAACATGTCCAATTAAATCACAAAATTCTTAATTAAAATTATCTTGAAGAAACGTTGATGGCTATAATAAAACTTTGAAATACTATTTAACATATTTTATTTAAATTAAATAATCCGTTGACCCTTTAACATCCAAGAAAATTACAAATAAAAATGAGATCATTTTTGGTATTTTATGGGGTTATGTTCGTTGTTTTGGAAATTTATTATCCAGCAAAATGTGAGATTTGAGCAATAATTTCTATTTAAAAATATAAAATAAAGAGAAAGTTGGTTAATTGCATCGAGAAATATAAATTTAATAATAAGTTTAGTTGATAAATCAGTTATAAATATATCAAAATTAGCTGTTTTAACTTATCGTTTTCGTGGATTTAAAGGGTTATGGATTATTATCTTTTCAAAATATATGTATTAATCTATTTTTAATTATTATTATTACTTTAAACTTCATATCGAGGTATTTTTTATTCAATTTATTTCAATTTTATTATAGCTGTTTTTAGCAAAACTCTATATAAAAAAAACGTAAACAAACAAATTTGTACACTGACTAGCGAAACTAGTGAAAGATTTATGAACTAATTTCACAATCAATAGATCGTGATATTTGTTCATTTTAGTACCGCAATTGTCGCTAGTGTGAATTATCTTTTCCATAACAAATGAGATAATTTACACTAGCGCACCTAGCGTAAATGATGGCGAAGTTGATGTTTGGTACAAGTGCTAAACATGATCTATAGATCATGTTTAGCACTTGTACTAAACATCAACTTCGCCATCATTTACGCTAGGTGCGCTAGTGTAAATTACCTCATTTGTTATGGAAAAGATAATTCACACTAGCGACAATTGCGGTTCTAAAATGAACAAATTTCACAATCAATAGATCGTGATATTTGTTCATTTTAGAACCGCAATTGTCGCTAGTGTGAATTATCTTTTCCATAACAAATGAGGTAATTTACACTAGCGCACCTAGCGTAAATGATGGCGAAGTTGATGTTTAGTACAAGTGCTAAACATGATCTATAGGTTTTGTCAAAAATGATTTCATATTTTGTTATTTGTTTTAATTATTTTTTTTTAAATAACCTAACGAAACAAAAATAAAAATTGTGTTATTGATTAGGATAACGTAATGATGATTTTGAGTATTTTGGTATCAATATTAATGTAAAAAGATCAAAAGTATTGTGATTTTCCGTTATAGCGTTACGTTATGTTACCGTTATGCCAACACTGATAAAATATCATTATAACAATTTCTCGATATTTGGCCGCATTGAAATGTCTGTGAACTACATCTAATTCACCACTTTTCACAGCAAGTGTAAAGGGAACAGTGAACGTGAACATTTTTAAAGTGGCGAATATAGATTATATTTTGTGCACGATGGTTGTCCATTTTTGAATGCCAAATGGCAATGGAGAGTGAACAAGCGACGTGAACATACAGTTTTATATTTGTGATGACATTTATAATTTTGTTATAATGAAAATAATTCTAAAGTAAATTATGAAATTATGAACTTAGAGCTCGTCTCCTAGTTGAAAACTGGGACCTTGTTTATTATGAAAAAATTGTAATAGAGCATTCAGTATTTTCTTAAATAATTTTATTGCCCATATTGAATTTTCCAAAGCTACAATTACATACTTATCGCAATAACAAGAATTTAAAGCCCTGGATGAATTATTATCTTTCGTGTAAAAGTTATAATTTATAAATTTTATAAATCTTCTTACTGATGATCAGAATATTATATGTTATGAATTTAATATTGTACATTTTTATATCATCTGATATAACTTCTAACATTATTTCTAATAGTACTTGTAACAGTGGAGAGCACAATTTGGAAATTCTTTCTGAATTCTGAAATTCAGAAGTTAAAAAAACAAACATTCTAAAGTATTTGATGGAGTAGATAAGGTAATTGATAAAAATTGTGCTTGGTATTTGGTTGACATATTAAAATGTTTATTTAATTTAAGTCTAAAGGGTGGAATATTTTCAGACGCTTTAAAAATAGCTGTTGTTATTCCAGTTTATAAAAAAGGGTGATGCTGTGTAACTGAACAATTTCGACCGATCTCTCTATTGAGTACCTTTTCCATTTGGTCAAATGAAGTTTTTTAATGATCACTAATTTGGATTTATAGCTGGAAAATTTACGGAAGAAGCTCTTTTAAATTTTCTCAGTAATATTTATGTAGCCATTAATAACTCTCAGAAATGTTCAGCAGTATTTATGGACATTTCAAAAGCATTTAATACTGTTAACCACGGCATCCTAATAATAAAATCGTCAAGTATTAGTTTTAGAGGAAAAATATTAGATTGGTTTATGAGTTACCTAACCTTCGTAACCGTAGTCAAATTGTAAAAATTAATAACGTGAATGGTCCTTCAGGTCTTCTAAAATGTGGTGTTCCTCAGGGCTTAGTTTTGGGCCCTTATTGTTTTCAGCAACATACTTACCTTAAAAATTTCAGAGATTTTAAGATAATAATTAATCTAGCTGTCAGGCCATTGTTTAAAAATTAGCAAAATCCTGCCACAAACATTACCTTAGCTGCAACATTGAGCGATGGTTCCATAATATCAACGTAAAAAATGATTTTGCCGACCTGATCCGCAATCACGGTGGTCTAGACAGATTTTTGAGCACATATCATATTTTGGGATGCAAGAAGGCGACACAATAATTTGTGCAATTACATTACCTTGTAAACGCCTTCTAAAAACAAATAACTTGCCTTAATAATTTAGGCATCACTCGATATGTGCAGAACGCAAAATCATTCGCATAGTTCTAATCATTAAAATTTTGGCTGTTACGTCAAACAGTTTTCTGAAATCAGGGTTCATCAGAGATGGTGGAAGAAATTGAAAAATTTGCGAACTCAACCAAAACAATAAGGACCTTATAATTTCTATCCGTTGATATGAATTTTATAGCAAAGTAAATGATCAACAAGGCTTCACGTTTGCTTTTCTATGAAATTTACTGATGCGCAGAGCAAATACCACACAAACGTTATTAGCTTATAGAAATAACACGCAATTAAAATATTTCGGTGGGTATAGAACCAGAAAATGTATAATTCAATAATTTTGGGCAATCTTCTAAAATGTTAAAAGAAGTAAAAATCACTGTCAAACTTTGCATTCTAGGGGAACTAAGTAGTAATTTCTGTTTAACATAATTTTGTTTCACATAATTCTGCGAAAAAACCATTCAATAGATTTTTGGAAACTCTGCCAGAGTAACCGCTATTCAGATTGCTTATAAACTTTATCGGGATTAGACAAACTTAAAACCAACCATAATATCAAATGCCACCGTATACCGAACGAATAACATATGTGATCTTACAATGGTACCTCCAATATTTTAAACCAAGCATTCCCTAACAAGCTGAGCTAACGCCAGTATCTATGCCAAACGAAGAGCTCAACAACGGCTGATCCAAACGTCACATAACAATACCAACTTGACACTGTATATGGTTTACACACAACCCGGTTTTGAGAAACTGCGGTTTCGGTTTGTAAATTTTAATATCCGCGGTTTGCAGATTGGTTTCCGCATATGTTAAATTTAAGTTTAACAATTCTTAAATTCCAAACAAGAATTTGCGGCATTCCATCTGTCGAAGATGTTGGTGGATATTGAAAATTTTGGAACAATTTTGGAACGAAGTAGTGAATGATAAAGAAAGAGGTTCAACAAATTTAGCCGAAAATTGTTAAGCTTAATGGAGGTACATATTGGATTCTACAAGACTCTCATGACATCTGACAATGTCATTCAAATTGTTGTAACTTTGCACCTCACCGTTTGTCGAAATCGACTGATGACGTTCCAATGTCAAATCCTTTAGTTTGGTGATATCTTGAAACCTTAATAGAGGAAATTGTAGTTGGCCAACGGAGTCATATTGCGTTTAAATTATGTTCTGCTGAGATACCGCTCATATCTACGGTCAAAGTTATACAAACACAAATATCTAGCAAGATGAAGATGAAACTACCGAAATTACCGTTTTGGAGTATTTTCATGGAATCAAAAGAAGTTGGAAAGAGAACTGTGGTATTCACACTGTAAAATTCCGAAAATATTTAAATAAAAATTGTATTCTTTATTTCTTTCAAACCATTTGGGAGAATTGAAAATTAATCGGAGACTAAATTTCTTAGCAAGGCTACATCCTAGTGGCAATAACTTAATGTTATTATTATTAAGCATCATTTTATAGGCAGATAAACGAAACTCCATTTTCATAACAAAGACGGAGTTTAAATTTCACGACACAAAATGATACTCTGTGTCATGTCAACAAAGCAACTGCGACTTCTTCCTATTCATGTGCGGTAATGGAAAGAGTTCAGGTAGAAATCCAATACAATTTTCTATAAGACACAGTCGATAAATTAGTTTTCAGCATTGATCCAAAAGAGTCTCCAAACGTGCGCAATTTTCAAAGATGGTCCCTATAAAAGCAAAATTAAAAAAAACGGTTACATTTTTTGAAAACTAAATCTCCACATTTAGAAGGGTTAAAAATTGTACACAAAGGGGCCACCTTGTGCGCTAGAGTATCAATACTGGCATTGGTTTTAAAGAACTACACTAAGTGCACATTAGAGTATTGATGGTTCTGTGTTCGATCATCATCATGGCTGATGTCGTTTTTATGCGAGTTATTTAGTTAGAGCAACGGGTACTTTAATATGTGGAGATAGGAGTAGAAGAATGACTGAAAATAATTCAGCAAATTGTTGTCAATAATTCGAGAACGATGGTATGTCTTAAGAAAGAACGAAGACAGGACATATTTAGAAGGAAACAAACAGGGAGTATATCCCATAATAAGAGAGTACAAATGCATGATCGAATACGACTGCACCAATTATGACGGTTTTATCAGTTAATCAGTTTGATTTGAACAGTGACCGAGTAATAATTAAGGTTACTTTAACCAGTGCAAGAGTGATCGTGTAATAAAGTGCAAGTGAAATAAAATGTAATAAGATTGGAATTTGGTACCAATAAAATCGTTTTTAATCAAATCGAAACAATATGAACAGTACTTTATATAAATTATGTAATGATAGTCGATTCCGTTGCCGTCGAGCATAGTTGTACATTTATATATTTCTTCTACACTTAAGATATTTTACAACTTTTTGAATAAATCGCGTATTTCGATAATTGTTGTATTTTGTATAATTACCGGCGAAACATGTAATCGGTGTTGTTTGCCTTTGATATTTTCTATTACTGGTTCATCAGGAATTTCTGTAATTTCCTTGAATATATTATTGCTTTCAATTTGTAACACATTTAAGTCACACCAACGACATTAGCAACACAAAATTAAAATTTCCACGTTGCACTTTCTGTAGTGTAATTAACACCATTGAGTAAATAATTTTCATTATTGTTATGTCCACATTGTTTAGTATAGAATTTCTGTTTAGCATTTACATACTTCAATCCAACAATTATTCTTTAAATCATGATTTAACTAAAATTGAACGTTAACAGATTTCACTGGACTATTTTCAGTTTTAGTTCAAAGTGTAATTTTTAATCAAATAATCGATATTTAATTAGTGAAATGAATGTGATTATACGAGTATGTATCTACTCTACATGCAGATCGTGGAGCAGTCTAGCAAATACTTAATATAACATTTAATTACAAGTTTCGTGTACTAAAATTATTACTTTGTTGAAAAAAAAAAATTATCTCACCACCTAAACTTAAAAGATTTATTGTCTTGGTGCAATGCAAGAGTTATTAATATTATTTAAGCTCTCGCAAATGAACCACAAGACAAGCAAAAATACAGTTCGCTACGCAAATATCAAATCGTATAATGTCACCTCTCCAATTTTGCCGAATTCAACAATTAAAATTGTTTTGTTTTGACTGTAAACTGAGCATGTAATACAACTACAAACGTTATATCATGATTGATCGTGTATTTATTAATAAAATGTTTTATCGTATGTATTATTTACAAACCGCTATATCATTGTCTCGCGGCGTTACAAAAATTCGTACACACACGAAATTTTGATCGTTTTTGCTGCTCGTAAAAAAAAAATTCATTTATGCAAAGTTTGAAATATTTTTAGTGTATTAAATGAATTTTCGATGAGCACGTTAGTTTTGTTTCGCTTCGTTAAGTGCAAACACTTATATTGCCTATCCATCAAAAATTTATACCGTGTAACTTACCTTTAATTAAAAATTAAGTGACAGTGTTTATAAAGTTGGTTATAATCGTGAATTGTTTTTTGTTTTGTAAAAAAGAAAAGCTTCGCGCGACAATTTTCTTAAGCACTTCATTTAGTTGAAGCACAAAACATTAAAATTGATAAAAAGAAAGTTTTCCTGGGTAAACAACAGCAAGAATTTAGTTGTTACAACTGTATATAAATAGCTATATGCAAGCAAAATTAAAATAATTGCATAATGGATAATACAAAATTAAAAGATACAAAAAGTAAGTTGTTTTTACACCACTGTATTTACTGCATGCAGTACATGTTATATCTCTAGACATTACAAAATTAGTAAGTGGAGTAAAATATATACAAATGTAGAGGAAGTTAAAAACGAGTATTACACAATAATTTTGAATAGCAGTCTGCTATCTGGTTTTTATACTCATATTTGCGACTACTTTTGTTGTGTTTATAAACAGAAACCTTACTAGTTGATTTTAAACTATCTAGCTAGTGCCAAAACACGTCCATCAAGATATCAACATGTTTTAATCTTATAAATTTACTTAAAGATTTTTTTTTTTTTTTGGATTATCCAGTGAAGATTATGTGATATACAATTTTACGATATCATATGGATTAGATTTTATTTTATCAAGATTCTTTGTAAATGTACATATTTGTATATATGCTACTATGTATACCTACATATGCACATAGTAACATGTAAATTCAGTCGAATTTGAATATTAAAGTTAATGACAAAGAGTAACCACATTTATTTTGTGACTATTTAAATTTGCCCTTAGTCTTAATTGACTCTATTAAGCTTTGCCCTCTGGACGTTTTTAACATTCTTACCATGCGCACTATGATTGCTATCATTCTAGTTGGTCGACGACTTCGAAGTATATATTAATATTCTAATTTCAAACAATTATGACCTTTATTTCTGAGAGTGTGATATTTTAGGTTTCACCTTTTAATTTTCAAACATACTTAATACTTATTTTTGTGATTTATAGTTTGTGATAATGTTAAGGTCGATGTTACATCAGTGCATTTGTCGTAACGCACTTCATCCCATAGCGCGGATAGAATAGGTTTAGGTATCGTATATTGATATTCAAAATATGATTGCTTTGAAAGAGATTATCAAGGTTACTTAATTTCCCTTGACGTTAAAAATAGGAGATATTACAAAGACTATCCAGAGAAATATGTAATATGTTTGACATTAAAATTCCATTGTTTGGTTCTTCAATTGGGTTCTGTTTGAAACGTTCCTATTCTTCAATTCAATTCAATTTATGTTTGCAGATCTTTGTATTTTGCCGAATTGATAGGTTTCAGAGTATTTCGAATAGGTTTTAGTCCTTCAGGCCAAGAAATGGCTATTCGTGTCGACCTATTTAAATCCAGACTCTGAAAATGTTGCTCGGTAGACGAAGTTTTGTAGTACAAGATTCCTTTTTCACAAGCTCGAATTTGGATATGTAGCAATACAAACCTTTTTTCTTTTCTCCTGTATTTTCATATCTACCTATTCCACTTTTACTACTAAAATATTTTCGAAGATGATTTGCATGAATCTTTTTTTTCTTGTCCGAATATTCTTATCAAATATGTATTGAAACCTAATATTTAACTTATAATAAACTCCTTTTCCTATTTATCCTTTCTCATTAATTTCACCCACACCTCGTCGTCTTTACTAAATGATTTTACATTTTCTTTTTTCTGAAGCTAACTTATTCCACCTCGACAACGATTTTCTATTAAACATTATTTCAAATGGCATCTACCCCGTAGCAGGATTTATCCGATTATTTGAACTCTTTACATGCCGTTATCGGATGCGTCAATTCATTTGTTACAATCTAATTCAATTCCTCAGAATTGACTATCATTCTCATTGAATTGAGTTGGTGTAGGTCCCGATGGTATCTTATCTTGAGTAAATGTGCGCATTCTTTGGTGGAACTGTTCATTATTTATTTAACTTAAGTCTGACGAGTGGAGTATTTCCTGGCTTTTGGGAAAAATCATTTATTATCATTTTCAAATCTGTAAGAAGGAGTGATATTACGTGTTATAGAGGTATTTCGAGTTTGTCTGTGATACATAAGCTTCTAGAATATAATTTTATTTAAAAAATAGAATCAGTTTACGTCAACATGATTTTATTCAAGCTAAATCAACAGTTACAAACTTGATGGTATTTTCAAGCGACGGTTTTGGCACAGTTGTTAATCGTGGCCTGATTTTTTGAAAGCATGCGGCAGGTTAAATCACAAAATTATTCTTCGACAATTATTTGATTTCAGATCAGATTTTATCTCTGTTAATTGGATTGCATATTACTTAATAGTAGGACTGCAATGTGTGAATATCTCACAGGTAAATTCTTTCGTATTTAACATACCGACCATTACTTCTCACAATTTTTATTAATTATCTTACCCATTGTTTCCAGTTTTGCAAGTGTCTTATGTACGCTTATGATTTCACACTGATATTGATCGTAAGCAAGATGAGCATGATGTTTTTTGTCCACATGGAATAAATTTCCATTAAGTACGAATAAATGTAAGCTTATGATATTTCATATGTTTTATTGGATGCTTCGATTTGCAGAGTTTACAATATCTGTGTTCTTAAGACTAAACGTCACTTTTTTATTACGAACTGGCAATATGATGCTGAAGTAGAAGTCGTCGTAGCTCGTAAGTTTATCAGAGGAAGTGCCACTGATTAGTTAGTGTATGAATTCAACTTTAATTACTCAAGAATTTTGTATATTGTAGTTTGGTATATTGGGTTTACATCCAAAGATCAGTTCAATTGGCATGTGTCTAGTAGTGCAATGAGAAGTTGTGTTGTATGTGAACATTGCATCTGCATGTGGAATCCATGAATCCCAATTATTTTTGTCTTTGTCATAGAAATTTCTTAAATTGTCGCCAATCGTCTTGTGAGATCTCTCAACGGCCCCATTTGTTTCCGGTTGGTAGGCGGTAGTATTAAACTTTTTTATTTTAAATAATTTACAGATTTTCTTAAAAATTTCACCCATAAAGTTTGATCTTTGGTCGGTCAAAGGAGTGCACCATAGCTTTAGCAACCGTTTCTGTTTCAGCATTTTCGATTGCAATCCCTATAGTGAATGTTTGGTTAGACCATCTTGGATTGATGAATTTATTGGAAAAAGTAAGTGGAAAAATCGGCCCTACATTGTCTAAAAATATTTTTCGAATGGGAATCTAGGCGAACATAGTGATTGTCATCTGCATTTTTGTTTGTAAATTATAGAATACTCATATTCAGCTAATTTGAATGTCCATCGCATAAGACGAGATGAGGGATTATTCATGATTTTTTTAACCAAATCAACGGTTTATAATCCGTTACAAACAAGGGTAAACTTTTTTCCATTAATATACGGCCGAAATTGATCAACTGCAAATACGACGGCTAAAAGTTCTTTTTCGATAGTAGGATATTTATTTTTTTCAATTCAGCGTTCTTCTGGCATAAGTAATCGGCAGATCGGATTCGTCAACTTTTATGGAAAAGGTGGCTGCAAGAGCAACGTCAGATGCATGTCATGCTATGATAAATTCTTTTTCAAAGATGGGAGCAGATTTAAGTTTACCAATAGGCTCATCACAAAACTCTTTCCAATGAAAAACTACATTTTTCTTTAGAAGTTCGGTTAGATAAGCCAAGGAAAGATTTGATATCTTTAACATTTTGAGGAATTGGGAAATGATTGATAGCATGCATTTTTTTAGAATTAGGTTTTATATCTGATGACGTACTGACATGGCCAAGGTATGTAGTTTAATTCTCGGCGGAGGAACTGGTTTTTTGTTGCATTCAATTTAAGATTATTTTGCCAAAAACACTTAAAAACTCCAATCAACTTTTCATTATGGTCTCTTAAATTATGACCATACAGACATTTTATATCGGTTAAGCTACTTAAGACAGAATTCATAAGCCTTTTAATCCGAAAGGCATGCATTTAAATGATAGTGGCCTCTGTCAGTGCTGGAAGCGGTTCTTTCCTTGTCAAGGGGATTTTCAAGAACTTGGTGATAACCACTTTTTAAATCAAGTGGACTGTAATATAGAGAACGACCCAATTGGTCAAAATCTCCGCTATCTCCTCAACTTGGATATTTATTTCTTCTTTTGTTGCATACGGTAATCGATACTGTTTGATATACGTAGGAGGACAATCGGAAGGAGTACGAATGTGGTGGCTAGCGGCGTTTGTGACCGATAATTTATCACGCTCTAGATGGAAAATATCATTGAATGTTCTATACATTTCTAGTTTGAATTCTTGCTCATCAGAATTTAAATGTTCAATTGAGATATAAGATTCAAGTCTCTTGAGCCTTTCGTTAATTTGGTTGGACTAAGAATCCTTGAGATAAAATAATTCATAATTTGAAAGAGGATCTATATTCAGACTAATTTTTTCATCTACTTCTATAGGTTCTTCATTAGTGTTTGTAACACTAACTATATGGCTTTTTTATTTTGTACCTTAATTATAGAATTTGCTATATGAATACCCCAACAGGATCTCGTTCCAACATTGTGAAATTAGGAGAATTGCGTGTTTGAATTTTCACTATGGTTTTTAGTTAACCATTCAGCAGCGGTTTTCTTTTTACGATACTCCTGAATATGATGTCATGTCAGCTCCAGTAAAACAATTGGCTTGTTTATGATATACGGTGAAAATTTTCAAATAATGGCGATGATTTTAATTTACAAAGTATAGAAAGAAAATATTGTGCTCAATTTATGATTTTGATAATTTTACTGTTTTGCTATGTTGCAGCTATGGTAGTTCACCTTTACTATATAGTATGTGTTTGGCTCGTTTCAACTAACCTTCCAATGTTGATTTTCGGTACAAGTTTGTATGCATCTCGCTAAACAAATGTGGTAAACACATTAAATCCTTGCGGTTTATTGATGAAAATGCCATACACTTACTCGTTTGCTCTTAATAAAATTGGTAATTCGACAATGCTGAACGCTTCTCGATTTGGCGTTGAATTGTCAAAGAACGAACAGGTTCACCGATGAAGCTCGAGAAAATATATATCAAATGTCCAGTATTATTAAAATCACTTGTACAAAACAATTTAATATTTTCGATAGCACACCCGCTGTCACCAAATTTGTAATGATTATATTTTAGAATTATTTATGGAATATTGTTATCGAAATAAGTGTTATCGAATATTTATTTTTATTTTATAATTTATGATTTTATTAACTTTTCACAGCTGCGTTTAAATTTATAATCTTTGATTATTATTTTACGAACCTGTTCGTGTGAAGTTTCGTTTGAGAGTTTATAAAAATTATTTTTTGGTAATTTATTGATTTATTATCACGGCTTGGAAGGGAGAACAGGTTTATAAAATATATACAAATTATTCATGTGTATTAATAATAACTAGTGGTCGCCCAGTAGGTCGAAATTCGACCGTAATTCATAAATTTTTTAAGTTTGAGAGTTATTGAGGTAGTTTTGTCAAAGAGTATACCTCTATAATCATTGCATATAATTGTTTTGAATTTTGCGTGTACAAATACGTCATTAGCGTGTATTCTTTGCCTTAATTCCCTGCAATACCTATGTATGAAATTAGAAATTAAAAATTAGTAACAGTTGAAAAAAAGACACAATTTCAGTTTGTATTCGTAATTGTTTTTTGATATAATTGTTTGTCAGTTTTTCATGTTATTATATTCAATCAAATAAACGCAAATATCCTTGAGTTTTTTTATTGCCGTACTGACCAGGTTTCCCCAAGGCTTCACAATTATTTTGTCCATCTTATTCGAATGATATAAAAATAAAATAAAAAATACGTGCCTTATATTCTTTCATATATTTTTCATTAAATCAAAAAAAAACTGCGAAGTTAAAAAATTATATATGTATTGTCTATTGAACTTAAAATACAGTGTTCAATAAAATAGGACACTCTAAGAGTTTTTTGCAAATTCTTCATTAACTAAATAATTATTTATCAATTTTCAATAATTTTTTTTTATTTACATAGTAGAAATATAAACTTACAATTAAATATAAAAAATCATATTTATAAAAGGAATATTAAAAAACATTAATTAAACATTTTATTTTATAAATAGGCTGTTCAATGAAATAGGACAGTTAATATCAAATTTCATTTTCAGCCTTATTTGTGTATTATTAAACCTAATATGCGTTTTTATTGAATACACAGAAAAAAATAAACTGGTCCTCAGCTAAGAAAACGGACTTTTAATTCAAGAAAATGTATTTTTTCTTGATTTAAAAGCTAATTTTCTTATTTCTATCGATTTTTGCTTCATTCCAAGAAACAAAATTCTTACATGAAGAAAAACTCGATAGAAATAAGAAAATTAGCTTTTAAATTAAGAAAAAGTACATTTTCTTGAATTAAAAGTCCGTTTTCTTAGCTGAGGACCAGTTTATTTTTTTCCGTGTAGTATTAGTCTTTTGACCTTATTTTCGAACCATTTCTCAGCATCGCCCCGCCCATAGAGCCCACCAGCCCCTGGCATTTGTGAACGGTCACTTATTCCAAATTCGACAAATTTGAATTCCAGAATTTCTGTTTATTTTTGTGTTTCTCATTATTAATAGCTACTTTACTTGATTCCAACAATTATTGGTCGAATTCAGATGAGGTGACTGACTCGGCTATTGTGTGACCCCCACTTTGTAATCGTTAAGCTAATATTTTGCTTCTCTCAAGGTATTCTTTGTATCGTTATCTTGCTGAATACACCAGCCTGGTGGCTTTTCATCTTCGGTATAAACCGAGCATTAGATTAGTTAATAATATGAATGTAAACAACTACCATCATTCCATTTTCCGAGCAATAAATTATAATGTTCCGTGCCAAAAAAAAATCTCGCTATGTCACAATGGGCAACCACCATGTTTAATCGTCTTTTTCGCATGTTAGGGCGAAAGTCAGTAGTGGGCTGAGATCGTTCATAACGTCGGCCTTCAGAACTAAACATATTGACTTTTGTTTTGTCAATTCATAGTACTTTTCTCCACTTTTTTGGCTTCATAAGTTTGTTTGGATAAAGAAGGAACGGCTCGGGCCTTTCAATCTATTTCGTGCATCTGTTTGCGAATGAACTCTTCTGAATAATTAAGATTTACCAACTACTTTCATTTGTTAGAGGAGATAGAAGAATGTTTCGTTGCAGTTCGAACAATTAAAGTGCCAAGTAGGCTGGTATTTTCAGCAATACAACGGCCAACCATACCTCAATGAGAGCGAACGACGGGATTGATCAAGTAAATTACAAGGGCCGGGTCAGTCACCTCATCTGAATCCGATCAATAGTGGTTGGAATCAAGTAAAAGTAGCTATTAATAATAAGAAACACAAAAATAAACAGAAATTTTGGAATTAAAATTTGTCTAATTTGGAATAAATGACCGTTCACAAATTCCAGGGGCTGGTGGGCTCTATGGGCGGGCGATACCGGGAAATGGTTCGAAAAGAATATCTCAAGACTAATACTATTCATTAAAAATGCATATTAGGTTTAATAATACACGAATAAGGCTGAAAATGAATTTTGAAATTAACTGTCCTATTTCATTGAACAGCCTATTTATAAAATAAAATGTTTAAAATTTTTTTTTAATATCCCTTTTATAAATATGACTTTTTATATTTAATTGTAAGTTTATATTTCTACTATGTAAATAAAAAAAAAATATTGTAATTTGATAAATAATTTTTTAGTTACTAAAGAATTTGCAAACAAATCTTAGAGTGTCCTATTTTATTGAACGCCACTGTAGTTTGAAAATGAATTTAATGATTCAGAACTTCTGTGTAAATGATGTCTTTTGTAAAAACCCTTTCATCATTTGCTAAATGCTCTTGGCGATTATATTCGGAAATATAAAATCTCAAACCATTGAATGATCGAAATGTACCTGCTGCGATGCACAATTGACCATATTTCTTGCCAATTCCTTAGACGATTAGATAAAATTCGACATGAATTTAATCAAAATCAGATAAGAAATGGCAAAAAGCCTTCCTAGTTGGTTAAACTCCAGAACTTTATCTAAAAATAATTTTAGAATTCCATTTCCATGGTACATGCAGAATTTCATTAAAATCGGATAAGAAATGGCCAACTCCCTTATTCAAGAACTTTATCTGAAAATCGTTTTAGAATCCTATTTCCATCGTACATACTGAATTTCATAAAAATAGGATAAGAAATGGCCAAGTCCCTTCCTAATTGGCCACATTCCAGAACATTATCTAAAAATCATTTTAGAATCCCATTTCCATCGTACATTCTAAATTTTATCAAAATCGGATAAGAAATGTCAAAGTGCCTGAATTTCATCAAAATCGGATAAGAAATGGCCAAATTTCTTCCTAATTTGCCAATTTCTAAAACTTTATTTAAAAATTATTTTAGAATCCCTTTCCATCGTACCTACATGCTGAATTTCATCAAAATCGGATAAGAAATGGCCAAATTCCTTCCTAATTGGCCATATTCCCGAAATTTATCTAGAATTCATTTTGGAATCCCTTTTCCATCGTATATTCTAAATTTCATGAAAAACGAATTAGAAATTACCAAGTTCCTGAATTTAATCAAAATCGGATTAGAAATGTCCAAAAGCGTTCCTAATTGGCTAAATTCCAGAACTTTACCTAAAAATCGTTTTAGAATCCCATTTCCCTCTTACATGCGGAATTTCATCAAAATCGGATAAGAAATGGTCAAGTACCTGTATTTCATCAAAATCGGATAAAAAATGGCGAAGTTTCTTCCTAATTGGCCATATTCCAGAACATTATCTAAAAATCATTTTAGAATCCCATTTTCATGGTATATTCTAAATTTCATCAAAATCGGATAAGAAATGGCCAAGTACCTGAATTTCTCAAAATCGGATAAGAAATGGTCAAATTCTTTCCTAATAATTGGCCAAATTCCAGAACATTACTAAAAATCATTTTAGAATTCCATTTCCTTCGTTAATGTTGAATTTCATCAAAATCGGATTAAAATTGGCCAAGTTTTCTGCTAATTGGCCATATTCCAGAACTTTATCTAAAAATCATTTGAGAATCCCATTTCCATCGTGCATGCTGAATTTCAGCAAAATCGGGTAAGAAATGGCCAAGTTCCTTCCTAATTGGTCGTGCTCCAGAACTTTATCTAAAATCATTTTAGAATCCTATCTCCAAATAAAATTCTTATAAAAAAAATCACAAATCTTTAGTTCAAGGAACCTCACTACAACGGACACCATTTTTGGTCCCGTCGAAGTCCTTTGTAGTGGGTTTCTCTGTATAAAGAAAATTTTTAAATTACGTTGGAGTTACATGTATAACATTTTCGCTGATGAGTGTAAATTAAAAAAAAATCTATTTTGTCCACGACTAACGTATAATATGTTCTTTATACGTTTGTTTCATCACTTATAATGATATCCATTATTCACTGCTAGTTTATCTAGTAGTCCCTTCTTTCATTATTCACAATTTCCAAGTAAATTATTTGATTTTTGAAAGTTTGTCTAGTAGTCACTTGCCATTTTCATTGTTATTAAACTGTGACGTCAAAATGTCGGCGAAAATTATTTGAAGAGTATTTAAAGGATTTGATTATAAAACAATGATATTTGTCGGTCGTGGACAAAGTATCGTATTCTACTCGCATATAATGGCTGTTATTCACTCAGATGATTTTTATAGGGCAAACTTCATCTTCGTGAATAACAGCTATCATTATATGCTCGTTGAATAATATACTATTATTTACATTCATACAAACAAAATAATTTTCATTCATTCATTCACTGAACAAAATTAAAGTATTATTGTACTACTTTGATCGTTTTTGGCTTTTATGTGTATGTATTGTAAAGGAAACTACCTCAGGCGATTTTTCCTGAACTATTCAACCGATTTTCGTTTAACATAGATTGCGCACACCTACAAAAGAATACCTTTCGAATGGTGTAATTTTTCTAAAAATCGGTTGGGTGGTTTCGGCGTAAAAGGGGTACAAAGTTTTCTCTTCACGTATTAATATATAGATAATTTAAAGAAGCGGTGTTCATTACAATATGAACATTTTTATTTATTAAATTAAATACATATATCGAAATGTAGTTTGTGAACAATAATTGAAGCATAATTGCAGAACATTTTCTTCATGACACAAAAATCCTCTACAGATAAGCTCAATAGAATGTTTTGAATTTTTTTTTTTTTTTAGTTGGTGGCGGTTGCACATCCTCGGAATCTACGTATTGGAAAAAATAGTAAGAATAAACTTTACTGCTGTGATACTATAGCAGTAAATCGTACTAATAAATGATAGATCCTCTATCGGCGTAGATTCTACGTTGCCGTAGAGGTTGCAATCCTTGTTGGTTGCAGGTTAGATGCCACTCCAATTGAGTTTGAAGAATGTTCATTACTGAATATTTCGTGAAATTCCTCGAAATGTTCAAATTCTAATGGCGCAGTACCGGTAGGATAATCGTTATCTACCTTCTTATGGTACATAATCGTATATTATCATAAGTTCATAAGTTATTAAACTTATCTTTGCATTGTGTTTTCGTTTTTGTGTGAACTGAACACAGCCTTTCATCAGTAAATACATCCATATTTCCAAACATGTGCCAAACATATTTTTTTTATGTAAAAGCAGTTTAAGGTCCAAAACTGTGTTTCTACTCCAAACAACTCGGGAATTTTATGGTAGCGGTTGATTTTCACTGTTTGACTCAGGCGTAAACGTACATTTTTCTTATGTTGAGTATATCCTTGTATTTCGAGAATAATCTTGTGTACTGTACGGGTTGTGTTGACACAGGTGGCAAAGAATGAACTTCACTAGCAATGTGTTCGGGTTGTTGACTGCAGCTTTGGTTTACCTTAACCTCAAAACATTGAAATTAAATATTTTTTTCAAAATTAACATAAATTTTATGAAATATTTCACCACAATATACATAATAATATACTTGTCTGTTTGAATTTTAATCTACCAAATTTCATTGGTATTATTAATTTTAGTTATTTCACTACTTAATCTCAGAAGATTGACATTGATAATAAACATTTTCATTTTCAAAATAAAAATTAACTAATTAATTAATTTACCTACCTGTTCGATTATTTATGTAACAAATTTCATTTGTAATACATATTAATTTTTTAGAAAACAAACATTTTTTGTATTTTTTTGCTTATCAATATAAATTATATTTTAATTGACGGCTGCGATGGCAGTCTCGAGTAGATTCATAAAGTCATTTGCAACAATAGGGAAAATTGTACAAAGGAGTTTACGGGCACCAAAAAGCACGATGAGAATGATTTGAAACTGTCATTGAGTGTTTTCAGGTCCACCAACTTTTGGCAACATGTTGAGTGAAATAATCATGCTTTTTTCCGAATGCAATTGATTTATCGAAAATTTCATGGTAATGTGATAGATCGAATGTTATTTTTTTCAACAGTGAATTTTCAATGCCAACATATTGGAGGAACTGAAAGCGCCCAATGATAACAATATTGTTACAATGTAGAGTTTAGAAACGCACTCCTGATGCCACGGCTATTTATGTAGTACCATATTGCTTTGAAATTTTCAAATATGGGATTGAATCGGTTCACCGCGAAAATAAGCTCACCGCTTTACGTTATACCGCCTGTTTAATTCACCGTTTTTACGATTCACCGTCATAATAGTTCACCGCTTACGATTTACCGTTTTCACTATAATTTTTTTTTAATATGCTTTATTTATATTTTTGTTTTTATCTTAATAGTCGGAAATATAATATACATAATATAATTTGACATAATAAAAAAACATTAAAAACCCAAAAAGTGCCCAATAAACGGAGGTAATAGAAGTCGTAAAATCGAAACGCGGTAAAGATAAGCTTGTAGCCGCTGGTTATGTGTATAACTTGACAAAAAAAATGGAGCCATTTTTTTCGCTGGATGTGTGATAAAAAGTGTTCGCTGTTATGCAAGGGACGACTGTCAACGAAATTGACTGACGACGGCCACAACATTTCTATAATGCCATCACCACACGTGCATGACCCTGACGCTAGTGAAAAACAACTGCACATGGTTCGAACATTCGCAGCGACACCTGCGATGATTCCGTCTAAAATTATTTTGTCGAGCAAGCTAAGTTGCAACTGATACCCGTAAACAGGCCTCGAGCAAGGCTGCTTGCCCCATTTTACAGTTTATTGAAAACACTGAAAATATCAATAAACATTGATTCAGTAAATTTCACCGCCAACATTTACATTAATTTCATCTCATTCACCGCGGCGGTGAGTGAGATGAAATTAATGTAAATGTTGGCGGTGAAATTTGCTGTCGGTAAATCGTGCGCGGTGAAATTTGCTGTCGGTAAACCGTGTGCGGTGAACTGTTAAACGGCGAACCATGGGCGGTAAACCATGAGGCGGTGAACCGTACCCAACCCTATACATATACTATATATGGGGGGATTATTTTATATTTCGGATAATTCGGACGTCCAAACTTCATCTCATATAGATTTAATTTTTTTTTATATTTTTCGATTAATTTTGCATTTACTGGAATATTCTGGATGATTTCCTGATTAACTTGATAAATGGTGAGTAATTTTGATTTGTAATGATCAAACATTTTATCAGGCCCCATAGGCAATCGTGAAAGTGCATCCGCGTTAGCGTGTTGTTTGGTATTTTTATATTTGATGGTATGTGTAAGTATATCCTTGAAGAAGGATAGCCCATTTCTGGAGGCGATGTAAGGTCATGACGGGTAACTTTTGTTCGGATTAAAAAGTGTCGTTAATGGTTGATGATCCGTGAAAAGTTTCAAAACTTCGACCCGATAAATATTGGTGAAATTTGACAATGCATCCTTCTCAATTTGGTTATACGAACGTTGATTGTCGTTGAGTGTTTTAGATGCGTATGCAAATAGTTTCTCTAATCCATTTTGATATCGATGAGAAATAAAAGTACCAAATCCCATTGCTGAAGCATCAGTAGCTAAAACTATAGGATACTTCTCATTGTAGTGAACTAAGCGCGTTGAGCTGATGAGTTTTTTAATAATTGAAACGAATCTTCCTGACGTTGACCCGCTCGGCAGCTAAATTGCATTTATCCCGTTTACATCGTACCATTTTTTTCAAATCGATTAAACATTTTGGGTTAGATTTGAAATGTGTTTCTCGTTTGTTTCTCCAGAAACAATCACATTATCGAGATAAACAGCACATTTCGGCACTCCTGCAATGACTTCCTCGATGAACCATTGGAATATTCCGAGTGCGCTGGCCACGCCGAAAGGTAACTTTTGGTATTCGAATAGGCCAAAAGGATAACTCGATTTGCAGATATGCGTCGGTCAAACCAACTTTTGTAAAAAATCTGGTCTTGGGTTTGTAAAAAACGGTCGATCTCAATTTGCGGGTTTAAGGTAACTTTGAAATCACCGCAAATTCCACTAAATAGCCCATCGACTAAACTTCACTTCATCTCGAATTTGTTTGACGTACGCAAAACAATTGTTAACTTGATTGTGCACAATTTGTTAACTTGATCAATGAGTTGTTGATGATTTGAAGAATCTAAAACAGAATTAATTAAACTCTTAGAACTCAAATATTTTTTTCGATATGAAATGTCAAACTTTAATGCTTTAAACCAGTCAAGTCCCATAACGTTTGTCGCTTTGTTGCTGTCAACAACTGTCAAATAAATGATTATTTAGCGAAATGATGACATCAACAGCGCCTTTCAGTTTGATACAAGTTCCACCGTATGCTGTTAAAGTTTTATTTGTCGGATTGCACTGGGGAGATTCCAACTTCTTATATCCGCCCAGTCCAACCAACGAGCACAAAGCACCCGTGTCGACTTGAAACGTTATTTTGACGCCATTGATAAGAAGATCCATCCCATGACGATTTTAACGAATGACTCATTCATGCTTGATGAGTTGACATTGACTTCAACTGAGTTAATGTGATGGAACAACTGAATTAATTGCCTCTTTTGGTCGAACTGAATCATGGTTACTGTAATTCCAAAGTCGTTCAATTACGGGCTTGACCGAATTTTTTTTTATGTTTTGGTTTTTTATTCAAATTTAACTAGGGGACGGAACACATTTATTGATGTAACAAAAATTCTAACAAGCGAAACGTAGTTAGCGTAGACTATGTGATTTCTAACTAAACCGATATAACAAATTTCCAGGCCCACCATAATCCTGATCAGAAGAATTTTTTTCAAGTTTTTTTTTTATTCATTTTTTACTATGGGAAGGTAACACATTTATTGATGTAGCGAAAATTCTATGATGTAGGAATAATCCTGATCAAGGCTTTTTCTTTATATTTTTATTTTATTTATTTCTAACTAGACAAAAAAAAATCTTATAATAAATAAAAATCCTGGGATGGATTTTTTCTCTCGAGTAAAAAGTCTGGGATGTATTTTAAAGTTCGTACACTTTAATAGTGCATAGAAACAATGTCTGGGATGAGTTTTTGCGCTTTTGTTGTCAGAGTTGGTTTCAAATTTTCCTGGGATGGAAGTCTGGGATAACTTCAAGGGAGTATCAGAAGGCTATGTTTTACTTGTATCACTCAATTTCTCGTTCCATTGTGTATCTACTCACAAGTACTTTCAAGTAGCAAATTTTTTCCATTGGAAGACGACTAATGTGTACACTGCAAAAATACATTTAACAAATAGATCGGCCATTTATGTAGTTGGTATTGATAATGCCCTTGATGGCAATCGTGAAATCTCATAACTCGACAAATTGCCTTGGAAAAAAACACTGTACCTTCGGTCTCGTGATATTTTTTGTCCGACTAAATTTTAACCCAATGAATGAAATGAGAAAATTCGTCCTGGATATTCGATAAATATTAGGGGTGGTATTAAATCGTGTCGGACAATCTTGAACCTATATTCATACTAAAGCGTCATCATTCCCCTCTAAAATCAGTTTTGTCAACCTTTCTGCCAATATATAACAATTTGCGGGAAGCGCTGCTATTTTGTTTTAATTTGAAGAAAGTGCAGCTGATAGACATCGATTGCTGTGTAAAGCATATGGGGAACATGCTCCATCAATAAAAACATGCCAGTACTGGCTTTGACGTTTTAAAAGTGTCGATTTTGACACCAGTGACAAAGAACGCGAAGGGTGACCAGTAAAATTTGAAGACGCTGAGTTGGCGGCGTTATTGGACCAAGATTCATACCAAACTGAAGAGGAGCTCCCTGAAACTTTAGGAGTGACTCAACAAGCGATTGCAAACCGTCTCAAGGCCCTGGGTATGGTGCAAAAGCAAGGAAATTGTTTTCCGTATGAACTCAAGCCAAGGGGCGTCGAACGCCGTTTTTCACGTGCGAACAACTACTCCAAAGACAAAATCAGAAGGGTGTTGTATCGAATCGTGACAAGGGACGAAAAGTGAATTCACTACGACAACCCAAAGCGCAGAAAATCGTGGGGTAAGCCCGGCCATGCATCAACTTCAACAGCCAAACCAAATATTCATGGCAAGAAGCTAATGCTGTGCATCTGGTGGGAACAGTTCGAGTGATCTACTATGAGGTACTCCAGCCTATCGAAACCATCACTGGAGAACTTTATCAACAACAGTTGGTGTAATTAAGCCGAACATTAAAGATCAAACGCCCACAATATGCCAAAAGGCATGACAAAGCGCCCACATGTTGCAAAAGTCGTCAAGGAAAATTTGGAGGCGCTTCAATGGGATGCCGTACTCCACCCGCCATATTCACCAAACATTGCTCCTTCCGACTACCACTTGTTCCGGTCGATGACTCTTGGCCTGGCCGAGCAGCACTCTACAATGCTGCCTGAAAGATGGGAAAAAGTCGTAGCTGACTATGGACAATTCTTTGAATAAAATACATTGTATCAATTTCTCTGAATAAAACTTCGGAGTTATAAAAGAAACCCTCAAAACTTTTTTGTACTTCTAATAGCATATGGCAGTTACGTCCCAATTAGAGGGTGCTTTTTCCCGGGTTTTTTTTGTTCCCGGGAAACGGGAAATTTGAAACCAATTTTCCCGGGTTTCCCGGGATTCCCGAGAAATTAAAAAAAAGAAATTATAGGAATTTGAAAAACAAAAAAAAAAAATAAATAATACATTAAATTTATTTCAAAATATAAAAATAAAGTAAAATCATAAATTACGAATACACTGTGTACTACACATATCAACACAACATAAAATGTATATAAAACTACTTCATCTTAACCTTAATTTTATTAAGTGAACTAAATCTTATTATTTGTTTAGAAAAGCAAAGGCAGTCAATGGAAATATCGCTCAACGATGTTCGCTTCTTTGAGTAAAAATTAGACGAGGCCGACAATACCCTTTCAATCTCAATTGAAGTAGGTTGGATGGTTAGTACAGCATCCAGAAACTACTGCAGATTTATTGTAATGTTTCCCGTATTTTCGTATATTAAACTCTTTTGTATATTTGTTCACAGATTGTTTGACGACGTTGCAAGTTTTTTAGTTCTAAGCGGTGCGTTTATTGTGCCAGCCAACCTTTCGTTAATATCTGAAACCAACAGAGAGTGTTCCGATTCGTCATCTTCTGTGAATGTATCCTCACCCTCCAGTTCTATTCCAAACTCTTCTTTGTTGAATAACCTATTAAAATCTGGTTGCTACACAGGATTTTTGACGAACATAATGATGACGGCGCCTGCTGTAGCAGTTGATTGGATGTCGAGTGTCTGCATGTATTTGACTGAAGACACAAGATCTTGATTTCTTCGTTCTTTAATGCGACGTGATAAAACTTCTAATAACTCTGTTGAAATCATTTTCACGTAAAGATTTAAACAAAAACTTTAAAATCGCATCAGCTATAACCAAATTTGCATTACGTCTTCCCAAAGTTTCCACAGCTAATTTAAACGGCTGAAGCGCATTGAAAATATTCGACAATATTGGGATATAATTGTGATTCAGTAATATTAGGGATCCCAAATTATTGAATGCCTCTCGAACTGAGTCAACAATTATTATAAATCTTTCAATCATGATCACAATGCTAATCCATCTGGTCTTACAATCTAAAAGCAAACTTAATTCCATTCCGTAATTTTGCTTCACATACTTTTGAAGAATTGAATTTCTTTTCGGTGACATTTTAAAAATTTTTACAATTTTTCTTACCATTTGTAACGCACCGTCTCGTTCACAACTCGGGCTACATATAAATCACATCTACAACAGCTAAATGTATGCAATGATTGTAACATAATTGGTGGGTATATTCAGACAATTCTCCAAATTTTACCATCACGGCAGCATCATCTAAAAATCAGGGACAGGCCATGTGCTAACTGAGAGAAAAAGGCCGTTTGTCAATTGATTAAAAAATAGAGAATAGACAAAAAAATCCCGGGAATTTTTAGTTTTAACAAAAAATTAGGAAATTTCCCGGGAATTCCCGCCCGGGAATTCCCGGGAAGAACCCTCTAATCCCAATGCATAAATTCTCAAAAAAAAAAAAATTAAAAATTCCCCAAAAACTTGGTATAGGATTGGATTATTTTAAGAAAATGAGAAAAATTTGCCAAGGTTTGGGTAGTTTTGAAATGAGGTTTTGTTATTGTTAATCTAGTAACCAAAAATGCGAAAAGTTTACATTTTAGTAGGATGAAGAAAAACAAATCTGGAATTGGAAGATTTAATTTTACAATTTTAGAGTGGAACCCTCCATTTTCAAGAATATTTTAAAATTAAATCTTTCTTCTCCAGAATTTCTGGAAATATATGTTCCTAATTTCTGGAGCATTTTTCATATTTTTTGGGAGTTTTTATGCCCAATGCATAAATTCTCGTTAGTGGCATGCGCCTCGAAAAATATCCTCGGCATCGGCATTAATATGAAATATCACGCTACGGATAAGGAACTGGCACTATGAAGATTAAAATACGGTACTGCGTCGAATGAGTGTGTGAATGCTTTAATACAAATCATATAAAATAATTTTTTTATCAGTTAGGCTAGGCTTTAGACATAATGGCTTTAACGATCAAATTTCCAATTTTTGACCACAATTTCGGAATGACGCCTTCTTTAAAATTTCAATAAGTCGGATAAGTTTTTATTTTTAATTATGTGCTCTCGTAAATTGCTATGCCTATAAATTATTTGCTAATGATAAATATGGTTCGCAAATTATTTATTTATTTCATTTGTAGTTACTTTGCTTCTAAGCAATCGTGTATCTGCCCCAAAATTAATTTTTGCCGTCAGTTAATTTTCAAAATTCAACATGTAAAGTTTTGAAACTTTACTGATTAAAAAAAGTTACTTTTGAACTAAACAATGCTAAACATTAAGTTGCGAACGGTTGGTGAATAAGCTGAAAGCCAGCCATAGTTCGTTCCATACGATTTCAATTACGGCTGAAACTAGATAAGTTTTCCGGATCTTTAACGCTGTGTTTATGACATAGGGCGTTAGGAAGATAGGAAGATTGACACGACCAACCAAATTATTTAAAATGTCACCAGTCCGGCCTACTAGCCTACTTTGATCAAAAGTAAGAAATTTTTCAACTAGAGCATGGGACTAATAGGCAGGGCTTTTGACATTTTAAATAATTTGGTTGGGCGTGTCAATCTTCTGATGCTCTTGTCTTCCTATCTTCCTATGCCATAAACTCAGCTTTAAAGTTGTTGTGGAGGTATAGTGTATACAAATGGAAAAGTCAACTTAAGCAAGAAGGTAATCTAGATCAATCGTATTAATTACACAGGCATACAATAAAAAAAGTTGTTTCCCAGAGGGGAGACCTCACTATTCCTTCGTTTCCGAGGTCGCTGAAACCGAATATCACCATAAGAAATGAATCCAATAGCCCATTTTTCCGTTATCACCCCCCAGGGGTCTAAATTTAAATTTTCTTGGCTGGCTAAAGCCGAAAATGATAACAAAAAATTAATTCGACTCTTCCATCACCCCTTAGCGCCTCTCTACAAAATTGAGATGGATGTGCATTTCTATGTTTTTTGGGGCGCTGGAACCGAAAATGACAACGAAAAGTAAATTTGGCCCTTCCATCACCCCCTAGCACCTTGTTACTACCCCCTCCCCAGAAAGGGGTTGAAATTTCAATTTTCATGCGGTAATAAGGGTAGTAAGGGGTGCTAGGGGGTGATGGAGAGGCCAAATTTACTTTTTGTCGTCATTTTCGGTTCCAGTGACCGAAAAAACACAGAAATGTAGATCCATCTCAATTTTGCATGAAAATTGAAATTTCTACCCCCGGGGGAGGGGGAAAGGGGGGTGATAACGGGAAAATGGGCAATTGGAATCATTTCTTATGGTGATATTCGGTTTCAGCAACCTCGGAAACGAAGGAATAGTGAGGTCTCCCCTCTGGGTCACGACTTTTTTTTGTGTGCCTGTGTTATTATTAATGGGTTTGAAATTTCCGTTGTTGATATTCGAACTGTTGAGTTGGCGGCCATATGAGCAACGTTTCCAATGTTTTGGCCGGACTAATTTATCGATGCTTAATACGGTGCGAATATTTAGGTGAAATAGATCACTTTGAATATAGCAGAAGGTTGGTTTTCAAACAGTGGACAAATGTATTAGTTCCAGTAGAAGAGGTGGCGTATTAGTTAGAGTAGATTAGAATTGACGTATATAAATTTCTTTATCTGTATCATTTACATAATCGAAGAATTGAATTTTGCTGAGAGGAGCGTTCGAATCGAAATAAAAAAATAATATTTGATCTGTTTGGTTGATTATTATCGTTAATCGAGAATTAGGTCATCCACATAACCATTAATTTATTGACGTTAAATTTTAGAGATGTAAACCAAACCGGAAATGGTTTATACAAACAATTAAAAATGTAAATCTTGATAATTCCCCCGCGTAAATTATATTTGGTGAATTTGATGGTGGCTAATAAGCCGATTAAACATTATGTAAATTGCCTTATAAATGTAATTCGCAACTAAACACAATATTTTTTTAGAATATAGTACATACATACATAAACGGATACATAGATACAACATAATTATTAATGTTGTAAATTGTATATGTTTTGAAATTTCCCATATGTACACAAGATACATACTAAATATGTTATGTACTTCATTTTTACAAATTTCCATATAATTTTTGTTGTACGCGAAACGAGAATCTATTAGTTAAGGGAAGCAATAAATATTAAAAGTTAGAATAATTTTTTTCGAGTTTTTATAGCCAATTTGCCAAACTTTTTAGTTCAAAAAACGATGATAACATAAATTTAGATGTTATCCGCTTCATTATACCATATATGTTTGTGTGGCATATAAAATCATTAATTATATTGTGATTTTCAAAAAAAATTATTTGTCATGATTATAGGTTTCGTAATTTGTACACCAAGTTATTATTCTATTCGCTGAACCGGTGGCCAGTCGGTATAATCGATTGCAATATATGTATACTTCTGCTGCTGTATTGAATGCATAAAATAAATTATTTATAAATTTTGTATCCTCCGGATATTTAGAAACTATATTTTGTACTTTGTTTGATGTTAAATTTGAAAAGTAATAAGATATCCATTGAAATAAACAGCTGACTCATAAAAAATAAACAAACACAAACAAAATCTGATTGTCTACACATTTTTGTAATTTTCTTGCATCTAACACGTCATATGGCACGCAGTTTGTTACTTATGATCTAATATGGATTTATCGACGATAATTTTATCTCGCCTATTATACAACACACATATTATTATAGCCAAAACATTATAGATTTGCTAATAGGTTATCTTTGTATATCTGTACAAGGTATTTAAAGTATACACATGTGAATAGAAAATTTAGTTATTCTATTTACTTCGCTAGAGTCGTAACGTGCCTTAAGTTATAGACGTCTAATAAAAATGTGTGTTGTCGTCTATACTTTAATTAAATTGAAATAAATTAATTTTGTTGTGTTTTTATTGACTTTCAATTAAAATTTTATTGTTGTTTGAATTTCATTGCCAATATACAATATATACATATAGTAAGCTGTGCGTATTACGTTTGATTGATTTTGCGCGCGAGTAAGACAAATTATTATCATTTAGTTATAACATGGATAATAATAGTACTACTAGCAGTACCGTAAATAATGATAATGATAACAATGAAAATCGTAAACAGTTAAAAAATAAAAAACGTAAGTCAAGTCATTAATTATGTAGTTTTCAAAAACAAAACAAAACAAACCGAAATTTTTTTGTTGTCTAAAGTTCGTTTGGGCTTGAAGCGGAAAATTTGAATTACTAAATGGTGTGTTGCGCCCTTCCCCTAACACATTTTTTTGTTGTTTATAAATACATAGTGTTGTGATTATAATGGTTGTTATTTATTTTAATAACAACATTAGGAGTAAAAGTGATAGAAGTGATAGTTCGTTGTGATTGGTTCATTGACTGAACTTAATATAGAGTTGTGTTGTTGTGTTTGAATGTGTATTTTATGTGAAACGTACCAAGAGGTGGATGGATTTATTTTTTTTAGGAATAAATGATGACTGAAATCTGTAATGATTGTATAAGTAATGTTCGTGTGAATTTAATGGTTATGTATTATTTTCTTTGGGCTAATTTATCGTAAATATGATATTAGTTAAAATTAATTGAATTCAATAATTGTATATTGAGCAATCTCTTTTATAAACCTTAGTTAACATGTGGAGGGTAGAGTATAATTTGGTAATTTTTTATTGTATAGTCCAGTGATACCCAAAAAACGTGGCGGATATACACACAGATGTAAAGCAATTACTACTACATAGTTGCAACAAGCGAAAGGAAAATCTAAAAAAACTTTTTTTCTTTTCATTTTCTTTGTGTTTCCAACTTTGGTAATGGCTTAGAAATAGTGATTGGTATTTTTTGTGCTTGCCAATTATTTTTATGTCCGAATTCTAAAATTCTTGCTAATATTACGAGTAACGATTAAATATATACATAGTTTTTTAAATTTGTGAAACGAAGTTAAATGATCAACATCTATTGAAATATCAGTAGGAGAAAGCCTCAATAAATTATCAAGTTGTTCGTCACATAAACGGTTTCGGTATTGATTTTTTATCATGCCATATGTGAAAAAATGTACTTTCGCTTGTGTAAGTACTTGAAAATAAAGAACACGATTTTATAACTGCATCAACCAAAATTTGTTGGTTGATTTGTAATTGTATAGTGAATAGGATTCCCACATATCTCACTAAGAAATCTGATATCTTCAAATTCTTGAAATCTTTCGTTTAATTGCTTAATGAGAATTTCTAATTCTGGGACACATTTTGAAAAGTCGGAATGTGGAAATTCTTCTAACACAGCAAAACAAGATTTAAAGTGAGCCAAATTATTTAGCTCTAAATCAGTTTTAAACATTTTAAGTTTTAGTTTAAAACCATTAATATTTTCAAGAGTTTGTAAAATCGAGAGGTTTGTGCGCTGTAGGTTTAAATTTAATTTGTTCAAATGTGTTAGCAAATCATTCATAAATGCCAACGGTGATATAAATTCTGAACACTTTAATTTAATAAAATAATTTTTTCTTTGGTTTTTTAGCTTAATTTTTTATTAATTATTACATTGGTACATTCCGTCATTCTCAAGGGAATTTTTACTGTAATTTGAAAGAATTTTTTTTTTATAACGAATGTGTTTCTAACGTAACTATAGAGTTTAAATTGAAATTTATAAAATACTCAGTTTAACCGAAAAAACTTAAGTTTTACAATTTGAGTGAAACAATTTTTAATTTTAGAAAATCTACAAAATGTCCAAACTTTGAAATACTCTACCAACAAGTTGTATATCATAATTTTGTAATAAAAATTTTATTTTTTCGAACAGATTTTTTACATACGGGACCGAAATGTAAAGTTATTATTTTCAACGATTAAATTTGGATTTTAGCGCGTATTTTCCAAAATATTTCCCGAATTGCTATGTTTGTTGATAGCGTATCTAATACCTCTGGACTGTAACTTTCTTTCGTCAATTTTAAACTTATTCGTTAACCTTCTGTTGCCAGGATAAATATGAAATTTTCGACACATCTCAACAAAAAAAATTTCGTATTTCTAGCATTCGCTAATGCCAAATTATTTCGAAAAAAATCGTTCAATCTCTGGAGACTATTGTTGCCGAAAACAACTCTTAAATTTTGAAAAAGAAATCCTTTTTGTTCAATTGGAATATTTATTTAATTCACTTTTTTAAGCTTTTTTAGGATTTTTTTCAAAATTTAAGAGTTGCTTTCGGCAGTAATAGTGTCAAGATATTGAAAGATTTTTTTTCGAAATAATTTGTCATTAGAGATGTCGAAAATTTCAATTTATCCTGGCAACAGACGATTACCGAATAAGTTTAAAATTGACGAAAGGAAGTTCTAGGCCATTCAGGACCAATACAATTTTTCACTAATTAATTGTGAAATTAACGAAAATTAATCGTTTAAAAAAGAGTTGTGGTGAGCTGATCGATGAAATAAAAAGGAAATTTCCGGAAAAAGTATACCCGGAATTTTTTTAATAATGTTTCGATCCGGTTTGATTAGATGTATGAAGAGGTTAAAAAACGACACATTAAAAAGATTGTGAATATGTTGTGCTCAGAGGTTGGTGAAACGCCAGTTTTATCGGAATCAATACAGAGATTCGGCCAACCTATATTTGACAAATTTCGAAATTCCTCTGAACATCATAAAATATTTAAAGTTAGGTAATAAGTTTTATTTATCTTTTAAAAAAGTAATTGTTACTTATCACAAAATTATAGCGGATGTGGATGGTATTTCAGGATTAGATAAGACGGCTCATAACACCATTGAAGATAGACTTGTAAATATGTTGACGAACTTCAAAACTAACATTTATTTGGGTAAAACATTTGTGAGTATTGAGGAAATCCAACTGATTCGAGAGGCTCAAAAGGCAAAGAAATTTTTGAATGAATTGTATGTATGTGTTGAAAGCTGACAAGGGCAGCATAACGGTACTTATGCCAAAAATTGAATATTCAGAAAAAATGGAGTTCCTCTTGTGGGACAACAACACTTACAGTGAAATTCGGAAAGTTGGTATTTCTTTAATGCACTCTAAATTAAATGTAATCATTGGCTCTTGGGAACGTTTAGGAGCAATTGATCCCACGAATGTGTGGTCTACCAAAAGTACACAAAATGGGTATTCCCTTGACACCAATTGTAAGCTATTTAGGTTCACCTTTATAGAAGATTTTAAAAATAAAATTAAAAATGTGTCTCCACCAATATTTTATATATTAGCATCGTTAGATGTGGTCTCGTTGTTTAGAAACGTTGACCCATATTTCGTAATAATTTTGGTTAAAAAATTGTGGAATAGCATAAAAGGATGTAATACAAATCTGGACTCGAAAAATTTTGTAGACGGTTGACATTTGTGTTAGATCCTACTGAATTTAGTTTCGGGGAAGATGTTTCAGGCAAGTGTTTGGTTCACCGATGGGTTCGCCAATTAGTTCAACAGTGGCAAACATAGTAATGGAACACGTTGAAACCGAAGTGTTAAAAACATCTTCCGCCAAACCTATCTTCTTTTAGCGGTATGTGGATGATATTATTGCGGCTATTCCAAATTCGGAAATTTATAATTTTTTAGACTCATTTAAAAGTTTTAGTTTAGTCTTTCTAGTCTAGATACTATGGTAATACGTTATGAGGATGGAAGTTTAACTACAGATTTATATCATAAAAAAACCTGGTCGCGTCGGTATCTAAATTATAACTCTTAGCTTCCATCATCTTACAAAAATAACACAGTTTTATTGTTAGCAGAAACAATTTTGAGATTATTGGATGAGGTTTTTCATGCCGATAATTTCAAAACTTTAAGTGATGTTCTAATTCAAAATGGTTATACGAGAAGTGTAGTTACTAGAGGTATTAGAAAGGCTATCGACAAACATAGCAATTCGGGAAATATTTTGGAAAATACGCGCGAAAATTCAAATTTAATCTATGAAAATAATCGCAAACTTTACATTTTGGTCCCATATGTTAAAATTCTTTTCGAAAAAATAAAATTTCTTTTACAAAATTATGATATACCACTTGTTGGTAGGTTATTTCAAAGTTTGGACATGGTTTTATTCACTAAATTAAAAGACAAAATTCCTATAGAGTTACAATCAAAATTAATATATAAATTAAAATATTCGTATGGAAAAGAGTATGTGGGTCAAACTAAACAAAATTTTGAAAAACGAATTCGTCATCATATTTATGATTCTACATATGAGTTTAAACCATCACACAGCGCTTTATCGAATCATCTACGTGAAAGTAACCACTCGTTATTTATAGATGACGCTGAGATACTTGATAAGAAGCAAAATCTCAATAAAAGGGTAATTTTGGAAAGCATTTATAGAAAAAAAACAACAAAATTTATCTCAAAATTTATTAAATATCCAGAAAGTTTCAAAATATTTGTTAAATTATTACGACAACATTTTGTAGATTTTCTAAAATTAAAAATTGTTTCACTCAAATTGTATAATTTAAATTTTTTCAGTTAAACTGTGAAGTAGTATATTTGTGAAGGAAAACATCAAACATTACGAAGGAGTAAAAATTGAAGAAGAAATTATGCAAGTAGCCACCATTAATGTTCGAATAAATAGTCAAAAGGTAATCAACATATCTTCAATATATTGCCCTCCACGTTATAATCTGACTAAAGAAAACTATGTTACGTTACTCAAATCGCTCGGTTTTAACTTCATAATCGGAGGCGATTTTAATGCTAAAAATACATATTGGGGATCAAGGCTAACAACCCATAAGGGTAAGGAGCTATTTGCAGCTGGTCGGGCACTAAACTGCGAGTTCCTGTCTGGAGGTAAACCAACATATTGGCCAGCGGATACAAATAAGATACCAGATTTGATAGATTTCTTTGTAACAAAAGGGATATCTGTAAACTACGTATTACTCGAAAACAGTGAAGGAATTTCATCTGACCACACACCTGTCATTATGACACTCAGTGATACCATTATCAAAAAAGAAAATTTACCTAGGTTAACAAATAATAAAACAAACTGGGACCTCTTCCGGAAAATAGTCGAAGACAATACAGAACTACAAGTACCAATTAAAACTCCGGCAGAACTTGAGGTTCAATTGGAGCTGCTGAACAACAGTATTCTGCAAGCAGCATGGCAGAGTACTCCTCCTACTTGTAATCAAACGGAAAGTTACATCAACTACCCAGTAGAAGTGAGAGATCTGGTTAGAGAAAAGCGGAAAGCTCGAAAAATCTGGCAGAGGAATCGAGCACCACAAAGCAAATCACGACTTAATTATTTAAGCAACAAATTAAAAATGCTTATCAAAGAAGTCAAGAACAAATCTTTTAATGAATACCTGGCTGGCCTTTCTGGCAACAAAGACACTAATTACTCCCTTTGGAAAGCAACTAAAGGTCTTAAAAGGCCTAAAGTACAAATAGCTCCTATCAAGAATGACGATGGAACTTGGGCTAGAAGGGCCAAAGAAAAAGCTGCATTGTTTGCAGACTATCTTGAAAACACATTTCAACCCCTCCCAAGGCAAACAGCTGAAGAAAATATAATTTCAGTAAATAAAGTGGATAACCTAAACATAAAACCTGTAACACTACAAGAGCTAAAAGATGAAATTAAAAACAACTTAAGTTCAAAAAAATCCCCTGGTTATGATTTAATCACTGGACTTATAGTTAAAACTCTCCCAGAAAAAGGAGTACGAAAATTACTGCAAGTAATCAATGCAGCCTTCAGATTAAAATACGTTCCATACCAGTGGAAAGTGGCAGAGGTGATAATGATTATAAAACCTAACAAGCCGCCAAACAAGAAAACATCGTACAGGCCGATTTCCCTACTTCCTATAATTTCAAAATTATTTGAAAAGTTACTACTCAAGAGATTAAAATCAGTAATAGAAGACAGAAAACTCATTCCTCCTCACCAATTTGGATTTATAGAGAGACACTCTACCATAGATCAAGTGCATAGAATCACAGATCTAATTGAAGATGCTCTGGAAAATAAAAAAATATGCTCAAGTGTATTCTTGGACGTATCTCAAGCCTTTGACAAAGTATGGCACCGAGGCCTGGAATATAAACTACACAGAGATCTGCCGAAGCAGTTTTACCTGATTTTAAAGTCATATCTAGCTGATCGACGCTTTCGTGTGAAACATGAAGAGGAATACTCCGAATTAAAGAAAATATCGGCGGGAGTTCCACAAGGGAGTGTTCTGGGGCCGATACTCTATATACTTTATACGCGAGACGTGCCAAGCACAAAAGGAACAAATATTGCAACATTTGCGGATGATACTGCAATCTTGGCAACTGGAAACAACATAGAGGAGTCAACCAGCAAATTACAAAACGCTGCTAATTCATTGAGTAATTGGACGAAGAAATGGCGCCTTCAACTCAACGAAACTAAATCTGTACATATAAACTTTATCAACAAAAATGTTAATTGGTTACCTGTTCGACTGAATTCACAACTTATTCCACATGCAAACACGGCAAAATATTTAGGAATGACCCTTGATGCTAAACTCAAGTGGAAAGAGCATGTTAAAAAGAAAAAAGAAGAGTTAAACATCAAATATAGAAAAATGTATTGGCTCATAGGAAGGAACTCTGAGCTAACATTACATAATAAACTGCTATTATATCGGCAGATATTGAAACCTCTATGGACGTATGGTATACAGCTATGGGGCTGTACCAAGAAAACTAACGTAAAAGTAATTCAAACTTTTCAAAATAAAGTCTTGCGTAGTATGGTCAACGCACCATGGTATATAAGGAATGATAACCTTCATAAGGATCTAAAGATGGAGTACGTCAGTGAAGAAATTAAGAAATATGCTAGGAAACACGTACAGCGCCTCAGTCAACATGAAAATGCGGATTTGCGTCGTATGCTGAACAACCAAAATCCAGTAAGACGGCTTCGAAGAACGAAGCCCTTAGAACTAGGACAGATAAATTAATGAAGTATCCAACCTGGAGCTAACCGATGGGTTATTCTCCTCAAACAGTTAACATCATTTAGTATAGATAAATTACTAGATGAAATTGTATTCAGTTGTAATATTTGTTAAATAAAAATAAAATAAAAAAAAAAAAAAAAAAGTTAAACTGAGTATTTTATAAATTTCAATTTAAACTCTAGTTACGTTAGAAAAACATTCGTTATAAAAAAAAAATTCTTTCAAATTGCAGTAAAAATTGTACCGTTGAGAATGACGGAATATACCATCGAAATGTCGGGTATTTTAATAAATAATAACTAAAAAATAAAAACTTAAGCTAAAAAAGTAACCTGCTACCGTTTCTTTTAAAAATATCTTCAACTCTCTATGTGTTAGCGAGTTCTGAATTCCTCTCAATTTATTAACACTTTCAATTACAACATCCTTAATTGCTTTAATATTTAATGCTATTGCACATAGAGCTACTTGATGTACGAGTATGGTATATACAGTGATAGAAAGTTATGTTAGTATTCTTCTTCTTCATTATTCCATTTAGTCCGTTAATTTTCCCCATCATGGCAGATGCCCATCGACACTTACATCGGATAACTTTTCAAAGTTCCAATATTCCAATATTTTGGATTCGACTGCAATAAATATATCTGTGCCTTTTGTGGTGCTATGGTACGCAACTCAGCGCAGTTCTTCGTAAGTAATAAGCTTTTCGGTACATATCTGTGTACTCAGTAGAGAACGGGAACAAGCGTAAACTGTCGATCAGAAACAAACAAAAAATTATTATTGCAAGCACAAGCAAAACCAAAACAAAAAAATCGAAAGAATATTTCGATTAATTTTGCTCGTTTCGTTTTGTTGCAACAAGCAAAATCAAAATATCTTTAAAGTAAATCTAGTTGTTCAACTCGGAAATTTTTTTTTGGTTTACTTGCAAGCAATCTTTGATTTTTCTTGAAATTTCGAATTGTTCGGAATTTGTTTCGTTTTGAATTTTTGTTAGTTTGGTTTATTGAAATCACTGAATATTTTAGATAATATATTTAAACTAAAAATAAATATTACATCTCATAATAAAATGTATATAAATGTTATCAAAATGTTATTAAAAATGTTAAATGTTACTTATGGTGATTAAGATAATCGAGATTTAGGTGTGTTACGATTTTCAGAGATAATTTAAAGATTACCATTGAACATTAACCAAATAAGCGATATTTGATCAGAAATTTGTTGGTTTGAGTCAAGTTTTGAAGGTATTTCCACACGCGAAAGATTTCGTGTTTTTGAAAAAGGTTCGAGTTCGTAAAAGCATTCAAAATATTAAATTATAAAATTCACATGTCGAAGTTCGCCCGACAAATGTTAATAAGTTATTTTCTTTAAAGCAAACTATATAATTTTAAGAAACTTTTTAAAATTATGATGCGGCTTTCAAAATTCAATTTTGTTTAAATTTTTTCGTTGTAGAAATAACAAATTTATCAAATATTCGGTCAGAGGTTTTGCATTTGACAATGCCTTAAGCCAAGAAAATAATAATATTTTTAACTTCTCAAACCTCGACTTAATCGATGTTTCTGAAAAAAACGTGAATTGACCTTAGATTTTTATTTTTTTAGACAAAAAAGAACAGTAAACGTTTAGGATTTTGTAGTGCTATAATTAGCATTTAGAAATTAATTAGTTTTTATAATTATCAATTATTCGAACTAAGATACATAAGTTAGAAAATTCTTTACTGCAAAGTCCTTAAACTGGATCCTTCAGAAATAAACAACGAATTAGAAGATGAACTTTAAAATTGAGGCCAAAACAAAAAGCAGAAGAAAAGTCTCGTTCTCATTAGTTAAGTTTTTGATTTCAAGTACTTGAATTCAAGTTTACGTTCATATTAATTCAAGTTTATTTAAAGTAGTTGTTTAAAATGTCGTCTAATGTTTGACAAAACTTCATAGGATTAATAAATTTTCAAAAAAATTATGATTAACTACACTACTCCAATTCATTTTTGTAGATGTCAAAAATTCTACCTTCACTATTTTGATAAAGTACTTACCACGCTACTAAATTTTATAATATGGTTCCTCTTAGACGACCCGACTTGAATATAAAAGTTCGAAGGTTGTCTACTTTACTTAAAACTTGAAGTCAAGTAAAATTAACTTGAATTCAAGCAAACGAACACGTTTATATTGGTCAAGTAGGTTAGAGTTACTTGAATTCAAGTACTTGAAATCGTCGGTTTGCGAGAACAGTGACACATCTCAAAAATGGCCAATTTTGAGATAATAGGAAAAATATCCTTTAAATGTGACTATCTTTTATCTGGCATAGTGTCACTTCTAAACTACACATAGTTTTCAATAGATGTGACGTTGAGTTTGATGAATTCCCCTATTTTATACCAAAAAAAAACTTCAAATCGATTTCCTCAAAAATATGATATTTTGAGATGTGTCACTATTCTCGCAAACCGACGAAATATAGTAACTTGACTAATGAGAACGAGGAAGGCATGTGAGTTATTTGGAGAGAAAATCACCGAAACAAATAAAGTAATACCAAAATTTGTAGCATCTCGCTATCATGCTTTGCTGTAATAAAATACTAAGCAAACAACGATCAACCTGATAAATCATATCTGCGTAAAGCAAAATTCTTCGTTGGCCAACGAAGCCTTTGATCAGCCTTTGGTAGTCGCTTAAGTTAAATTTGGCCAAACTTAAACGAGTACACCTAAAGGCTGTACTGCTGTACATTTTTGATTTAAATTAATGAGAAATAATATAAAATAACTCAAATTTTGAGTAGTTTATTTGATATACAGTGTACCAAAGGAAACAAGCTGGACGATTTTGGCGCAGATTACCCACATGTAGTTCAAGTGTTAAAAATTACTATTACCTTAATTTTAGAGTATCATACCCTTCCGATACATAGTGATACATTAAGGCATATTAAAGTAATGACCTTTAACATCAGTTTTTCTCAAAATGTTTGTAATTATTACGTATAAATTAAATTTTTGATTATTAATAATAATAATAAACGGAATTTGCAAGGTCAAGGTCCAACTTTCACACCTTCACACGACAACAGGCCTGATCAACATTTTGGACAACATCAGATGATTGGCATTTGCAAGCACTGGACGTATAGAGGACACAAGGTACAGCGCTAACGGTAGGAGATCCCAAGTATGTACTGCTAAAGTAAATTGCGTCATGGCTTCTAAAATCAGAGATCACATTAAAGAGTGTCGGCGCATTGTATTTCAGAAGACATTGAAAATGGATCAACAGTTTGCTCAAAATTAATCAAGGAAATGTCCCTTAAAATATTTTTAGTGAAGTGCTTAACAATCGGCATAATCAATTTTGTGGCCTGTTGTTATTTACTTATGACATTGGATTATTAAACCAGGCCAAATTTAAAAAAAAAATGGAATTTCGGATTCCTTTTACACATCAAATGAACGAAAGTGAATTTTTTTTGAACTGTTTACTAAAATTTAAAATAGTTCAAAAAATAGCAAATGCCTTAATTAGCAAATAAGAATAAATCTACAAAGTAACTAGGTACATAAATTACAAAAATATAGATAATAAATGAAGTAGCAAACATACAAGTAAAATTACAAGGTTATCAGTGTTTTAATTCAAATTTCGTTCCTTTATTTATTCTCTTTTTGCGAAAGAAGAGAAATAATATTTTGTTTTGTTTCTTTCCTCCGGAACGAAATCCAACAAAATAAATTATCTCTCCTCTAATATCTTTTGTGTTTTATATGAGGAGAGATATTTTACTTTTTTCGATTTCGTTCCCGGGGAAAGAAACAAACAAAAATATTTTTTGTTTTCTTTCACAAAGAGAGAAAAAAAAAAAGATAAAAAAAGGGAACGAAAAAATGAATTTAAACACTGGCAGCAAATAAAATACAAAGAAAATTATTAGTCACTCATAATGCATTTTGCCAACAAATATCTATAGGTTAAACAAAAATATAGAGATTTTGACAATCATCGATATGTACCATATCGTTCTAAACAACAATTGGTTAAATAAAAAATTCTGTGGATCTGATCTTAGAGATTTTTTCAGTTGGCCACATACATCAAAAAGTAACTAGAAGCTATCCCAATATCAAAAAAACACCTCCCTTATTTTTGCGAATCGTCAGGAGGTTGCCACTTTATTTGGTGCCATATCGTTCTAAACAACAGTTGGTTAAACAAAACATTTTGTGGATGGGTGAGATGTTGTAACTTCAAATTTTCGAAATTCGAACAGAAAGTCGAAAATTGGTATGTTGTAAAATTTTCGAATCGCGATTATGATACTTTTGTATCACTCAGTTTATTTAAAGTGATGTACGAGCGATTCGTCAAAATATATTATAATAATATCCCTCATAAATTGTTGTTTTTTAATAAAATCTTTAAGAATTAATATTTATTTAACGTTCTTAATAACAACTAAATGTCAAACTAAAATTTTTGTTGTTAATTTATCTTTGAAAAATGGTTGCCGTATTGATGTATCACTTTGGAGTCGAAAATTTTACAACATGCCAACCATCACTTTTTCGAATCGACTTTTAAAGTCGATTCGAATGAAAGTGATGGTACAACATCCCAGCCCTGATCCTAGCGATTTTGCAATTGGTCGAACAGTCAGTGGCTTACTTTGTTTTATGCCATACCGTTCCCAATCGAAATTAGATTAATAATAAATTCTTCTGCGGTATTAATACTTGAGATTTTGCCAATTGGCCACAATTTGTAAGCCCCCTGGCGATCCGCAAAAATAAGGGAGGTGTGTTTTTATATTGGGATAGCTTCTAGTTACTTCATGATGTATGTGGTTAATTGGCAAAATCTCTAGGATCAGATCCACAGGATTTTGTCTAAAACAAAATGTTATGTATTGCGACACGTAAAATCTCTTGAAAACCTCCTGAAATAATAGTGTTCGTTTTACACAGCTAGTTCACTAATGCATCTACAATAAAATATGTTTTGTAAATTCATTAGTAAACTTTTTTCGTTTCCCAACCACAACGTGAAGTTTTTGCGAAATGTTCTGCTAAATATTTTAGTAAGAAAATAAGTAAGTCTTCCCGGACATATCAAATGTATGTGTAAGAGCCGAGAAGAATTCGTTAGTTTTGCAGATAGTGATGTACATTGCAATTCAGTTTAGTTTGTTAATCTGTAATAAGTTTAAAAATGATCTGGAACTGCCCGATTGTCCGAGCTTTCATTGGTTTAGTAAATGCATCATCTGCAGAATGTATTTTGCTTAGGTGTCAGCAAGATTGGCCATCATAAGATAATGTTTACATTTCTGGATTAAACACGAAACAAATCCCATATTAATTTATTAAAAAAGGTTGTTTATAAGCCACTGGATCAGTTGCTGGAATGCCAACGTTTTGTGAATTTGTAGTAAAAAACTAAATATAAAAATATTAAAACATTAAATTTTAGAAGTTAGAATCGGCCAAATAGGTCTTAGCATTGTTTTGTTATATTACATAACCGTAATATAATAAAGCTTTAACCAGAATGCCGTTTGATTGGTGTTTACATTATTCAATTGTTAGTATGATGCAGAAAATCATTAAATGTTACCTTAAAACCTTAAAGCATGGTTTCCACGATGGCGAGGCGAAAAAATTAGTCAAACTAACAAGAGAAAGTAAAAATTCACCAATAGTACGATAGAGACAAAATACCATTTTGACAGAAAAATTGAGAAGTCCAGGTTTTTAATATTTTAATTCAGCACTCCGGAATTGGACATCTAATCCGAAAAAAAGATGAAATGGATCATCTTTTTTCGGATTAGCCGCTGATTTTCGGAATTCATATGTCAATTTGAAGAAAATTTTCGGAATAAAATAAATTTCAAAATAGAACCGTTAATTTGGATTTTATTTTGTAAATACAATAATTAAATATAAACATTAAGTTAAATTATGAAATGTCTCCAAATGTATATCAATCCAAACACAAACAAAGTTATAGGTGATGAAATCTCGAAACGTCAAAAATAAATGAATAAAAATTCAGTGTAACGACTTGTTGCTGTTTCACTTACTCTCATGTTATTTTTTTTATTCCTTCCTCCTTTTAGTTTGACTAATTTTTTCGCCTCGCCATCGTGGAAACCATGCTTAAAGAAAAAATTAAAAATTTACAAGTATGTCCCCGTTGATTTTTTTATCAAGCGCTCAAATATTAGTTCAAACTTTCAAAGTTAAGATTTTACTATTGACAGACTCAAAAATTATCGCGATAATCTCAGATCGCGATTTCAATTTCATTTGAAAAATGACATCAAAATAAAATAATTCTTTCTTATTTACACTTTCTGCCTCGTTTTTATATTTCATGTTTATCGAGTTTACACAACTAGATTATCACAATCAAATTATGAAGCTCAGTAATCCTGAAATCTGTAGAATCGTGTCGTGACAGACTGAAAACAATAACTACTTGTTTGTGTCTGTCGGGGGGTACTAGATAGATGGTAGCTCTGATTAAGCTTAAAGTAGGCCAATTTCTTAAATTTTGACAACCGAACATTTATAGGAAATTTTAAGAAAAGCCGGTGGTCTAATTTGTAAAGAAAGATGAAATCTGTCCTATTGCTATTAAATATTTTCTTGAGACAGGCCCAATAATTTGTTCTCGGTTGCTGAAGGTGAATGTCAGAGTAACTACACGTAATCTGGCTTCATAGAAATAAAAATGCTTTTAGGTTTTGCAGTTATTTAGATTTAGAAGATAATTTGCTAGACTCGTTTGTAACTCGCCCTCTACACTATGCAAATTCACTGATATTTTCTATCGTGATATAAATTTTATCAATGTTATGTGTGTGTATGTTATACTCATTTTGATACTATTAGCAAATTATCAGGAGGCTATTTCAAGTAATTTTAGTAGTAAATTATTATGAAATGTCATAAAAAATTAATGTTTTAGGTTATGTTTTGCCATTTGAAATTATTGTTCTCCCAAATTGAAACATCGCAATATAACAAAAAATCATAACCTAAATACAATATTTTGTCTTTTAATACCGAAAGTACAGTGCGATTAATCGACTTGTACCGCAAAAATGAAGTTTTGTGGAAGATAACCCATAAAAATTACAGACGGGTCGACATAAAAACTTCTGTTTTACAATAAATAGTGGACGAAATAAGAGTATTACATCTCATTACAAATCATTAATTTTTTGGAGGGGCGTGTCAAGTTTTTAATGTTAAATTTGGTTCATTTTTTTTTAAATAAAATTCTTGCCATACTTTGTGGAAAGGACTTTATTTATAAAAAAATAAGCCAAAATTAGCATTATTTCAAAGCCTCTCCAAAAAATTAGCAATTTGTAGATGTAATATGTACTTTTATTTGCATATGACGAACCTAAAAAACTAAAACCAAGTAGAAAAAAATTTGGAAGCGCTGTTGTTGATGATAAAAAAACTTGGACAAATTTACTACATTTATACTGGGGTCGAATTATCTTAGACCCTTGACACACATATGTATTAGCTAAGCGCGATTAGTGATTTTTTTCGAGATTAGCTGTAGTGTGTCAAGTTGTAGATTAGCTAATCTCGTTTTATTTGAGGATTAGTGGCTAACCGAGATTAGTGCACTATTATTTGAAAATATTGAAGTTCATCTCGGTGTATTGGGTTTAGTGGTGGTATAAGTGGCACTACAATGCGAAATATTCCTTCAACATTGCTGGAAGTGCAAGCGGCGTGAGTTTACGATATAAGTTATAAAATCTTAAACAATTTGTGCTGAATACATTATGAGGTTATATTTATAAAAAGAAAATTTAGTGTGTTTAAATATAAATCTTAGAAATATTGAATAAACAAATGAGTCCAGCTAACTTACTAGCTAAATTTCAGCGAATATCCATCATAGTATTTCAAAACTCAGCCTAGAAAACTAATCCCTGCTCTGTCAACGCAAATGGATTTGTGGTGAATTAGCTAATCTTGTTTCACTAATCGCGCTTAGCTAATCCCGAGTCTGTCAAGGGTATTAGAGTTATCCTCATACTAATTTATTATTGTGGTTTTTAGGTTCGATTGATTTAAATAGCGTAGAAATAATCATTTTCGATTATGCATGTTTCATGAAAAATTATTCAAAATCTATAATAATTAATGAGGGGACAGATAACCAAGGTTGAACCCTAAATAAACCTACTAATTATTTTTTAACCTAACCACAAGTGGCAAGTGTTAAAAAACAACAATTTTTTTTATAGTAATGATGAAACAATTTTGCTTAAGACATTTGAAGATAATATTATGATAGTGAAATACTCAGCTATGATATTTTTTGGCCAAATATTTCTCAATACATTGAAAAAAACACATACAAACATAAATTATCATGATAGAAAATATCAGTGAATTTGCATAGTGTAGACGGCGGGTAATCAAAGCTTTCGACACCAAACAAACACGGTGTTTACTGGGTTAATTTATTTGTATAATAAACAACTATACAAATCAAGTTTTACAAATCAAGTTTTGATAAGAAAAGGTTAAATTTGATTTTTTTCGATTAACATTGTGATCAGCGAATATTTGAGCCAAGTCTCTATAATGAATTAGCGTTCGTTCGACTTTTAGTTTCTCACTTTCGAATTCAAAAATTAAGTTTACCGGTAAAATCGGTTTACTCGGTAAAATCGGTTTATTTTAAAAAATTATTTTAAATATTAATAAAGAAAATGCAAATCCCTAAATAATTTTACAATTAGTGATGGTGCGGTTTGTTTCGGCGGAGTTCTCCTGATTTAGGAAATTCTCGTCGCTTTCCGATTACATATCCCCTTGTCTTGGATTTCATCTTTTGATCACTATTTTCTAGATTTTTACAGGCTTTCCGAAATTATTCATTGATCTCCAGATTTTTCGGTATTACTAAAATTGTTCGAGATCAATAGAGATTCACATAAAATAGAAATTATTTGAATTTTTCTAGGGTAATTGTGATTGTTCCGCGGTTAATTATACATTGCTTAAGTTTTTCAATATTTGCAGGATTATTCGAAATTTTTAAAGATTTTCGTTTAAATTTTGTATAGTAATGTTCTGCACTTGTCTTTGAGTCGAGGGTACTTGCAGAATCAAACATACGACAACATTTCGATATTTCTCCGATTTTCAAGGTTATTCGAAATTATTCAAGAACGTCCAGGTTATTTACACTTGATATGGCGGTGATTAGCGCGTATACGATTTTTTTTGGTTTTACAATAATTACAGATAATTCGATATTTGAGAACATTCTAGAATATTCAAGATACTTTGAAAACTCGACATTTTTGATATTAAAAATTTGTGATGCTTTATCGAGATATTTTGAAATGAATTTGTTTGAGGCCATTGAAACAAATCATGTCGACTATCGATATCATACTGTTAAATAATGCGAAGCTGAACTATAGGAGAAAAAAAGGTTTCTAACAAAAAGCTTTACTTGATCATATGTACAAGAAGCATTTTTAGGGGCGCCAGAAAAATTTTGCGGGGAGCAACGTTTGTAGTTACGTCACTGTGTGTGCTCATCAATTTCTATAGAAACATTTCTGCTTTCAGTTAATAATTTTTTAAGTTTGGTAACTACCTGTAAACTTAAATCAGTAATTGTAAAACCGAGATAAATTTATTCAACTTGCACATTCCAAACTTTTTCACAATTAGGGCCAACGCATTTTAAAACTTAGTCAAATTTTTTAAGGAATTCACCCTCAATTAATGGTTTTTTTTTGCTTTTATTAAAAAGAATTTCCGAATGACAATTTCGATAGATGGTGATGCATACTTTGTTCTCATTTGATCGAACGTAGTTTTCTTCTCAGTATGTGTTGTAAAATCGTTGCTATGTTTTGTGTGATAATTTCTGTCGCAGTTAAATTTTTGGTCACTTGCAAACCCACAAATCGTACATTCAAATGTTTGGCCATTTAAAACACAAAAATATTCTGACTACCAGTCTAGGTACAAAGCACATTCGCTTCATGTTAAAATATTATGATAATTTCAATCAGAAATACAAATTATCTAGGTACTGTAACGCAGGTTCAGATCAATATTTTTTAACAGCGATGCTTTTGTCTTCAAAAGTGTAACATGACTACAATCCAATTTTTGTACGTAATGACCTTGTGAACCTATATGTATGTGTTTGTTAAAGAGATCAAAGTTATACCTGAACATTTTTCTGTATTTCTAAAGGAGCGTCGTGCAAATGGCGCGAAATATAAAATAAATCAGTTGTTTAAAAACTAAAAGTAGGTAAAAGATAAAGATATTTTTAATGCGATTTTGATTAGATCTGAGCACTATCCAAAATATTATATAATTAAGTATTATCACAGACAGACTATAAATATTCTTAATAATTAGAATAGAAATCTTCTTTTCCAGAATATTTGAAAATTACACCTTTCCAGAATTTCTGGAAAAATAAGACAGGTTTAAAATATTTTGAAGAAGGGAGATTTCCATTTTTGCATATATACATAGAATATAATATGTACTTAAAAATGAGGAGAGCGTGACTTTTGCAAATTGTATTTTCAACGGACAAAACAGACAGCTTTGGCTTTATTTCCGTTTTAAGATTGGACATTATCACCAAAAATTTTCGGTGCGATATGTCACTTTAAAGGAGATATAACTACCAAAAAATAAAAAAACAAATTGGAATAGTGTTCATAGGGGCTATGTCATGGGCCGAACTTTTTGTTTCCAAAATCAAAAATTTTTTTTTCCAGAAGTTATGTACACAACAAACAAGAATGTAAATTTATGTTAGCGGCCTAGCGTTAGCGAGTGCTGCAATCACCTGAGTATTACAATTGCATATTTTCCCATGAGTTATACACGCTATTTTTTCCTAAGAAACTAATTATTCATAATTAAACAAAGTTATAGACTGTAAGAACAAATCGCTCAGTTCAATGAAAATCTACATCAAAAACCATTGTTTCCATGGTAATGAAATATAATAGCATGTAAGAATTTTTTAAATCGTAGTGTAATTTGAAAATCGTGTTCCAAACATTTTGGGCACGTGCGTAGAACAAAATATTTTTCTACAGTTTGTTAATCATTAAAAAATTATCTACTCTATTAAGCATATAAATCTAGATTCTTTCTGTGACGTTTTATTGCCAATTCATAATTGATTGAAATTTCAGAGACATGTAAATCTATAAATTATTTGTGAATAGTTCGCATACTATAGACAACTTTAATGTGTTTTTGGGGGTCCCGGTCGATATGACATATTTCATTACGGAATATGATAAAACGGCATATGGTACACTACGGTCTACGGCACTATGGTACACTATGGCATATTTTAAAATGACATGTTTCAAAACGACATATTTTAAAACGGTATATCGTACTTTACGGCATAAAGTACACTACGGCATGGATTAAAACGGCATATTTTAAAATTGCCCATTTCTTAACCGATTAAGATGAAATTCTATTGATTTTTTACGTTTACTAAATTATTACGGCTCTAAATTTCCCTATTTAAAAGGAGGTGGAAGCAAATTTTCACTTTTTTTATTTTTATTTTTTTCAAAATAAGGTAAGATGTAAATTTTTTGATAAATTACTTCGGTCTAAAAAGACCAAAGTATTGAAATCTTGTCAAAATGACGAAAAATTTGGATGGTCCAAAAACACTTTTCTCGACGTTTTGAAAGTCTCTGAGTCTGAAAAAGCTAAAAAAAAATAAAATGTTCGTCCGTCTGTCTGGATGATTGGATGTCTGGACCCATGGTATTTCGAGAACGGCTTGTCCGATTTGGAGTTTTTTTTACCAATCTTTTTCTATGGTCAAGGCGGAGATTTGAAAAGCTTTTGGAGACTGTATGTCAAGAGGGTGGGGTACCTGCCATACGAATTGACCCAAAATACCTGGTTTTATAAATATTTACGATTTTTTTATATATGCTGGTTTGATAATTGAATTGGGCATTGAATTTGGAATTGATTTGAAGGTTAAGTTAGGGGTCAATTTTCGGGTTGAGTTGAAGTTGAGTTGGGGTTGATGGAACTTGCCTACTTTCAACCGATTTAGATGCAATTCGACATGTGTATTGGAAATGGGATTCTAAAATCAGTTTTGGATGAAATTCTGGGATTCTAAAATGATTTCTAGATGAAGTTCTGAAATATGGCCAAGTATGATGGAACTTGACTATTTCTCAACCGATTACTATGAAATTCGATATGTGTATTGGAATTGGCATGGTGGAGTATGGTGGAACTTGGCTATTCCTTAACCGGGTATCATCAAATTTGACATGTTTGTTGGTAATGGAATTCTAAAATAATTTTTGGATAAAGCTCTGGAATATGACCAAGTAGAATGAAACTTGGTTATTCCTTACCCGATTATTATGAAATTTGACATGTGCGTTGTAAATGGGATTCTAAAATGATTTTTGGTTAAAGTTCTGGAATATGGTCAGTTACACGGTTAGAAATATTAGTATATTTTTGTATACTACTTTCGGTATAATGTTCTGGAATACGATTTTTCGTGTTATATAGGCACCTGTACCCCTATTACTGAAGCTTTTGACCTGTTTGGCTGTTATTTTAAATGTAAGTAAATATATGTTGGTTAAAATAGAAATCAGTACTGTCAAAACTGTCACACCAACTTTATGACACAGGTGACAGGTGAATGCTATCCCCATTGAAAACACCAAAGACCGAAGTTCTGATCACCTCGTGAGGTTTCAGCCCTTTATATTTTTGACGTTATGATTGTGTATAAATTAATAATAATTGCTTCGTCAACCTTGCAGACACAGATAAAAGAGTTTTTATTCGCCCTTATCGCTTCTTCTAATAGCGCCACAAATGTTATAAAAGGCAACTTTTGTAAATATAAGAAATTTTTTTCATGTTATGCATTAAAATAATGAGGTAGTTTTCTAAAAATTAAGAACCAAAGTTTGTGTAAAATTACTAATACAAACAATGAAAAAATTGAGCTTTCAATTCTAACAAATTATGTGCTCACTTAGAATTTATAAGGTAATTAGGAATGTTCTTTAATTTATTTCTAGAAAAGTAAATTTTTCGGTAAATTACGGCTATTACAATTAAAAAAATTACCGAGAACCTAATTACGCCTCTCAATTAAAAAATTCGGTAATTTTCGATTTCCTAGTTCTTTGGGATAAAAAAACTGATCTACTCTCATCTACTGACCTATCATTTTCTAATTTTCTATCATATGGCGGGTTCTGTTTTTTTTTTTTTTTTTTGTTTTTGTTTTTTGGAAGTAGGTACTCGTCATAAATAAAATTTAAAATTTGCATATAAAATTGCTAAGCGGGCCAAAGTTTTCAAATTGGTTGATCACTGAAAATTGGTAGTTGAAAAAATCTAAAAAAAACTTTGAATAACTCTGAATTTTGTATCAATTTGTTTTTTTTTTAATGTTTCAAGTATTCCCGAATTTTCATAGTTCGATAATTCAGAAGAATATATTAATCACGTCGATTATAGAATTCGCGGTTGCGGATCTATCGCGGATCGTAAACTACATATAAAAAATAGGAAACAGTTGGTGTAAATCAAAGAATCCTGGAAAACTTCTATTGATTTACATGTGATTTATATTATTTGATTCCCCGTACAAACACAATATTTTTATTGTGGATCTAAAACAATTTTTTTTTGACGAATTGTAAAAATATCCTAAGGAATTTGAATGAAACTATGATAAAAAATTATTGTTTCCAATTTTTTTTATATGTAGTTTAGGATCCGCGATAGATCCGCAACCGCGAATTCTATAATCGACGTGAATTAAATCTAAATTTGGTTCTAAATACCTCAGTAAAAATAATTTGAGACACAAATTAAAACGAACCTAATTAGGATCAAATATTGAGGTTCAGTTGCGGTCAAATGAGAGAGACGTGCAAAAATTGAATTTTGACAAATTTAGAATAGTCGTGAGCTCAAAAATGTTTAGTTTTAACTTTAGTTTAGTCATTTCGGTATCTGTTCTGCTCCACTCTTAAGTCCAGCTAAAATATTTAGTTTTGGAGTTTGTACCATACATTAAATGGTTTGTACAAGGACAATAGACACATTGAAATTTTTGGCCAAAATAATCGATTGCACCAAAATTCAAAATTCAAATATAATTCCATTAAGAGGCTCAAGATCTGTTTGGCAATTTCATTCCCGGTTTTATTTAAAAAATTATCGATATAAATAAAGTGTCCTTCAATTTTCAAAACTCTGTTTCGACCATTTTAATAAATCGAATAATTATCGCAGTTTGCTGTGTATTGGTTAAAGCCGATTATTGCGAGCTCTTCCATTAGATATGATTTTCTTTATGAAGAGTTGAGCTTTCGTGTGCCGGAGTACGATCAATCGCTAATAAATAAATCGCTTCATATTTATTACTCCAAGACCGTTCGATGTTGAAAGGCCGAATGTTGGAAGGCCGAATGTCGAGAGGCCGAACACCGAAAGACCGAATGGGTCGGAAGGCCGAATGTCGAATGGCCGAATTGGTCGAAAGGGTCAAAAGGCCGACACACATTTGTCATCTATCAGTAGAAGCGATAAATTATTATCTATCAGTAGAAGCGATAAAAGCGATACAATTCCTTTGTTCCGCCCCAATACATTCGTCGATACCATACTAACCCAACGAATTAAGCCAACTACAGAACAACTTCAAACATTTGTGGTAGTATCAGTGGAAGATTCCTTTAATCTGAGTCTGCAAGGTTGACGAACCATTTGCAAGGCATTCGTTTCGCAATCCACTCCAATAAATTCGTCGATTCCATACTAACCCAACGAATTAAGCTAACCACAAAATAACTTGAAACATTTGTGGTAGAACTATTAGTAGAAGCGATATGAGCGATACAATTCCTTTGATCTGTGTCTGCAAGCTTGACGAAGCAATTTCCATTATCGTAAATATTAAGAACTTTACGGATAACGTCAAATTCGATAGACATTTTATAAATTTTAATTTTAATGTGGTCTACACATAATAAAAAAAGTTTATTTCTTTTTCTTTTTTAATTATAATTAATTAATTTTTAATTAAATTTTGATGAAAATATAAATTTTGGTTTCCATAAAAATAAAAATTTTGAAAATTTTCATTTATAAAAAGATCAAAAATTAAAATCAATTTCGACTAGACGGCCTTTCGACATTCAGCCTTTTGACACAATCGGATTTTCGATATTCGACTTTTCGGCATTCGGCTTTTTGATAGTCGGCCTTTCGAAATTAGGCCTTTTGACATTCGGCCTTTCGGCCCTATTCCTCCAACACAACCAATCTCTGCTACATTTCTGATAATAAATTATAAGGAAAACGACGATTTGTATCATCGTTTGCAATATTTGCTGGAGTTTCAAACCGAATAATTTTTAAAACTAATCAAATCTAATTAACGTAAAATTGGGAGTCTGTGGTGTGTGGTTGGCCTGGGGAAGCGTAGGGTATATTTTTGTAAAAAAAATCGTATCGGAATTGTAATATTGGGAGGAAATTGTAATAAAGGTGTTAGAATTTAGGAAAACCCATGATGGTATGCATAGGTGGAAAGGATGCCCATTTTAAAAATAATTTCGCCAGAAAGCATTGCTATTAAATTCTCTTCAATGTTACTACTTATATTGGAAGTGCTATGTAAAGAATTATTAAACATCTGTGTACAACCTATTAACACGTTCGCAACTCATGTTTTTTTTTTGGTGTAGACAAAAAATTACGTGTTAAAATAAAATGCCACGAATATGGGCGACGACTGGGCTGTAATCACCCGTTTTTTAGCGATTGGTATACACACCCAATTTAACGAGCTTATTGATTTCATTCTCCACCTTTTCTTTTACAGGTAACGGAATTTGCCTTACATAACAAAGTTTTGGAGTTGAATTCGGTAATAATTTCAGTAGATTGATTCCTTTTATTGAAACTTCCAAACATATCACTGAAAAGTACCTTATACTTCCTTAACAAATTCTGAATTTCCCTATCCAAATTGTACAACAACACTACTCGATTATCATGATTTGGGTTCGAATCCCGATGGGGACGGAATGCAAAAGGCATTTTTATCATCTGATTACAATATGTGATGAAGATGAACACAAATATGACCCCCTGTTAATAGTGCAGAATTCATTTTTTGGGCTGCCGCCCACAACTCCCCCAGTAATTCGAAAGTTTTTCAAAAATTTCTGTTTTTTCATAATTAATCACAAACTAAAATAGAGAAGTCCCTAAAGCCGCTTAACATTGGAGCCTTTGCGCAAGGATGACAGGAAATTTACTAGAATAAACATCTTTTGAAAGCCTCAGGATGACATGAAATTCTGTCCCTGAAAACATCCTTTATTATTATCAAATTGTAGTTGATCGTATTTAACGAAAATCTAATGGGTATTATTATTATTATTACTTGAGGGCCATGTGGGGGCTCAAGCCACCCCGCACTGCGACCTAAAAGATCTTTTGTGCATAAGCCCTACTTAATTATCCATTCAGTCAATATTCAGGCTCTTAATGAACCTGATAATACTGCCTAACGGTACGTGATAGATACTATCTAATGGGTATCTGGCACTTTGTGTTTTTTGAGATTTTTTTTGGGTTTTTATTGTTGAGAGTTCGAGGTGCTCTCTTAAGAAAGTAATATCTGCTTCGTTCATAGTAACATAAAGTAATCATGCAAATTTTCGGCCTTGAGATTTTTGGGGATTTATCCGTTTTGGGTTCCTCTGAATCCGAAAAATTGGGTTTCGAAGTGGTGTCTGTCATCTGTCTGTCTCTGCCTTCTCAACGGTTCAGGGTTTAACCAATCGAATTGAAACTTCATATTTTATGTTTTTTTGTATAAATTGGGAGGTTCCTGCGAATTTTAGTGACAATTTATTTATAGAGAGAAAATTTATTTTACAAATATATTAAAAAATATAGATTTTCCGAAAAACTACAATAATTAGCACAAAAAGTTCCAAATTAAATTTGTATGAAATATGCTTAAAAAGCTCGAGCTGGGTCGCGCCTTTTTTTGGTAATCCGGAGTAAAATTGTCTTGACGTCTTCCCTTCGAGTTAACCTTTAATTTTAATTCGATGAAACTTTTAACAATCAATAATTAAATCGCAGAACGTCTCAATAAATAGTAAGTCAACTCTATCTTAATATCAACCGGAAAAAACACTTAATTCTTTCTGTACACAGAGCCTAAGTGGTAATGGTGCCATAATGTTTATTTGTTGGTGTTTTTTTAAGAGACAATTTCGAGATTTCGGAACAGTTGCACTCAGTATTTGTTAAGAAGAATATAAACACTGAAGAAGAAAGAGTTGGAACGTCGGCCATATAGTCCATTGCCGAACCACTATGATTGAAATCAATAATAACTGTATGATTAATATACAAACCATATTGATGAAGTCAATGTACATCATTATCTAGATATTAATATAATTCCATCAATCCATCATGAATTGATTCGTATTTCGGAAAGAAGGGGCCATTGCTTGGAATTCGATTATTATAAGTAAGTTTTTAAGTCTCGCAGCTCGTTCAAATTTATAGTGTGGTGTGTTCGTAGTCGTATCTAAAAGTCATAGTATACGACTGCTATCCAAATTATTTTTCACAATATGAGTTCTTATCGTTTCTTCAACAATATTGAAATTATTCCTGGTTTTCATGGAGACCAGTTTCATACATGTATTCATTATATCAATTTTTAGTTTACAGAGTTTGACATTTTAATTTCTTTGACGAGTAAGCGGCTTTCAAAAATTGTATCTGACTTCTAAAATTTCTAAACTTAGAATTTTAAGAATTCATAAAAATTATAAAATCTCATATTCTGTAGGTAGTTAGGTACACACATTGTAAATATTTGCTCAAATTTGTTTAGGAAATGTTAGCTCGGTTTGAAATATTTACCAAAAAGTTGTTTGCTCCAAGTTATGGCAAAGATGCATCAAATATATTTTGTCCTATAGTTTACACTTGGGCAGCTAATAATGTTGGAGCAAATAGATAAATTATTTGCTCGCTATTGTATTGACGTTTATTGTTTCAATAAATTAGTTCGATCGAAAAATTATAAAAATCAAATGAATTTAAAAGCAAATAATGGCAACTATTGATGTATTTTTAGAGATCAATTTAGCGAGAAGAGGTGCAGCTCATAACTAGAGGCGTGGTAGGGTCGACTTGTTCTTGAGAGGAGCTACATTCGATTTTGAGCCCTTTTCGCTCGCATCAGCGGAACTCTGTATTTGAATATATGATGGCAATAAATTGACGTTGAACAGATGACGTATAATATACGAGCGCTGCAGATGTATATTTAGATTTTGACTATTTCCAGCACGATCATCGTTTTCGCCACCTTTGTTGAATGAATCGTTGGTGAAATTTTGATTTGCAAACGACCATTTACGGAATGCCGATAGAGATCCACAGTTTTGATGTATTCTGTTTCTTAAAAAAACAGTACTTTCTGTCGGTCACTTGAGAATCGATATTGTCCACCATTCTCTCCTTGTTAGACTACCATTTCCTTAAAGACATTCAAGCTTGATTAAACATTTTGTCTGAGTTGAATCGCTACGTTTATAGAGTTAGTGCCGGTCAACAAATCATCGACATAGATGTCTTGACGATTGGCTTGGTTGGCAATAGAATCTTCCGACCCATTTTCTTTTGCTAACTGTAGCAAACATCGAATGGCGACAAAAGGAGCTGACGTCGTACCGTATGTTACAGTTTGAAATTTATACGTTGTGCACTGGATTTTGAGTATTAAACTTCCAGAAAATATATTGGTACCTTTGGTCATCTGGTGTATCAAAAGTTGCCGATACATTTTAAAATATATCAGCATCGGCAGCAACCTTGTGAGTTCTGAAACGAAGAAGAACATTTGATAATTCGTTCTATACCAACATTTTATAATTCGTTCTATACTATAGGAATACTAAATTGCTTAATTGAGAGCCAGAGTCAAGACTATGACTCCGCTGTGAGTGATAACGAGAACCTCAGCAAACAAATATGATATAATTTGAAGGCGAGCTTGACAATACACTAGGTTGAACAGTAAGAGTATTAGAGGTAGACGATTGAGTGTTGTTCGACGATGTGGATGAACATAATCTTGATTCAGATGATCAAAATATTGATGAAGTGCTTTGAAATCTTGCTATGTACAAGAATAAAATGAATTAAATGAAAGCAGCAATGATGCTGCATGTCTGAATGGCTCGTCTAAATATATAGGTAGACATAAAACGTAAAAATGAAATTACTTGACTCTACTCCATTGGAAATCTTTCGACTTATTGTGGATGAAGAAATGATAAATCATATTGTCACAGAAACTAATAGATTTGCTGAATAAACTATATGAATGCAAAAATAATAACTTACCATTCAAGGATCACTAAATGATCCCCAAAAGATGCAGCAGAAATGAATTTTTTTATCGTTTACCAACAATATGTTCCATGCACTATTATGCCTCGGATTCGATTCGATTTTTAACTAATAATGCTACATTTCAACGATAATGAACTATGATAGTTATCAATAGGTGCTACGCTTGCTGCTGTAGAGTTGGCGGACCAACAGGCGAAAAAGAATAACAGAAGAATATTGCGAGTGTGTGAAATCGAAGAAAGTGGATCAGAGAGTATAGTGATGCTTCATGATGAAAGTGGCTCCTATTTGAATTTATTAAAAGAATTGGAGATTAACGATCAATGCGAGGCGTTCAAAAAGTTGCTTAACTTGGTTGCTCCACTAAATAATAAAACAAGTCGCTTGTATGATTAAAGCGATTCCAGCTGGTGGAAAATTGGCTTTCACGTTGCGAGTGTTTGCAATAGTGGCCCTATTCTAGCTTTTTCCGGGGAATTGGGGAAAAATATTGCTAAAATTTCAAACTGCAAAAAATCCCAACTTTTTATTCCCAATATCCCAAAAGTGTATTCTGGTAAATTGGGAATAGATTCTTACTGAAAAAATATTAGTTCAAATGCTTAACACCAGAGAAACTGATAATTTAGATTAAAACTATCATATTTGAAGCAAACCAACAAGAATCTGTGTTCAATGCCTACAAAATAACACCAAATATTTGCCGCCTCATATGATGCTTCGTGTCATTATGCGTTGTTTCCCAAACAATGGTGGCAATTACTTTTTAGCAAATTTTTCAAGCACCACACTTAGCAACAAATATTTTCGCACGTGAGTACTTGCTTTTATAGTTTTAAATGTATGTACTTGCATTGCCATTGACACTGTGCATTTGTAGTTATGAAGTAGAAAGCAGTTATTTTTAAATCTACACAAATTAGGCTTCACTTCGGCTCTGTAGTGAGAGAAGATCTTATTTCGACTAAATATGCATATCTCTGACGGGAAACATTGTCAGTTTAGTCTGAATTCAAATACCTTTATCAGCAATGTTCAAATTTTGAGTTAATCATTGTCTAATGTTTACTTATAATTATTCCAATTTGATTCGTTTTCTAGAGTAAATAATTGAAAATATACACTTGGGCTTAATTAAGTACTAACGAATCTCCCATGTTTTTTATTTGGTCACCTCAAGGATGGTCATTGTTCAAAATATACATAAATTAAATGTATATTTTACGTTCGTATAGCACGTGTAAAATACATAAATTATTTATTAAAATTTTTTGAAAAGCCGAACGCGTTTATATGTTTTCACAACAACAATATAATGTCTAGCTATTCCATTTATGTATAAATTTTAATTAAAACGAACGACGTCAAAATTATTTATAGATTGGAATGCGGCACAATAATTTGTAACATTGTTCGCACAATATACAACATTGTAACTAACTGATTTTATGTTCGTTTATTACAGGATTATGGCTGGGTTTACGATCAGCACCGGCCGATTTAACCACAGCCCAAATATATTTTTTCCATGGCACAAAATTCGATGATAATACCCGATTTCCAATTGATGCGGCCAAAAATATTATCACCCACAATAAATTCGATAAGAGAAAACCAACGGTGCTGTACTTTCATGGGTACATTGAGTTTATGGAAATCGAAAGTATTCATACAATAGTGGATGCGTATTTAAGACGCGGTGATCATAATTTACTAGTACTAGATTGGGCTAGATTGGCCGAGGGTAATTATTTATTAGATGCTGTTCCAAATATGCAGCAATTAGGCGCTGCTCTTAGTAAACATATTATAGAAATGATTGGCGAGGGATTGGAACCAAAAACATTTCATATTGTTGGTCATTCATTGGGCGGCCAAATGGCGGGCTTGGTTGGACGAACGATTTATAAAAAATCACAAAAATATTTAAAGCTTAAACGGATTTCGGCACTAGACCCAGCTTTTCCACCATTCTATCCGGGTTTTGTCAAAGCGTTGAATAAAGATGATGCCGATTTTGTAGATGTGATCCATACGGATGCATGGTTGTATGGTGCGCCGGTTAGTACGGGGACAGCTGATTTTTGGCCGAATGGTGGTAAAACGTTACAGCCGGGGTGTCCGAAAAGAAATTATAAACTTTTATCCGAGAATGGTAAGTGGTTGTGCTTTTTTAACAAGGTGGAAACATTTTTTTTTCAGTCAAAATTGAAACGTAACACAAACTATTGGTAATTAAAATCAGTTTTTTTTCCAACCCCTTAAAAATTATTCGATTTAATTTCAATCTTGATGTAGTTTTTATTTACGCAGATTTATGTTCGCATCGGCGATCGTGGTGGTTTTGGGCCGAAAGTGTCTACGAGAGAAACCGTCCGTCATTTCATTCGGTGAAATGTAAAAATTGGGCCAATTTTAAAACTGGTAAAGTGGAGGAGACGGCTGTGCCGGCATATATGGGAATTGATGCTGATCCTAGGTAAATATATTTTTTTTTTTTTTGGTCGACCTTTGGATGGTTTTAATAAAATTACTTACGATCATTTCAGTTTATCGGGTGATTTCTACCTCCAAACGAATGGTGGAACACCGTATTCAAAAGGGGAAGCAGGTATGGTGTATGAGGAAGAAAAAGAAACTCCGTCCAATACATCTTAATGCCTTAATGTTCAAATGATTTATTAATAAAGCTTTTTTAATGCTGGTCTGTTTTATTCATTTGTGGATTGAAAATTTCGTACAAAACGGTGCTTTAAACTTTTTTTCGACAATCATCAAGTGTTTCAGGCAAATTGTCTTAGTCGTTAGTACCTCACTGGTACGACATCTACCCGGTCATCTACCCCATCCGGAATAACTTGCCGTGAACAATAGAGAATGCGATAACCCCCAGTGCGAAGGTGCTTCTGCTGCCTGTAGCATTATTTCAGTTCCAGTCTGGGCAGAGTTAGAAATTTAACCCAAGCAAAGAATTGAAAACAGAATTTTGCATATCGAAGCCTCCTTTTCATCTGCTCGAACTCTTTCATCTGCTCGAAACTATTGTCTACGTAGATTCTTCATATCCTGGGATGTAGATGGCGAATAGGAAGTTCCAAACGTCATGACCGTAGCATGTGAGTGGAAGATGTCGCCGAGCTTTTTGTTCATCTTACAGGGTTTCAGTAAGGTGAAATATTTGCCGGATATTGTCAATAGATCGGGACCCGGCAAAAGTTAAGTTGTTGGGATTTGTAGCTGTAAAAATTGTAAATATGTTGTTCTTTCTCATTGTATTCCTATTTCTTTAAAGAAATACCGCCTTTTGAATATGGCAACTTCATATCACCACTCACCAATAGTAATCTACCGCTTCATAACGGTCCTCATGTGTAACATATTGTGATGATTTAATTCTGCAATTTCCACTTCAAAACAAGAGTTCGAGACGAGACGGACTCTTGACAGACAGAGTATGTATGAGCAAACAATGTCGTAATGTCCACCACCATTTAAATTTTGCGACAGAAAAGCAAATTCTCAATCCATGAAATCAGTGAAGAGTAGTGTTGAATTGCTTCCACAGCTAATCTTTTCGCCACATGCGGTTACCCATCACGAAAACCGAACTCAAACACCGTGCTGATGATTGGGACATCAGTAGAAAATTTATAATTGACTCCACTACCTTTGAGAGCATAGAGACTCTCTTGGCAATTGGGCGATAGTTGCTGTACTTTTTACGCACTGGTTGGACATTTGCTATTTTCTGGTTTGATCGGTAGAATATAACAGATAAGAGCTTAGACAAATATTTCGAGCAATTTGCGAACATTTTTAGGAATCCCATTAGGACCAACGGCTTTGATGGGGTTAATATTTGGGAGGCTCTCCACAATCACACGAGCCTGGAAAATAACGCGAGACATATTATAAATTTACCCGAGAGATGGTCGGAGGCATCTGAACGGAATCAGGCAGATTCGAGATGGCAGCAAACTTTGGGGCAACAAGGTGAGTTTCTCACGAGCAGGAGAAAACAATTACACCGCCTGTTAGAGGAGGTATAACTGATCTTCTGATTCCCAAGAAGTTCTCCTGAACTTTAGTCAGCTTGAACGCAGTCAAATTTTCAGTGTTGGATCATTTAAAAACCGTTGGTGCGAGGTTGTTTGTTTACGACTGCCATTTTACATTCACGATTGATCCGCCTAATAAACTTTTATATTTATTAAATTTAAATTAAACTAGTTTTGAATCCTTGGCAAGGAATGACTTACAGGAGAGACCGGTGTGAAGTATTTCACACAAAGTGTAGCTACACAAATTAACGAAAAGTGTAAGTGTATGGAAAAAGTGTAGGCCTACATAAAAAAGTTTAAATAACCAGTATAGCAAAAATGTAACAAATTTTTTGATATTTTAGACAGGTCAAGCTATCCGAAACAATTTCTGTTTAAGATAAAAATGGTTGGCCATGTGCGACGATATTTTGAAAATTGTCAAAATCACTTAAAATGTTCAAACCGGGTGCTACACTATAGCCGTTTTGTAAAATCTCAGAGATGTTACCAGGTGTGGGCTTATATTTCCATAAAGTGGACAGGTCAAGCTATCCGAAACAATTTTTGATGTTAAGATAAAAAGGGTTAGGCCTGTGCGACGATATTTTGAAAATTGTGAAAATCACTTAAAATGTTCAAACCTGATGCTACACTATAGCCGTTTTGTAAAATCTCAGAGATGTTACCAGGTGTGGGCTTATATTTCCATAAAGTGGACAGGTCGAGCTATCCGAAACAGTTTTTGTTATTAAGATAAAAAGGGTTGGGCCTGTGCGACGATATTTTGAAAATTATAAAAATCACTTTGAAAATCACTTAAAATGTTTAAACCTGATGCTACACTTTGGCTATTTACAAAAATCTCAGAGATGTTACCAGGTGTGGGCTTATATTTCCATAAAGTGGATAGATCAAGCTATCCGAAACAGTCTTTGTTATTAAGATAAAAAGGGTTGGGCCTGTGGGACGATATTTTGAAAATTATGAAAATCACTTTGAAAATCACTTAAAATGTTTAAACCTGATGCTACACTTTGGCCATTTACAAAAATCTCAGAGATGTTACCAGGTGTGGGCTTATATTTCCATAAAGTGGACAGATCAAGCTATCCGAAACAGTTGTTGTTATTAAAATAAAAAGGGTTGGGCATGTGCGACGATATTTTGAAAATTGTCAAAATCACTTAAAATGTTTAAACCTGATGCTACACTTTGGCTATTTACAAAAATCTCAGAGATGTTACCAGGTGTGGGCTTATATTTCCATAAAGTGGATAGGTCAGGCTATCCGAAACAGTCTTTGTTATTAAGATAAAAAGGGTTGGGCCTGTGGGACGATATTTTGAAAATTGTGAAAATCAATTAAAATGTTCAAACCTGATGCTACACTATAGCCGTTTTGCAAAATCTCAGAGATGTTACCAGGTGTGGGCTTATATTTCCAAAAAGTGAATAGGTCAGGCTATCCGAAACAGTCTTTGTTATTAAGATAAAAAGGGTTGGGCCTGTGGGACGATATTTTGAAAATTGTTAAAATCACTTAAAATGTTTAAACCTGATGCTACACTTTGGCCATTTACTAAAATCTCAGAGATGTTACCAGGTGTGGGCTAATATTTCCATAAAGTGGACAGGATATTTTGAAAATTGTCAAAATCACTTAAAATGTTCAAACCGGGTGCTACACTATAGCCGTTTTGTAAAATCTCAGAGATGTTACCAGGTGTGGGCTTATATTTCCATAAAGTGGACAGGTCAAGCTATCCGAAACAATTTTTGATGTTAAGATAAAAAGGGTTAGGCCTGTGCGACGATATTTTGAAAATTATGAAAATCACTTTGAAAATCACTTAAAATGTTTAAACCTGATGCTACACTTTGGCCATTTACAAAAATCTCAGAGATGTTACCAGGTGTGGGCTTATATTTCCATAAAGTGGACAGATCAAGCTATCCGAAACAGTTGTTGTTATTAAAATAAAAAGGGTTGGGCATGTGCGACGATATTTTGAAAATTGTCAAAATCACTTAAAATGTTTAAACCTGATGCTACACTTTGGCTATTTACAAAAATCTCAGAGATGTTACCAGGTGTGGGCTTATATTTCCATAAAGTGGATAGGTCAGGCTATCCGAAACAGTCTTTGTTATTAAGATAAAAAGGGTTGGGCCTGTGGGACGATATTTTGAAAATTGTGAAAATCAATTAAAATGTTCAAACCTGATGCTACACTATAGCCGTTTTGCAAAATCTCAGAGATGTTACCAGGTGTGGGCTTATATTTCCATAAAGTGGATAGGTCGAGCTATCCGAAACAGTTTTTGTTATTAAGATAAAAAGGGTTGGGCCTGTGCGACGACATTTTGAAAATTGTGAAAATCACTTTGAAAATCACTTAAATTGTTTCGGATAGCTTGACCTGTCCACTTTATGGAAATATAAGCCCACACCTGGTAACATCTCTGAGATTTTGCAAAACGGCTATAGTGTAGCATCAGGTTTGAACATTTTAAGTGATTTCCACAATTTTCAAAATATCGTCGCACAGGCCCAACCCTTTTTATCTTAACATCAAAAATTGTTTCGGATAGCTTGACCTGTCCACTTTATGGAAATATTAACCCACACTGAGATTTTAGTAAATGGCCAAAGTGTAGCATCAGGTTTAAACATTTTAAGTGATTTTCAAAGTGATTTTCATAATTTTCAAAATATCGTCGCACATGGCCAACCATTTTTATCTTAATAACAGAAATTGTTTCGGATAGCTTGACCTGTCTAAAATATCAAAAAATTTGTTACATTTTTGCTATACTGGTTATTTAAACTTTTTTATGTAGGCCTACACTTTTTCCATACACTTACACTTTTCGTTAATTTGTGTAGCTACACTTTATGTGAAATACTTCACACCGGTACAGGAGAGACTTCTAAAAAATAATATTAAATACTGCTTCATAAAACTACACAAAAATTTAGATTCAATCTGGAACGCATTAAATTATAAATCAAAAAAATTAAGATCTCAGTAAATAGAACGAACCTAGTATCCACCACTCGCCTGCTGCATTAGTCTCCCCAATATACGTTTGAAACTCATTGTTGACTCATAGAGCCACATACAAAGCTCATACACACTCAAAAGCTCTGATCCGCTCACTCACACCATATCCATCTTCCCTCCAACCACAGAACTTCACACAACCCGCCCCATCCACAACTCGCCCCAATAATCAGTGCTCCATAAACTCCAACATACACAATGCAATCAAAACCGTCCTCCTAAAACCTAACCCAACCATCTGTCTAAAAAATCACCAAAAATGCTTAAAAATCCAACTCAGCTAAGTCCATCTCCCAAACACAAACCACACACAGTCAACACTCCCCCCATGTGATGATAAAAATGCTACGGTTAACATTGATACGGATGCAGAATGCAATGTGGTGTCATCCAAAAAAGCAAAAAAAAAGACTGAAATCGGAGTTAAAGCACTCAGAAACCAAACGTATCTTAACCTACAACAATGGTGCAATACCTGTCTTCAGTGAAGTCAAAACAACGTATAAATCATCCAAAGCAACAGCTATTGTGAATTTCAAAGTAGTAAAAGATTTATTGTTATATTTATGGCTATTGCTTTTATTGTTTTTGTTATTCTTATTATTATTAGTATTATTTATATTTGTTTTACCTATTTTGGAATGGCTAATGTTTATAAGTTTTATTACTTTTTACATTAATAATCAGATAAATAAATAAATCAAAATATTAGGTACAGACATGTGTGAAAAATTGTTGTTAGTTATTCGTGTGCAACAAATTCAACAAATTGGACGTTGCGCAATATGTATGAATGTGACATCGACTTTATTGATAATTCAAATTTTAAAGTAATACAACCCAGAATAATTCCACATGCATTTAAAAATCGTGTTGAAGAAGAATTGGATAAAATGGCCGAAATGAAAGTAATTGAGCCAATAAAAGAACCTACACCAGCAGTTAGTCCATTGGTAATAGTTAAAAAAAGGTGTGAAGCTGTACAGCTGTAAAGTGCCAAAAAGCAGAAAAAACCTATAGAAAAGTCTGGTTTGAAGAAATAACAATTTGTATATTACTTAATCAAAATTTACAATTTAATGCCGACCAGGATTAATGCTATCATAAAGCCAAGGGCGGGGTCATTAATTATTCATTTTAAAAAGTGCAATTTCTCTTAAATTATTTTGGTTGAGATGAATTATTTTATTTCTGTTAATCCTTATTTTGAATAAAAATTACCATTGTCAACAACAAACAATCTTGCAATTGAAATAACTTTGTTAAAAACACTGTAAGGACCTAACAAGTTGTTACGAGGTAGGGCGGAAATACTCCTTATCCGAAGCTATGTAGGTCTAAAATGTCGGAACACCTTTTTTTTATTTGAATATACATATTTGGAATATTGCAAAAATTGTGTTGATAATCAGAATCTGTTATTTTTGCCATCTACTTGGGCGGATGTGGCTCTATCCCGTTTCTACTTTCTTCTCTCTTTTTCTTTTCTTTTTTAATTTTAGGTGGGGCTTTGAAATGAGTTCCCAGGGTATATGTCCTAATCGTGGTATTTCGTGATCGCAGTCCCAGAATCCCGATTTGATGAAGTTACGTTTAATGAAGGAAAATATTGAAGTAATAGGAACTTCCAAGAAATTAAAAGTTATATAATTTCGAAACTACATTACATACAATAAGAACAATTGAAGTTTCGAGAAGAGCACACAAATTTATGGTGATCTTTCAAAGAAAGTAGGTCCATTTATTTTGATAGTTAAGGGGTGTGATGCTGTGGCGATGATATGTCTCAATGAATCGCTTAGCGGGTGAATTGAGGCAATTTCGGTTAAGGCCAAAAATACTTAATGAATGATTTAGTTTGCCGATTTTATTCATGGCTATTCATTAAACAAACTGATTTTGGGATTGAAAAACTTTATAGTCCAAAAATTGATCATTTGATTAATGTAAGTGTGCAATACTACTCCGAGAATATTAAAGGAAAATGAAAGAGGTTGCAAGTACTTTATTTATTTGTATCTTAATATCATGACTAGGAAATGCAAATGAAGTAAAAGGACGTTTATTTTGTCCAAATTATGTATGTTGAGGTTACTTCTTCTCCGTCTTAGGTTTCAAATAGGTCATTGGATTCGGATTCGTGCAAATATAAAGTCCTTTAGCTGCCTTCTTCAGTTCACTTCGATTAGGCAGTAAATTTCCCTATTCATTGCCGATCCTATATTATATTATAGTAAGTCGCGATTAAGCGAGTCATTCCAGTGGTGTACCTCAACGCTGTGCTCAGAATATGGTTCAGACCACAACGATTGATGTGACCCCAGTAATTTATTCTGTGTACTTTGGTTCTTTTGGTAATGGTTCTAGCAAAAACCATTTATATATAGACTTCTTGTATCAACAATAATTTAAGAAAACAAAAATTTCATAATTTTACAGTAGAACTTCTAATCATTATGCTTAAATAAATGAAAATTAAAAATTATATTTAGTAACTCTCTTTTTCTTTCTCTGATCATTTTCAAGGTCGAGTTTTTAAATATCGTTGTTTTGTTTCTGTTTCGTAGTTTAAAAAAATCTGTGGTCTTTTTGAAAAAAAAACAATTCAGAAAACGAAGTTGAAATAAAAAAATCGCAGTAGCTTAGTAGTAATTAATCAATTTTATTTAGATTTTCCGGGAAAATGGGGGAAAATATTGGAGATCCGAAATTTATTTTTTAAATTTAAGGGAATTCTCGAGTTATTTTCATTCATAACTCAAAATCGACAAAAATGCAATTAACTAGTTTCTCAAAAAAACCACAGAAATATAAAAATGGGAAATTGAATAAATGAATAAATGAATGTAGATAAGAAATAAGTTCGTATGTATTTTTACTCATACCTCATGTATTGGGCGAACTCAGGTCTCCCAACATGTTGGCAGCAAAAATCTACTGATGCAAAAATGTCATTTAAACAATCACATTGTCATGAAATTTGTAATGTATCATAAGCGTTCACAAGTCAACGTGTTGCCAACAGTTGGTGTTACTCAACATGTTGGTGTTACTCAACATGTTGCCAATAGTTGGTGGAGCTAAATGTACCCATTGTGTAAAATATATGAATACGTAATTTTACCTATAAAAATAAATATTTTAAAGGAGTACATTCGAATTTATAAATTTAAAAATTATTATGAAAGGATAGTTTGTGTTTTTGTGTCAACTATTTTAGTCCATTGATATTAAAAACATTATTCTGATGCCCTAACTCAGTGAAGCCCAAAGTAAGGCCCACGGTAAAAATTTGGCAGACCAGCTTGAAATTATAGACCCGTGCCAATTCCGGAAATGGCGACTATTTATACGAACAGTTAACTGGGAAGGAAAAGAAATAATATTTTAATAACTAGATATATTAGCTGTGGAGTGGTTACTCCTTCGTTAATATGATTTAAGCTTTTCCATATGCAAATATTCATGACACCTGCGCTGATGATCCATGGAAGGAGATAATAGTCCCCTCGTAGAATTTATGAAAACTTTTCAGAATACGCAGAAGTGACGAAATTTATGAATGATGAAATTTATTCAACTACCGGAAGTACTTTAATTACGATAAGAAGCTGAAGTACGGCCATGCATATTTCGCTGAAAGGATTGTGTTGGTAAGCTCTTAAACGTTTTTTTCGCCGTCGATTATTTCCCTTTGGAGGTTGATGTAAAAGCGTGAGTTTTACTGAAATTTAAATATGTATACATATTGGTATTCCTGCAGCTCGCTGACCGACAGCATTTAATTATTTTTCTCCGTCACCCATTTTTAGTACAAGTGGATAACAGAAGAGCGCATAAAACCTTCACTGTGAAAAGGATGATACAGCCAATACTTAGTTAACAATAACGCTGTGTGGTCGAATTATCTGTTCGACAGAGGAATGATTTCTGTTTGGTAGATACCGAAAATTTTGGTGGCAAAACGTTTTGCAGTTGCCAATAAAAGCGATGACGTTATTGCATTAAACAATAATTGCAGGGCGGACACCTAAACGAGTTCATAGACGTTAAAAGCTTCACAGAATAAAGGGGTAATGACAATTTTTGGGAAGGACATTAAGGCTCATTTTCTCCAATTTATTTAAGAAAAGCAAAGCAATATTTTTAAAATCCGGTTTTAGTACTAATAACTAATTAGAAATGCTAATAACTCAGTAATTAACGTAATTTCTATGAAGGAATTACCAGACCTATGTTAATAACATTTGGGACTAGAGTAGAAATCCAATGTTAACATCAAAGCGAAACTTGACTCACGAAATAAAGATTTCTCTGATCTATTTAATAACCAACATAGTGTCATCCACACTCATCAAATCCTTCTGGATGAAGCTCATTAAATTCAAACAGTAATGATATCCCTATCCTTAAAATAATTCCCAAAGGTCTTGCAGAGGCTGAAATGAACACGTTGTTACCTGGCGTTGATTGGAATGATTCGAAGTGGAAATTTTGCCGAGCTGTCTATTCTACCTTATTCGATTAGTAAGGAAAATCCAAATTTGAAAATGAAATGTGACCAAAATTTGTTATGCCTATAGATACGAAATAAGACTTTTGAAATGTAGGATCTGTTGCGAGTTAGTAGAATCATGAGATTTTTTAGCCTAAATAAAACAAATTTCTTCAAAAGTGTTTCTAAAATTAATTTCAATTTTATTAATAAAAATTACAAAAATACATCAAAAATATTTTATTCAAATTTTAATTTCTCCATTACTGCTTGTAAATTATAGTCCCATTATCATATGCGAATCATTAAAATTAAGATTTTATTATTTTTAGTTTACGACAGGATTTATTATTTTCAGTATAAGTAGTTTTATATTTTTTAGAATTCCACTTACTATGCTTTCTCAATAGCACAAGTAGCATAAAATCAAGTATTTGTAAGTTGTGGTAGTAGCATGGATTCTGTTCATCAAACCAAAACTTATATTCCAGAACTTTCTTTGTACCTGATACGCAGCTTTCGGATATATATTTCTTAATATTTGCAATATGTGGTTTGGTTTCAAAAATTTCGGCAAAAATGTGTATATGCAATTTTGAAATTGTGAAAAACAATTCAGCTGGAGGGTGAAGTGATCCAAATTGCGTGTTGCTCGTATAATTTTTAAAAAATATGAATGATTCATTTTTCATTTTAATTGATTCATCTTCCTTTATTAAAATATTCCTACAATTTTTGCAATTTGTTCTTTTTAAAATTTTGTAAGCGACGTAACCGATGAAATATTTAATTGATGAATCATATATAGTTTCAGGCTCAATATCACAGGAAGTCTCCAATATAATAGTATCCAATTGCTCATTTTCAATAATGTTACATATACCACCAGAACTTGTTTCTAGTTCACGAGTTGAGATGCAGTTTTCTTCAGCAAGCGACGAGGAAAACTCTGTTAAAAGCATCTCATCATCGTCAGGTTCACAATTTGTCAAAAATGAGTTTTCTAAAAACTTCATTGTCATAATCTTTGCGGCAAGATGGTTAAATTCCGCGCTGTCTTATTAAACCAAAGAAACGCTCAATGGGATCTTCATTAAGTCTAGACGTCAAAATGTAATCAGCCTCTTTGTTTTCAATAAGTTGAGACGAAAGTAGTTAAATTCCTCTAATTGTCTGACGTATACCACTTAAACAGAATATATTTTTTTTTTGTACATGGCTTAACATTTTCAAAATATTTCAACATTTCTTTCAAATTTGTATGAACCAAATTATTTAGTTTCAAGTCACATTTTTGGGGATTTGAATTAAACAAATTTTTGCTATTTAAATTGTCGAATATTCTATCAACTTTCTCGATAAAATTAGCCGTAGAAATTGCATGATTTCTACAATTCATCGAGAATGATTCGAATTCGTACATTGTTTTTATTGCCGCCATTACCGTGCGACTTAACGCTTGCGTAGCTAGCTTTACCCGCGTTTTTTCGAAAGCATTGGGATATATATGTCGAGATGTTAATTTTGAACATAGTTTTGTGTTGCAATTTTTTTTCATATTCGAAAAGTTCCTTTAAAATGGTCCAGCTGGTTATTCCGTCTGGTGTTTTAAGGTCAACGATCATTAAATTGTTCCTGATGGATTTTACTAAATGAAGTGAGTCGTATAAATCAAAAATTGTTTTATTTTTAAAATGAAAGTAAGGCTTCTGTTCAGTTATTCCGAGAGTACTGTAACACTTCCGATTGTTTGGACCTTGGTCGCACACGATTCCTATAACATCAAGTCCAATGTCATCCAAAACTTCTATAGTGTTAAAAAGAACTTTAGACAAAGTTATTCCATCCATGTTTTTTTCTGTTGCGTGATATAAGAAACCATAAATTTATAAGGTTTGAATAATCCACGGATCATAAAAACCGTCAAATATTTTGCCATGGTTTTGAACCTATCATTATTAATTTGACTGAAGCCGCCAATAACATCGCAAACATGGTCATACTCAAAGGCCTGACGAATGGCAACTTCATCAAAAATAAGAATAATTTTTTTTGAACTGTTATCCATTTCCGCTACTTCATTTTTTAATCCCAACAGAATGGATTTATTTAAACCTGGGGGTCAATTCTCGTTCTGTGAAAAGTACAATGAAAAGTGTTTTCAGTGAGAAATATAGATTTCCGATTCACGTTTCATGAGAAGGAAAAAAATGACATCAAAATCTTCTCATATGAAAACAACTTTCCCACCGAGTATTTTGATCGTGGGAATATAAATGAATATAGAAATTCAGTTTTATAAGACCTAAATTTCCAATTTTAATGTTTAATGTGCAACTAAACTATAATACTACTCACTTTAAAACTACTTTAGAAGCGAATTTATTAAATAAAATTCAATTAATTTAAGAAAAATCTCTAAATAATTAGTTTCGTTTAGTTTAAATAAAATTTGGCCATTTTATTAATTTATTTTATATTTTGACAAGCAATGCCGAAAACTGGTTTAACTCTCTATTTACCTCTCTTTGAGAGAGTGATTAAATCTAATTACAAATCATAATATCTTTTATCATTTATTTAGCTATTATTTGCACAATTTACCTAGCGCACCTAGCGGAAATATATATGAAACTTGATAAAATATGTTTTGCTGTGTAGTATTCAGCGTATTTTCAGCGTTCTTTTTCATTTGGACAGCGAGAATCGCATATTGCTGTTGCGTGAAAAGATATAATGAGAAAGATGTGATGGAAACCAAATGGAAAGATTTTTTTCATTCCATTTTCATAGAACGAGAATTGACCCCCTGGTTTGAGATTTTTTATCAGGGTTTATCGACATATTGATGATTTTGAGGGTATTTTAAAATTTAAAATTTCTCGAAGAAAATTATAGCATGCTGGGGATTTAAAATAAATTTGTTGGGCAATTTTTTTCTGTTCCATTGGCCATTCCTTTGCTTTCTTCGACAAAATCATTTTGCCAAATTCCTTTGCAGCCGGGCTTAAATTGTGTAGTGAATCTATCTGTACAGATATATGTTTTATTTTACGCAGTTGATTTAACTTGGTGGTGAGCGCCTTTACTTGATATTTAAAATATTTTTTTTTTTGCTCCAAGGAATACTTTGGTTTTTAAAGCTTTTATAGTTTTTAGTGGTTTTTAAAATTTTTCTTTGTAGTAAAAGTAATATTTTATATTTAAAAAACAATTACTGCAGGATGATGGAATATTTTCTTGTTGAATACTTTTAGCAGTTGAAGACATTTTGTCATATTCATCGAATGAGGAAATCATCGTCACATCACGTTTATGCTTGTTGTCGTAAACTTTTATATTTTGGAAGCGTTCCGGTACTTCGATATTGCTTTTTAAATCAGGATAATATAAATAAAATTCTGTGGCACTATTCTGGTTTTCCCGGGGAATTGGGAATTGAGAAATAATTTATTGTGACTTCTTTTAGTGTATTTTGGTATCATTTTTTTCAAAGCATACTGTGATGATTGGCTTTTTATTCCAATTTTTGGGAAAAATGATTTCATTTCAAAGCAATTTTGTTGTTTATTTTCCCTAAAAATTTTGTTGGGAATTACACAGTAGGCAGTAGTCTGAAAATGAAATTATTTTTTCCCAAAATTTGAACAAAATACCAATCCGCAGTATGCTTTGAAAAAAATTATACCAAAATACATTAAAGCAAGTCACAATAAATAATTTCCCAATTCCCAATTCCCCGGGAAAACCAGAATAGTGCCACTGGTATAGATTTTGGTTTTAGTTTGCCCTTGCCGATTAATTTCGAGTCGAAATGTTTTTCACAAACAATAAGCCTTTTCGGTAAATTGGTTTCCTTCAACAAGCCACATTTATCAATCCAAACATTAAATAACTCTTCGTTTGAAGGAAATTTAAAAAATTGTCTATCTGGATTGCTTCTTCTTGAAGCTGTACATGAGCGGACAGCACATTGTATGCCACAGACATGAGACATAGCTATTTAGTTGGACAACTCAATAAAAAATGTATATATAATAAAATATGTAATATGTAAAAGCGATGAAATACACTAAAAACTAAAAGCACAAACAAGAGGAAGGAAATTCTCTTACAAATCAGAATTTATTCGAAATACGCATAAAAAAACCAAATAAATTCAATAAAATAAAATTGATTGTTAAAATGTGCATACACAAATACGTATTTAAATAAAAACGTATTTGTATTAATTAATTATGCTAAATCTCAAATATGTATAATATAAAAAATCAAAAAATGCAAGTTAAAATTTAATAAAAATAAAAATATGTAATCTATGTTTTAATATTAATATTCAAATAAAAAAATTCTAAATACAAATCATCAACGAACCATTCCCGTATGCAACGATGTGATAAACTGAAACTGAACTGAAAGACTGAAGCATGATATAATAATACAAGATAAAGTAAAAGTACTTTTTTTTCTGGTGCGCCAACATTTTTTCTATAATAGAAAAAGTACTGAAATAAAGCAAAACTGAGAAAAATATTTCAATCGTCAGATTGATTTTGCAATCCAAAGGAAGAGGAAGTGTACCTCATTTCTATTCATTTTTTAAAATATATATTGTGTTATTTTTATTTAAAAACATACATAATCAAATATTTTAAAAATCGACGAATACCCTAGACAGATTAAGGTTTAATAAAATCGATATTGTAAATTGTTTGAGTTTAGTCGCAGTGTGTTAACCTCAATTTTTTGCTAAACCCATTTTTATTTTCATGAATAATTGAGCGAGTTTAGATTATTTGGGTTATACAATTTTATAAATCCAAAATTTATGAATTACTTATTCATCAATATCAAATTATTTTATAAATAACTAAAAAATATTTTGTATATAAAAAAATATCTATCCATAAAAAAAAACACGTCCTCTTTGATCTTCATTATTGTAATGACTTTCGGTCGCGCATCGGCTGATCGGCTCTAGTAATCGTATACAAACATAAAAAATGAAACAAATCAATAAACAAAAATAGAGATAGAGAGGAAACAAAAAAATATTGGCGCACCAGCCAGTGTTTTAGTTTTAGGTCTCTCGTGTTTACTTTATCTTGTATTATTATATCATGGACTGAAGAATTCAAAATGAAATTAGAAACAAAAAACCAAAATATATTTTTACGCTCATTTTTATGCTCTTCAAAATTGATATAGAAAGATGATGAGAAAAAACTTATGGATCGTTGTTTTTATATTCTCTTTTGATGTTTTTGTTCGTTCGACTATATTGGCGGTTGGTACCCTATGGCTATAAATCGCTACCCTACATATTACTTATGCATTTAGTTGTATACGAGAAGTCTTACTATACATGGTCTTAGGTTCTAGGCTTATTTGAAAGGCACTTTCTGTTTCTTAATAAAAAGTTGCATCTGCCGAGCGATGTCGATTGCCTGATGAAACCGAATTCGCATGGTATAAAGCCGACTTAGACCTAAGGTCAGATGAGTGCCCAAGTATCACATTAAATCGACGCGGGATGTGGATGTGAAATCTCTGATGAGAGAGGTACATTTGTGACGGTTGATCTCTAAACCAGCACATCCCAGTGCTTCAATTAATTATTTATGAATGGGCTCAATAGTAGTGGGGTTGGGGTGATGAGAAATATGTCATTGGCATACGCAAGGATGAGTGGCAGCTGCAGATTCTTGCGCTGTTCCAGTTTTAGTTCGTGAACTTCATTAAGTATGAATATAAAAATTCTGAGCGAAAGTGGGCACCCCTGTTTAACCCCCTTGTTTATCACCTTGGCCGGGAGACATTGAACTATTTGATGGCGGTGTGCTCCCAGAAACATGTCTTGATAATGCGTTTGATCAAGTTATGTGGTATGAACAGTTGAAACCATTCAGCAACTTCATTCAGGTTCACCGTGTCGAAGGCATTTGCTATGTCTATGGAAAGAATGTACACTTAATGTCCGACCCGCCATTCCTCGTCGAGAACTCGACTAATGGTGAACCTATGATCTTCATATGGTGGAAAGATTAGCCAGAAAGATGATGGTAAGATGGTGGTGAAGGTGGAAAGATGGTAGAAAGATGATGATGAAGCTATATGCTGATCAAGCTTGTCGAGTAGAAACTTGGCGTATATTTGCATTGAAAAATCAAAACTAACATAACATAAAATTTTAAATTTCGGTTTATTATATGTTTACTAAAAAGCACTGACTTAAATATAAAGAAGGAAAACCCATTACAGGATGTAATCGCATTACCAGCATCTCAACAATGCCGTTTTGTATATACATACCATCTGAATATGGATGTGCTGATATGAAATTTAACATAGAGTTCGATGTTGTTTCTTTTGTATACCACTCTGTCTTTATTGAATTGTTATGTCTATGTAATTTAAGGACCAGAATTGGGAGTGTGTTATTTTGTTCTTTTTCAATGGTACATTTTAATTTCTGGTCGAATGAATTAAATTGTGTGTTGGTAATTTCGAAGTTTGATTCTTCTGTTGCTAAAATGATATCATCCACATATTTAAAAATAAAAATTGCTTGTTTATTTAATGTTAATAATTTTTCTTTAAATAATTTGTCCAAGACTAAGTCAGCCAAAATTGGTATGTGTTATTGGAACGTTAATTTTCACAAATAATTTTTGTTGGTTATTTATCAAATGGTTTTTTAATTCATCAATTACTTTGCAACAAATTTTATTTATTTTTTTGGTAAGGTGATTAGTTATATTTCGTGGGTTGGGTACGAAATCTCTCATTACAAAATCTCTTTTACAAAATCTTTACTACAAAAATTCTTAACTACAAAATCTCCTAATTAGAAAATCTCCTAATTACAAAATCTCCTAATTACAAAATCTCTATTTCAAAATCTCTCAATTACAAAATCTCGCATAAAATTTTCCCCGTAAATATCTGAAATCGCATGATTTCATATTATTTACGGGGAAAATTTTATGCGAGATTTTGTAATTAGGAGAAAAGAGATTGTGTGCGTGTGTGTGTGTGTGTGTGTGTGTGTGTGTGTGTGTATGTGTGTGTATGTGTGTGTGGGTGTGTGTGTGTGTGTGTGTGTGTGTGTGTGTGTGTGTGTGTGTGTGTGTGTGTGTGTGTGTGGATGTGTGTGTGTATGTTTTTTTATTTGTTTTTTTAAGGATCTGGGGAAAAAAGTCATTTACGAACCCCTGGATGAGCAACCAGGGGGTGTGGGACTCTTCAATTCACCTACCCACTAAAATACCCTAGACCCTCGCCACTGTAGCCCTTATCCTCCTGGTACCACCGTCAGGTATTTCATCAGTAGGGGGATTTAGCTTACGCTATTACTCCTGTATGTTCATGCTTCATTACAGTGGCGGCGAAGTATCCAATCGCGCTCCAATTACCTTCCGACTCCAGCATGAGCTTAACACAATTGTCCAAGCTTACTTGCACTCGCAGCTTTTCAAACATTTCTTGCCTCGGATCGTCGAATATAGGACAATAAAAAAATACGTGCTCAACGTCTCCCATACAATAAGGGCATTCCGAGCTGTTTTCAATTTTACATTTGCACAAATACGCTCGAAAGCATCGGCGGCCTGTAAGGAACTGGGTCAGATAAAAGTCGACCTCCCCGTGACTTCGGTCCATCCCATCGTTAAAACTGGTATTATCCAATGCGACCAACGGCCTTCTGTTGGGTGTATGTGTATGTGTGTGTGTGACAGGAAAAATACTTTATGTGCGTGTTCACATATGTAGCTGCCACCCCAAAACACAATTATTCAAACGGAGGTTTTAGGAGATTTTGTAACTAGGTGATTTTGTAGTTAGGAGATTTTGTAATCAGAAGATTTTTAAAAAAAAATAGGAGATTTTGTAGCTGAGATTATGGAATGAAGAATTACGTACCGATTCCATATTTCGTATGTATCCTTATGGTTTAACAATTCTGTCATCTTGTTTTCATAATCAACTTTGTTAAGAACTGCTGTTTTGTTGCCCTTGTTGGGTTTTCTAACGTATACGTTTGGATTATTTTTCAAAATTTTTTTAGTTGTGCCTTAATTAGAATTTTGTCAATTTTAGACATTTTAAGTTTTTTCTTTAAAAATTGTGTCATATCATTTGTTATTTGGGATCTCGTTTCATTAGTAAGTGGAATATTTACATAACTTGAAAAAGGAGATATTAAATAAAAAGTTTGAGAATTTATGAATTAAACAAGAAAAAATAGAATTTCTTTAAAAACAAATAAAATAATTAATTTTTCGGTATTTTTCGCCCTTATTTTATTTAATAAACAATTTAGTCTTATATGTTATATGTGGAATTTTTTTGCGATGATCGGCTACAACGTGCAATAAATATTGCTTCTGCTCTTCATTACACTTTGTTGATGTATTAAATTCTTCTATAAGACCGACGCTTCTTTCTGCTACATCATTCGTTGTCATTCCAATTTGCTACACATCTTCATCAAGAAAATCTGTTTCTATCTTTAGACTTCGGAAAAAGAACACTGTTCGCTTAGAAACAAAATTTTCATTGTTTAAATCCATAATAGCGAAATTTATCAGTGCTTTTTTGGTGGTTCCTTCCCTTCCGCTGGTATTTTGTAATGCATTCACTATATTTTTTAACGTGTCTGAACTCAATGTGCAGTCAAAGAAAGCAAGCCCAACTAACTCTTTACCAAGGTACCCCAAATGGTTGCGTAGCTTTTTGAATGCAATTTCTGCAATATCATTATCGATATTATGTTTGTAGCCGAAAATAGTGTAATTAAAAATTTTGCAATATCAATCATAATGCTTGCAAATAAAAGTTGTTATATAGTACCTTTTAAGGAATTTAAACAGCATAAGATAGTTATTGGGTGCCGATGTAGGTAAAGGTGTTGAAAACCAGAACTTAACATAAACTAGAACCACAAATAAGCAAACATCTCTTACCATTCATTGTTCGCCAAAGAGAATTGGTATTTAAACATCCATATTTTTAAACAATAAATTGCCTTATTCATTCGCACCTAGCGCGAAGCATGGCACCTGGATGCTTTAATTGTAACTGGGTTTCTTTGTCACCACCAAGAAATTTAATGGTAAGTTCTAACAGCTCCTAGTAATCCTGTCGTGGGCGCGCTATCCAAAATTGTAAACAAGGTATAATAAAGGTTAGTTGATTAGGGTAGTTGATTTTTGGTGAATCCTAGCGTATCGTCCATTGATGTCCTTACTTTATTTGAAATACAGCTGTCGGCTATTCCAATTTCGAACTGATTTTTATTAATAGCAGCCCAAGCTTTCTGAAATTTTTTAAAAACTAAAATTTCAGAATCTGGTTGACCCTTCGGCATGCTGACATATAGCTGACAAAATGATTTCTAAAATGTCGTGCATGCACAGAAAATATAATAATTGTTTCTCCATTTTTTTTTTTCAAGCAAAGCACATGTTACCTTGAATTTTCATGACAAAGGTGAATTGTGATAATTATTTTGTTCAAATTACTATTGATTTTTATTTTTTAGAAACGACAAAGCTGTGCTGTTTACTAATCTGTATTTGATGCGGTTATGTCAAAGCAAAAGGCACTTATTTGGTTTGGAGATTCCAACTATGAGTTGGTTGTGTTCCCCTATGCCCGATTTTAGCGCTGAAACTCCTAGAAGTTGAATATTATCATTTCGTGCCATAATAACCGGTAAACGGCCAACAAATTGAGTGGCCTATAATATCGGGTATAATATTTTGCCATCCCACTGAATTGTTAAAGGGCAAGATGAGATAAAATCGGCTTTAATCTAATTAGCGTAATCCTTTCTGCATTGCATTCTCGTCATCCTAATTATCGATCTGCCGACTACAACGTCATTGTGCTGAAGTCCCATTTCTGTGGAAACAGTTCCCAAAACCAATGTAGCTTTTCGGTCGGATATGCCACCTTGGTCCAAAGCAGCTGAAATTGCCGGTGTGACAATATTTTTTTTTATTGGGTGTTTAGATATTCTTGTCGTAAAATTGTGCATCAATATCACTTATCTTTACATTATCACTTACTAAACTAATATTCGACTCACGATGATTCATCATAATCATCAGTTTCAGCAGTAATTCCATTGTTATAACGATTTTGCTTCTGAAGCTGCTTTTGACGTTCTTTTTCTTTTTTGTAGCGGAAATATCGAAAGTTTCATCAACACTTTTAAGAAATTTATTTTCATTTTTCTTGTGGGATATTCCTTTCCTGTTCTTGTGCTTGTTTAAATTATACTATAATTTCACAATTCTGTGCAGTTTCACAACAGAATCCCTCGTGGGCCCAAAAGTTTCATTTAGTTTTTTCCAAATTAATTCGCATTTTTTTATTACCTCGATTTCTCTTTTAGGGCATTGTATTTGTCATTACCCATTTTGACGAATTTTGTGCTAAACCTAAAATGATTACGGTTATAGATCAAGAATTTCGCCGAATCGAAACCCTTTTCATTTGGTTGTCTTCTTATTTGATTAAATAGGTAACATATAGAGGTATGATGGAGAAGGTGCAAAGAACGGCCTGTATGCTTATAAGCGGGGCGCTTAGGACAACACCTATACACGCGCTTTAGAAGTTATGTTCCACCTTATTCCAATCGACCTTTATGGTAAACAGATGGCAGCCAACGTGGTTACGAGACTCTTGGCTGTCTCTCAGTGGAAGTGTCTTCAGGTGGGACACTCGACGATAGGTAGATTCGCTGGCGAAGAACTGGCGAATCTGGATTATATTACACCAATGTTGTGCTTCGATAAGGGTTTTCGTACCATCTTTCCCTCAAGGGAATCCTGGAGAAACGGATCAATCTTGGAAAACGAGGCAATGCAATTTTTCACGGACGGCTCGAGGCTAGACGATCAGGTAGGAGCCGGAGTCTTCTGTGATAAACTTAATGTTAATATTTCTGTTCGTCTCCCTGACTACTGCAGCGTGTACCAGGCTGAATTGGTGGCGATCGGGCAAGTCATGACATGGTTGAAGCATAATGTGGTATCCGGGAGGGATATCGCAATTTATGTGGACAGTCAGGCAGCGATCAAGTCACTTGGGGCAGTTTGTCTGAAGTCGCGGGTGGCGCTGGATTGCCGATCATCTCTTAACGAGATGAGCGAGTATTTCAGCATCCAGATAATCTGGGTCCCGGGTCACTCGGACGTCACGGGGAACTGCAGGGCGGACGAACTAGCTAGGTACGGTACGACTCTCCAGATGCAGCCGGAAATGGTAGGTCTGGGGAGGCCTATGGCAGTGCTAAAATGGGCGCTCAGTAAAAAGGCAATCGCCTTGACAAATGAGAGGTGGATCAACACTCTCACGTGCAGGGTAGCAAAGCAGGTTTGGCCAAAACTGGACTTGCGGCGCTCCAAGGTACTAATATACCTGGGAAGACAAGAAATAGGATGGGTCGTAGGGATAATGACAGGTCACTGCCTTTTTGGGGAGCATGCGAGAAGGCTGGGGATACAGACGAATGACTTTTGTAGAAGTTGCATGGACGAAGAGGAGGAGGAGACTTTGGAACACTTCCTATGCTCATGTACGGCGCTATCATACAGAAGGCATAAGTATTTGGGTGTGTACGGTATGGACAGCCTTTCGGAACTCGCGGACTGTAGAGTGCGAAATTTATTACGCTATATAAATAGCTCTGGTTGGTTTCAACGGGAGTAATGGGGAGATGGGATCCTGTGGTATCACAACGGGCCATTGCTGGCCTAAGTGTGCGATAGCAGCCACTTCAACCTAACCTAACCTATTTGATTAAATAAAGGCAACTGGTGTTTATCTTGTATATAACCTTTTTTGTCTAAATTAAAAAAGGCTTCCGGTCCTGGAATATTGTTAGGTTTCATGGTGTTTTCCACTATTCTATCATTTGTGTAATACAGTGAAATGGTAGCGAATTTTCGCAGAATGATGTTGTTATGATTCCTTATTAGCGTATTCATATGAATAATATCATAATCATATTCGATCCGTTTTGAAGTTCGTGTATTGTATTCGATTGGAGATGTAGTGTCGAAATTCCGTTTCAGCTTTTCTATGTTGGCCTGTGCGGTAACGAATCCATTTTCTCCCAAAGACCACCATATACCTATCGTTGCAGTTAAACCATATTGGGCAACCGTACGTGATGATAGGCCTTATTAAGGTTTGATAGCAAATTCGTTTGACTTCTGGACCCACGAATCTGGAATAGAAGATTGCTTTGTTTAGGTGGAAGTCATTTTTTGCAATGTTTAATTGAATGTTGATGTGATTTGTCAAGTATTTCTTTCGCTGAAGGTTTTTGTTCGACGCCAACGTTATTAATTTTTATCTTGAGATTATTTCGATTTCTCCTTGTATCATTATTTGCCAGCTGCCATGGTCTTCTAAACAAAATTGTATCGCATTTGGATTCATTCACCTTGATTCTTCATGTGTTAAGAAAGTTTGTTGCGAAATTGAAAGCCATTTGAAGATTTTCCTGTATGCTGCCGAATTTTGTATCGGAACCGAATATCACTATGTCATCAGCATAGGCAATGGTCTTGATGTTATTACTATTGATTTTCTCACTAGATATTAAATTTGGTGCATAGAGATTAAACAGGATTGGAGCGGTAATGGACCCTTGTTGTAATCCATTGTAAACATTGAACATTCTGGATGAGGAGATGCTTTCGTTAGTGGTAATGAAGGTCCTGTTATACAGCATGTCTATATATGTATTATATTCGTGTCGAATTTCATTTTACATAATTTAAATACTAGACCATCTAACCAGACAGATTCGAATGCTTTTTCTATATCTGTAAAAACCGCGCCCGTACAAATTTTATAGTTTAAAGGTCAACACCTATATCTCAGACTACGGGGACGTCCTTTAATGATGTCACGCAATTTTTAACAATTTTTAACCCCCCTCTCCCCTATGTCATAGTTCGTCTCCCCCTTTAGTCACGCCATGATTCGAAAAAATACAAACCATAAATATTTACTAAGGAAACACTGTGCAATTGTACAACATTTTATTTAAAAAGCGTGACATCATTAAAGGACGTCCCCTACTCAGTTATAGAGTTCGAGCATCTAAATTGGAAATATAAAAAAATACATAGCGGTTACGCTGCACACTGTGAATTATATAATGTAGATAATTGGGCCTGTTTGATAATTATCACGGTGCGGTGCAGTTACATTTTTTTTTTTGTTTCGTCAATAGAAAATAAATCAAAGGAGGGAAGGAAACCAGTATGCACTGCACCGCACCGTGCGAATTATCAAACAGGCTAAATTATTTGGTCTGTACAGTAATTTTTTTGGAAGCTCGCTGAGTAAACTTTCCATTACCGAAATTTGGCTCATTAAATTTGATCTTTCAATGGCTTCAAAATGTAGCCTAACATCTGGATTTTTTTAATTTTTTATTTTAGCGGAATATACAAGGCATGTCCCAAATACAAATTTCATTAAACTCTCTAGTGCTCTCTTCAAGCTCACACTTTTTTCAAATTTTTTTGCAGATTTATTAATTTAAGATGTGAATATTTCAGTAAAGTAGCATGCACCACAAAAAAAATTCTGGGGTAATTGGACCACTCTAATATAAACACCGCTCTATTTTATTAGATGGTTATTATGTTATCATAATTATGAAATGACAAGCCAAAGCGTGTACAAATCAGCTGTCGGCTATAAAATTGGATGCCGCTGCAAAAAGTGTTGCCAATTCGAGAAATAGACCTCTATAAAAAACAGCCTCTAAATGTTTATCGGAATTATCAGTACCCCAAAGGGGCTTGCTGGTTGATGCTTTTTTAATTAACCATTTTTAACCCACTCTTCAAAATCAGGGTTCGTCGAGTTTTTCATGAAGCAATTATTGACAATGTTCTCTTCTTTCTCACTGCACTTCCGATTAATCTTCCGTTCCAATTGATCTGCCGATGTTATTAATTTTTTGGACGAGAAAATGGTTGTATGTAGTCGTTTACGATCACGAGAAAGTCTAAACGTTTATGGACATAATTTTACTTCACGCCAACGATATTTGACATGTTTTTTTTGTATTGACATTTATAATGTTTCCAAAATATTAAAAAACAAATCAAAATTTAATCGCCTAAATGTTTGCTTTTTTATAATATCATTATTTAGTTTCTCTTAAGAAATTTACTTTATCCAATAAACGTAAAAGCACCATAAATAAAATTCATCAATGTGTTGATATTTGAGATTAATGAGATTTGAGAATGGATTACCGGTGCAAACTGTAAGATTATATAGCGAAAAATCGAATCATTGTGCATTATAAAGAAGGTTTTTATATTACAAAAAAAATCTGCAAAAACAAATTTGTACGAATATTCATGACTTTAGCGCACATGTATGTACTATATGTATGGTTGCCAATAAAGAAAAACAGAAAATTCAACATTTTTAAATCCATTTTTCACCGAAGACGCTACAAACCTTGTTTTTCTTGATTTTTCTTAAGAATTTTATTGCTTTAAAGAGGTAAACACTAAGGTGGTGCAGGTTTATGTGTCAACAATTTAAAACTGTTATGTTATATAGTACTAATACTTAGTAATAATATAAATAGCATAAATACAGTAATTATGTTGTAGAGTGGTAACTTTGTGAGTTAATTAAATCAGCGGAAATTATATTTCCTATACGAAATGAATTAAGTCTTCGTTCGTTAACACAAAATATCTTGCGGTTAACTTGTTATTCGCACATAATTGTACTTGATTTCGATTTTTATACAACATAACGTATCATGACATTGAAGATGTCTGCGTCTGTCAATATTAAGCTGTATTATACATAATTTTTAATTGCAAAAATTAATTGTTTGTAAAATGTGTAACTGCTTTCACCTTTTCTTTCGGTTCAAAGATACATAGAAACAATTTTTTATTAAGGTTTTTGTTACGTCCACATCTTGTAAAATTGAAAGTGAAATGTTACAATTTTTTTTTTTTTTTTTTGGTTATTAATTTGGGATTGTTCACTTCTGTTTGTTGAAAAGGGAAATTAAATTGTTTTCGATCGATCGCTTACTTTCTTTTATAATATTCAACTGGTACTGAAATTAAATTACAATTCGATATCAATATTTAATTTTGTTGTTAATTATATGGATGTTGTGTTAATTCTGTATTAATAAATTACAAATAATTGGACCAGCCGCGGTTGTCTTTATTCTCAATCACAATCAGAGCGTAACCAAAATTAGATTGATTTTAAAATGCGTAATTAAATATGCGGTGTGTGTTCATATATTTAAATAGAGAAGGTGACCAGTTGTTTTTAAATGTTGGAACTTTTCAACAAAGAAAGTTGTTTTCAGGAATAATATACAAGACGCAGAATCAACATTTTATAGGTATATGTAGAAATGATATTCATCGTACAGAACAATTTCGTTTGCTTTAGTCTTCTTCATTTTATTACAATAAGTTTGATAACTTATATGATGTTTTGATTGAAACACTTTGCTTTAATTGTTTGACAAGAAAATTTTCATCAGGCTAAAACGACATAATTGCTAATTACACTTTTGATTAATTTCTATATAGAGAAAGCAGCCATGTAGTCGAAGTATTAGCGAATTATACGCAATTTTATTTGAAATATGGAAATCAAACGACGGGACAACGGTCAACCAAATCGACCACATCCTCTTGTCCAAGAGACATTTTTCTAGACTTAAAAACATCAAAACTAAACGTGGATCTAACATTAATTAAGACCATTTCCTGGTAGTTGCTGAATTAAAATTTCGTCTATCAACCACACATAATCATCGCTTCCAGCGCATCACTCGTTGGAATACTGCGGCATTGAACGACCAAGTTACCAGAACCACCTTTGGGATGACTGTATCAGAAATCTTGGAAAATAAATCACTTCCTGACTCCGTTCAAGAACAGTGGGACATTATCAAAACGGCGGTAACCGATGCCTCAAAGTCCACCATAGGCCAAAATCCGTCAAGGCCTAAAAATCTCTGGATTGATGATGATTGTATTGGTGCTATTCGGGAAAAAGATCGCGCACGACAACGAGATCTATCGCAAAGAACAAGGCAATCCCATAACGCTTACATGACTGCGAGGAGAATCGCTAATAGGCTATGTAGACGGAAAAGACGGGAATGGCATGAACAACAGGCACGCAACATCCAAAATTCTAGCCTGAGAGATAGATATCGTTGCATAAGAGAATTAGCTACGGACTTTCATCCACGTAGCAGCGCTATTCGCAACAAATCCGGTAAGTTGGAAATGGACACCAAAACCGTCCTCGAAGTGTGGCGAAATAACTTCTCCTCGCTTTTAAATAAACAGGCACCACCTCCCGAGCAACAACCTCTCTTGCTTCAACACGATATTAACGTCGAGATGACACCACAGACCATGAAAAATTACAAGACACCTGGTGAGGATGGTATCTGCAATGAAATGCTCAAATATGGCGGCGATTATCTGTTCTGCCGCATGTTTGAGCTAATATCAACAATTTGGTCTAGAGAAGAAATCCCAGTAGAGTGGAAGACGGCTCTTATATGTCCACTTCATAAAAAGGGAGATCGATTGAACTGTAACAACTACCGCGGTATAGCTTTGCTGAACACAGCCTACAAGGTTTTGGCCAACGTAGTCGCAGCAAAGTTATCAACTTATAGCGAGAGGATCTTGGGTGATTATCAATGTGGTTTTCGACCAAATAGATCAACGACCGATCAAACTTTTACGCTGAGGATTTTGCTGGAGAAATGCTATGAAAAGGACATCCCTGTACACAGTCTATTCATAGACTTTCAACAGGCGTAGGACAGCATTAAGAGGAATACGTTATGGAACGTACTGTCCTACCTGGGCATACCGTCAAAATTGGTTTCAATGTGCCAGCTTTTAATGAATGGCTCAATATGTAAGGTACTAATAGAAGACAAAATTTCGGATGCCTTCGAGATAACATCTGGAGTGCGGCAAGGAGACACAATAGCTCAAACTCTATTCAATCTATCATTAGAGTATGTCATTCGTCAGCTTAATAAAGCGCAGCGTAGCTGCCTGTATTATAAATCAACCCAGCTATTAGCATACGCTGACGATATTTGCATTCTGGGTCGCAACATCATCTCTCTGAAAGAGGTCCTCCTCCCATTGGAATTAACAGCCCAACAAATAGACCTTCAGATCAATGAAGCGAAAGCCAAATACATGGTGACCGCGAGAAGGCAGACTCGTGGGGACTTCATTTCAGGAGATACTCAATATGAAAAGGTGAATGAGTTTAAATACCTAGGATCACTGATCACTGAGCAAAACTCCGTTTCTGTAGACATTTCTTCGAGGATCGCAGCAGGCTACCGAGCATTTTACGCCAATATCAAAATTTTCAAGTCTCCTCATATATCGCGCAAAATAAAATTAGACATCTATAAGGCGCTGATAAGACCAGTTGTTACCTTTGGTTGCGGTCTTGGACACTAACAGCGCAAAACATCCAGAAAATCGTTGTAACTGAGCGTAAGATCATAAGAAGAATTCTCGGTCCCATTAAAGAGGGAGCCACGTACAGAATGCGAATGAATCACGAGATCAGAAATGATCTCGATAAAGTTGACATTGTGGCGGATCGGATTATTTGGGGGAGCATCGTTGAGGCGGCCAAATCCCTTCATGGGATGTAGCGCCAGCGGAAGAAGAAGAAGAATAAAACGACATAATTGCTAATTCCACTTTTGATTAATTCCTTTATAGAGAAAGCAACCATGTAGTCGAAGTATTAGCTAATTATACGCAATTTTATTTGAAATATGTATATTAGGTTGTTCTGAATCATAGCCAACATAGATAATTATTATTTACGAAGGACTTACCAAGAGTTTTGCAACGTCAGTTTGGAACTTTAATATTTTAAACGGGTATTTAAATAAAAATTAATTTTTGCCGCCTTTACATTTTGTTTTTCGATACTTTGAAAATAAGCTTTCGATTATCCTATTTTCATTGAGACACTTGGTTTAACAACATGAATTATCTGTACAGATTACTTCAATTTAGTGCCTGTACATACCCTATACCTAAGGTTTTCAATTTAAGGGATTTGAGTAGAAATCAATAAGTGAAGTATTTTTTATTTTATTTTATAAAGATCGGAGCATAATGTTGCTATGTTCTAACCTATGTTTAAAGTTAGCTTTGTTTAGGGAAAAGTCGAATCGATTTTATTAAAACTTTTCGACATCATGTTTACCGGTTCATTGCCACCATAGTTTATTCTGTGTTTATTCCAATGCAGGAACTCATATATTCTCTTAAATTCCTACTCAGTGCCTTTATTTTAATTAATTCCAGTATGGATGGTGCATCGATTTGATCAAGTAATTTTCAACAAACGAACACGAGGTTTTAAACTCTCGTCTATTTGCCAATGTTGTCATGTGATAGGTCGATCAATCCAGTATGATATGATGGTAATCGATTTAGGTTAAGGTGGTCCGGTAAATTTTGGTCATATTCTCATCTGTCTTATCCCTTACACCACAAAACTTTTTTGGACACCGCTTAATAAACTCAAGCATGGAATTAGCACTATAGCGACGTAGCGGCGCATTGCTCGATGTGCTTAGTAAAGTACATGTTTTCATCGAAAGTAATTCCTATATATAACAGGATTAGCTATTCGATAGAACGGTGTTCCTGTAGTTTCGTTGTTCTTGTAATTTGTTGGTATCCCCGATGTTTTCGACTGTTCTTTAGATTTTGAGATCATTTGCGAACATTAATACCTTAGAATGCTGTATTACTTCAGTAATGTCGTTGACAAAGATTATAAAGGCCCCACGACCAACTTAGAAGCCTGGTGGTATCCCTGAAGTAGCTTGAATTAATTCTGACCTATTTCCAAACTCAAACTGTTTGAAGAAATTCAATCAATATACTAAGTTTTCCAATGTTTTGCAATGATTAGTGTAGTCAAAGGCTTCCGCAAAGCCAGTATACACCACATCAACTTGGCTTTGTTTTTCAACTTGATTAATAGAGTTGCTGATAAATTCCATAAAATTTGTCGATGTTACTCTTTTTGGCATAAAGCCATGCTAGCATTGCGAGATAAATCGAGGAACCAAAGATCTATATGAGTTGAGTATTACCAGTTCAAATAATTTTGGTATTGAATATATTGATGTAATCCTAACAACAAACATCATTTCTTGCTCCAGCTTTAAAAATTGGTGCCACTCTGGTTATTTTCCATTTCCACAAGACACGCAGAGGAATTGCCAACGATATGAAGTTTTTCAATAATGAAGGTGGAATGCCATCAGGACCACATCCATTACCGAATACTTGTAGAGCTCGATGAATATTCTCGGTTTCAATCCTTGGTATTAGTATGACTACGTTGTTTTCACCATTGTGTTGATTTTCATACTTATCAATGCCCCAGTAAATATAACCTGATATAACCTGCGGGTCACAAAACTTACGTTCCTTGAATGTTCTACACATTGGGTAATAATTAGTCACAAACTTGGAGGAAGTAACTCGCGAACATATATAGGATCTTTACCAATTAAGTATAACGTCACTTAGTGTCTGCAAACCCATGTAAACTTACTTGCCCAAAAATATTCGAGATTATGGTGGCTGAAGAAATATGTCGGTCCAGCGAAAGCTCATGGTTCTGTCCACTTCGTTTGATTCAAAAAGAAGAATGGGGAATGGAGACGGTGTGGTGATTATCGGGCTTCGAACAACATCATCGTTCTTGATGAATATTAATTTCCACGTCTCGAAGATTCCGATTTTCAACTCGAAGGCTGCAATTTATTTGGAATGAATTCTTCATTCATCAGAACGTGTCTAAGAGATCGCAGACCGTACAGCATTTAGTTGATTTTATAACAAGAATAGCCAGAATTAGGTTTTATTGCACGGTTTCCTAAAGGCTACAAAAAGAATAGTAAAGTTCCTATTTAATGGTCCGAGGAAGCAATATTTTTTTGACATGAGCCGTGATGCAACTGTTGGTCGATTGTTCCTAGCAACCACAAAGTTTGTTTTTTCGGTGCATCTCAATCCAACAGAACAAAGGTTTAGCGATATGATAGAGAGTTCATCAATTGAAAAAAGTTCGACAGTTAATAAGCAGAACCTAAATAGTTCAGCTTAGCAAAATCTGATCAAGCAAGTCACTTTTAATCTGGATCCGTCGCATTGTGCACAATCCGGGGACGAGGAGGGAGGAGTTATTAAATAAAATATCAGGGGCTGAAACCTCATGAGGTGATAAGAACTTCCGTCCTGAAAATTAATGCAACCCCCAAACCAATCCCTAATCATCGCAACACAATCCTAATTGCATGCAAACACCAACTTAACCGACAACCCAACCTTGCCTTAAGAACTCAACTCTATCCTAACTAAACCTCAAAATGACAAATATTGTTGTTTACGTTTTTTTGTGTACCATTCAATTTAAATAAAAAATGACAAAATTTACATTCTTTTAATTATTTAATTCTAAGAAACGGAATAATTTACGTGTCCTGAAATGTTTAAAATTTTAAAATCTTTTATGGTTCAGAATAGTGAAAATGTCGAAGAAAAAACTGCCGTGCACCTGAAGAAAATTTTATTATAAATTTTAAATATAAATTAACTTTGAATATATTTTGGAAAAGAATTATTCAAACAATTATCAATGATAAATAAAGTTATTTTACTTAAAAATGAGTGTAAACTGTGTTTTTATTAAATTATTTGTTAAATATGGCCAATAAAATGTTTTGTCGTGAACTAAAATTTCTTCGACAGAAATATGACGTTTTAACGACAAATGTCGTTTGTTATCGACAATCACAATATCAAATTTTGTAGTCGATGTGATATTGTCGTCGAAACGACAGCCACAATAAGGGTGAATGCCACAGTTAGCCATCGCGTGATGCGATTGACTTTGCCACCGCCACAGCTCCACCACACGGATAACAGGGATCTTCGAACTTTAGAATACCAATTAAGTATACTCGCACAAAGAAATATGACGATTAATGAATTGTACGCCAACGTGAATCATCAGTTTCCGTTGATAGTAAACAAGATCAAAACATAGGATTATTAGTCAAAAACCATCAATGTCCTAGTCGAAAGCTACAGGAATCGAGCTTTGGATGTTTTAGTCAGAGGATTATATGGAGAATTATCAAGAATGTTTATCATTCAAAAACCGGTTACACTTCCCTCCTGCCTAGAAATGTAAAATGTGAATTTCAAAAATTTGACAATTCATAAAAGGAACGTTAATCACTCGATAACAGCTGTTATCAACCAATTTTCTTATATCAACCCACAAAATCCATAAATTAGTAACTCGGTAACAAAAAATGATATCATCAATATAAACATTTGCCAACGTGTTTGAAATAACCGGTGTTGGATATGTGTCTGATACTGTGACCGCAATTTCTTATGATTCCTCCTATTTGCTTCTCCAGTTCTTATCTCATGCTGACTGGATAGGGATTGGGCTTCGTGTAGTTTGGCTCATCTGTTGTTTATTTTTATTTCTGCCTTTACATTAGTATCAAAATCAATTGCCTCAATGTTGTTGACTGGTTTAAATAGCTTTGTGAATTTTGCGACAATTTTTTAATAGTTTTGTTTGTCTTCTGAAGACAGGTGACTGTTCCTAACATCAATGTTGTTTAATTGAACTGAGTTTTTTTCCTTGAGGGGAATTTTGATATTTGGAGTTATGGTTGAAATATTACTTTTTCGGTTGATAATTGCTCGAAGTTCTAGTAAACCAAAAAGAAATGTTCGGGTTCATTCAAAAATGCAAACTTTTAGATAAACTATTGGAAAGAATTAAAAGCCAACCACTGTATCAACCAGGTTTTAAGGGGATTAGATGCCCAATGTAACTAGAAATGCAACAATAAGAATGAGATAATCGATTTTCTGAACAACTTTAAAGGTGACATATGAGCGGCTTAGAACCACAGTTGGCTAACCCACATTTTTAAACATTTTCGTTTAATCGGCCATACATGTTCTTGGAAATGGAATCTAATTATACAGACCTCCAGAAACAGTTATTTTGAGATCCACAAACATTTATTTTCAGGTTATGTTAGGTCAGGCTGAGGTGGGGGTCCATTTCAGTACAAGCTACCAACTGTTTGCCCCATGATATTGTGACCTGCTATCTACCATCATAGAGCCTCTATTAATTTGGTCCGTTTTTAATTTTTGTGCCAAATTATTTTTACTTAGGTATTTAAAACCAAATTTGAATATACAGTCGAACTTCCATAAATCGAACTTCTATTATACGAATTTTTGACGTATTAAATTCTTCTGAATTGTCGAGAAAATTCTAGAAGTACTTGAAACATTAAAAAACAAAACTGAATTTTTCTGTACAAAATTATTTAAGATTTTTTAAACTATCAATTTTGAATGTAAGCAACCAATTTGAAAGCTTTGGCCCTCGTAGCAATTTTATATCCAAAACGACAAATTGATTCAAATTGGACGACTACAATTAAAATATTTTTACTAAACAGTTTTTGAATTTGGAATTTCAAGTACATATTTACAAACGATTTATATTTTGGGAATTTAGATATAAAATCAATGATGCCAGAATAAATTTGGTTAAGATCGTCCGTATCACTCTTTTTGTTGACAATAATTTCATGATTACCAATAATGTTAGCTAAAAAAATGTTTACCAGATCAAATTTAAATGTGTACCCAGTATCAGATGAATGCAGGCATAATGTGGTAGTTTGAGAATTTATGATATGTGGTTTGACGTCCGCTTTATGTTGTGAAATTCGATTTATAGTTGTTTGGTGGTACCGATGTATTTCAAATGGCAATGCTTACATGGACTTAAATATACAAGATTCAAACGATTTAGTTTAGGTGTGATATCTCTAATTTGACTAAAAATGTTACGAATAGAGTTGGCTGGAAATTTGGTCACTAAGATTTTTAATATAATAAATTGATTTATACACATATTCAACTGGTTGATTAATTTCTATTCGCTTCTATTTCTAAAGTGAATTTTGATTCAAACCGATTACTATTAAATTTTGAAAGTACACAATCAATTTTATCATCCGGCACACACAACAGTAAACCATCGACGTATTTTTTAACAAACAAGATATTAAACTCAATAGAGCTCAAGATAGTGTCAAGTAGCACTTCCATTACGACATCAGCCGCTACTGGAGATAAAGGTGAACCCATCGCAACACCATTTAGCTGTTTAAAGTAGCTATTAAATAGGCTAAAAAATCACGATTCTAATCAAAATTCTAAAATATCTAGAAATTTTGTGAGTGGATGTGCTCTTCAGTGCACTACTAATCCACAGGGAGAGTTTTCTTTGAACTTTCGTCAACAGTTTTTGGTTGACAGTTTTGTCCGGCGCAGGCCACCAGACTGTTACCCCATACAAAAGACTGGGTCTGACTGTCGCTGTATATAGCTCATGTACGATGCTGGGCTCCAGCCACATCTTTTTCCGATGGCATTTTTGCAAGAGTATAGCGCTACCGTAGCTTTCTTTACCCTTTCCAAAATATTAGGTTTCCAATGTAATTTTCTATAAAAGTAAGGCTGAACCCATTTAAAATGGGAGGATCGATATCGTCTATGTAGTGCGAAAACTCATTAACTACAAAAATCAATTATTGAGATATGTATTAGGGTTTTTAGTTAGTAGATTGTCTTAGAAGACCTTTTGCTTAAAACAATTTTTTTTTTAAATTATATATTTGAGGACGAAAATGTGTAAATTGTAGTTAATGATTTTTTCCTCATACGATTTTTTAACTCTTGCGATTAATGATTGTATTTTTGCATAATTTTAATAAATTTTATTGAATTAATAATAATAATAGTAATATAATAACTTATAACAGAAAGGTATCTAGTAACAATGATAAAATAATAGAATACTAGTTACTCAATAATTTTGTACGTTTCTTAATCGTAATCAGTTTCTTCGTTATCATTATCTTCGATTGTTTTCGAAGTTGGCAGGTTCATGTACCATTGGCAGTGGCGGATTAAGGTCGGTTGGGGCCCCGGGCGCAGAAGAAAAAATTAGGCCCCTTAAAAAAATCGAGAGAGGCAGGAAAATAAAAATACAGGTTTACGTATTTAAGCATCCTGGGTGTTGATTCTCTAAAAAATAAGGTCGCACGTGACAAAGAATAGTGGCACAACTCAAAATTTCAAATTTTTCAGGAGGGCAAAAGAAAAAATGCCAATTTCGACTTTACCTACTATCATAGGATATTGCCCATGGGCGTCAAAAAAAAGGAGATCAGAAAATCAAGCCGTCGCTCGCTTTGTAAACTAAATATGAAAACACCACTATGTCAGGTTATAAAATCGATCATTGCGCATCTTTCTGACGAATTATCTGTGTCACTTTTCTAAGTCATGTGTGTCAAGTTTTCACATTTACACATTATCTTTAGAGAATCAGGGCACAGTTAGGAAATTCCTCATTTTGTGTAACGAGTGGGATATTTATTTATTTATTTAATTAATATCTTGTAAATTTGGTGTAAAGGTACACACACACTATTTTGAGCATATGCTCATTACTAGGCTTAGGATTTTTATGCACTAAAAAATGAAAAATATGTACTTAAAATATGTTCTTAAAAAGAAGAAATATGCAAGTAAAATGACAAAATATGTGGTCAAAAATGTAAAAATATTTAGAAAAAAATACCAAACACACCTTAGTAAAAAAGCTTTTCAGTAAATACTTAGATGCTAACTTAGATTGTAACAGAAAACAATCAGAACGTATTTTAAGTTGGAAATGGTTAACTTTGACTGAACTTAAGATACGAGAATCGTTAAGAACTCTTTGAACTGATTTCGAGCATCGCCCTAGCATAAACGTTTTGAATTTGCGAATAAATCTATAGTTGTGCTCTAAACCTGTAAAACATTTTATAATTGTCAAGGTCTACAAATCTCTTTCAATAAATTTTCGCACTGAACTAATGTTCAGAACAGTATTACAGAACATGTACAGAACAGTATATTATATTCTATCGTAAACTTACGTAAATCTTAAATAAAACAATTATCACAGGAAAATTCATAATTTCAAAATCAAATGAAATACTACAAGTACAAATATCCTTAGATTTTCAAACCTTTTCGCGTCGAATTTTGTAACATTTTTTTATACATAGAAAATGACCCTTCTACGACAACAGATGTGATTGGGCTATGTTTCAATGGTGAAATTTCAGATATCGCGAATGATTCGATCTAATTCGCATTCCCAGGATCTTCAAAACTATGTAGGTATGTAAAATATTCAAACCCGTAATTTCTGGTATGATAATATTTAATTTATTTTTAATTAGTTCACCGACAGCCCCAATAATTGCTTCCACTTTTCTATTATCTTCCATAATCAAGTTTAATTGTGCCACTAAATTTTTATTTGAAGGCTATAGGCTTTCTATTATCTTGGTTAGATGGCTATAATTGCCAGTTATGTAAACCAAGTCATTTTTCAAAGTTTATTTATCTAATATTGTCTTAGAGCAGTTTGAATATAAATAGAACCAAGTTGTCGTTTAGTTCCAAAATAATTTCTTAAGATTTTCGTAATATTCGTTATAATATGTTACTGTATTTAGCCAAGTCTTCCAGCGAGTAAATATGGGCCGAGACAGCAACAAAGATTAGGCAATTTTTAATTTTAAAAAGCGCAATCCAAGACAGTGCTTCAAAAAAACACTTTTAATCGTCGAAACTAATCGATTTACATCGCTGAAATTTGATCGAATTGTTTCGCAAACTCTGTGTAATCCACAGGTCACAAGTAAAATTTTGGGGTAAAATACCTGAATAGATTGAGCGGCTATCACCATGTAAGGCATCGCTTCTGAAATAAAATGCTACATTTTGCCCTCTCGAATCTATCTCTTGAAAATTTAACAGAGTTGTCGAACAACCAGACGATTGTTGAATGATTGGTTTCCGTTTGGCTACCATTTCAAATACATCCAATAACCCTACTATCACATTGGCTACTTAACGTCCCCAGTACTGCTGGTACTTTCATCGACTGAAAGCCACAAATATTTATTTTGTGTTACTAGCAGTATTTTGTTAAATTTTTTGTTTTATAGTGCTTAAATTAGTGCGTTTTTTTGTTCCCTATCCAGAGCTGCCATCGAGAGCCGTCAGATAAAAGTAGCTCCCGATAGCTACTGCATATAAATAGGTAGAGCTAAATATTTTGTATATCAAGTTTCACTGAGGAATGGAATTAAAAATTTTAGTTTGGCGTTAATTAAATTTAATTTATCAATAAATAGCTTGTCAAATTTAAATTTAAGTGTATAAAATTGACTGCTCCACATATCATCTTTCGGGAGCAAATAAAAAATGCTCTAAATCGTTTGCTTAACGTTGATTCGTCCGGAAGGTTAGGTTAGGTTTGGGTGGCAGTCCTAAGGTATCGGCTTCGATACAAAAATGCTCCGCAGCCATTCTACGTACAATTTTTCTCGGATCTATTCACTGAACCATGAAGAGCGTACAATGAAGGAGCGTTGAATACACCTTACGTCCGTCCCATTGAGACCAGCCAGTTCGTCCGGTATAATCCGGTAATTTTTTTTTTTGAATCGATGAAAACACTTATTTTTTTTCGGGAATAAAATATCAGCAGCTACGTAGGATTGACATTCACAAACCCTTGTTGAATTTCGAATAACTCGAACTAGTCACTGATTGTGGAAAAAAGGCAGAGAAGTTTTTCCGTTCGCATTTCTTCCAGTTCTTGTGTTACTTATTCTTCACGTGCTGGTGTATAAGAGATTTTTGATACATCGACACCGATTTTTCACATACTTTGCAATACAAAATTTCCCCGTTTGTCTTAAAAAGCTGACCGTATTCTTTCAAAATTAATTTTGCTTTACTATTAAAGCTTTGTTTTGCTTTCGGCGTCTTAAAAATAATTGAATTCTTACTTGTGTTAAAAACATGTAAAACCCCCCAAAAAGAGACACAAGACGTTTGGATCTTACGGCAAATTGAATTATGGCAAATTTTAAAAAATAATTCACGTAGTTAATATATCTTCAGTGGCATGCTTAAAGCTGTTTAATCTGTTCAAGTTGTTTAGGTGAATTTCCTACATGTAAGCGATTTAAAGTGTAAGAAGAATTTCATAATCATTATTTCCTGCAATAGAATATTCGTTAATTACTAAAATATTTAGTAAAATACGTATTTATGGATAAATTATGTGCTAAAATGGGACAATATGTAAAAATATGCATTTATTCAGAAAAATGTAAATATATGTTGTAACAAATATGGCTCATTTTTCTCGAAAATTTCTAATTCGTAAAACGTTCTTATCCATTTTCCTTTTCCTTAACCCAAAACAAAGATGTATTTACATAAGAATCCGAAGCCTACTCATTACAATAGAGTGTGCAGCCACAGGTTGGTAATATTTGCGAAACGAGTGAAGCGAAGCGCCCCCGTACGGCTAGTTTTATTATAAACAGTAAATTATTGAATTTTGAGAAAGTATTTGGATGGTTAAATTCCAAATGAATTTTAAAATTTTTTGGAAATCAAGAAATCAAGTAGGCACAAACTGGTATTGAAATGAATATTTGAACAGTTTGAAAGCATTTCTATAAAAAGTGACAATGTTAATCAAATAAAACAAAATTACAAAACTTTAAAGTTACAAAACGAAAACGACTTTCCATTTTTAAAGTCCAAAGTCAACGCAGCCGGTATGAAAAGCACTTTATATTTGCATGCGGAGTGAAGCGCAACGTAGCCGAACAAGTGCAAACAATGCGAGTCAAAAAACAAAGCCGCTTTTAATTTATTTTTATTTTTTTATTTATTTAATTATCATAAGTTAAACAACAATTAATAACACAATAGATGCCTTGTGGATAATAATCCAGTAGCAGGCATTGCTTCTTTTAACAACATTTAATACAGGTTAATTTAAATCGTAGCTCTGAAGAATAATTGAATTAACATAATAGAATAAAAAAATAAAAAATCAAATAATGACGCAAAATAAATGAGAGACGTCTGGTGTATCGCGTAGCCAAATTTAAACGTTAGGTAAAAATTGTTTAGATTAAAGATGGCGTCTAATGTGTTCGGGTAATGCATTAAAAAACGTCGGAGCAGAAACAACAATATAGCGGCGGAAGTGCTCATTATTGAATTTGGGAACAATATAAAGAAGACAATGATTAGCGCGAAAGTTGTATCGAGCATCACTTCTTATTACCTGCTGACCACTACGCATAAAAAATACTCTTAAACCTTATAAATATACAAATGTTATAAAGGTAGAATATTGGTCGATTTGAATAAAGGCCAAGATGATTCCAACCTACTTTTCCTCAAAATTGTTCGCAAAACCACTTTCTGTTGTATGTACAATGGTTTTAAAGTAGTTGGATAACAGCCACCCCAGCAATCCGAATAACGCACGTACTATTTTTTTTCCACCGAAGAAAATACATTGCGTACCCTAATTATAAGTACAAATTACATGCATGTAGAATTTCTAGATTGAAAATTTGATGAAATATCTAGCTAAGAAGGAGGTCTTAACTTTTTTTCATTTGGGCATTTAACCAAGTTACGTGTCAAATACTTTTAATATTGAAAACAGTATTAAAGAACATACATACAATTATGTATATTAAATTATTAACCCATTTTTCTTTTCTTCTACATACACACAATGTAAACACGAAAATTACTTTAGATACTTAGCCATTTGAAAAAGTGGAAAGTTGGAGTTTTGCGGAGCCCCCAGAATTCGGGGCCCCGCGCGCGCCCGGTGCGCCCGCCGTTAAATCCGCCACTGACCATTGGTGAATGTCACTGGGTTTAACACCACTATCGCATAACTTTATTAAATCCTTCATCTTCGCTTCGCTGATTGGTATAATCGCTTTGTAAACCTTACGAAGCGTTACATTTTTGCGAGGTCTTCCATGATCTCTAGTATTATTTTTTTTATAGGATCCCGTATGGTCATACAACGCATGAAGGTCAAAAAAATCTGAAAACTTTAATTATTTCACCTCGGAAGACTCATTTCCGTTATTCTTGCCTCTTTTTGATCTTGCCTCCTTGAATATTTCGAGCCAATTATTCATCACTCCATGTAGGAAGGGCCGGATTTTAAGAATTTCTGCTCAATTATTTGAATATGGGTTACTTGAACAGCATAGAGTAGAATTGCAGCAACATGTTTCGATTTTGTCCTCCACAACTGTCAGAGAAAAGGGATAGTTCTGAATTTTTTTCTGGAAGTGACTTAATATAATTAAATAATATGGTACCAATTTCAGAACTTCTTCGCTTTCCATTTAACTCGTTCCAGGCGTAACATAATGCTGTTTTATCGTGACCACCTTAATACACAGATTGTAAACATTTAGTTTCCGACTGTAGTATATTGGAGACGATGCAGAGGATGGGATCCGTAAAACACTTTGGAGATCAAAAATTGCTATTTGAAAATGTTCAACATTTTGTGAATTTTTCTTCTAATGCTTTAGCCTTATTGCAATCATCTGTTCGTTTCACGTGCATATCTCGTGTATTCATCTCTGAGCTCTTCCTTTCTTGATGAGTCTGCCAGATCAAATCGAGTGCATGTAGTGCACTAATCTTTCCTAGGTCTAAAGAATGATAGATTGTACTTAGTACAAACAATTTTTCTGTATACATTTGTAGTGCCTACTACAATCACTTACTTATCAATTCAAATGCGCAAAAGTGATGTTCACGTCAAAATTATATTCAGTTCGATTCTTCGTATAAACGCGGTATCAATACAAAGCAACTATAGTGGAATCGTACAATACTTCATTCGTATTCCTCTTTGTTATATATATCTCCATCTTTTTCTTAATACAAGTAGTCGTGTATCTTTTGTCAAAATATAATATTGCTTGTCTCGTCGAATAAAACAAATTATACAGCAATAATTATAAAATATGTATTTAATTTAATTGTTTTTTAGTTTTTTATTTATAATAAATCTAAAATGTTAAAATTGTGTTTTTTATGTAGAACAAATCTACACATTTATTCTCACTGGGCTCTTATTTAATGACGCCCAATAAGCTTCATATAGTTCATGCATTTTTAGAATAGAGAGCGTTGGGTACAAATAATTCTTTTGCGACGACTGTCTTACATAATGGCCTGGTACGGTTGGAAAGCTTTCAATATGTTGCTTTATTAACTTAGTATAGGACTTTGCTTGCCACGTTTATCACACCCACGAAAAGAAACAGCAAGATTACACTCAGAAATAGCTTTATTTATAGGGCCATTTGAAATGCATAACGTTTTTAAAAAAAATTTTGCACACACTCTCCATAATTTGCGTTTACCGTTGTAAAGAAAATATGATTTGGAATGGCTGCGAGATTTATGGGTTTCTGCAGTAGTTCTTCGCTTTATGGCAGTCAATGAAACGCATTTCAGTATAAAATCTTTCTGTCTTTTATAGTCATTCCGTGCCCAATGCACGTTGCATATTCTTCTTCGATCTTCTTCTGTAAAATGCTAATGGCATTTAAAGCGACATTTCCGACAATCAACATTTTTAGGCTCTTTTGATTTTTTCAACCCCGACCTAGTCAGGTAGCGTAAACATTTTGAACGATCTTTTCTTGACATGTTCACTTTCCACTTCGATGGTTTAGAGCGTTTCCAGCGATACAAGGCTTTTGTGGAAATGTGAGATCACAATCATCAGAATTAACGCAGAAATCACTCACACTAAAACAGGATGGCGTTGGAGATCTCTCGTCAGATTCAAGTTCTTCGTTTATCGTATAAATAATTGTAGAATTGTTGTTTGTTTATTTGTAGATTTTTTCACTTCATAAATTTCGGTTGTAATTGATTCATTTACAAACATCTTTTAAAATGGAGAGTTTTATTTAATGCGAACGTCTATAATAATGAAGGTTATTTTCTTAAGAAAACAAAACCTTTGTAGCTTACTGTGATGAAATATAATTTTTTCCACGATTATAAACACTGCAAAGTGTATTAGAAAAAATCATTAAAGTACTTAATGATTTTTTCTTCAAAAAACTTAAATATAAATTGTATTTAATGATTTTTTGTTTCTTTTTTGTTGAAAGATAGTAAAAGTTATAGAAAAAAATGCAGAAACTCCGTTTTCATTAAAAATGTAGTTAATGAGTTTTCACATTATATAGACGATATGAGGAAATTAATATTTCCTGGAGAAGAGAACCAATTCGGTTTTGTGTGGGTTAACATTCAACCCACAACCATTTGCCCATATTGAAAGAATATCCAGGGCATTTTGCATAAGCTCACTAAGGGTACCGGGATATTTGTCACGGATACCAATAGCAACATCATCCGCATAAGCAACCACTTTGAAGCCACTATCGACCTCCAGTTCTAGTAACAGGTCATTTGTACCTCTGCTTGCAAATCTTCTGGCGGAGGATTCCCCCAAACTGGCATTTATGATCATGTCTCTTAGCATTTGATCATTCCAGTTCTTGAGTGATTCATCCACTCCCAGATTCGAAAGTGGCCGAGTTACAGCCCTGGAACCATGTTGCTAAAGGCCCCCTCAATATCCAAACAGGTTACCATTGCCAAGTATCTATACTAAAAATATTTCTCAATGAAATATATGAGAGAATGAAGAGCAATCTCTCGATCTCCCCTTGCAATAAGCATGTTTAGATTTAGACAAAAATAAAATATTTTTCGCTAAAATCCTTAAATTCGGGATATTGTTCGGGCCAATTTCTTCTTGATCGCAAAACATTTGGAAAAAATATTAAAAAGTTCATACGATAGATCAAGTTCAAGTGAGGCGGGTTCCTTTCAGCTTTTTACAAGTTTCCGATGGCACGGCACTTATTGCAATTAAATATTTTAATTAATTAATTCTCACTCAAATTCTGTAAATTTATATTTTCATTTATAATAACCGTTTTTGTATATAAAACTATTGGCGGGTACAATTTTAGAGTAGCACAAATCGTAAAATTCTTTCAATATCTTAAATAAACAAAGTTTCGTGTAAAAAATCACATTCTATTTTAAAATTAGGTAACACCGATTGGTTTTATTCTCGCACCAAATATCGAAATCAACCGATTATTTAATTATGGCATATTATACAATAGATAAACAGTGTTGTACACTTCGAGGCAGTCGATATGACAGAATGTTGGTGTCAAAGTAAACCCAATAGATTCTACACATTATGTGCTTAACGCATATATACTATATCACAACATTTACCTTAAAATTAAATTATTCGCTAAACTATTGCTAAAACATGCCAAGTATAATCGCTTGCGTGTATTATAAACGCTAAATCCAACATTGCGTAAATTACAATTATTCTGCGATCTAATATAAAACAAATAACAAGCATACACACTAAATATTTATATGGATATGGAGGGGAAAGCACGCAAGAATTTCTTTTGATAATGAAATCAAAATAAAACAATATCTTGAATAATCAAGCACCACGGTCGCTTGTTATAATGTAGTGTAAAAGGCAAGAAACAAGAAAAACAACTCGACAAGAAATTGCACTCGTTTTGGTTGTTTTGAGTTTTTTCTTTTTATATTGTATTCTGTTCTCTGTGTTCATTCTGTTCCAATAATTTGATAATCCATTCATTTAATGTTAAATCATGAATCGGTTCAGTACAAATTAATAAAAAAAAAAAAAAAAAATTATTTGCTTTAAAGTTTTAAATAAATATTAGAGAAAAAAATTAATTTTTTGTATTTAATTAAGAAATAAGTAAATATTGTTAAAGAACAAAGAAAAGAAGAAACACAATTTTAAGTACATAAGATAACAAGAGGTGTTAAATTTAATCGATTTGGCCGCGAGAAAAGTCGTTATTTAATTATTAAACAAATGCCAAATATGTACTCTAAAATGTATCATCTGCACAAATCGGAAGTTCAGATCAAATAATTTTTTTTTTTTTTTTTTTGTGTTTCGTCTTTAATTAAAAACATTAAGTGTTAAATAAGATATTGTCTGGCTACAAAAGGTTCAGTTTCATTTGAAATTTTATACCGTGCTTATATAGTAACAGTGCGATTGTGATAAATAAATTAATAATTAATAATGTATTTGTATAAAATAATTTTATTTGTAATTTTGACTTGTGAATACACAACATCAGTCTTTAATAATGGTGTCTTAGATTTTAATTTATTTCGCTGCATGTGGAAAAAAGATTATAATTGCCCCCATGAGGATATTGTGTTTCGAATGTATACACTGTAAGTACACAACACTATATACTAAAATAATTTATTTATCAATAAAAATGTTAAATTAGTGCGTACAAGTGTATAAGTACATAATCATAAATAATAGTGATATTGCATTTAACATAGCTCTATAAAAAAAGAACAAAATAATCGATTTATTGTTACGGTGTTATTATATTGACGTGAAATAACAAAAATAAAAACACATCATAATATTTTATGATTGATTTATTTTGAAAATAAACTACACAATCACAAAATGTTTGTTCTATATATTGTTGTGTACTATAAAAATTATTTGGGCATAAAAAAAATTTGTTGGATTTTGATTTAGATTGAGAATTTTTATTTGAAAAAGTTTATGATTATTTGAACTTTTTTGTGATTGTGGTATATGTTCGATTATTTCTGAAATTTTTATTATCACTAATTTTTAACGGTCATCTAACTCCATTAAAGTGTCACGTTAGTTCGGTGAGCAGTTAAAAAGATTTCACAAAATGTGATATAGTTTATAGTTTACAGATCATTCACATTGAACAAAAAAATGAAAATTAATGGTGGTGCGGTTTTATGTAGCAACATATTTTTTTGCAATATGAGGTTATGCAACAGAACAGAAAACCTTTGAAAAATATAATGGGGCAATTCTGGCATACAAATTTTACAATTTTATGTTATTTTTTTAAATAACATAGTAAACTGGTATTCTCGTGTTAAAAAAAAAATTTTATGTTATTTTTTTTATGTTATCATCTGTCAAAAATAAAAGAATTAAATTTAAGCATGTTATAAGATTTTATCAAGTCGAAATACAAATTGAATTGAACATTTATTTATTTTTTTTAAGTTTTGCAATAAAATTAAACATTTATCTAAAAAAAAGCAAATACCTACATACTTTTCATTAAATTAAATTTTTCCACTGAAATCAATATGCCCAATTATACAGTAATGGCAATTTTGTTAGCTCGAGAAGAACAAAGAACCCAAGTATTTTTATATCCAACAATTTTTGTATTTTTCTGACATTTAGCTGAAAACATGAATTTTTTTTCCGAATGTTGGCGAAAAAAATCGGAAAATGATGAAATTTGGTTTGCAACTTTTTTTTTCATCATTTTCAGATTTTTTGGCCAAATTTCATAGTAATTCTTATAATAACTCGGACATTATTGCTGAAAAAAGTCGGTGATGAATTCAGTTTTGTTATACTTGGGAAATTGTCATGTACAAACCATAAAAGTAATAGATTTCTTATACCCTATAAACACTTTTTTGTTTCGAAATTTAAAATTGTACCGGAACATTTTATTATAAAATACGCTATAAAATGTTGCAATCGGAATACGAAAAAATAAAAAATTTTATTTTCCATTTTAAAATTTATTTATAACATAAAAAAATAACATAAAATTTCAAATTGTCAGAATCGGGCCCAATATTTTAGAATCAAATTAAATTAAAATCAGAAATACGCGCCTACTTGGATTAATAGCATTAATGCATTGTTGAATGTATGTATAAAGAACGTGTGTACAGTTTGTTCTTTCTCTCTCAGAAAATGTAATTTAAAAAAATATAGAACTTAGTAAGCAAAAAAAGCGAAGCAATGGGGCATGCTTATAGTAACAATATTCGCCGCAGTTTTTGAATGCAGCACCTTCGGTACAGGTTACAATGTCAAAAATCATTAGTGTTTTGTATCGAAACTGTATGGTGAATTTAATAACACAAAATAATTTTTATATTTTAAACTGTTTATAAGTAGTTTATCGGCGCGTTCGAACTTCGTAGCCATAAAATTAAACGGCAAACATTATTGTAACCTTTATCATGACGATAATGATATCTGATGTGCGGAAACAAAAACAAACTCTTTTTTGCATGCCCCATTCAATTTGGCTAAACAATTCAAACCAATGAATAAAAACTATAGTGTGTGATCACAAATCACATATAAAAGATTACGCATTCCTGTGTTTCAGTTTTGTATTCTACTGCGGATTGCGTCATCTATGCGATGTCGGTAACCAAATACAGTAATCCCCCCTATAACACGGTACTCTTTTAATGCGCGTTTTCATATTACGCGATTTCATGTCCCTCGTATAACACGTGTTTCCCCCATATAACGCGGGGATTTGCCACGTTATATTTCTGAACTGTGAAATTTATAATGATTTCTTAGTTTGATTTTAATAAAACGCACAAATTTCGTTCGTAACATAGGTTTTCCTTAATATTCGATTTAAACCCCCCTTTAGCAATAAAAGTTAAACGTGAATCATTTGTACATAACGCGTTATACGGGTTTATACGAGCGCGTTGTACGAGCATTCTCGTACAACGCGTTTTTCTATAACGCGGAACGAATCTACCGTGTTATAGGGAGGATTATTATATTTTTATTTTTCTATGAAACGTAAAAATATCATATGGGATTTTCAAATAAATTTTTTTATATCGTTTTTATTTTCAATTTATATGAATATTTTTAGTTACAAATATAAATATGTTATTAAATATATCGAAATGCAATTTGTGAACATTTTTGATTAAAATTAATAATCATTTAATAAGTACTTTAATAATTTTTTTTTTAATTTGGGACGTCAAACATTAATTTATATTTAGATTCCTGTGCAATATCCAAAAGAAAATACTACACTACTAAAAAAATATTAAAATATGGAATTTCTCTATAAATTGTAAATAAAACCATTGAGTAAACATATATAGAGTATGACACCGCAAATTTCAAAGCGACATACCAGCCGAAGTGTCTAAAAATAGTACCAAAAATCTCAAATGGATTGAGTCTTTGGTTATTGTGTCCAAGAATATATTTTCATTCATAAAAATTTTTACCGTCTTTTTTGTGTTTTTTTTTTGTTTCATCTTCAACATCTGTTTTCACAATGACAAAACCAACAACAAATCTAATGAAATGAAAACATAAAACGATTTACAATATGGGTCGTTTATTTTTAAAGTACAAAGTTCATATTTCGTTGAAATGAAATAAGGAAAGAATTGAGAATCAGTAAATGAAAAATTATATGGGATTTTCAATTTTCTTGTTTTTTGCATAAGTACATACAAGAGTTGCCACTCGTCCTCGTTTGGCGAGGATTGTCCTCGTTTGACTATTTTGTCCTCGCGTCCTCGTCGATACTGAAAAATCCTCGTCATTTAAAAAATTGTGTTCTTATCGATGATTAAAACCAAAATGACCATATTTAAACGGCCAGTAATATTTGATGTTTATTTATTTAATAAAATAGATTTATCCCTTCAATATTATTGGTTGGGTAAAAAAAGTAACAAATTGTGTAGTTTATTTAAAAAAAACAACTCTGTAAACTCAGCTAATCAAATCGCAAGAAAGCTAGAACAAAATGGTTTTTAAATATAAATTTCTCATCTCTACTTGTAATACAATTTTAATACATTTAAGTTTGGGCAATTAGCAATTATCAATGTATTTTTCTATAAATTACTCTTAACTATTTTTGTTTGCCTATCTGTACAAAAAAATGTTCTAAATAAAATTTGCTGGTTAATTATTACTTGTATAAACACTGACGACTTTAAATTTGACATGAATTTTCTTATGGTAGCGATTGTAACTTACTTACGGATTATAGCAAGCAATAAAAACCTTATTTAAACTGAAAAGTAACTTCTTGTTTAAATAAGAAGAGGCATAACTTCTTATTTTATTACGTTGTGTTTTAAAAGAGATCAGTTTAAAGATTCTACTTTTTATTGAAGTTCAAAGCCGTTAATAACTAAATAATATATTAATATTAAGACTATTTGATTTTTAGAAAAATTTTATAAATTCATTATTTTTTTATTAACTGTCATCAAAATATGATGATGTCATCAAATTCAAATGAACCTGGAAAAAATAAAAGAAAACAAGCAATGAACTTTAGTGATTCTTGGTTGCAATTGAAAAGATGGTTAAAATAAAAATATCAAGTGATAAATGGTGTTGTAATTTATGTAGTGTAGAAATATTAGTTTCTAATAAGAGTTTTCGGGCCCTAGAAGATCATGAATGAACCAAAACTCACCGCAGACAAAATTACCGGATGCCGGTTGCAGTGCTGTAATCTATAATATGCCGATTATTTTAGTTGCATCGTTTACCACGCCAAGTAACAGTCAAGTTTTAATATTACTTCTATAAAAACTTAACGGCTTCTATGCAAAACAGAGCATTGCACTGATTTTTTACGACAATCATTTCAAGTGACTACCAGTACAGCTCCTGATCACTTAAAAATATATCATGACAAAAAAAAGCTTTTGAAATAACAATTGTAGTAAAAAATCCTATACTTTTTATAGAAGTAATATTAAAATTTGACTGTTACTTGGTGTGATAAACGATACGACTAAGGGAATAGGTCCTACATTATTTAATATGAAAGATACAATTGATGAAGAACTACAGTAAAAGAACTTGTCCATATTTAATATTGTATCAAAGATTGCTGCATAAAATGAATTAAATCTAAATATTTTAACACCAAAATTGGAAATAAAGTGAATTGTGGCTGAACCAAAGCTGAGGCGATTGTGACAGACATATTGGCTCCTGAAGAAATATGCGGTAGACGTTATAAATAATTTCTAACAAAATTTGTTATTGAAAGTAGGTGCTTCGAATCAAAAAAATAGAAAATCCTACAGTATTAAAATATTACACGTTCGGGAACGGAATTGAAAATTAGCTTATAGATTTTTTTGAAACCACAGGTGGTATGTTTAGTGAAATGCATGAATCGTTCAATTCCTTATGTTTATCTCTAGAGAAAATTTCAGCTTTCAGCACGAGTAATACAATTCTAATTTCGGAAAAACAATTATCTGTATCAAAACTTGAAATTGTTGAATCCGTATGTCTTAAAAGCGAATTGTTATAGCAATGTCGTCCATAATTCTTTTAAACGTTGCTTAAATATGCTGTCCTTTGGTTTCGATAATTTTTAATTGCAAAATTGTTTTAATTTCTTTCGCTAAATCAGCAAGCGGACGGGAAAAGCTAATTTTTTCAGAGTTATTGTAATCTTGAGTTTAGGGAGCTAATCAAACACTAGCCTATTAAATGGGTTTCTTAACTTCCAGCTTTAGAAATACATATAAACCCTGCGCCATTGAAATGTTTGGTTTGAATTTTTAAAGTAAATTTTGGAAATACCGCCATTTGATTCAAAAGTAGATGGCAGAAATGATGGATCCTGATTATCAACACAATTTTTACACTATTTCCAAATATATTCAAATAAAAAAGAACGGCGGTCCGATACCTCGTAACAATTTGGTAGGTCTTTACAGTGTTTTTAACAAAGTCATTTCAATTCAAAAAGAGTTTGTTGTTGTCAATGGTAATTTTTATTCAAAATAAGGATTAACAGAAATAAAATAATTCATCTCAATCAAAATAATTTAAGAGAAATTGCACTTTTTAAAATCAATAATTAATGACACCGCCCTTGGCTTTTATGATGGCCTTAATCCGGATCGGCATTGAATTGTAAAGTTTGGTTAAATAATATATTGTTATTTCTTCAAGCCAGACTATTTCTATAAGTTTTTTCCGCTCTTTAACACTTTCCAGGTTGTATTTTTTGATCTTCTTTCCCATGAAAGGCAAAATATTTTCAACAATATTGAGGTCAGGACTATTTCCTGTTCAGGGTAACGACTCAATCCCAAGCTATTTTTAAATTCGGCTACCTACAAAAATTAGACGTTAAAATTAAGCTTTCTTACGTCACAAATAACGTCAATAACTCACAATGGAGCGCCCTGTAACATACGGAGCTGAATCGTCGTGGAAGAGTGGAATACCGATGTATTGAGTCGGGTCCTCAATAGTGACGACGCAGGTTTCGATAATTTTTTTATATTTTTCTCCATTTACTGAATTATCCAGAAGGCGTAGTGATCAAACAAAGGCTGTTATGGCTCCCCATGCCATAACATATGGTGAAAGTTTTACTACCTGCGAAATACATTCTGTTAAATACATTTTGCCTTTTCCTCGCCGAACACTTATCCTTACATATAGGGTCCAAAGGTATCGATCTTGGATTCATCCAAGAACATGAACCAACTCTCTTGCAATTTGTGAATGTGTGTCCTTTTCTGCCTTTAATTGCAAAATTTTGGCTTTTTCGTCAGGATTTGATCTAGAGCGACCCATTTTAAAATTAACTCTTTGACTACTTAATTGAAACTAAACGAGTAAGTCATCCTTATTTTGGTTTTAAATGTGTCATAAGACGTGAAGTATGAAAGAAAAGTAAAAAACAAAAGAAAACAACAAAAAAAAAATAGTGAATGAGGTAAAATCAATGAGAGAACTGCAAAAAATAGTAAATAATCAAAACCGAACATATTTGGGATTTCACTTTTTTTATTTTAACTATAAGTTGTATAAATGCCTACAAGGCAATTTGTTTATCAATTTGTGAAACTGGATTGTTATTGGAGAAACCAACACGTGCACGCGCCTTTACAGCACATACAGCCGAGAACATTGCAGCTGAAGCTCAGAATGTGTTTGAGCATCCATCAACATCGCGCTCAAGAATTGAACATTTCACGCAGTTCTTTGATGAAAATTTTGCATAAAGTCCTCGGTATAAAGGCGTACAAAGTTCAATTAGTACAGAAGCTGAAACAAAATGGCCACCAGCAAAGTTTTTGGTTCGCTAATTGGATTGTGGAACGCTTGGAAGAAAATGAGCATTTTTACCGAAAAATGCTCTTTTCCGACGAAGCTCATTTTCACCTCAGAGGCTATTCAACAAGCAAAATTGTCGCATTTGGGGCTCATTACCACATTACCACAAATTTTGTTGACAATGTCATAACTCAATAAATCAGCATCAAATTGTAACGCATTGTTCACAACGTGCAACGTGGACCGCACAGTCAAATCGTTTTGCAATTTATCTGAAATAAGTTTAGATTTTTATTCTTGCGAAATGTAATGAAATTCCTTGAACCTCTGATTCTAGAAAAACCATACCACTAGCTTTTTGAAAGTTGATGTTCTTCGAGAACCTTTACAAGCAATTCCGTAATTAATTCGGAAGTTTCTCCTTTGAGTGACGCAAGTTCAAGTAATTTAACTTGAATTCCATTACTGGCATTAAAATATCGCATAAAACCTGGGAATAGTTTAATGTTTTTGTGGTTCGAAGCATCAGTAAAAACAGTAATAAAGTTGGCATCATCGAAATCATGGTTTACTTTTTGTAAACTAAGTGGAGCCAAGACGTTTTTGAATATTGCTTTCGATTTACAAATCACATGAAAACAATCCATCTCAAGATATAACACTCTAGAAGCTGATTTTATAGAAAGTTTCTAATGATTTTTGGAAAATCGAATTTTCTTAGATTTCCTAACGAGAAATTTTTATTAAATTTTTTTCTTGCGATAGCTATTGACATAACACGCTAGAGGCTGATTTTAGAGCAGGTTTTGTCACTTAAGAATATTGACAAACATTTTCAATGCTATCCATGCATCCATAGTAATTTTCGGCTAAACACTATTGACTGTTTACGACTTAATTTTTTACTTTCGGCTGGCAATTTTCGGTTAACTTTAACAGTATTCAAATATGTATGTTGGTTTCTTTTTTTTCGAATCCACGAACCATTCAATTATGCATACAATGCGAGTGCTCATTCGTGCAAAACTCAAAATTATAAATGCTTCGGCGAAAAAAAAAAAAAAATAAGAAAATTTGGTACAAAAATTGTAAACCACATTCAAATTAGCATACAACTAATTACAAATACATAAACAAAAACGTAATTTATCCTTTTTTCATTGTGTATGGAATATGAATGAATTGAACATTAAAGAATTACGGTATTTAGTGTATAAAATAAGCAAAATAGAAAATCAATAAACAACAATGCGTAAACACGCCCCACTTTTTTGTAAAAAAAGTAGTAAAGTAACAAACCAAAAAATGCGATTGCAGCGACATACTGAACTCGTAGCGGCGAAATTACCCGGTGTCATTTTTATATGTAAATATTTTTTGATAAAACATTGTTTTTAAAATATTGTCTTCATTGTTTTTATTTGGCGCTTCAAACATCAATAAAATTTCTTCATTCTTTAAGTTATAATTTTTTTATATTTACGTTTCCTGGATTTTGAATCAAGGATTGATTTATTTAATTTTCTTATTCGAAAATACATCCGCGCTCGAAAGACGATGCTTTGTGCCAAATCTATGAGGTGCTTCAAATAATTATTTTTGATTAGAAGATCTTCTCCGTTAGCGTTATTAAAAATATTCTCTAAACATGCCATGTGTATCATCATACCTTATGTTGGTTTTGAAAGTCCACCTTCATTAAAATGATCCACCCACGTTGAACATTGAGCTTCATTCGCAGCGAATGCGTGATCTACTCGAATATTAGGTACTTGTCCATGTAATTTGTGACAAATATATCCAGCTAAGTTTTCGAGGCCGTCGTATTCCATTTATTTAAACTCGTTTTCTTCTGGGCATTCTTCGGAATTTACGTTTATTAGCGAGAAGTTTTTGAAAATTGTTTCTAAAGAAGTAAAGAAATTTTTAAATAATAAATTAAAAATTAATGCCAGTTTGTTACCTGTGAGAGTTGATTCTTGGCATTCCAAATCGGGGGTCTCATCGATACCAACGTTTGCATTTTGAGATATTACCCCTTCATTATGTCCTAAAATGTACGACCTTAAACGAAATTTAAATTCCTGTCTATCAGGATGGTCGTGGAAACCACCCTTCGCTCGGGTGGTACTGAAAAAATGTTCAAGAACATCTTGATTTAGTCTGTATGTCAAAATACATATATTTGAAATTGAACCGTTTTTTCATATCACCGTAAAGCAATTTTATTGCATTATTTGATTGAATTATGCCTTTAAGAAAAATTTAATATGATATTGAAAATTTCTACAGCTAAATCAGTTGACTTACCTCTTTGAAATGGCAATAATAAGCGTATTTCCTTGAAAAATTTACAACAACAATTGCATAGGATAAACCGTCGCAAGAACAACATTAACCCAAAAAAATATTGGGTTAAATTAAACCCAATTCTAATTTGTGGTTATGATACCTACCACCAGGTCATATTACATATTAAATTTATATTTTATTTCGAAAAGTTGGCTTTTGTCAATTAAATTAAATTGGCTATTTTCTTGGGAAACAAATAAACCCAAAATAGTTTGGATTCAATTTTCGTCAACAAAATACGCTAAATGTTTTCTTTCCGAATACATTTGTTTCCGCCATTAGTTTGGACATCCGGTCTAAAATATCATCTTGGACATCCATTGCCAGTCCATCGGCCTATACTCGATCTCTTGAATCTTTAGCAAATAGTCTAACGTTCATTACCTCTAACCAATCATTCGTCTAAAAAGCAATAAAATAAGATAACTGTACATAATATCGAAACTTGCTAATTTTACCAGCTTAAATAAATTGTAGCAGTCTTCCCAATTATTATCTTTTATCAATCCTAAGCTGACTGCTCTAGAGAGGGCTTGTGCTACAGTATGTGAAAACAGTTTTGTTGCCATTTTGACTTTTTGTCTTTCAGCTATTGGCCACGCTCAAATGATTAGTGGATATTTTGTGAGTCTCACTCAGTTCTGTTGATGTACACGTTAAAAGTTTCAAGATAAATTCCTTTTCCACGCATTTTCCTTTGATGACAAGTCCATTATCAATAAAATGATTTCTTAAAAGCTTAATTAAATGAGGGACGTCCGCAAATGCATAAATTTTATTGTTATCAAATGTAAACCTAAATAAATATTAAATAAGTAATGAAATTAACCATGGTTTATCAACTTCTATATTGAGCTCTTTGTGCAGTCCTCTATTACCTCCGCCAAGATCACTGGTAATAGTCGTCACGTATACCCACAAACTTTAACACTTTCTAATATTTCAAATAAAATTTCTTTTGTCATTTTACGGTCAAAATCGTAAAAAAAGGGTTGTTTCCATTTACTCACTAATCCTGAAATTAGCAAAAATTGTTGAAATTTCAATAAGTTTCTCTGATCTTCATTTCTTCAAAACCTAAAACGCACGCTTTTTGGGATCTAGTTAGTTGAGTTGCCGATTTCATTATTTTAATAACAGGATCAAGAATACCGAGTGAAATTTCAATTTTTGGTGCCCACATTTGTAGTGTACGGACCGGACCGCAGGGAGAGGAAATTTCTTATTTCGCAATAATTTATATGCTCGAGGGCTTGCCGAATATAGAGTAATCGATTTAGCAATATCAGCTTCCGTCCATTGCAATCGCTTGCTGCCATTTTGAAATTTTTTGATTTGGCCCAAAGTAAATATTTCAGCTAATTTATTCTCCATATTAGTCCTTTCGAGTTCACTTTTCTGTAAATTTATTTGAAGACTTTTGGCTTCGTCTTTCAACAGTTGGACTTCTTGTTTTGATTTTTAAAAAGTTTCTTTGAGAAGCTGATTTTCTCGTTTATAATTCTCCCTAAATTAGTAAGATTATATTAATCTTTAATAGAAGCTGAAGCATCATTTAAATACATTCGTTTCTTCCTTTATAGCTTCATATTCCAGTCTACTAATTAGTTGGCCGGTTTCTTCTCGGTCGGTTGTATCAGAGCCTACTGTATAAATAAGAGCCTCCAGTATCGACTGTATTTTTTACTAAGCTTAAAATAAGGTACAAACAATTTTTTCTTTACTATGAAACTATATGGGAAAACGCTTATTTTCACTGACAGATTTAGTTTATTAGAAATGTGAGCTTTTGTTTTGTTTTTATATGAAAATGTTCATGAAACATGTAATATTATTTGATTGAAAAATCGAGTCTTGAAAATGTTTATTTCTAAGTGAAAATCGTCATGAAAAATAAGGAACTTTTAAAATTTAAAATATTGTTGTTTTTGTAATACTATACGTCACCAATATAACTAGAAATTTATAAACAAAACAATAATCATCTCTTTCATTGCCTCCATTCCAATTTGAATTCGAATATGTATCCATAGTTATTTTGAATTTGCAAAGCATGCTAGATTGTTTTGATGTTTTGTTTTTTTCACACTCATTGTATTGATTTAATTTATTCTGTTTGGCTCTTTTTTATTTTTTTTAAATTTTGATTGTTGAGCGGAGACGTGTTGTCTTTTTTCTTACCATTGGTTTTAGATGTGGAGATATGATGTCGTCATTAAACTGAATTTTATCTTTTTAATACATATTGTTGTTATTGTAGAATGTTTTTTAATTTAATTTCCCTTATTTTCTTTTGATCATTGCTGGAAAATAGGGAAATTTGAGAATCTGTGTTTTAAATGAGTAAGACATTGAGTTGTTTGTTAGCGATTTCTTAAAAAATTATTTAACTGGGTTTAACTTTTAATTCATATTTTATCGTCAATCGAAATTGCGTTTTTTCATATAAACACTATGAAAATAAATGAATTTTTAGTGTTTCTATATCCCTTAGGTTAGGTTAGGTTGAAGTGGCTGCTATCGCACACTTAGGCCAGCAATGGCCCGTTGTGATACCACAGGATCCCATCTCCCCATTACTCCCGTTGAAACCAACCAGAGCTATTTATATAGCGTAATAAATCTCGCACTCCACAGTCCGCGAGTTCCGAAAGGCTGTCCATACCGTACACACCCAAATACTTATGCCTTCTGTATGATAGCGCCGGACATGAGCATAGGAAGTGTTCCAAAGTCTCCTCCTCCTCTTCGTCCATGCAACTTCTACAAAAGTCATTCGTCTGTATCCCCAGCCTTCTCGCATGCTCCCCAAAAAGGCAGTGACCTGTCATTATCCCTACGACCAATCCTATTTCTTGTCTTCCCAGGGATATTAGTACCTTGGAGCGCCGCAAGTCCAGTTTTGGCCAAACTTGCTTTGCTACCCTGCACGTGAGAGTGTTGATCCACCTCTCATTTGTCAAGGCGATTGCCCTTTTACTGAGCGCCCATTTTAGCACTGTCATAGGCCTCCCCAGACCTACCATTTCTGGCTGCATCTGGAGAGTCGTACCGTACCTAGCTAGTTCGTCCGCCCTGCAGTTCCCCGTGACGTCCGAGTGACCCGGGACCCAGATTATCTGGATGCTGAAATACTCGCTCATCTCGTTAAGAGATGATCGGCAATCCAGCGCCACCCGCGACTTCATACAAACTGCCCCAAGTGACTTGATCGCTGCCTGACTGTCCACATAAATTGCGATATCCCTCCCGGATACCACATTATGCTTCAACCATGTCATGACTTGCCCGATCGCCACCACTTCAGCCTGGTACACGCTGCAGTAGTCAGGGAGACGAACAGAAATATTAACATTAAGTTTATCACAGAAGACTCCGGCTCCTACCTGATCGTCTAGCCTCGAGCCGTCCGTGAAAAATTGCACTGCCTCGTTTTCCAGGATTGATCCGTTTCTCCAGGATTCCCTTGAGGGAAAGATGGTACGGAAACCCTTATCGAAGCACAACGTTGGTGTAATATAATCCAGATTCGCCAGTTCTTCGCCAGCGAATCTACCTATCGTCGAGTGTCCCACCTGAAGGCACTTCCATTGAGAGACAGCCAAGACCCTCGTAGCCACGTTGGCTGCCATCTGTTTACCATAAAGGTCGATTGGAATAAGGTGGAACATAACCTCTAAAGCGCGTGTAGGTGTTGTCCTAAGCGCCCCGCTTATAAGCATACAGGCCGTTCTTTGCACCTTCTCCATCATACCTCTATAAGTTACCTTATCTAGAGCTGGCCACCAAACACCCACCCCGTACATTAGCACAGGTCTTACCACGGCGGTATAGAGCCAGTATACCAGCTCCGGTTTCAAGCCCCATCTCTTACCTATAGCGTTTCTACACGAGTATAAGGCTACAATAGCCTTATTCACTCTTTCCAAAGTGTTAGGCTTCCAGCTGAGCTTACTATCAAAGATTATGCCCAGAAATCTCGCTCGGTCAGCAAAAACTAGTCCGCTGCCGTTTATGATAGGAGGGCTAACCACCGGAATTTTATATTTCCTAGTAAATAGTACCAGCTCTGTTTTGGACGGGTTAATCCCCAATCCACACTTGCTGGCCCATTTCGTAACGATCAGGAGTGCATTCTGCATAACATCCCTAATCGTATCTAGATATTTGCCTGAGACAGCTATCGCTACATCATCAGCATATGCTACAACCCCTATCCCCTCTCTCTCTAGTTCCAGCAGCAATCCATTAATCACTGCACTCCAGAGAATGGGGGACATTACACCTCCTTGTGGGGTTCCTCTAACCACCCGTCTTCTAATCTTGGACTCTCCCAACTCCGAGGTAATAGTCCTGCTTACCAGCATCTGATTTATTAACCTACTTATAGAGCAGTCCACTTTCAAAAAAGACAATCCTTCCATGATCGCCTCCGTTTTTACATTATTAAAAGCACCCTCAATATCGAGAAATGCTACCATGCAAAACTCTTGCAAGTAAATTGATTTCTCAATTGTGCGTACTAGATCGTGCAGAGCTGTGTCCACCGACTTTCCCTTACAGTACGCATGCTGCGACATTGCCCAATTCCTGGGTTCAATTCTTGATCGAATAAACACATCTATCAACCTTTCCAGGGTTTTCAGCAGAAAGGATGATAGAGTTATAGGCCTCAAGTCCTTTGGACGAGCATGTGAGCTCTTTCCCGATTTCGGAATAAAGACTACTTTGACCTCTGTCCAATTCCTAGGAATATAGACTAGTTTCAAACATCCCCTGAAGATAACCTCTAGCCAGGGGATGATGGCTGCCGAGTTCTTTTGAATCTCTGCTGGTATAATCCGATCCGGGCCCGCCGACTTATAAGGCTTAAAACCCTGCAGCGCCCACCTGATCCGCTCTCTATCCAATATGCCCTCCATATCTATTGGAGGTGTTCCTCGATGAGCTCCAGGCTCCATCGAGTCGTCAAAGCTTCCCGGAAAGTGGGTATCGATGAGAAGCTCCAACGATTCCGCACTTGAAGCTGTCCATGACCCGTCTGGTCTAATTAAGTAACTAGGACTAGTTGGGTTAGTAGATAGAATCTTCCTAAGGCGAGAAGTCTCAGAGACTTCTTCCATTCTACCACAAAAGAGTCTCCAAGATCCCCTCTGTGCCTTCTTCAATTCTTTTTTGTACTTTCTTAGGTCCTCCTTATAGGAGTCCCAGTCCCGTACATGCCTCGTGCTCTTTGCCTTATTAAAGGCTGTCCTACACGCCTTCCGAAAGGTCTCCAACTCCATGGACCACCATGCCGGTTTCTGCCTGCCCCTTGGCTTTATCAGGGGGCAAGAAGCATTAAAGGAAAGATTGCATGCTCTTGTGACAACATCCACAATGCAATTCAATTCTTCCACTGTCTCCGGAGGTCCGGGGACCTCCGGCAATAGTTCCTCCAACACCTCCCCGTATTTCTCCCAGTTTGTCCTTCTAGGATTCCTGAAAGGCTTCTGGGTAACCGGGTGAATGTTAAGGTTATAAGTTATATATTGATGATCAGAGAATGAGTGCTCCTTCGCCACTCTCCATCCCCTAATCAACTGAAAAATAGTATCCGAGGCGAGGGTCACATCTAGAACCTCCTGCCGATTGCTAATGATAAATGTCGGTTCCTGTCCAACATTGCAGACTGAAAGGTTAGTATTTAATAAGTAATCAAAAAATAACTCACCCCTCTCATTAATATCAGTGCTCCCCCAAATTGTGTGATGCGCGTTTGCATCACATCCGAGTATCACACCAATCCTATTTTTCCTTGCTTCTCGGATCAGGTCCCCCAGGTTATCCGGCGGGATCTCCTTCTCCCGATCCATATACGCAGAGACCAGCCAAAACTTGTCTCTGCCAACCTCCATACTGATCGCAGTAACGTCACCACTACTGTATTGAGGAAGTAGAAAAATTTTTAAAGTATTTTTCACTAAAATGCAAGATCTTATCTTCTCAGAGTTACTTGAGTACAATGTGAGTATACCCTTTCACCTTAAGGCCACAGATCCTGTTTTTGTTAATCCAAGGTTCCTGGATTAACACTAGCTCCTCTCCTGATCTAGTCAGTCTGAGAACGAGAGCCGCCGAAGCAGCCTTCGTATGGTGAAGATTAATCTGCACAATATTAATCACCATGCATTATCTCACTTACCTCTTCATGCATTCCCTGTTTCAGGCTAATGCTACCTTCCTCCGGGGGGCCGCTAGTATCCGCCGTGTCACCCCCCATAATTGATGCTTCGCTGCCTTGAGAATCCCCAGCCTCTCTTCGTTCAGCTTCCGACAGGGTGTCCCCATCGGATCCAAGCGAGAGAAGGCCGCCTCTCTCCAATAGCAGCTCCACGTCATCGTCTGTTATAACCCCATGCGCTTGCTCGACTGTCTGCCGCTGGGTCCGTCCGACGTCCACCTCCGGCCCGTCCTCCGAGCGCATGCCTACCTCATCTTTTTTAAAAACGTTGAGAGTGATCGACCCGAAACCGAAGCTGATCACCCCCTTTGTCTCTGCCAGGGGAGTAAGGGACTCCTTATTGAGCAGCATGATTGCCATTCTGAAGCCCCCTTTAGCCTCCTCCTGTTTGACAATCTTCCAATCTTTCGTTGGAAGATTTGGATTACTTGCCTGAATAATCTCAAGGATCTCTTCTGGCTTTTCTGGTTTGGTTGGTAACCAGACGCGGGCCCTTGGTCTACTCGGAATTTCTTCCTTTCGAACTGCCTCAAGCCTCGCGCCTTCCCATACCTCACCTACTTCGGCTATTGCCTTTTTATAAAGATCCACCGATCTTTGATCCGAGCACGCAGTTAACTTTACGCGCCCTTGATGCCATCCCGCATCTCTACAGAACGGAGGGGGTCCTGGATTTTCTCTCAGGACCTTGATGAAAATGGAGTTTAGTGCATTATACACTTCCCTCCACTTTCCTGCCGTGATGCTCCCATCTTCTTGACTTCTGTCAATTACCGCTAGCACCAGTACGTTCTCCTTTACTATTTCACTGAACAATTTCGGTTTTTCCTTTGGATCTCCCGATATCGCTCCAGTGACGGTCTTGGCTCGTTTGCTGTCGCCCCCTTCGAGCTCATCCTGAGACCTCGGCCTTTTAGGCACAAGGACCCTATCCGAGCTGTCGCGGCCGACAATCTCCCTCGCCCAAGCCACAGATTGCTTCTGTTCTACTGTAAGCTGCCCCTCAGGGGTTGCAGCCAGTTTATCCAGAATTTTATGCGCCGACCGTTTCTCCCTGTATCGTCGCTTTGCAGGAGGGATCCTTCCCGATCCCCCGCTCTCTTGCCTGGCATTGGTATCGCTGACTCCTGGCTTTGATGCCATGGTGTCACTTACCCCTGCCACTGATGAGGTAGCTCCACCTTTAAGGTAAGAGCCACTTTCTTCCTTCATTGTTTCCGGTTTTTCAAGGGTACCGGCTCCCTTATTTTTATTATTTAACTGATCCATAATATTCCCACGAGTGTCGGAGAAATACTAGTCCACCTGCGCAGAGATCCGTATACGCAGGTAAGGCTAAATACAACTGGAGGTAGCCAGGTATCCAGAGGGCTCCGTTAACGACTGGGCTTTGTTAAATGGGCCCCCAGCCTAGCTGATCATCAGCACGGGTCGCATAACACCTTAATCCAGTCCATTGGCTCACCAAGCATCACATCCCAGCACCCCCGCCCCTATTCATCTTTCACTCAACCATTCACCCATCCATATGGATATCCCAAACCAATAGGACCCATTTCATCATTCAAGGGGGTAACCCGTTTATAGGGGCCCCTCACTCACTACCTGGAGACCCCGGAAATGTGACGCTCAGTTTGCCTGTGGTTATTTGTTGATGGTTTTATGGCGCCATCAGTTCGCCATTCCATACCGGGTATCATAGGCACTCAGAATTTATTAAACTGAGGTTAACCACTCCCCAGTTTCCTGAGACTCTCCTCCCAGCAGGGCTGCGGTTGGGGGCGGCTTATTTAATATTCACCGCTAACCTATCTATCGATAGGCCGTTCACTATCCACCACCTGTGACCCCCCCGATAGCTGCAGCACGCCCCGGGTTCTATATCCCTTATTTTAAGTTCATTTTTCACATGCCGGCTCTATTCATATCAAGATGGTTCTGGTTGTATCAATATCGTTGAATAAGCACGCCTGTTCATTTAAGTTGGATTCACACGGATCCGGCATTTTATATGTCGTTTCATTAATTAGAGTTGCAACTAATCTTTTATTATCCCTAACTTGGATTCGATTCATTCGATTTTGATCTCTCATAATACTCTCGTGGTGCACCTTAAATACTGGATGTAAAGATGGCACAGCACTAGGCTTCAAGCGCAACATCTTTGTAAATCCTTAAAATAATTATATGTAATGAAAATTTAAGCATTATTCAACACTTAATAGCTTATCCATTTCAAATTCTAATTTATTTTCGAAGTGCTCGTCAGTAAAATGGATGCCACATATTCTCGCATATTTGAGGTTAAATGCGTCCTTTCTCTTACAAAAGTTTAACCATTTTTTAATCTTTTGTCACATTTTGGAAATAAATGATAGCTGACCACACATTTTTTTTTAAGTATCATTGTTACTGCCGCAACTGAAATCTGCACACTTCATTTTTATTTAGGAAGTAAATATTTCCACACAAAACAATGACAATCGCAAAGATGACGTAATTTGACAGCTATACGAATTGAAGTGCATAGTAGGCGTGGTGCACAATGCGTAATCTATTTATATGTGATTTGTGGTGTGTGATTATATGAGTAAACATACTAGGATCACAGAAAATAATACCAGATAGATACCTTTCATTCAAGCGACATGTATATCAAATTAAAATGATACAATTTTAAAATCAGCTATTGAAGGGTTTATTGGAATTTACGTTAGACGCTCCGCTCTATAGATATTTATATAAGTGTTTATTTCTCACCAATGGTCAAAACAATAGCACGTTTGGTCATATTGTCTCCTTTTAACCAATTGTAATCTCTATTCTCTTTCTATCCTTCTAAAATGTATTTCGCAATCGTATTATAAAATGGAACAGATTCAAAATATTATTTTTCTACGTTAGTGCAGTAACCAATGCTTTCGATGATGATTTTTGAATTTAAATTATACAAGAAAAGGAGCCTTTACGTCGTCTACTAAAATCGTGTTGAAATATTCATTACACAACGATTTCTTAATATTGCCACACGATTTGTGAAAATCCAAACGTTCCCATTTCATTTTTTGTTGCGAATAATTTTTTTTTCTATCGTAGAAAAAATAGCGTGTGCAACTCGTGTGAAAATGAGTCATTGCAATTCTCAAGTGAGTGCATGCAGCCCTCGCTATCGCTCAGGCTGCAAATTTCACTTTCGTATTGCAGTGACTCGTTTTCTTAACCTGTTACACAATATACTATATTGTATTATAATATTGCGATTGTCAAAAAATCAAGGCAGTCTTAATTTGTTGTAAATTTCTTTTCCTGTATACCGAAAAATGTTATTATTTGATTGTAAAGTAGTGAAAAATGATGGTTTTCTTTTCTCATCCTACCTGAAAATGTAGAGAGATTTTCTTCTAAGATTTTTCAATCATTAATACTGTAGATAGACACAAAGTTATCGCGATTTTCATTTACCCCGATTGTCAAAAATCGCGTTGTGAAAATAAAATAATCCGGTTTTTATGAAAATCGTGTAATGACAGACAGGCAAAAATCGTTTAATAATGTAGAATTCGCAATTATTCGGTTTGAGTCTGTCTACGGTATTCTAAACATATTGAGGACGCAAATTATCGAATAATATATTCAATTCGAGTGAATTTTAGTTCATAAATATAAATAATACGTTGTTTATATAATGGCTAATTGTATTTATGTAATAATTAATAAAATTTAAATGTGGTATTTAGTAATATGGCTAATTACACATTTTTTTTAAAGATGGCAAAGTTCACCTCTCTGACAGCAAATACTCAGAAACCATAACCATAAGTTTAAAGCGAAGCATTGGCGAAAAAGTATCTAGCTGTACTTCAATATTATAATGTAAATAATCTCGATCGATCATTTGGCAATTGAAATAGTACGATTGCGCAACCTCAATGGCGCATGATGCACAGAAATCTCAACGGATAATATTATAAAAGTGATATTAACATATTTGGTGGTTTACCAATTTTTCCGGATACTGATTGCGAAATAATGTATCTTTTAGAATTTTTAAATTTTTATTGTAAAATTTAGTATCGGTAAGTTTCAGAATTTTTTGGGTCAGAATTTTAATGGTGTTAATTTTATAATTATTGGGAAGCCAAGAATGAAAATTTAAATATCTGCCAGACCAAGTATTTTTATGGTACTAATCACACGAAATTTTGCCATTTAGTTCATCGATCAGCAGAATGTCCAAAAATGAAATTTTGTTATCTACTTCTTTTTCTATAAGGTAAATTTTATTCTGTCGTTTTTCGAATTAAATTTTTCCAAAAATGAATCAATTTTATTTATTGGTATTGCCGTAATTATATTGTCCACGTATCTGAAGTAAAATAATGGTTGAAAATCTAAAGAATTTAGAACCGAATTTTCCAAATTTTCCATTATCAAATTTGCTATGATAGGACTTATTGGTGAGCCCATAGGTGGGCCAAAAATTTGTTTATAAATTTTTTTATCAAAAGAAAAATCAGAATTGTTCAAAACTATATTTATATCTAAAGCCGTAAAAAATTGTATTTTAGTTAATTTTGATTTAGTATTTTTCTTTATATTTCTCCAATTTTAACTAATAATATTTTTAACAATTTGGCTATCGACGTTGGTAAACAAAGAGATAACGTCTAACGAGATTAAAAGAAAATTTGGAGGGATCGTAACATTACTAATTTTATTTTTGAAATCTTCGGAATTTTGTATGTAAGAATTTGTCCTTCCTATACTAGGTTTTAGAATATTACCTAAAAATGATGCTAATGAATATGCGGGGCCATCTATGGACCTTACAATTGGTCTATATGGCAAATTTGGTTTGTGGATTTTTGGTAAACCGTATAATTTTGGAATCACTGCGGTGTAACACGTTAAATTTTTTCTTGTTTTCACATCAATATTTCCAGATTTCTCCCATTCCCATAAGTCACTAACAATTTGTAGGTAAGTGGAACCGTCATTTAGTAAACTGTACATTTTTTCCAGATAGTTTGTTCGTAAAGTTACAACCGTTACGTTACCCTTGTGTGCCTTCGTGACCATAATCCCTGGATTAAATTTTTTGTTATATTTTTCATTACGCTTTTGAAAATGAACCTGAATTGGGTTCGAAAGCTTTAATTAGTTTAAAAGAAATAAAAAAGAGCCCTAAACCAAATACAAATTTGTTTAATTGATAAGTATATTGGCTCATAAAAATAAAAAACAATATATGTTTAACTATATTCCTCAAATTGGTATCATCAATAAAGCAACTGTTTATTGTTTTAATTGCTTGACACAAACCATAAATGCTATTTCCAACCTTTTACATCAAATAATAAACGAAAACATTGGTGTAGAGTATATTTTAACAGCTCGATTTAACCAAGACCCCTTAGAAAATTTATTTTCCCAAATCAGAGGAGCTAATGCTCATAATCGTAATTCATCTGTTTGTGACTTTAATCATAACATAGCAAAAATTATGACGATTAAAATTATTTGTCCCTTTCGAATTTCTCCAAATTGTGAAGAGGATTCGGATAAATGTTTGGTAGAGTTTTGTTCACCCTCTCTCATTAAAACTACCGAAAATTGCGAAGCGAACGAGTTGACATTTGATATTGAACTAAATGAACCGGATACTACTGATATATCGGACAACTTTTTTTAATTTAGACGTGACCTTACAAAAGGCTTCAATGAGGTATTTTGTAGGCTATGTTGCATTTAAGATATTAAAAAAATTATCGTGCCTTGAATGTAATAAATCATGGATGCAAACTGATCAAACACTTGAAGTTCCAACAGAATATTTAATTCACAATAAAAATTACTGTTTAGAAAATGATTTGTGTAAACCACAAGCTCAGATTCATTTGTTTGCTCTTAGCTTTGAAAATCATCCAGAAATAAAAAATCTGAAAGGCACTATTTATAAGGATTGTGTCGCTTTGAGTTGTGACAATTAAATTTTTACAATGATTTAAATCCATATGCCGAGCACAACAAAACGAATGTTGAACAACTACTAAATGTTTAAAGTTATTATGTATTCAAGACACAAAACATAATTAATTATTAGTAAATAAGATACAGGTAATGAAAATGTTCTGTGACAAATACAATTATAAATTAATTAAAAAAATAAATAATTTTATTATTAAAACAAAATACATCAATATATATAAGTATAAAACTTTCATATAATGGAATTTTATAAAATAAAATAAAAAATTAAAAAATTGTTTTTTATTTTATTTTATGTAAGAAAGTTTTGTACTTATATATTAATGTACTTTGTTTTAATAATAAAATTATTTATTGTTTTAATTTATTTATAATAATAAGTGGACTAACCTAAACATTTAAACGACATAATGTCTTTTGAATCTAGAAATACAATTACTCCAGGAATTCCATTGAATCGGTCGAATAATTATTCGATTTCTTCTGCCAAATACTTACGTCTAAAAAACAATGTGGTTGAACAGCGCATTCTAGAAATTCATTCGGCTCAATTTAGCCACATTCGAAATGAGTTATACATTTTAGTAGTACACCCGAAAGCTTAAATATACTTAAATACCACAAATTAAATATCACACTTAAATATCACAAATACCTAATATTTGTTGTGTCGTGTAAATCAAATTTAAATATAAAACAATAATTATTCATCCGGATTATTCATCGAGTTTTCAAGATAATTTGAGATTGTTTCACAAACAATAAATCCTATATAATTTTGCCTGCAACAAATTATTAAATGTTTGGCCTATGTCTTTGATCAATTCAGCTCTCAAAATATTTGGGGAAAAGAGGACTATAGTGAAAGGATGACTTAAAAATTATGGGCTCAGGCCTTAGAGAAATTTAGCTTCAACTTAGGTTTTAAAGTAAACGAAATTGTTAGTGTAACATTTTTTAATTATGATTGACATAAAAAACTAACTTGATTTAATTTTTTCAATTACTAAGGCGGTATTACCTACATACATATTTCATTAATAAAATGTATAAAAAAAATTTTTTTTATATACTTTTAATAACCTTTCATTTCATTTACCTTAATTTAATTAAAAATGAAAAACAAATGTTAAAACACGTTCATTATTCTCATCTCTAAGCCAATTCAATTTTTACAAAAATTTGTTTTTATTTCGTTTTTTCGTTGCTTGTTATTATTATGCAGGTGCACATACAACTAACAAACACAAATAAGCCTTTGTATTTTGAATTTTTGAATTACACATACGTATTCAATAGAGAAAATTTAGGATGCATTTTTCGTTATAATACCACTGATTAGTATATAAGATTAGTCTTTTCAGTGCAAAAAAATGTCATTCTAAATTTCAAAACGTATTATTTTGTGATGGGTTAATTAAAGCGAGAAATATATATATATGCTTCCTTTTTTCGCATTCTTCAAAAAAATACAAAACAAAAAATAACAAAATAGTAGTAAAAAAAAAAATTCATGAATGAAACACAAAAAAGGTCATTAGTTTGGTAATTTTGTATATTTTCGAGTATGTATGATGCACGTGCAGACGATCAGTGATCATAATATATATACCTATTGTATTAAATACATCCATACACATACATATTTTATATTTGAAATCTTCTTTAGACTAAACCAAATTTTGGAATAATATACATTTTTTTGTGAAAAAGAGTTTGTTGATGATTGTTTTTTTTAACCTTCATCCGTCCCTCGCTTCATTTTGACCTAAATCGAATTTTATTTTTGAAATATCTTATTAAATTACTGCGTTGCGTTATCTTTCGTTTTAATAAATAAAATTAAAAATAAAAGTGAATTTTGTATTTGCTTAGCGTAAATTTACTGATGAATTTATTTTGGTAATTTTTGCACAAAGGAATTTTAGTGTTACTTTTTTAAGGGACGGATGAAGGTTAAGGTCATTCACCCTTTTGATTTGGATGTTACATAATATTTTTCTTGCTTTTAAAATGCTTTCTGATGCGTTAATAATAAGTTTGATTAAAATTTGAATTGATAACCATTTGACTACCTAGGCATATCATTTTTAAGTAACATAATTATGTGCCTTAAAGCATTCTTTATTTGTTTCTTTGCTATTTGAAGAAATGAAAAGTTAGAATAATTATTTGCAGTTTTCTGTTAAGAATGTGTTTTTTCCGACTTGAGCAGAACGGATCATTTATATTGAATATGATCAGATCACTCACACAAAAATCATTTATCAAAATAAACATTTTGAATAAAATGAACTATTAGAGACTACTCACACCAAACGCGAACTGCGAGTTGCGAATAAATTCCAAACACGAATTCGCAAATTTGATTTACACTAAACGCGAGCGAATTTATATCATATGTCAAAATCAATACCATACATGATCAAATATTTTTAATAATACGGTAATTATTTCCAAAACCTGTTTTTTTATATTGTTCGTTTTGACAAAGCTTAAAATACATAATTCGATATAAATAATATTAATTTAATCTTTAAAAGTCATTTTGATCGTATTTGAAATGATTTATAAAAAGATACTCGTACGAATGTCAATACTCGTACGAATAAAAATTATGTAGAACACGAGTGGAACCTAATTTTATTTTTTAGCGAATGCGCGAATATTTCATCTTTGTACGAATTTAGTATTTTTGTTATTTTAAAGCATTTTTAGGGCTTAATTTAGTTTATTTTGAATTAAATAATCGTAATTATATTATAAATGGAAAAATCCGTTCTATTTAACTGTATTTTATGTCAAAATTTTCTGAAAAATGGTTACTCGTAATTCGCTACTCGTGCTTGGTGTGAACAATCCCTTATAATCTTGAATTTGTGCAAATCTATTTATAAAATTGAATCAACTTTTACATTGTACATTATTATAATAATACATTGTACATAATAATTTTTATAAAAATGTTAAGTAGGAAATTACCAATTCTGTGGCAATAACCCTAAGCAAGGTATGTGGTTTTTTAAATTTATTAAAATTCAGAACAACTGCATGAAAGGAGCATTTTTATATAGACGAAACAATTTTCACGATATAACTAACAGTTGAAAATGTTTATTATATGTATAATCGTATAAAGCCCATAATATTCGTGCAGTGCGAAGGTAACACAAATTTGTGACTCAGTGAGATTAAAATTATATTCGGGGATGTCCATGGCTTCTTTCGAGAAGATTCTGGAATAACCGTTATTTAAATAATAATAGTAGGTCATATACAGCTATAAATGCTAGTCGACCTAATGCGGATGTTACATTATCACATTTTAATAATTATATTTTTCTACAGAGAAAATACTGTTATATTTAGCTTCTTGAACCTAAATATAACAGTATTTTCTTCGTAAAAAAATATAATTATATTTATATAGTTATATAAATGAGGAGTGTCTGATCAAAAGTAGCTATTTACATTTTTCAACATGTTTAATTATTTTTTTTCTATACATAATTTTTTTTCGATATCAGAATGAACCAAAAGTGGCTATTTCTCTATCAAAAATGTCCCTAAAATCAGAAACAGTCAAAACAAGCTATATAAAAAAGTAATCTTTAAATGTGCGTTTAAAACAGCCAGATGCCAGATCATTACAAAATATTTTTCGAATATCGTAAATAACCACTTTTGATCAGACACTCCTCAAATGTGATAATGTAATACCGGCCTAAGCAAAAAAAAAATAAACAAACAAAGATAATTTCTTTTTTTTTCAATTTCTATTACAGATAGGATTTGGTTGTTGTGTAAAGGTTATTAATTTCGTGCCCATCACTTTGTCTAAACTTTGAATGTTTTTGTGAAAATGGCATATTTAGTGGCTTGAGACAAAAACGCGTTGATTAAAATTAAATTATATTCGTGCTAACAAATTATCGTGTTAATGGAGAGACATAAGTGTAATAAAATTGCATAAAAATATATAAAAAAAAATTTATTATCAACTTTTTAATATTTTAAGCTTTCTTGATGCTTGTTTTGAAGCGAAATGAGTTTTAATTTTGGAAAATTCATTATTTACTGTGTACCATTTGCAGTTCTTTCTCATAAAAACAAGTATAAAAAAATGAACTAATTTCATTCAAACATTCATTTGTTAAAAATTTAATCACATTTGGAGAACAACAATTTGTATGGTAATATTTTTCAAAGACCTCTACCAAAGATCGAGCTATGTTGGTAAATTCATCAGAAGGAGCACTCAATGAACCAAAGTTAGTTTCATTCTTCTTAAAAAAATTTCCGTCAAAAAAGTTTCCGAAATTTTTATTTCGTCGTCTTTCATCGCCAACTTCTCCTGGCAGCTTTGGCAATTAATTTTCTTTAAAATACAGTAGCCTGTATAGTATACTAACGCATTTTGCTTTAAAACATGGATGTCTGTCTCCTCAATGTCATCAGGTGGTAAATTATTGGTACTGGCATACTCTTGAGACTTTAGAGTTTTAGACTCATTTCAAATTCAGTTTTAAAGCTATTCCAGTCCAAATCAATAGCTTGCGATTCGTCTGACAAGCAATTTTTAAATGGAGAATTTAAAGCAATTTTCTCACTATGTTGTTGGCAAAATGCATACCAATTTCATGACTAGATGGCATGTAATTAAATCCACCTTTCCCACGAAGAATTAAAAAAAAAATTTCCAAACAATCTTGGTTGGTTCGCCCTGTTAATATGTATTCCACGTCGAACTTTTCCTTCAAAATATCAGCTAGTAAAATGTTAGCTTTTATGCTGATTTTAAGACCTCTGAGAAACTTAAAATATCTAATTTTCGTTCTTTGAAAGAATGGTTACTTTATCTAAGAATGCTAAGCTGTCTTCAAGAAATGGGTAGACATTATTACCAATCTTGAGTGGTCGTTCATAAGGAGCTGAAGATTTGAAATGTCGGCAATTTAAACAATCGAACAGATCATTAAATCTTTGCACCATTTGAGCGGTTGGTAAAGCGTTGTTCAGAAATTAGATGCAGAGGATCGAATTGCGCCAGAATTTGTGTATCGTTAACAAAAAAATATGGTGCTTCTGGAGTCACTCCAAGTGTTTTGTAGGTAGCGATGTTAGTAGCTGCTTGATCGCAGGTTACCAAAACAACATGTAATTTCAACATATCGTTGCAAATCTTTATATTTTCTTTTATTAAATTTGATAAATAAAAAGGATCAGCAGATTTGTTAATTAAAATATAGCTGAGAACATATTTCCAGTCATCCACCAGTCATGCGCAGCATAAAAAACAAAACTGACGTTGCCAATTCGTTTTTTCTTTCACGGCCATCGTCACAAAACCCTTCAACACGGGCTAAAAATATATTTATGGTTAGGTCTTTATTTATGCACATTTCGTCGAAAGATAATACACAAATTTTTGATTTTGTTGCCATATTTTGGAATACTTTCTCTAGTTGAGTTAACAAAACTTCATTTGTTCCTGGTGGAATAAATTTAATGGGAGACCATTTATATATAGATGAGGTAGATGGTAATTTTAAATTCAATTGGTCCCTCAAATACTTGTACGTTGAAGCCGATTTATAAAATAATGACTGAGCAAATATTTTGTCGCTCTCATTATAGTAAAAATCTTCTTTTACAAGACGTTTACAAACACTTTTCGTGGTTTCATTTACTTTTCAATTATCAATGTGATCATCAATTTTTTTAAATTTATTATGTTTAAGTTTCATTCTACTTAAGCAAAGCTTGAGAATCTTGTAGGAGGCTTTCAATAAATTATAGTCTCGTTGACTTTTTTTCAATTTCTTCTTATATAATTGAATTGCTCTTCCACTTTTAGCACATTTCAGGCAAATATATGAATTTTCTTTCGGCGTTTCACAGTGGAGACAGTTGATTTTATCAATAAATTTCAAAAATTGTATTTCTTCGTCAGTTTGGTCAGCTTGGGTACCGATTGTTTCCAAAACTAGCGATTGTGATTGAACCAATGATGGAATGTCCTGTTCCAGATCGAAGTTATTCAAATTATTAGATGAGAAATGTTCTTCATCAATATTAGACCTTTGAACTATATGTAGAATTGGCACAGCATTTTTCGTTAAACGATTTGTACATGTAACATTTTCCTTCAAAAAGTGCCTTTGACACACGAAATTTTTCTTATTAATAACTAAATTGTATTACTCGCCCTGACGAGTAGTGGGGAAAATGGATGTGTATGTGTATGATAATAATAATACCTTGACCGATAGAATAGAACGTTTCTATAATGATGGAGAGAAGAGGGAAAACGAACTAGTTACTTCAGGTAACTGTAAATAATTTGTAGATGAGTACTTAATTCCTCTCCATCATTACGTGGTAAATGGGGTGAAAGAGCGGGATCTTTTGGGTGAGGCAAATGTAGTTACGAAATATAAAATTCGAATTTGATTTAAATAAGAAATGAACGAATTTGATTCAATTCAGATATGAACTTTAAAGATTCGAATGCGTTTGAATCAAATTCATAAATAATCCTCCGGATCTTTCAAAAATATTTTTAAAAAACTTGAGTGTATTATTCATTTTCTTAAAAAAATTTAGAACGAAAACGGCAGTTGGATACTAGGAAACAACACGTCACCTGTATTGTTCCAAATTGCAAAATTACGCCAAGGAAATCGGATTTAAAATTTTTTTTATTACCAATTCATTTATTTTTTTTATATTTGCCAATTTCTAAGGTAATATTGAAGAAAGTAAGATATCTTCTTCTCTTTATATTACCTAAAAATTGGAATGAAAACGTACTAACAGAAAATTAGATTGACAATGAGCAAGAGCCGATTACGGCATAAGTCGATTTACGCCCTTTTAATTCTTGCGTAGATGGTATCCCATTAAACTTATTCACCAGGAACAAATGAAGTTTATTATGATAAATGATTGTCATGTTCTCCTCAAGTCGGAAAAAACACATTCATAATAGAAAGCTGAAAATAATTATTCTAACTTTTCATTTCTTCAATGCTAGAAACAAAGAATGTTTTGCGGGACGTCCTTAAAAATGATATGCCTATGTAGTCAAATTGTTAGCAATTCAAATTTTAATCAAACTTATTATCCATTTTATTATTGTATTTCTTTCTTGCACCTAGGAAAACGCATCAGAAAGCATTTCAAAATCAAGGTAAATAACATCCAAATCAAAAGGGTGAATGACCTTAAAAAAAAAAAAAAAATTCATCGACAAACTCATTTTCAGTAAAAAATAGATATATGTATAGTGAAAATAATATCTCAGCGAAACTCATTTTTTCATCGTTGTGCGCAGCCAACAGTGAAGTAGTTAAAATAAATTAAAAATTCAGAGAAGGGTCGGTTGAATAAAAGTTTTAAAAACAAAAAAAATTATAAATAAAGATATGTGAAATTTGATTCCATTACATAATGTAATTTATATTGGAAAATATTAAAAATTCTCATTATTTGCTAGGTAAATTCTAAAATAACTTGTGAAATTAAAATATGTATATAAAAAATATTAACAACTCCACTGGATATGTAACGTTATACCCATTTAAGGTACGAACTAGGCATATTTAGAAAGAAATGTCATTTTTCGTGTTAAAGCAAAACAATAAAAAAACTCGATTTTAAATTTCAATTTGTTCGAGGCAAGCTAATGACATTAAAATTATCTTAAATGTTATCAAAAGTTCTAGTGCTAATGTGTTATCTAAATTAAAATTACATTAATTATTGTGAATAAATTTTAGGAAAAACATAATTCAAAATAGACAAATTCTAACCTCAAAATGTAAACAAATTAGCCTAAATACATCGCTGTGTATAAGCCATTTGTTTTGATGCGCGAGAGCTGTCAGAATTTCGCTGAGATATTATTTTCACTATACATAGCTATATTATTCCAAAATTTGGTTTAGTTTTAAAGAAGATTTCAAATATAAAATATGTATGTGTATAATATATATATACATATATATATATATATATATATATATATATATATATATATATATATATATATATATATATATATATATATATGTATATATATATATATATAATACAATAGGTATATAGATTATGAATGATCACTCACAGTTTATGGCAAGGTAATATATTGCGCATGTCAGAAAATTACAACAGATCGAAAATGAAACATCGGAGTACATATATTATTGCACGTGCATCATACATACATACTCGAAAATATACAAAAATATACAAAACAAACAAAATTACCAAACTGGATTATTCCAAATATTATTCCAAAATTTGGTTTAGTTTAAAGAAGATTTCAAATATAAAATATGTATGCGTATGTATGAATTTAATACAATAGGTATATATAAATATTATGATCACTGATCGTCTGCACGTGCATCATACATACTCGAAAATATACAAAATTACCAAACTAATGACCTTTTTTGTGTTTCATTCATGAATTTTTTTTTTTACTACTATTTTGTTATTTTTTGTTTTGTATTTTTTTGAAGAATGCGAAAAAAAGAAGCATATATATATATATCTCGCTTTGTCGGTGCCATCACAAAATAATACGTTTTGAAATTTAGAATGACATTTTTTTGCACTGAAAAAACTAATCTTATATACTAATCAGTGATAATACCACAGAAAAGAATGAACAGATGTGGAAGTTCCATGTCAAGTATTTACTTTGAAATATTCAATCTAAGAAATGTATTCCTGCTCTAATCAAACCAATTAAGACAGAAACAATATAATACAATATTACATATTTCGCTTCTCTTCTTTTTGTTTTTACAAAAATTGTGTATAAAAAACAAGAAGAAAGAGAAGCGAAACATATTATTGTATTATATTGTCCCTGTCTTAACTGGTTAGATTAGAGCAGGAATAAATTTCTTAGATTGAATATTTCAATGTAAAACTTGACATTGAACTTCCATATCTGTTCATTCTTTTCTGTGATAATATGTACTACGTACTTATTTTGTCACAAACAAAGAAACGACGAAAAATTGAAATACTTACATTGTACAAACCTAAGTTTGTAACGCGTTTCTTTGCTCAGATTAAATAAAATGCAAAACTTTCTTAACGTTATAAACAACCGAAATTTAAATAATTTTATTTGAAGATATGAAAATTATATAAACTAATTAACTAAATAAATAAATAATAAACAAAAAAAAAAAAAACAGCATCTTCAGAAAACATATGATTTGGAAATCCACCATATCGGAAATTCGGAATATCTAAATAAAAGAAAAAAATATAGAAATTATTAATTTAAATCAGATGAAAATGAAGTTAATTATAATAAATGATACACGAAATCTTCTCGCTTTCGGTAAACAATAATATTTTATTTGGGCGCCACTTTGCACTAAGGCAAAGAAAATTCCGAAAAACACACTTTATTAAGTTTTTCAATTTTCCCGCCAAAAACGAAAACGATTTATACTAAATAAAGCAGAACTAAATTAATCTACGTTTAAATTGAGTCTGCAAAGTTAAATTATGAAAAAAAGCTGCATCGTTTTGTAAGGGGTTTGAATAGTTAATTTAAGTGCAAAATTTAGTTTTTAGCAATTTCTACTTGAATTTGTTTCACAATCAAGGTTCATTAAAATTTTTTTAAATTTGTTAAAGCTTCATACATTTAACAAACTATTTACATTTTATTTTGTTGTTGTTGTTGTTGTTTTTTTCATTTGCTCAGGTCGACTAGCAATAAATAGCTGTATATGACCCAATATTTTACTTTCACGCGGGTTAATCCAAAACTTCTAGAAGAAATGGACACCCTAAATAGATATATATCTTACACTGAATCGCACTTTGTGATACCACCGACTAGCACGGATATATGGGCCTTAGACATTAAAAAATGCAGTACCCAGCACCACTATCTATTTTATTGAGCTGATATTTGTGATACCCTCGCTTTTGTACACGATATAACGGGCCTTTTACGTATAATACGCAGTACCCGGGACCACCAGCTCAATAAAGATGTTCACTCTTCAAGATATATATTGCGACATTTACATTTTATTTAACTACTTTAAGTGTTTTAACCCTCTCAAACGCCTTGTACAATATATTGTACATCAACTTTCATCGCTTCGACCAACCGTAATTTTTAATTTTTGTCTCATTTCTCTTGTGCGATCGTTCTCTTATGTATTTATGTTCACACTACAGTTTTATGAGCAATGCCATATCATAGCAGTGCATAATTGTGCTACGTATTTTATTTTTGGAAGAAAGTCAATTTTAAATGGCGTTTGAAAGGGTTAAGTCAAAGTTTATGAGTATTTTATTTCTTTTTCAATAATTTGCATTTTTATTTTTTCGAATTTCTATTAAATTCTTTCCAAAATATATTTGATATAATTTGACTTTAAATTATAAAACACAACAGAGAAACTTGTTGAGATAATAACTCCCATAATTTTCACATAATTTCATCGCTCATGTTATGTAGAAATTATACCAAAGACATACATATGTAATTTTGTTTTTATGAATTTATTATCATATCTACAGGTCATTCTTTGCCGTATTTCGTACGACATTTACTTACAACTTCTGTATAACTTTGACCAAATTTAAAATAATTTTGAACAAGAAATACTCGTTGTTCAATAGTTTATCTCTCCATTTTTAATAACCTGTCAAATAACATATGGCACTCTAGTACAAAAAAAGGGAATTTCGGCAAATTTAAGAATTAACCTCAAATTGGAACACACTTTATTTTCCAATGTAAATTTAACTCTCTTCTGTTTCGAATAAACAAACTCCTGCATGTGCCTGAAAGTGAAAGCTAATTGCCTTGTATTTGACGCTGTATGTGTTATTTAAATCACAAAATCTTTCATTATGGTTCCTTTACCTTCCTTGTTTATTTGCAAGGATTTGATCGTAGTCGTCATTTTGTCAAATTTGTGTATAACATGGTACAGCAAAGCAACCTTTATTATACAAAGCCATAGCCAATAACAGCATTCTGGTCAAATTGAAATAAACGCTTTCTAGACACAATTCGTGTGGTTATTAATTCAATATACATTAGATAGATGGGAGTGGTGGCAGTAAAAATTTGGTAAAATTGTACCAAAAATTGCCGCCTGAGGAAATTTTAACTTCAAAAATTGCAGGAAAAGCAAAACACATTCACAAAATATTAAGAACGTGTCATAATTTTGTGATTAATTAATTTTTTTTCGTATTCTCTGTAAAAATCTTAGACATCTGACATACACTAGTAAAACTAAAGATAAATTTAGCAAGTATTATCTTAATTCGTCAGACAGAGCCAACTTTGATATATTCCCGGACGAGTATGGAAGTTGCTGGGACGAGGCGTCAGCCGAGTTCCAGCAACCATAAGAGTCCGGGAATTATAGTTTTTCCACGAGTTGCACATACGATTTTTTCTCTAATCGGCAGTATATCAGATTATCCATTTTATTCATTATATTCTTTAAAATACGCAAAATTTTCCAATTTATATTTTCAATAGATTTCACTATCAAAGTTACCTTAGAATTATAACAATCGCGTGCGATTATACATTATATCATGTATTTCTTAAAAACAGATGATAATCAGTACTAGAAAGTATTCTCTGCCTAGGCAAGGAATATTTTCCAGTACTGTTTTTAGTAAGTTCCTAGCAACGATGTAGTGTCGGGGATTACTTCATTTTGCTGACAGATAACAAACCAGAAAACTGACGTATTTTATCCGATTTGAGAAAAATATATTTTTGTCCGATCGTAGGAAAAAATATATCTTTCCGTTGTTTTTTCGAAACGAAGATCTCATGATTCCAGTATGTTGTATTTGTTGCTAAGCAACAAGTAATAATAGTACGAGAATATTTTTTCTGGCCTAGGCCGGGAATATTTTCCATACTATTTTTTGAAAAAAAAAAAAAAAACAAAATGTATTTATGTCTTATGATGTCGTGGCTAACTAAGCAATAATTTTATGTTATTTTCGATTTTTTACTTTGTTTTAATTTCTTAATATGATAATTAATGAATAATACTAAAAATTATTTTGGGTTTATATTCGTTTTAAAGTCCGATCGGAGAAAAAATAGTATGTACAATTCGGAGGAAAAGTGCATTCCCGGACTCCCGTGGTTGCCGGACTCGGCTATCGCCTCGTCCGCCAATTTCTACTATCGTCCGGGAATGCAGTACTTTTCCTCCTAATTATACAATATACAATTTTAGAAATAATTTAATTTTAATATTTCTGCAATTAATATTTATTTAATACCAATATAGACTTCTCGTATATTGTTGTTAAAGATATATAGAAACCATTAATATAAAGAGTTTACAATATTTTTGCTTTTCTCATTGAACAACTTGCAGATAAAAACACCATTTTTACTATGGATTCCTATGGAAATCAGTGAAAAGTTAAACCACTAAAAAAGCTTCCAAAAAATACGTCATGATGATTATTGCACTATACTCTAGAACACTCTGGTTATAGGCCCTACTGCAAAGTTTTTGTAATAATTAGAACTGATCCCAAAATCAATCCCTACTGTTCGAGACTTGATGGTGTAAGCTATTTTACTTCATTGACTATATTGCATTTTGCCAGATCATTTAGACGAAATACAAAAATGGTTAACTAAATGGAGAATTAGGGTGAACGAGCGTAAATCGTCCCAAATTACATTCATACTCCGCAAACTTACCTGTCCGCCTGTGAGACTAAAAATGATATTGTCATTCTATACCACAACACCAAAACGTTAAATAACTTGGCCTACATTTAGATATAAGGCTTATATGGAAAACGCATATCGAGGCTAAACGTCAACAAATCAAGTTAAGGTGTATTAAAATGAACTGGTTAATAGGGAAACATTCTAACTTACGCCTATATAGACTGTAAGGTTTTACTATATAAAATGGTACTTATATTGTACTTATCTGGACGTATGGTATTCAATGGTAGGAGTCCGCTTGTGCTTCCAACATAATAAAACTGCAACTAATGCAGTCAAGAATACTAAGAATAATCGTAAATGCACTCTGGTAAAGTCTAAATGTCCCCGGAAGGTTGGTTTTTGTGTTATAATTTTTTTGAATCAAAACATATTTCACAGATTTTTCACATTCATTTCATTTTTGTTGTTGACTGGGCGACGAACACACTGAATTCCATCAGAAGAGAACATATTCAATTTATTCTCGTTCATTAGCAAACTTCAAATGGGCTGCGCGATTATTTTTGGAGATCAAAGGTTTTATGCTTGGACGCTTTCCATGAAGTCCATCATTAGTGAGTCGATTTTTTATGGTACCAACGGAAAGATTTCTACTATAATTGACATTGAAATCATTCATTATCGCTGGAACCAACAGTCTCGGATTTGCCAGTCACTATCTTACAATGACGGAATTTCCTCCTTTTGTGGTCTTGCGAGGTCGCCCCGTTCAAAACTTGCGCTCTACGGTCTTACGTACGCATTGATTTGAACATCACTCGTTTACAGTTGAGTTTCGTATATCAAACGGACGACTAACTGCCGATTGACTACTCCAATCGGCAACACATTTCAAAACTGCCGATTTTATCTCTAGGGAAAACTCTTTTCTTTTTGCCATACTAATTAGTTAATTACAATTTGGTCTATTATATTATTTACCAGCTCAAGTTTGTAGTTTAAAAAACGCTACCCAACTCTATTGCATCGCTTTGTATTACAAGATTGGTCTTACAATTTTTACGATTGTATAGATTTTTAATATGTTTGAACCAAGTATTCCCGTTCAATCATGGTAACATTATTTACAAAAAACTGTGAAAAAAATTTAAAGTTAATATTTACAAAACCTGCATCTTCCGGTGACTTTTTAGAGTAATTGTACTAAACAAAAACATATATCAGGACCTCCACATTGAAACGGTAGCAGACACAATCAAGCAGTACAGTAAAAAGTACCAGTTGAAATTAGAATATCACCCAATATTTTAGCCATCGAAATTTTAAAAAGGCCCAGATACCGTCGTCTTAACAAAAAGATCCTTTAGATCTAGCTATCTAATTTAAAGTAATTACTAAGTGCAAGTTAGTATTAAGAACTAACACAGATTAGGTCCTAATTAAAAGTTTGCATTAGTTTGTAAGATTTGATTATATCTTGTGAGTTTCCTATATAGGAAAGATTCGATAATAAAGCCTTAGCCAGTTTAAAAAAAATATCAGGAGCCACGCTAAATCAAAGTGGTCTCTGATTTCAAGTTGTTGCGTTACTACTTTAAGGTTCATTCTTAATACTTTATTGATTAATTTTGACACATAACTAAATTCGCTTCCCTGATGGCTCTGATTTGGTTAACTGATCGGCTAATGTAATTAGATGAGCATGACTAAAGCGACATCTCCGACTGAAGCAGGTTTTACCAAATATTTAAGTAAATTATCAAAAGTTCTCAACTTAATTTTTACGCAATAGTTCATAGAACACTTCATTCTAACAATCCTGTGCTTTTGAGCTCATTAGACAAAATATAAAGGATATAATGAAATGGCCGATACGCCCATGAATGATGAATAATTGTGTCATTATACCAGGTATACCGTTGAATGTACCATCCATTAGCCTAATTTTAGATTTCGATAGGTGGGGTAGACTTTTAACCGTAGGGTCTTTGATAATACCTCTCCTTGCATATTTTATTTTATTTGTTAAAGTTTCCGATTTGGTACGTTGTTACGTAAAATGTGATCGGTTCGTGTCACATGCCAGTTGCTTGACTTTTCTGTTGGTTCAGTACTTCAATACGACTAGCAACGCGGGTTCATGGTTATGCCCGTTTGGCAGTTTGAAAACTTTGTGTCTAAATATTTTACCAGTTTTCTTTTCTATATTATAATAAAATCCATTTGTTTTTGTTATTTTAATCTGTTCAAAGTGCAGGTTGCAGGTTTCGATTCCATTCCCCCCCCCCCCCCCCCCACCCGTTGGTTCTTAGGATGACAGCCTATGCTGTCGCCTTTCCAATCACCTTTCTATTTAACAAAAGTCTTCAGCAAGGATACTTTCCGAACGCTTGGAAATGCTCTCTAATTAAACCAATATTTAAGTCAGGTTTCAGAAGTGATATTAAAAATTATCGAGCCATTAGTATTTTGTTCGTTTTACCGAAGCTTTTTGAAAAATTAGTCAAAGATTTTATTTTTTTTATCCTGGCAGATTAACTGTTTCAAATTTGTTTTTACTGGCCAATAACTGCTTTCGAATTGGGGCAAGATGTACAGGTTGTTTATTCAGATTTTAGCAACGCCTTTGACAAACTTGATCACAAACTGCTATTGGATAAATTAGAGTCTTTGGATTGTAATAGTTCACCTACTAAGTGGATTCAATCGTACTTAGATTGTAGAACCCAAATCGTTAAGATTGGGAATTTCATATCTAGATTGGTACATGTAACGTCAGGGGTTCTCCAGGGAAGCCATTTGGGTCCTCTTTTATTAATTTTATTTATTAATGATATGATTGACTGTATTAAGTATCCTACAATTCTCATGTATGCTGACGATATTAAAATTTTTAAAACTATTTCGAAAATTCGGGATGCCGAGGATTTACAATCTGATTTATCAGATTTTATAAATTGGTGTAAATAATGCGATTTCCCCGTAGAAGGAATGATTTGAACTTTAACTACGAATTTCTTCTTAAATACCATAGAATTGAGAAACTGGACACTTTCGAAGATTTGAGTATCACAATCGCTTCTAATTTATCATTCCACATTCATATACGTTGTTTCTAAAGCTCTAAAGACTTCTTATTCGATTAGAATCTAGTATATTACGTTAGTGTGCTCGCAATTGGATTATGGCTTAGCTATTTGGGACCCATTTTATCAATAATCTTCGGATCTTATCGAAAGCGTACAAAAACAGTTTTTTAAATATGCCTTGCGTAGATTACCGAGGGATAAATAATAATCTTCCCAATGATATTCTTCCTCCTTGTAGGATAAGATGTAAACTATTGAGATTGCAACCTCACTCTATATTCATAGAATTGCGACGTGTGTCACTTTTGTTCGTGATCTCCTCGTTTGTAGGATTGATTGTACTGAGATTCTCGATTTGTTTCGTATTTACGTTCCAACACGTATGTTACGATCGAGCGGGGATTTTGCTCTTAAATGACCAATACGGAGGAGTAATTGAGCTAGGAATGAACATGTTTATATTGTCTCGGTTGCTTTTAATAAAGTACGATCGATTTTTGATTTTAATTTGTAAAGATAATTCTTAAAGGTTTGATAAACTGTTGTGATTTTTGGTAAACTGTTTATTTTGTGTATTTTAAACTTGTAATGTAATTTATGTTAGAATATTTTAATTGTAACCAGATTTTTTTTAAAGTTGGTAAATAAATAAATAATATTTTGAAAGGATAAAATGAAATTTTGAGTATGGCCGTCTCATTTTTATATATGGATATTTGTACTAATTCTCTTCGTGTTTTTATTCTGTTGGAGAAAACGAAAAGATATAGAGAACTGTTTAATTCAAATATACCAATATTTCAAACGATTCATTTTTCGAACAGAGGCATCGAAAGCATATTGTGAAGAGACATTTGTCGAATATTCAAATTTATTGGCGTATTCTAAAACTAGATGTTTGGCTTTACGACCAGCTCTTGAAAGACTCAGATAAATTATTTGAGCCTCTTAAGTGTTATTTTAAGAGTCAAGATATAGGGTCATCAAATCACTTTATGATTGCGAAGAAACGCCTTTAATATATCGAATTATTCGAGTTCTAAGTAAAACATTTGTTTTGCTAACGGCTGCTGGTTAATAATACATAGCATTTACAGGAAGAAACCATCATAGGCTGTCACGGGACTAAGTATAAAAATATTTTCGGAAATGTTACTGCGGCAAATTTAAATCTTATTGATGCTTCGAAAAAAGGCGATAACGCGATATATTTTGATATTATGGTCACTTCATCTGCATTAATGAAATATTTTCACTTCAGAAATCCATATGAGACGAAATTTGTAAGAAAATATCATGATACGTATTTTAATATATCCAATTTTCAACAGTAACATGTTAATAAATAAATTAATAAATGGAACGTTATTAAACTAAGGCGATGTAGCCCTGTTATAACGAATCGCTTAAAATTAATACTACAGTATTCAGTCAGATGGGCAAATTCGAATTATTGATCTTAATCTCGATTGTGATGGTAGTGGCAATGATAATTCGAACAAACCATTAATGACATTTTATTTTGTGGTGAATCCTAAACAACAACTTATCTGAGATAAGTTTTTAAAATATGAAAACATGATTTAATGAAACCAATTATTTTACCACCATTTGTTTTTACGGATGGATGACATTGAGCCGACTACGGTACCTTTGTAGAGTTAAAAAAATCGAGAAAACAATGTATTTTCATAGTATTTAATATATTATATGTGTTACCGTATCAAATATGGTTGCCTTAAACACCCTAATCTGATAGTTTCTCCAAAACTGAAAATTGTTTTGGATAGTGTGCAATGCATGCATAAATAAATTCTGTTTTCTCAATATAAGATAAACACGCGAGTCAAAATTGATTTTTGTTTATTTCCCCATCAACTCTTTGAACGAACCACAACCAATCCGTCATCAGCCTCTCACCTCTTTGTCCTGATCTTATTTTCAGTTAAAAAAATCTTCAACAATTTTTAGGCACCATACGTTTTTCGCTCGCATTTCCATAAATCATATACATGTTCAAACTTATATTCGCTGTTTAAAATGAGAAAAAGCAATTTGAATTGTGCATGCAAGTGAGAATATTTTGTGAGAGGAAATGATGCTAGTTAGATTTCTTCGACCAAAACCTTGTTTTCGCACATATAATCACATGAAATATTGAAAATTCCGATATATACCTGTAATTAGGTAAGATTTGGCGTAACTTATTTGATACATTAGAACTACACATTTTTTATTTTGGGAAAGCAAATTAAAGCAGTAAATCACAAAATAGGGACACCTGGTGGCCGATTTTATAAGCATTACATAAGTTTCTAAATTTGTTTTTAAAATACGAAATTATGTAAAACTGGGAACGAATGGAACAGGGACTTTGTTAAAGGCGAATTCTCGACACTTCTAATTCGAAATGTGAGAGATACCTAACCGAAACGATTTGCTTGATGAAGAATTTGTTTTTTCTCAAACCAATTTGTCAACATAATTGTTAAAAAATAATTCGAAGATTGTATAAAACATGGTTGGTTGTCCTAGCCAAAACTGAAAATTGTTTCGGATAGCCTGGACCTTATGTCAACTTTGTATTTAGGTCATTATAATATTCGATATTATATCGTCGCTACCATCTTAAATAGTTCAATATGAAAGTGGCCTTTCAAAGCACGACAATAAATATTCGATAATTTAACATTGTAACATTGAGGAAAATGTGCTATTCCAAACTTTGCCAGAGTCGCTATCTCTGATTTTATGATACGCCAAAAAATCAATTTGTGACTGTACCAAGTCCAATGCTAGCGCTAGATGGCGAATATGAAAAGTTAATTTTTTCACATTCGCTAGTTTGCAATGGTAGCGACGATATGAGATCGAATCTAACTAATCGCTTATGAACGAATAAAGGTAACCGAAAACGGTACGTCCGTCAAAGCTGGCTAGGCTTATTTGATCAGATGCACTTCACCAATGTTTCGAGGGCCATTTTAGGTACTTAACTCCATGCGATCTCAACTAATTCGGATTACGATGCGGATTGTTTATCTCACAAAGATAAAAATAAATGAGCTGGGGTAAATTGAAACATCCACTCACAAAAATAGATGATTTAATTACAAAAGGCCAATAGGGCATCCGAAGACTGAACAAATAAACCCAAACTATAGTGGTACGGAGTACAAAAAATGACGGAGATATCTCAAGAGAGTAAAAAAGATGAGCGTTGAATTGGTTTGTTGCTCTTGAAATTTCAAGTCAATAAAAGATCCCAATTCTCGTATTCGCATGAACCTGGTTCAATCCCCAAGTAGGTGAGGCGAGTTAAAAATCTGAAGAGAAAAAAATCTGAAGATAGAAAATTGTGATCTCGGGTAAATTAGACTCTCATTTTTGAAAAAGTATAGATGTAAAAATTAATGTTTTAAATTATCTCGAAAATCAAAAGTTGAAAGAATATAAATGCCGAGCCAATCTAACCATATCAAAAAAGATCCCAATAATAATCAAACCAGTCCACACCTATAGCTACGGAGTGCAAGAGATGGCAGAGAGAGAGTTCAAGAGGATGCAAATAAATTGTTACATTAAAAGAATAGCGGGGTTTCAGAAAAGAATATCGTATTTTATGAACAAACCAAATAAGAAACCACAATTTCAGTTTTGGATAAGTTTTGTAACTTCCTATAACAACAATTTCAGTAAACTTTTCACATTGCCAATCCATAGAAAAAGGAAAGATGCAAGAAATGTATTTGCAGGAGGAATCAAAAAGGCCTTAAAATGAATATAAGGCTTGATAGTTTACCTATTCCGTTGAGCAGCGAGGTATTTTTTTACTAAACGCAAAGAGGCGATATGTCCTTCATTGCTCGGTTTGAAAACGTATCCACTGCAATCGAACGAAGGCTGAGGATACTGAGAAGAACATTTTAATCTCATTCTTTGGTGAGGTCACATTTCCATAGACACAGTGACTTCGCCAATAAGAGAAAGAAGGAAGTGTTCCCTGTCGGCCACCCAGTTTTCTACTTACAATCAATCAGCTCGAAAAGTAATTGTTGGACTCCTCTTCCTAGAAAAACACCAACAGCAAATACGGTTCTAACTTCGTGGCTCTTCCATGAGAAGGGCCTTTGTACCAATGGAACAACCACGTAGAGAATGTAGCCAATAATCTTATCAACGCTCCACCAATGTTTGGCTGCACCAACTTCTTGTCAAATCTTATATGATGTTTTACAATATAGCGATTACAGCTTTGCTCCTTTTCCTCGTCGAGTTTAGTAAAATTATAAGATGGCCTATAAATGTAGTTTGTATCCTCTACGGATGCATTTGGAAATTGCGTGAGTCCCATTAAAAAACAAAAAGCTTCTCCGTAGCCTTCAAATTTTGTACAAATAACTTCCTTATTGTATCTTTGATAGAAAAAGGAAGGATGCTTTTCGAATGGTACGTAGCTTTTCATTTTACAAAAATTATTCACTTATTGTAAAAAATTAATCAAATAGAATAAAACAATTTTGAAATTTTTCACTAAAATCTTCGCAATATGTGCAGCTACTCGGCTCAAATGTCTCTATAACTGCCTCATTTTGTAGGGTTCAATAATTTTAATAAATTCCGAGAGGCTTATTTTTGTATGGTTGCATGACGTGTTCTAATTATGGTACTTATGGAAAGAAATGGAATATATTGAATATAATTGGAAAAAATGGATCCACGTTGAATTCGGCTAGAAACCATGCCATCGGCATAGAGGGCAACTGGAGACTTTAAATTAGTGGCAGGATAAAAACTTCCTTGATATACATACATATATCACAAAAAAGCTTCAGAGGTTATCCACTGCGAATCAGCCTTGGCATACTTTATTCCCTCTGGAAACGATAGAATCCTAAACGTCTCGTTAACCCATTATCAGAAAATGTAAGTATTGCGGTTACAGTTTCTTTATCACAACCCTTCTTGGTTTCGTACATATTGTTTTCTCCTTTAGGCGCATTGTTCCACTTTTTGGACATCACTGAAACTCTAATTCGTCTCCAAATTACAATTTCAAGCTGAATATTTAAGTAGTAGGTACATTAATTAAATTTTTTGATCTAAAATATTTTTCAATCTGAAGAAACCATGCTCTAAGATGTTTTTAGGAGGCGCAGGCACTTGAACTAGTAACTGCTTCTAGCGTTCTGATTAATATCTCTGAATGTCTTTTAATAAATCCTTCATTCCTTTTATCATCTGTCTAATTGTCGATGAACATATTTTCTCTTGTACAAGTTCACAAATTCCTTTAAAACTCTTCGCACTTCATTCTTTCTTCTCCGCCTCTTGCGTATTCTCAAAAATCCAGTTAACTATTTTGATTTCTTCCTATGGATACGATTTTGTAAACCATATTTTGGAATATTATATCGTTTAGCTGTCACATGAATAGACATATTTATATTATATTATATTTATTTAATAATTGGTGTAGTAAGCATTTAGCTTATACAACACTAAACTTAGAAACAATTACAATAGTAAAAGAACATTAAAAAAAAAAATTAACAAAATCAAATTATAAACAATCGAATAAAATGAAAAATATTAATAAAAATGATTAAAATAAATATTAGTAAAATAAATCAAATTAAATTAATTAAATTTAAAAATAAAAATAAATATGAGCCGGATCAAGTCATGTTGCTAATAAATTTAAATGATTCTTGCTTAAATTTGGTGAAGGAGCATAAACTTCTGATGGTACTTGGCAATTCATTCCATTTCCTGAAACAGTTAAGTAAAACTGAATCATTGAAAACGATTTTTCTATTAGTTGGAAACATCAACATATTTGTCCTTCGGGATTTGGAAAACTGAAGTTTAGCGTACAAATAATTTGGCTTACGAAAATTAATCAACTTATAAATAAAAATGACCACGCGACAGAAAAAAAACTTAGACAATGAGGTACCAAATACATTACCAAAATAATGCGATACATGATCATATTTCCGCAGTTTATACACGTATCTAACACAATTATTCAAAGTTACTTGGAGCAGATGAAATGAAATCTCATCGCAATTAGAATAAATTATATCGCAATACAATATATGAGGCACGATCAAAGACTTAATCAAGTAAAGCCTAAGGCTTTGTGGACAAAAATGTTGCGCAAGTCGCAACTTATAAAGGATTGAATTAATTTTTTGACAAATGGCTGCAACGTGATTGTTCCAAGTGAAGCTATTATTAATCACTAGACCAAGATCATTAACTTTATCAACAAATTTAATGGCAGATCCATTGATGATCAATTTCGGAAAAGTAAATGGGATTTTAGATTTAGTAATAAGCGTTGCATTACATTTACCTTCATTAATAGTAAATCCATTAGAACTAGCCCAATGGCAAATATTACTTAAATCTAAATTAACTAAATCAACAATATTTTGAATTTGATCAAAATTGCCCCCCAGATAAATCTGTACATCATCCGCATAAATATGAAAATAACAATTATTAATACACGTAGAAATGTCGTTCAAAAACAACGTGAACAGCAGTGGTCTCAATATAGAGCCCTGTGGGACACCGTCATTACCTTTACCCAGATACGATATCATTCCATTCGAACTAACATATTGCCTACGATCATTTAAATAAGAATGTAGTAACCTAATTGAAGTACGATCGAAATTATAGAATAACATTAGCTTCTGCAAAAGCAGTTTATGATTGATCATATCGAACGCTTTGGAAAAATCTATCAAAATTAGTAGGACAAACGAATTGGTTTTATCTAGGAGTCGACTTATGTCATCTGTAACGTTTATCAGAGCTGTTTGTGTACTGAATTTTTTCCGAAAACCGGATTGATAACGGCTTAGAAATTCATTTGAATCAATGTACTTCGTGATTTGCTCAAAGAGGACTTTCTCAAGAACCTTTGATAAAACCGACAATATACTTATAGGTCTTAGACTTTCCATAGATGAAACGTCCGTTTTCTTAGGAATTGGTTGTACCGAAGCTATTTTCCACAACGTGGGAAATGTCGAGGATACAATTGAAAAATTAACTATGTGTGTGAGATATTTTAGAAAGAATTCCAAAAACATTTTAATAAATTTATTGTTGATTCCATCATCTCCAACTGAGTTAGATCTGATGTAATTTATGGCTAAAGCAATATCATTTGGTGCAATACAGTGAAATGTAAATTGTTGAGTTGATTTATAATTTAAATAGAATTTACTATCAGGCAATGGAAAATTGACTTGTTTAACTGGCTTGCTTAAGAAATGTGTATTTATTGAATCAATAGAAAAACTGGAAACATTATTAGACTTATTGCTTCCTTGAATACCAAGGTGCTTTAATGAATTCCAAGTCTTTTGTTTGAAAATGATTTTAAATTTCCAAAATAATATTTTCGTTTGGCCTCGCGTATTTTAACTACAATCAATTTTTTAAGGTTATTGTAGCGCGATAAGAATAATGATCTCAGTGTTCATTTCCATTTCTTGTACATTATTTGTCTTTGATTCATGAGTTGCAATATTTGACTTGTTAACCAAGGTGCAGAATCACATTTAATAACAACCTTTTTTAAAGGTACACAAGTGGAAAACAAATAATGATAGTTATGATTAAAAATACTAATTTGTTCGTCAATATTAGCAGTACATAAAATAAGGTCCCAATTTAATTGGGTAAATAAATTCTGAAATTTGTTCACGTCAACCCTTGATAAATCATTAACATATGCAAGTACAGGCTTTTCACGTATATATTTAAATTGGTATTGCATAAAAACGAGATCATGGTCGGATATCCATGGTACAGCCAGTTGCCCATGTTGTAAAATACGCGATTTTTGTCCTTGAGAAGTGATAATTAAATCAAGTAAACTAGAACCTCTTGTCGCATTGAATGGGGTGTAAAATAAATCTAAATTTCTCAATACTTGATGTAAAATATTGGACGGATCAATCAAGTTACAGTTAAAATCACCTAATATGATGTATTTATCATACATTGTTCCTAAATCTAAAAGAATATTAAGTAGATCAGAAATTTCATTCGCATTGACCGGTGGAGGTATATAAAATGTAGCAATAAATAGTTTACCTGAACAACAAGAAACTTCAGCTGTAACCAGCTCAACTTTTCCTATTGGTGCAATATTGCCTTGGTTTACTTTCAATGTACATCGGTAGTACAAACACACGCCTCCCCAACGATCAGCAGGCCGATCAAACCTCAAAACATTGTACCCCGAAATATGAATCATCGTATCAGAAATACCACCATGCAACCACGACTCAGAAATGCAAAGTACATCAAGATCGATTTTTTTTAAAAGAAGACATAATTCATCATAATGTTTAATTAAACTGCGTATATTGAGGTGTCCAATTGCGATAGAACTATTATCGGATTTCAATTTTATCGAGTTAAATGAATCACCAACTATTCCCATCTCAATGAAGTTTATACATCCTTTCCAAAAATCTAGAAAATAAGAAAAACTTGATTTAAACTGCATAACGATTTTAAAAAATGATACGAAATAATGTGTTAGTTTCCATCTGGATTTAGAGTTGCAAACCGGTTTTTTGACAAATTGCTTATCCTTTTGATAAAGGGTTTAATATACACCCCTACAGGCCAAAAGCTTGATGTAAATATCTCGTCGTGGAGATTATGCGGTATATCCACTTTAAATGATCTATACGCTACACAGTTACTTAGCCTTTTCACTGGCGTGACGTCCAAACATCCAATATTGCAATCAGAATCCGTTCCCTTTTTGACAAAATTTACAACATCTTCCACCGTTGTTTGAGGAGTCAAACGAGTGATGAACAGCGAGATGCCAGATCGGGTACTCCCAATTGCTAACTCAATATCATTCACGTTATACTTTCTTTTTGAAGGTATTTTTATTATGGTTGGTAGTCCTAGTCTAGATCAAAGTAAATTTCAAAAGCTAAGGTAAAATAAATGCAAGGGCGAATTATTGGAAATATGACTGGGATAAAACAATTTTTGTTGGTGATGCAATAATTAGCCACCCAGCAACTGTTTTATCTACACGTTAATTATTGTTGAATTATTATTCAATTGAACTACAGCAATTAATAAAATTAACTTGCCTTTAAGATAAATTAAAGGGTCCTTCATCAAATTTGTTAAAACAATGTACTTTTCCCCAACACTAACGAAGTAGGTATGTCTGTTCACAGTAATAGTAGATTGTTCTACAATTAAAGAATAGTGATAGTTTTCCAGCGAGTGTAATTGTTTAATTCACGAGCGAGCGCTAGTGAGCGAGTGGATTAAGAATTTTACGAGCATGGAAAACCACATTTCTTACATGTCGGACATGCTATTTTTTCGTGTATTTGACGACAAGCCAGGTAAAAATAAAAAAGGTAGATCCAGGAATTAATAATGAAAGTTCTGTCTTTCGTGCAACCTGAGATCAGTATAACACAGATGTTCTTGATGTGAACAAAGTAAATACCGAGGCCAAAAAGTTAAAAACAAAAGCTACAACGGAGATTTATATTGGAATACTTAACTCTATGAAGAACTTCAAAAATTTCAGAACTAATCTTTACGGAGTAGAATATTTATCATGTAGCACTTGTCACAATTCCACTCTAAACTATATAATGAGGCAAAAATCATCAAGCGTGAACATAATTTTCGTTTCTTGTGGATTCGAAATGGAGTCATCTTGCTGCGTCATCATGAATCATCGCAAGTATTTCACATACGATCCTACTCAAGTATTGAGCAAATTAAGAAAACAATCCAGCAGGAAAAGTAATTTTTTATTTAACTTTATTTGTTTATATCTTTACCTGCTGTTTTGTCAACTTAACACTGTCAAATTTTTTGCTAGGGTTGCAACAATTTTATTTTTATTTTTAGTACGTAATTTTATTTTCAATAGAAACATAATTTATTGCAGTAAAGCAAGTACAGTTTTCATTAGTATTATATTGTTTTTAGCAAAATCACACGCAAACATAGAATGTGTAACGGTTCAAACGATAGAAGGGTTGGAATATCTTTACTTTTAGTTAATTGTGAAAGAGAAAGCATTTCGTTGGGCATTAATATTTTGAACGGTATAAAATTCGTTTCATTTTTCGGACATAAGTTAAAGCAATACGTATACGTTTCATTTGATATCGTCAATTTTTATTTCAGCTATTTTAATGTTTTTATTGTGTGATGAATAATAGGGCTGTGAATTACAATTTTATTTTGCAGAACATTCGCAGCTTGCGCAATAATTTCTGAAATTAGTAGCTACAATTTAGAAGGTTGCTCTTTCTTTGCTAACTGTAATGACCAATACAGAGCTGGTGGTGTTGCTGCATTTATAAGATCCTCGTTAAACTACCATGTGCATATTTTGAATTTCTCATCCGCTGATGTTATGAAAATAACTGTACAGCTAGGTAATGTTAAAGTTTGTTTTATATTGACCTGTAGACTTCATTCCTCAACAGCCGATTCTTTTTTGATGATTCGCAAATGATTCGCAAATCAGAGATGAATATTTATCGTTATGTGCATCATATGGCTTAGAATCTTTTATGAATGGCGTAACTAGGCCTTGATCTAACACCTGCCTTGATCATGACTTTTCGGAAATTCTTGATCAACATTTCACACTAGATCTGAAGAATTTGGAACTTTATGTGACTGATCATAACACCATTCATCTAATTCTAAAATATTCTGATGGTGTAAAAGCTGGTCGAAAATACAAAGATTCCTATCAAACTAAAGCGAATTATCCTGGCTTGACAGAATCCCTGCTTTCCACCGATTGGAGTACTGTGTTTGGCGCTGATGAGCCAGACAGTGCTTATTCAATCTTTTTTGACAAATCCAATGTTGTTCTGAATAAATTTAGAACAACTACAAAAATTAAACGGTGTAATTTTAAATTAAAACCATGGATGTCTGACCCGTTATTAAAACTAATTAATTATCGTAACAGTTTATCCCAAAAGTATGCTAAAAATTGCAATAAGTCTTCGTTAAAAAATAAATTGGATATAATAAACACCAAAATTAAAACTCGGGTTTCGTTAACAAAAGAAAATTATTTTAAAAATAAATTTAAAGCTGCTTCTGATTTGAAGGCCAAATGGAAGGTGGTTAATAATGTGTTGAATGAATATGAATATAATAAATGCAATTGATGCCGGTAATAACTTTTTAGAAACGGATCCCTAGAAGATTATTAATATTTTTAACGACCATTTTATTAATATACCGTATGATATTTTGAATGAAAATACCGAAAACGTATTTATTGATCGCACTAATTCAGATCTTTCTTTTTCTCTGTTTGTGTAACTAAAATTTTATTGGCCGTGAGTGAATTAAAACCAAGCTGTTCTTTATCTAGTATAATTGTAAAAAAGATTGCTTTTGCTATTGCACATATTTTAGGCTTTATTTTTAATTTGTGCTTCTCAAAAGGAGTGTTTCCGGGTAAGTTAAAATACGGTGTTGTAAAACCTTTATTTAAAAAGGGTTCTCGTCTGGATCCAAATAATTATCGACCAATCACTCTTCTAAATACATTTTCTAAAATATTTGGAAAGATTATTAAATGCAGATTGTTGAATTACCTAAATAAGATTGGTTTCCTTGATAAGAGACAGTTTGGTTTTATGAAAAATTCCTCATGTGAGAAAGCCCTTCGCTCATTTTTAACTCCTGTACATGATTATTTAAATGATAGTTTGAAAGTGTCCTCTATTTTTATTGATAAATTCAAAAGCGTTTGATACTGTAAATCATAATTTACTTCTAGCTAACTGTCCCATGTTGGTGTTAGAAGGATTGCTCTGAATTTATTTAAAACATATTTACAAGATCGAGTTCAACGAGTCTGTATTGATCAAATTTATAGTCATGATAAGTTTGTGAACATTGGTATTCCGCAAGGATCAGTACTAGGCCCTTGCTCTTTCTGATTTACTGTAACTCAATGTTTGATCTTGCGTTGCATGGGAATATTGTTGCTTTTGCCGATGATATGTCATTAGTATATGCAAACAATAATATGGATTCTTTGAATTGTGTAATGTCAGAAGATATGGGTTTGCTAAAGTAATGGTTCCACGTACATAGCATGGTTCTAAGCTCCAAATCCAAATTTATGCATTTCAATTTAAGAAGTACAGTGCACGACTTCTCAACTGTGATGTATCATCACAGTTAAATTGCGACAGGCGTTGAGATCATTTTACTATCTGCGTTCGATTTATACTCCAGAATTTTTGAAATGTCTTTACTATGCTCTAATTGACTCGCATCTTCAATACGGATTAACATGTTGGGGTGGCATTTACCATTCAAATATAAAAGCGTTGATGTCATTACAGAAATGGGTATTAAAAGTAATGTATTAGTTGCCTAGAAGCACGCCGTCCTTACCATTATTTCTGAAACATAAAATATTAATTTTGAGGTACCTTTATGTGTACAAAGTACTTAAGGTTTTTTTATTATGAGCGGAAATCGGTTACTCAGTAATTCTTACGATGAGCCATACATGCTCCGCAACAGATTTAGAATTAAGATACCAAAACCTAACAAAGAAAATTTTAAGAAATTTTGTTCCTATTCTGCCCCAAAGTTGTTTAGTCAACTGCGATATTATTAATGTAGTGCAAATAATTGTAGAGAATTTGGGCGACTTCTAAAAGAATAGTTATTCAATATTGGAGATATCGAGGCTTTTCTCTAATTATGTTCTAAAAATTCATTTTATGGTAAACTAGCTGAGGTACTCGGCGTTGCCCGGGGTAAATAAAATATTTTTATTTTAGCAAAGATGTCTCCAAAATTTAATTTTTTTTTAAATTAACTTAAATTGTTTTTTCAGTGTACTCTTTAAAAGGTGGTAAAAGATATTTTAACTCCCCTAAATCAATGGAACCGCCCCTTTGGATACGAGTACATACCTATACGATTAATTTCACTTAACCATTTACCGTCCTGTACTTTTTTTTTAGATTGAAATTTTAGAAAAATTATTGTTGGCAAGAGGCTAGAATCTTTTGAAAATACTTCCACTTTTCGTGTGAAACCACTATGCAAAGTTTAAATCTGGTGTGATGAATGACATGGAAAAGTGTGAAGAGCATTCACACATACTTAGTGGTTTTCATTTTTATTAGTATATACAAATAATTTTGGATATCCCTCCCCTTAATTCTATCAAATTAACAGTTAAAAATTTGGATTTCGATTAATTTTCGGAATTGATATATGATTTGATATGTATTTTGGTTTAATAACAAAAGTCCAAACAAAAAATTTTAAGTCTCGGACCATTAATTTTTCACAAATACATTGCCGTACAAGCCGAAATTGAAAGATGCACGCTATTCAATTTGCTGTACCAATCATAATAGCGACGAAGCAAAATGAAGCGCTTAAAATTTGTGATAAATTTTAATTCACAACTAATCTGCAACTCATCGTGCATTGATATCCGGTCTCCATAAGATAGAAGAACTTTTTCATATAAGTAATACGAGATTCAGCAGAATTAAAGCAAGGTTAAAATTCAATTGGTGTACATCAACAGGGGTTTTTATTTTAAATATAATTAGAAATACAGCAAGGCGCTTTTGAATTCAATTTCTCAGGTGAATTGAATAAAATCAAGACAATATTTTATTTGATGGGTTCACCGCAATGCTTGCTAATAAACCACATCTTTTGGTTTTGCATCCGGAGGTAAAACACACAGATTTTTTGAAATTCTGACTCTCGGAATAAACGTGCGTTCTCTGTACCCAATGAGAAGGGTCGAGTTCTGTCAATCTGTTGGCTAGAAATCTGCCTACGTTACCGCATGTTGTCACTATTAATTTCTAATTATTTATAGAAGGTTGCGTCTCCACAAAGTTAATATGGATTGTGTGCATCTGAGACAGAACTCCCATACCATAAGACCCTCATGATTCAGGTAATTGAGTTCTATGCTTATAAAAATGTTTCCCTCAAGTTTTTCATTGTGCTTACATTCTTGCTTTACTTAATCGAAGAAGTTGGCATAAAATCTCGCTCGATGAGACGTAGATTTACAGATGAACTCGCATGTTGTCATTGAAATATGCTCGACGTGCCTCCAAAGACAAATCATTATTTATCATACAATTATAACATCATACTATCGTACTATCAAACAATCATACCATATTATCATCGTACCAATATACCACAATACAATCGAACTACCATAACATGATACCACCATATCATAATACAGTGACATTATCGTGCCATCAAACCATTAGACCGTCTTAACGACATACCATCACACCATTACACCATCATATCATCACACCACCATACATACCAGCTTATCATCATACCATCACACAATTGTACCATGTTACCATCGTACCTTCATATCATCATACCATCATACCTTTATACCATCATACCATCACAACATCGTTCCATCATACCATCACCCCATTGTATCATGTTACCATCATACCTTCATTTCATCACACCATCCTTCCTTTATACTATCGCACCAATATACCATCTCAATCACAATCAAAATCACCGTCACCATCAGCATCATCATCATCATCACCATCATCATCCTTCATTATGATCAACAACACCATCACCATTACCATCACCGTTAAAAAATAATGGAACACCTGTTGATTTTTTTTGTTGCAATGAATATTATGCAAAAATCAGCTCATTCGGTGAAGTCCTAATACCTCTTGTAAATGGCGTCTCACTGAGGAGCATTGGAGAGGGGTTTTTTGATCACAAACAACCCTATTTCTTTCTTCTTAACTGGTACAAAGGATTCGTGCAAAAAGAAGCAAAAGAAGCAATCGCCCGAGTTAATCAAGTAAAATACTTTTCTTCTTTATAGGTATATAGAAGAAGATAGATTTAACCATCATACCATCAAACCATCTTTCCATTATACTCGTACCATCACACCATTGTATCAAGTTGATATCAGACCTTCATACCATCATACCATCATACCTGCGTACCATCGTACCATTACACCATCACAATCACAATCATAATCACCATCATCTTCAAACCCCATCATCATCATCATCATCAATATTACCATCAACACCACCATCGCCATCACAGTTAAAAAAATAACGATACACGGGTCGATTTATTTTTATTTTTGCACTAAATATCCAAAAATTAGCTCAATCAGTGAAGTTTTAAAAATACCTCTTCTAAATGGCACCTCACAGGGGAGCATGAGGAAGGGGTACCAATTTTTGAAAACTAACCCCCCTATGTTTTTTCTCGACTGCTAAAAAGTATTCGAGCAAAATTTGGAAACAATCGCTTGAGTGGACCAAGAGCTTTTGTGGAACATACATACATACATACTTTTCTTCTATAGATGATAATACATACCTATATAATGCATCTTTGCTTTAACTTTATTTTCGGTTTTTTTATTTTTATTCGTCTGTTTGTTACACCTTTTCGGTTGTTTGAACCTTAATGTATGTTTTTGTTGCATTTTTGTAAATTTTAGGTTTAATTTAAATATTAACTATGAACTACTTAAAGCTTTTCATTTTCATTTTTTAAATTTTGCTTTCTTTTTTCTTGTTTTCCCTCTTTTTTATTATATATTTTTATCATTATTTGAACCGTGGCTCCAATACATTTTTTTTAATTTTTATATTTTAAGTTTTAAATACGATGTACAATTTGTTTAAATTTAAACTAAACTAAACTAAAAAAAAAAAAAAAAAAGTTTGGATCAAAGTATGTATGCATAGCGTGTACATAACAATCGTAGTAAGCAAATAAAAAAAAGTCAAAAATTCAAAAATCATTTGGAAGAAAAAGCGTTTCTATGTAGAAAAGTGTTTATAGTGAAGAAATGTGTTGCTAAGGAAAAAAGTAGCAGTTTTCTTTACTGTTTTCAGCCAAGAAATGGCGCTCTTTGCCATTAAGTACACGAAAATAGTACATTGTGTCATTATAGGATTAAAAGTGATACTTTGTTTGACGAGCAATTATATTTGCATGCGAGGCGAAGCGCAGCGTAGCCGAGTAAAAGCAAAGATTGCGAGTCAAACAAAATCACTTTTAATTCGAATAACACATACTATTTTTTCTCCAACGAAGAGTTCATGTCGTGTTGGTTGTATATTACTAATTATACGAGTAAGTACAAATTATGTAATTAAAATTTCAAAATTGAAACTAATTTTGTTAAAATATTTTTTGAAACTAAGGAAACCATGACTTTTGTTTGGTTTGACCATAGACAATCATAATAGATCTCTCATTTGACTAAAAACAGAAAATAAAAACAAAAATTTTCCATTCAAATATTATCGGTGTATTGCATATACGTATTATATTTGCAACGCATTCTAAAATCATTGCCTTATAAAATTCACAACACAACGATACATTGGAATTATCAGAAATTTTTGTTTTTTTCCTTTAGTTACTATGAAATGAGAAATCTAGTATGAATGTCTATGGTAAAACCAAACAAAAGTCATGATCTCCTTAGTTTCACAAAATATTTCAACAAAATTAGTTTCAATTTTGAAGTTTTAATTACATAATTTGTACTTACTCGTATAATTAGTAATATACAACTGACACGACATGAAATCTTCGTTGGAGAAAAAATAGTATGTGTTATTCAAATTAAAAGTGACTTTGTTTGACTCGCAATCTTTGCTTTTGCTCGGCTACGCATAATATTTTTCTCCTAGTGTTAAAAGTACCTATACTTTTACACCTAGGATTAAAAGTGTAGCTTACCAACACACATTTTTTTAAAAGAGTAAGAAAAAGGCCAACTTTAATACCCATAAACAGTATTAAAACAAGAGGCTTTTAAGACGTTGGGAGAAAAAATCAATTTTCTGAAAGTACGAGTATTTCAATGCCAATGAGACGTAACGAGAAATAAAAAGGAAAAATAACGGTATTCAGTAGTGAAACAATATTTGTATAAAATCGCAAAGATCATTACTGGATAGTTTACCTGTTGGTCGGTATATTATTAAAATTTCTGTTATAATACTATTATCCAGATTGGATTTATTCTGCTACTACATTCTTCTATCGTAAACTACTAACAAACAGTACTGATTATCGAGTATAGGTAGATATACGAAAATCGTTAACACAGCTGCCAAGAATTTTTACAACTTGATGTAGAATGTATTGCCTCGTGACTGTAGATTTTCTGTTTTAGGGATTAATGGCATATTGTTGCGTGTAAGGCGTGATAGTACCTCCACACCAATGTATTAATCCACAAATTTCGTTTAGGTAGTAAGGCCAAGCCTCCTTAAAAAGTGATTCACATGACTATTTAAAAATTGTACTCCACCTACTTAAATAAATCAAGGTCAAAAGATATCGTTGTGATTTAATTATACTACGTTGATCTATTGACTTTTTAAGTCACTCATTAGCATATTTCTCTCAAATATATTTAAATTATTAATTCAGTAAAAAAAAAAAATCTCAATTTTATGTTTACATACCTCGCTTGCCTCCTATGCATATGACTATGCAAACGAACATTTCTTTACGAAACATATTTCAAAAGAAACTCTCACTATACGTAATTATAACGGACCACATAATAAAAAAATAATAATTTCGTATTTCGTAATGCTAATGATCAATTACTAGAACAAAATCTAAAGATTTTTTTAACATCAGCACTCTCGATATATAATTTCGTTCCTCATAAATATATACGAAAAATCGAACTCAAATGAAACTAAACTTGTTCGCAAGATAAAATGTTGTCGAACGTCTTCAATTTACCAAATCTTCTATTTTAATCTAATTAATTTCACCAAAACTTTTATTTATTCAAATGAACCAAACATCGCGGTAACGGATTTTTTTTTTGTCTTGTCTGCGCATTTCATTCAATGTTAAGGTTCCAATTTTTGTTGATTGTCTTACGTATTATTATACATAAATTATATACGTAAACCGGTCAAATTTCTAGCCATGTATTATATGCATAAAGTTACTCTTACTTTAATTTTGAGCTCACATACATTAATTTAGTAACAATAATTTTCCACCCAAAACTATAATTCTTAATTAATTTGTGTAAGTCGGCGTTCTCGTTTAAAGATGATGATTGAGAACTAGGTTAATAGTGAAAAATAAATTCAAATTATTGCGATTTTGAGCAGACAAAAAATGTTTACTGTATCAGACTAATAAATAATTTTATTCTGAGATAGAGATCTCATTTCTTGTGGTCTACACAGTCTACCACAACACTATGTAGAATTTATGGCTATGTATCACCAAATATGGCACATTGACCCACATTTTAAACAGCTGGTACACATTTGATTTATATATCTAAAAAAAACTTTTACATTCTATTAAGAAAAAAATTATCTAACGCATAAATTAAGATGCGTTTTTAAAGTTTTACGTCATCACGTTTATTAATTTACAACTAACGGAACACAAACCAAATTATTTTATTAGCACAACACTCAACATTTGACTGTTGTATTCAACTTTTGCTACCAACAGTTGTTCATTTTGCACAATATTATGGATTACGATTACTGTCTGGAACGGGTCATTAAGATGGAACGGGATTTTGAATATACCATTGTATGAGTTAAAAAAAAAAATAAAAATAAAAAAAATTAAGAATTAGTTTCAGACATCATTATATTGATTAGTGTTCAAAATTATCGGTCAAATCTCATACATATAATTTAGACTTTTGACTGGCGGTATAACCCACTTTGTTACAATCTAAGATAAAACATAATTAGTTGTTTGAGAGTTTCTTCTAAACATAATTCTTTATACACAAACAAAAGTAAACAAAAAACTTTAAATATTTACCAAAAAAAAAAAAAAAAAATTTGCTAAATTCGTATTGAAGCTGTTTACTTAAAATCTGTGAATTTGAGCGTAATCAAGGTTTAATGTTATTTACTATTGTCAATATTGCATTTGGAATGAATAATTGTGACAAATATTTAATGTCAAAAGCTTTTAGATTGGTGTATGATTTAAAAATGAAATTCCTTGAATTAGATTGTTGTTGTTTAACACGAGTTAAATGTAAAATAATCATTCTAACCGCCAACGCATTTATGGGGCCCGATTTTATTTTCGAAAATAACAGAAGCTTTTAATGGTATTATTTGGGATCACATAATTTGTTAAAGGATTGAAAATAATTTACCGAACTGCCGATATATGGCTTGCGTAAATTGAATGCAATCAGAAAATTTCACTAAGGCCCGATTTTATGAACAAGGATAAATGATTAATCCTCTGATTTAGCGTAGTTTGCATTATTTCATACAAGGCAAACTACGCTAAATCAGAGGATTAATCATTTATTGCAGCATTACCTTTAATTTAAATATATGATTGCTTAGGTTGGTCGCATTGTAGTCATCAGGTAGTGAGGAAAGCCGCACCGCGAACCTCTGGCATAGAAGAAGTAGCAAGAGAGTGGCTTATCCGATCGGAGCAATTCTCGTGTCAATTTGTGCATAAATAAAATGTGGCAGATAATTTATTATAAATTAAAATAATTAATCTCCACTTAGATATTAATTCAAATTCAAGTCTAAAGTACAGAAGGCGATAATTTTGTGCATTCCTCGTATGCCGGGAGGAAATATCACTATTCAAATGAAGTGTCAAATTGTGTTTGAGTAAATTGGATTTAACTTTATAAATGACATAAATATATTCATATAAAATTAATTTATTTAACGGCAATATAGACGGATCAAATAATAAATTATTTGGTGTGTACCGATTTAAATTATTAAAAGACTTTAAAGCTTGTTTCTGTAAAATTTCTAGAATATCTGTTTTAGTACATCCTGATGCCCCCCAAATAGAGATCAGGTATAATAAATGAGACTGGCTGTATGATATGTATAAACATTGTCCGCCACATCAGGTGTCAAAGCAGCAACCATTGGAATCAATTTTAGCCGAATTTTCTATATGACCAGACCAATCCAAGAGAGAAGTGATTGTTAATCTTAGGTACTTAGTCATCTCAACTTTTCGAATAGTCAGTCCCGTTACCATAAATTACGAAAGGTAAATTATAAAATTAGATTTACTTGAATTAATTTAAAGGTCATTCTGTGAGAACCAGTCGTCAAGCAATTTTAAGTCATGTAAGCTTTAGAACCTCTAAACTATCAGAACTATATTATGTAATTGCAGCATCATCAGCAAATAACTGAAGGCGCCCCAGTAGGTCTAAATCAAAGATATCGTTTATGTATATATCAAAAACAAAATTGGTCCTAAGATAGATCGCTGAGGAAATCCACATTTTAAATGCAAAAGAGGTGACTTATAATCTTCTATTTCTACAAACTGAAATTGATTTGAGAGATATCATTCAAGTAGCATGTATGTTATTCCCAAATTATTAATTTTCAATAGTAGTTTTTTGTGATTAACGCTATCGAAGGCTTTCATAAGATCTAAAATCAAAGTCGAAGTAATTTTCTTTTGTTCTATAGAGATATAAGTCATATTGACTAGATTGAGATATGTGGACAGAGTATTACTTTTTTTAAGAAAGCCATATTGATTCATATGAATCAATTTATTATTTTCTAAATTGCACACAATTTGGGAATGAATAACCCTGCCATATATTTTAGAGATGACTGAAATGACCGAAATGGGTCTATAATTTTTCAATGACATTTTATCACCGTTTGTTGTAAAGGTATATATTTGCATAAAATGGAATATAACTTACTTCATTAGTAGACCAATATTCATTTCTATTGCTTAATAGTATAGTACCCATGTTTGAAATTGTTGCTGTGAATTCAAGAAATTCCTATTTGTCGACACTTTTCCACATATTCCACACAGATTTGTAGAAAATCCCTTTGCACTTATTTGATTATTTGCATATTCATTTGTATCCTTTATTATATTGTTTATTAGCTCTTCGGCAAAAAATACCTGGAAAAACTGTAAAGGTTCTGTTACACTTTGGGGAATTTGGGGACCTAGTATGTTAGGAAATGTAGTGAAAGGTATTTTAGGTATGTTTGGGCCATTTTCTGTAACATCCTTCCGTCATCGTTCTCAGGGAGGTTTTCATTGGACTGTTGTGATTTTTTCACTGCTACTTGAAAGGCGTCAAACTTTTTTCCGTTTAGATTGTACCATATCACTATCAGAACTGCCATACTATCAAAGAGTTAATTTCATAATCATTGACTTTATGTATTTTTTCCATAATTTTTATTTTGAAAATTTATTATATGCATTAATTTAATTTGTTGTTATAAAAATAAACTAACGCTTGTAACCTTGGAAAATATTCAAAATTTGAAAATCACAAATATACAATATCTACCCGTTGTAAACCAACACTTTAAAACGTTATTATTACGGTAAATATAAAATATTTCTTGTTAGTTCAAGATCAACCAATTTGATGCAATAAATCGCAATATTTCATAAAAAACTACAACGACCATAAGTAAATGAAATGACAACTAAATTCTTCATTTTAGGGCATAAATATATTAATCGATTAATCAACTGTCCGATTAATCGAAGAAAATTAATCGAAATTTATTTTTTTTTTCGAAAAAGTGTGAACCGATATTAGTGAAATTTAAATTGAGCGATGGAAATGGGATTCCAGAATTGGTATAAAGTTCTGGAATATGGTCAATAAGTATGAAAGTTGGTTATTACTTAACTGATTGTGATGCAAATCGAAATGTGCGTTGGAAATGGGGTTCTATTAAGATTTTTATCTGCGGTCCTTGAATATGACCAAGTTCGATGGAACTTGGCTATTTCTTACCCGATTTTAGTAAAATTTGACAAGCAGGATGGAAATGGAATTCTAAAATTAATTTTGGATAAAGTTCTGGGATATGGCCAATTAGGATGGAACCTGGCTATTTCATCACAATAGCTAGGTACTGCAATTCGACATGTGTGCTGGAAATGAGATTATACAATGAATTTATATGAGGTCCTTGAATATGGCCAAGTATGATGCAACTTGACTATTTCTTACACGATTTTAGTAAAATTTTGACATTCTAAAATGACTTTCGGTTGAAGTACTGAAATTTAGCCAAGTAGGACAGAACTAGGCTACTCCTTAGCTGATTATGATGAAATTCGACATGCTTTTCATATTTCAGAACTTTATCCAAAAATCATTTTAGAATCCCATTTCCATCGCGCATATCAAATTTAACCTTAAATAGGATAAGGAATAGCCAAGTACCATCCTAGTTGGCCATATTCCAGAACTTCATCTAAAAATCATTTTAGAATTCCATTTCCATCGTACATGTCGAATTTCACCAAAATCGGATTAGAACTAATCGAGTTCCTTCCTAACTGGCCATATTCCAAAACTTTGTCCAAAAATCATTTTAGAATCCCATTTTCATCGCGTATATTAAATTTCACTAAAATGGGTTAAAAAATAGCAGTTAAGTTCCTTAATAATGGGCCATAATCTGAGTACAAAGATTATTCGAATAACGTAGTATTGCATAATGGTATAACTCGAGTTATTCCCATATACATTATTGCCACAGACAGCACATTTGTTGATTCAAAAACAAAGTTTCGCGAAAAAAGATGTGAACTGAATCGACAAAAAATTTGAAATTTTCAACTGGAATTTTGATTGTAAATTATTTCTGTTTTCTTTCTATTCAAAAATAGTACAAAAATTGGAAAATCAGTGCAAACCTAACTTATGTATTTGGTTGAAACCGATTTTTTGAACAAAAAACGGAAAATATTTTTTAAACAATTTTGAAATTAATAAAATCGATTAATGAGTACCAAAACAGTTCCGGTTAAACGTTAATCGAAATTTGGCCAAATCGTTACATGCCTTCAGCTATGATGCACCTGCCATATAAAATAATGACGTAGACGTACTCCTAGCTCCCCTGACGGTTATTCCACGTTAAATTTGACGAAATCCATTTAACGGTGCGGCAATCTTGCCCATCATATCAGATATGCTTAGCAGTCGGCCACTTACGTTTATAGCTTGTTTACATCCATCGAATTTGTAGTCGAATAAATTTTGAAATGTGAACGCGATGGAGAATTCCTAATTAAAATTTAAACCAGTTCCGTTCAAACTAACTTTTTTTGCTTCGTTGCGTTTCCGACGGAATTACGGTATTTTAGTGACGAATTTTTTTACATTTTTAAATTATATTTATCAAAGAAATACAGTACTTGTGATGACATATGGTCCAAACCATAATATGTCGAACTTGTTTTTAACTGTTTCATTTTTTAACATGGCTTTATTTATAATTTGACTTATTTAGATGCTTATCGTATGAATTTTTAGAAATTTCTTTTTTTCTCAATAGAAGTTTATTTTTGAGCGCGGAGCAATAATTGTCCTAATTATAAACTGGTTCCATAGGTTTATTGAATGATGGGTGGTATGCCGAAATGTTGAGTTTCTTTACAGCTAACATTTTGCATAAGTTTTGAAACATTTCACTCATGAAATTTGAGCCCTGATTAGTAATGATCGTTTGCGGTATTCCATATTTACATAGGAAGTTTTCTGAAAATGCTCTGGCTACAATAGAGGTTTATTGAAACGGAATTGGTAGCGCTAACGAGAATTTACTTAAGTCATCCTGCAGCGTTAAAATATATTTATTTCCTTGGTACGATTCTACTAACGGTCCAACTACGTCAAGAAATACTCTTTCAAAAGAAATTTTTGCTGGAGTGGTTATCTTTATTGGAACTTTATTCGATTTACTAATTTTGTTAGTTAGGCATAACGTCCACTTGCTTATAAATTTCCGAACTTTAAAAACTAATTTTGGGCATGAATAGTAAGATTTTATTCGATTAATAGTACGAGACAAACCTTGATCCCCGTTCAGTGAAGTACAATGAAATTCTTTAATCACACGTTCGATATCCGCTTCCGGTTAAATAATTCAGCTAAATAACTTTTTGCTTAGGATGCATAGGGAGGTTGCTTGATGATGAAGAAACACTACCGTTTTCCAAAACATCCGTCGAAGTCGTTGGTATTGGATCGAGCTTTGAATTATTATTAAATGATTCATCGTAGTTAGTCGAAATATTATATAATTTGAGAGACCTGTTAACTGCAAGAATTTCGTTTACATTAGGTGATTGAACAATCCTACTCAAATAATCTGGGTCTTGGTTACATTTACCAGGATTCGTCATATTCGTATTCATCTAGATCGATTTGCGACCTTAATAATCGTGAGGAAGGTTTTGGGTGTCTGGCTAATCATACTAGAGAACGATGATATTGATCAATAATTATTTGGAATTTATGTCCATAAAGATATGGATGAAATCTTTTGACCCCCATACTATGGCTCACAATTCCTTTTCTATAATTGGGTGGTTTCTATCGGAAGAATTTAGGGACCAACTCGCGTATGCGATAGGCAGATCGCATATTTTTGTATTCTGTGATAAAATAGCCCCAATTGCATAATTACTGGCATCGGTAGACACGTTAAAAGGCTGTGAAAAATCCGGATAAACTAGTATTGGTGGAGAAATTAGTTTGTGTTTCAGTTTATTGAATGCATCGTCACATTTAGCGTCCTACTTGACGTTTGAATTTTTGCGGAGAAGGTAGGTAAGTGATTCTCTGGGAAAAATTGTCTATAAATCTCCTATAGTAACTAGCTAATCCTAAAAATGATTTAATTTCCTTCTGATTCCTCGGGATTGGAATTTTTTTTACAGAATCAATTTTGGAGGGATTTAGTTTTACACCAGCACTCGTAACTACATTCTATACATGCCCAAGATAGCAAACTTCTTTTCTTAAAAAGTTACATTTAGAAGGTTGGAGCTTTAAGTTAAATTTTCTTAGACTTTTCGATTGTGATTATCCAGATCATATCTGCAAATTTCGATATCGTCTAAATATACGAAATAGCGGATTCCATTTAAACCATAAGACGCTTGACTGTCGCTGGTGTCCCTTTCAGCCCAAACGGTATCCTACAAAATTGATTATGTCCAGATTGAATGCTAAATGCTGTTTTGATTTTATCATCTGGGTGCAGTGAAACTTGATGGTACCCGTTAGCCAGATCTAAGTATTTCCGTAATATTCGGAAGAGAATATACATCGTCTATTATAATTGAGTTAAGTTTTCTAAAATCGACAACAATTCGCCATTTTTTGTTCGTTTTCAGTTGATTTTTTAGATACAATTGGTAGAGGTGCAGCATTCCACGGACTCACGCTATGTTCAATAATACCATCGTGAAGCAATTGATCAACCTGTTTAATGATCTCAATTTTAGTATATTCTGGCAAACGGTACGGTTTTAATTTATAGGCGGTGAATTGGAATTTAATGGAATTTCATGTAAACACGCGTTAGTAATGGAAAGTATCATATTTATTTCCTTTCGCAGGAGATTCAATCGATTTTTGATTTCATCATCCCATCTTCAAAGGTTAAAAATATTATAATCTTAAATAGGATACAATAAGATTGTCTAAAAATACTGATTCTTCAGTGAAATTTAGGAAACAAACAGGAATGGTCCCATTTTTGAAATTTCGGCAGCCGGCCCCTACATCCACTACACTACATCCTTTGAATTCGGTTCGAGGAGCTTCGAGTTTTCCGGAATTGGTTGCTTCGATTGATTTGCATTAACATCTTGACGTTTTCGCCCGTTATACATACATGCGTTTCCTACAATCCTTTATATAGTGACCTATGTTTTTGCAGAAATTGCATGGGACTACCTTAATTTGCTATATGTGAGAGTTGTATCACCTTGTGCTTTAACGAGAGGTATTATCATCATTGCTTTGGCTCAAACTCGTTCAGTTTGCTAAAGCTGCAGTAAGCATATTTTAGTTAGGATAGAATTTCGTCTTTTCACTACGGACACTTTGTGTCATTTAGTGCGGAACCTTTATGGAGTTGAAAACTTGAAAAAGACAACAATATAAAAAACTTGATATTGACATGAAAGCACATACAATTTAGAATCTTCTTCGTGAAATTAATTAAACTCTTGATCTCTAATGACGTCATTGGCCAGAAATTAATATAGATAAATCAAATTTATTTAAATTTTAAATCAGACATAATGATGCCATTCAAATTCAAATTAGCATAATTAAATTCGAATTAATTTTGTGTGTAAGTAGGTACTAAAAACAATTTTGTGGGTTATTTGTGAAAATTTCATTGATACAGTTTCAATAATTTACGATTAATGAGCCAAACTGGTGTATCAAATTGCAAATTTGTAACAACAAATACTTTTTATGTATGTGGAACTAGTAACCGTAACAAACAAAAAAAAAATTGCTTAAGTTTTGGGATTTGGATAATTTAACTACAATTACGTGATCGTTGAGATATTGGTAAATTATTAAATCACCGTCCAACAGCATGTCTGTTGCATAGAATATTTTACATCATTCTAAGCTAATTTTTGACACTGATTTCATTCATTTATATGATTTTCTACTGTTTATGAATGACGAAGTGCTACTCTGAATACTCCAGCAATAATCGGCCATCATATGCGCATTTCAGTGACCCTGAAATCGTTCCTCCATAGTCCAAATATCTTGGTGGAATTGTTCACCCTGTTCTTTACTCATGTTACCGAGATTTTCCGGAAAATGATCTAAATAACAATGAATGAAATGTACTTTATCTTAATCAAGACTATACTGCTATTGTAGGGTATTCTTCCTTAACTTTGGTTCTTTGGTTATTCTTCCTTAACTGTTTTTCGAAACGCAAAATTCATGATTCCAGTATGTTGTATGTATGCAACAAATAATTAGTAAAAGTATGAGAATAATTTTTTCGGCCTTGACTGGCAAAATATTGCCGAATAGATTTTGATTTAGAGGCAGTAACAAAACAAAAACAAATAGTATTTTATGTTACAAGGCCGAAAAATAGAGTTTCTCGGACGAACATGCGGAATTGCCGGATGAGCGCAGCGAGTAATAATCAATCCATAGTAAAAATGGTGTTTTTAGCTTCAAGTTTTTCAATGAAAAAAACAAAAATATTGTAAATTGTTTATATAAATGTGTTCTACATATCTTTATCAACAATATACAAGAAGGCTACATTGGCCGGTACGCAGCTCGAGCTAAGCTAAAATTTATATATAAATTTAACGTAAAATTTAGCTAGCTAAAATGAAAAAAAAAAAAAAAAATCGCTCACGATTTTGCTAACCGGTGCGGAGTTCACGCGTTAAGATTTTTTAAAAAATGTCTTGCGGATTGTAATATAGATGTCACCACTATAAACTCTCCACAATTTTTCGCACCAAATTAAATGTACGGGGCTCTTATTCTTGAAATTCACCCGAAAAAGTCGCCGATAATTTTCTAGTGAGATACGTCATTTCAGTCGAAAAAAATTTCAAGAATACGGGCCCAGAACATTAATTGTATGTTAAATTTTGACATTCATCAAGTGCCCAAAACGCAAAATACAAAAATAACACAAAACTCTCTAATTACATAACACACAAAAACACAAAACTCTTAATTAATTAAAAAAACACCATCATTTTAAAAAAAATTATTTGATATTCAAAAACAAAGTAGGTAAGTTAGGTTTAGGAGGCGGTCCACTAGGACCAGACATAGACACAAAAAAGTCCGTAGCCGGGAAACAAAGTAGGCGCCATTAAAAAAAAAAAAAAAACAAATTTGAGAATTGTCAAAATTTATCTCTACACATTTTGTTTAGCTCGTTTTTTATCTGTATCTTTTTGGAGACCGCGTTAAAATTTTGCTTAGCTCGAGCTGCGTACGGACCTTAAGTAACAATTAACTGAGGAAATATTAAAATTAAATATATTTTTCGAGCTTTCATTTTTAAAAATACATCAAAGTTTGCTCTGACGAATTAAAATAATACTTGCTAAATTCGTCTTTTTAGTTTTACTAGTGTACGTCAGATGTCTAAAATTTCTTTAGAGTTGAAATTTCCTCAGGTGGTAATTTTTGGTACGATTTTCCAAAAATTTTACTATCATCATTGCCATCTATGTAATCTATATATTGACTTAATAACCACACGATTCGTAGGATGCTTTTATTTCAATTTGCCAGAATGCCATTGTTATGAAATTTTGTTAAATTTTGGTTTAAATGGTTGAAACAAATTTTTTTGAAGCGGCGTACATGATTACAAAAATTCTATCCAACCGATTATGCTCATTTTTATACACGAACAACCCTTCGTTGGTGGTTTCATAAAGGTTGCTGCCTCTCAAGACAGTTACGTTGTTATTAAATGAAAACCACGCGGACTCCGGTATATAAGAATTTCCATCATGATTTTTTCACTAAGATTAGTCTAATAAAAGGTATAATAGTTTTAGCTTCGAAAGTTTCCATTTAATACAATTAACTAAAATACCTTAACCTAGGTGTCACTGGTAGTAAATTTACGCCATTATTTAACTATATTCTAAGGTAGGTGGCACCGTAAAAATATTTACCAATTTTTTATATATGCGGGCTTGGGATTGAGTTGCAGAGTTGGGCGTTTAGTTTACGGTTGAATTAAAGATTAATTTAGGAATCAATTTGCAGGTTGAGCTAGGGGTGGGCTGGAGTTGAGTTGGGGTTGGGTTAGGGTTTAGTGCGCAGTTCACGTAAGTATGCAGCTTTTAAAACTATGCTATGTAATTTGAAATCTGAATTAGACATAAGAGCTGTGTTTTTTGATAAGTCTCGATAGATCTATTCAGATATTTGCAAAAAAAATGGGAAATTGTAGCTACTTCTATCATCCACTTAAAAATACTGACACTCGCAGTACTAAGAATTGTGTTTATTTTGACAACGCTACGTCATTGTTGTTTTGATTATATTTTGTTATTCTAAAAGTATAAATACATGAGGAAAAGTGCGAATACATTTTATCCATATATAAAAATGAGACGGACATACTAAAACTTTTTTTTTCCTTTCAAAATGTTACTATGATCTTTTAAATTTTGAGCAACTTTCACGAAAAATGATAAACAGGTTCATTTTTCGATTTTTCCATTCTTTTTTGCCAAAAAAATTGTGGATTGCGGTAAATAGTATTAAATAACACATTTTGAATATACCTCTTCATAATGGAAGGAAATAATATAAAAATTAACACTTTTAACGTACATCTTCTGTCTTTTAAAATAGAGCAAAAGATTAAATGTAAATCAGCTACAAGTTTCCTATAGATCGTGATATTTGTTCATTTTAGTACCGCAATTGTCGTTAGTGTGAATTATCTTTTCCATAACAAATGAGATAATTTACACTAGCGCACCTGGCGTAAATGATGGCGAAGTTGATGTTTAGTACAAGTGCTAAACATGATCTATAGATCGTGATATTTGTTCATTTTAGTACCGCAATTGTCGCTAGTGTGAATTATCTTTTCCATAACAAATGAGATAATTTACACTAGCGCACCTAGCGTAAATGATAGCGAAGTTGATGTTTAGTACAAGTGCTAAACATGATCTATAGATCGTGATATTTATTCATTTTAGTACCGCAATTGTCGCTAGTGTGAATTATCTTTTCCATAACAAATGAGGTAATTTACACTAGCGCACCTAGCGTAAATGATGGCGAAGTACAAGTGCTAAACATGATCTATTGTATGATAGATGTACTAAAAATTGACTTTGGTATGCGTCCATGCTAAAATACAAATTTTTAATGTGTGTCTTTACTCATAAAAGGGAAAGTCTGTAGTCTCGATATCATATCTGGATAAAAAACAAAATTTTCATATACAATTAAGTTGCGTAATTCAAGGAAATGACTTAAAAACGATAAAATATTGAATAAAAAGTTATTCTTGATTAAAATAAACTGAATCAATTGCAGTTTAACCACAAAAATAGAGAATATCTGGAAGCAATCTATTGAGATCTATCGAAACTTATAAAAAAACACAGCAACATTTGGGGTTGATTTAATTGGAGTTTGGGTTCAGTTGAGTAGGAGTCAGCGGTTAAATTGGGAATTTATTTGGGGTTGTGTTTAGGTTTGAGTTGAAAGTTAGCTCGAGTTGTTTTGAGTTGAGTTCAAGTACAAATGTTGCCTTTTGAGTCGCGTTGATTTGAGGATTGTGTTGGACGTTGTATTTGGAGTTAAGTTGAGCATTGTGCGGGGAGAGGGTCGTATTAGATGTAGAGTTTGGATTGAGCTGGGAATATAGGCATATGCAGTTTTTGGACCGTGTTTGTTTAATGATTGAGTTTGTGGGTGATTTGAGGGTTGAGTTGATAGTTGCGTTAAGGTTTGGTTGGGGGTTCATTACAAATTTATTTGGGGAGAGTTTCGGGTTGAGATGAAAGTGAGCTTTAATTTTGTTTATGTACGCAAGTGTTTTTTCAGACGAAGTTGATTTGGGGATTGGGTGGGGTTTTGAGTTTGGGGTTGAGTTGAGGGCTGAATTTGTTACCGAGTTGGGATTAATTTTAGTTAAGTTCAAGTTCAATTGTTTTTTTTTTTAATTGCTGCCAATGGGGCTTTATTCTTAAATCTTTCTACGTAAGCAACTCACAAGAAGTAGTCAAATCTTAAGCTAAAATTATTACAAGTCTTAACCAATGTTAATACTAGTCGTGTTCCAGTCGACCACTTCAAGTACTTATGAGTACTTAGGTTTGTGTCTTTGCTTAAATTTAACTACTCGTAACTGCTCTTGCCAGAATGCAAGAGCAGTTACGAGTAGTTAAATTTAAGCAAAGACACAAACCTAAGTGCTCATAAGTACTTGAAGTGGTCGACTGGAACACGACTACTTATTGTGAGTGCTCAAAATTTAATTAGTTTATATTATACTTATATTATTATATATAACAAAAACATTTAGTAAATTTACAGGTTCACAGGTTCATCAGTCTGAATGGATCTGTTCTCTTCAGTCGCCTAAATCATGGCTGCTTTAGTTTATCCCTGGCCAATTTGTTAGGATGTGCTTCTAGTTTTGAATAATATTTCGAACTGAATTCTTTAATGGTTTAATCCAAAGGTCGTCATGTACATATATTACTATTTCGAACGTACAACGAAGCATTAGTTATACTGTGAAGTATTTTTGCTTGGGTTCGTTGCAGGAGTTCTCTGTTTGTAGCGCTGGTGCATCCCCATCCAACTGAATACTATATGTCCATATGGGTTTGATTATTGCTTTGTACAGTAAAATTTTATTGGCTAATAACAACTGATATTTTATGCCCCTCAGCCAATACATTTTGGAAGATGTAATTTTTATTTGATTGCGCTTTGTTTCAATATGATTTTTCCACGTTAACCTTCTATCCAAGTGCAAACCTAAGTATTTGACCTTCGTTTGTTGATTAATATTTCTATCGTTTAATTTCACTCGTGAGCAGGTGCGTTTGTTCAGCTTGAATGTAACGTGAGTTGGTATATTTTCCGTCAGTCAGTCCGCGATTTTATTTAATTGATTCTGTAACTCCTTTGAGGCAATCTCGGGATTTTTGTGAGAAGCCAGGATGGCAGTATCATCAGCAAATGTTGATATTATTACTTTGTTGGTTACAGGTAAGTCGGCTGTGTACAACAATTTTCGAATATTGGTCCTAGAACACTGCCTTGCGGGACGGGGCATCTGCATTAATATCATTTAAGCAAGTAGTTACGCTATTTTGTTTGACCATGTACCATGGGGAAGATAGTTTCCCAAACCTAAGTGAAATTTGTTCAGTCTTTCAGAAGCTCTTTAATTTTGTATATTAGTCCATCGTGCCAAACTTTATCAAAGGCTTGTGCTATATCCAAGAAAGTAGCAGAACAATATTTCTTTTCCTCGAAGGTGATTTTGATTGCATTTACAATTCTGTGCACTTGCTCTGTAGTACCAAGTTGGTTTCGGAACCCAAATTGATGGTCTGGAATATTGCGCCGTTCTTCTTTATATTGGTTTCAATTATGTTAGTAACATTTTTTCAAATAGCTTTGAGATTATGGGCAGCATGCTTATTCTACGATACTATGAGATCTGCGTTTCATTTTTGTCTGACTTATATATCATTGTTATCAAAGATATCTTCCATTTTTGAGGAATATAACTGGTTCGCATGATCGCGATGAAATAATTATCTTCTTCTTGTGGTGCGAATACTGTTGTTAGATGAGCAGCAAAAGCATTCCCTTTTTCTTCACCACTTCTCGCCCAATTTCTAGTTGGTAGTCTAATCGATGAATTCGAATTTGTTGGCCTTTTTAAATTTTTTATTGCCTTCCACAAAGAATAATCTGTCCTCTCGGTTGCCGAGAGATCACTTAAATAGTTCTGGACGCTCTGGTGTTCTTTTTCCCGCAAAGCAAATCTTAGGGACTTAATAGCTCGATTTAATTTCAGAAATTTCCTTTTTATCCGTGGGCCAGTATAATGGGTTACCGGCAGATAAATTAATCCAGGGACTGTTCCTCTATAGCTTCATTAAATTGTTTGGCGTTGTAATCACCTCCCGCAAGAAATTTATTACCCAGCTTGCTGAAATAATCCAAGAACTGGAGTTTTTTTATAGCATGTTTTGGAGGACAGTACACTGCCGATAAGACACAGTTTCAAGACCACTCCTGCAGACAGATGCTCGTAGAATGTATATGCTTTTTCTCATATTTAGTAAGTTCATAGTGTTTTTGGTCTTCTTTTAATCAATACAACAGTGCCTTCATGTGATTTTCCATCTGGGTGCTTAGTGTCATAAATAGATTACCCATTAATTTTGAAATATTTAGCTATTTTTGGTAAAGCGTGTTTCAGATATTAACAATATGTCAATATTGTGCTCAGTAAGGAATACTTTTACCTCCGCTTTATGTTGTGCTAGGCCGTTTGCATTCTTTATAGCTATTTTGATGATGGTCATTTTTGGCTTTTTACAACTATCTGCATCAGCGTGATCATATTCTGCATCATTAAATCCATAGTTCTCTCCATCATCGTCATGAAGCTTTGCATCATATTAGTCAATTGGTTTCAAGCTTTTGAGATGTTTGCCTCTCCACTTGCTTACGATTTAGGAGCGGTATCTTTAACAACACTTGCGTATGAAACCCCTTGGTGCACGCTACCGTTAACAGTTGCGTACTGGTTTCCATTTTGAGCGTTTATTTTACAATTTCTGGCATTGCTTCTTTTCTAGCTGAAGAATGAAGATTAAGCATTCGTTGCTCTGCTCGCCGGGCAACGATTGATTCTCGTTTTCAATTCTAGATAAATTGACCACGCTCTATAATCAGTTGCTGCATTTTCTCACTGATGTTTCTTTTTTTTTGCTTTATTGCAAACCTTTGCGTTATGGAGTTCACCACATATAACACAAACATAGTTCAAAGTGCAATATGCTCTAGTGTGTCCGTATTCTTGGCACTTAACACACTGTACAGGCCCATTCCATTTCCTTGGGTTCCTCGTTAGTAACCCTTCCGTGCAGAAGATATTTTAGGTCAAATATTGCATGTTTGCCTTTAACCTTTTTATTGTCTGGTTCTAATTCCAGACGAAACAGTGGCTGAGGCGCTTTCTCCCAATTAATAATATTGGTAATAGATTTGCATTGGAAGCGTTTCTCAGCGAGGGCAACTTGTATTTCGTTTGCTTTTAATTAACGCTCTGTAAGCATCAATAGTGAGCGGTTAAATTTTTGTACCTTTTATATCTCCTCTTTTGATACGGAAATACAAAATTTACCTTCCGTAATAAACTCGATCGTTTTTGCAAGTTCCCTATCTTCCCTCAAATAGATTGATGGTGGATTGATTCATTTTTAGCTTCTTTAAGAAGGGATTTGAGACTGTTACATAAATTGTTAAGAATTGTTTTGTTCTCCGGTGTTCGATTAATTTGCCAGGTTTTACGAGCTCATCGTTTTTCTCTTACCAACTCTCTAACTTCCATTGAGTAGGATATGTTAAGCGTCTTCTTAGTTTGTAAAATAGGAGTGCTTGTCCATGCAGGATAGTGAATTATTTCATTGAGTTGTTCCAATCCGTCTTCCAACTGTCGAGAATTTCTTATCGGTACCTGGAGATTGATTTTGTCCTCAATTAATTCATGAAAGAGATCCCAGTTTGTTTTTAAATTTGTTAATCTGGGTGCACTTTCCCTTTGAATTGCAGTTTCACTGACTGTCATGATAACCGGTGAGTGATCCGATACTAGAGAATTGCTGTTTTCAATGTGAATATAGTTCTGAGATATACCTCTTGCTACATAAAAGTCGACTAGGTCGTATCTTAGCTTCGTCACTGGGCCAGTATGTTGTGGAACCACCAGAGTAAAATTCACATTTTGATGTCTGCCCTGCTTGAAATAATTCTTTACCCTTTGACGTCGTAAGTCCCCAACAGGTGTTTTTCGCATTAAAGTCACCTCCAATAATAAAATCACATCCTAGCGATTTAAATAGTTTAATGTAGTCCTCCCTTTTCAAGTTATGCCGGGCATAACTTGCATTGTTTCTTCTTCGTTTTCTGTTTCTAGCAATATTTTTGGGTGTGATTAAATCCCTGACATTTCTTGCATTGGGGTATGCGTGTAGTGGTTCTCCTCATTGGTTCAATTTTTACCTTCATGTGCAGAATTCTTTTTGTACCATAAATGTTTTGAACATTCTCTCTGTTATCGAATACCAGCATAAAAAGTGAGAGTCCCCTTTTATTGAAAGTTTGGTTTCCTTCTTGGTTTCATATTCTTTCTTTTTTAACAATATTCACTGCATCTAGTATTTGAAAGCCTTTATTTTTTAAGTCTTCCATTATTTCTTGGCTTGAGCAAGTGTGATGCAAACCTCTTGCCACAACTTTTATAGGTCGAGCCTGTTTGTCCTCATAGGTAAACCACTGATACTTTTCAGCATTCAGCTTCATAGATAATGTTATATAGGTTTCTGAGTCCAGAGTATTCATTTTCCAAACGTCATTGTTTAGCGCTGTTACCTTATATTCTTTGTCAGTAACCGATTTCATCAGTGACTGAATTATTGGGTAACTGGTTACTCCCACGATACTTATTGGTGGGGGGGGGGGTTTCTTTCGGTTGCACCAGTTTTGGTGCAATGTTCTTGGTAGATTTACTACCTTTCGGTTGATTGACCTCGGGTTGGACAACTTCCGGTTCGGTACTTGTAGTTCCACTAACATTTAGTTGTTTAACTTCAGGTGACGATTCAGCTTTTTTTTTCTTACCCTTCCTGGGCTGTTTTTTCTTCTTTAGGATCCAGTTCGTCTCCCTTTCTAATTCATCCTAATCAGTGAAATAGTTGACTTTCTCTGGTTAAATACTCTCTAATTCGCTATGTTCTTTAGCATCCCGATTCATTTTTAGAAGTTCATTTTCTCGCTTTAAATACTCAATTTCTTCGCTTAGCTTGGCAAATTATTGCTCCATCTTCTGTAGCCTCCCCAAGAGATCCATATTTTCCTTTTCTAGGTCAACAGATCTTTCATTGAATCCTGCTGCTCGCAGTGTAAAATTTCCGCTGGCATCACTTCTTTCATGCAGTGTTTGGCCCTCCTCAAAATCCATAGGGCCAGCCTTTGAAGAGAATGGACCCCCCCCCCCCCCCGCCCCGGATGGATTGTCCAGTCGACTGACTGGAGTACCACTTGGGGTACTAAATTTTTCTAACTTGTGCATTGCATAGTCTTGTGGGTGATCGTGGCATTATCGTACTTCAACCAAATGGATTTACAGAACTTATCACCTCTGAATTATTACGGTCATTGGATAACGGCGACTGGGAGCCCTCTCGCTCACCCCTCAAAGTCGCCGGCACTGGGTATCTGTTTCCCTGCGCCGTAAAGTTTTCTCGATTAGAGTCCCCCATATTGGTTATTATATTCAGGGAACCACCCCTAGCTAGTTTTGGTCCACGAATGGTATTTTATTCCCCATTTACCCGCCGACAAGTCAGTTAGGGTTTCCCCCTATCAGCCACCTGGGGACGCGCCCGATGGGAGACTAATGGGAGACTAGCAGCTCCACACGAGGATTTATCCTGGTGACATTTTGATTTTAATCGGCATTTTGAAATTGACCGTTAAATTAATTTTAACGCACAAGTTAATATTAAGGCTTTGTAGTGATCAAATATTCGCTTGTATGCATTATTCGTTTGATCACTACATTGAATAACACTTCGTGCACTGTATAAATTAATAATGTTGATGACGTAAACCTATTTACTTCATTTTGGTTATCCAAAAATTATAAAAATGCATTTTGGTAGTATGTCAAAAACTCTCGTGGAATACACAGTGGTGATAATTAAATAATTAAATAATAAAATTAGTTGTATAGTAATAAAAATAATAAAATTTATATTGTTTGAATATTGAAATCAAAAAATTTAGTGCGTGCGATTTCTTTAATCGATGTTGCACATTTTTATTTTTATTAATAATAATTGAGGTCATGACATTCGGTGGGATATCGCTGGCGGAAATCGCTATCTGCTGATTTGGCCAAGCGGTTTTTACTTGAGGCGGAGATAAAAACAATATAAAACTGCTGATTCAACCATTCACACAAGTAATAAGTAAATTACTTTAAATGTTTACTCGGTGGTAGTGAAATTGCAACTCCAATTGGAGCTTGTGTTAGCTTTTAGATGGAAGTTAGCTTGGCTTGTTCTGAGTTAAGTTCATGTACTCATGCAGTTTTTCGATTGAGCTGGGCGTTTTCTTGAAAGTTCAGTAGTTGTCGAGCAGGGTGTTAAGTTAGGGCCGGTCGATGAGGATCAGTTAGGGATTTATTTGGGAGTTGAACGCTGGGCTGGGGTTGAGTTGATTTTTGAGATTTGATTCGAACTAAATTGAGTTGTGGTTGAATTAGCCTGGGTTTTGGTTCAGTAACACGTTCGGGTAGCGTATCATTTAGTGGTTGATTTGGGCTTAGGTTAAGGATTGATTTGCTTTTGCGTTTAGGATTGGGGGTTGTGCGATTGAGTAGAAAGTTTAGTTATAAATTAAGTTGGAGGTTGAGCTAAAGATTAAGTTAAGTGGTTCAGTTATGTATTGATTTCGGAGTTGAGTAATTTTTATGAATCGAAGTTCTGATCACATCATATGGTTTCAACTTTTATATTTGTCCCACTTCCAGTTGAAAATTCGCAAACAAAAAACAATGTCATAATAGCGTTAGGTTTTAAGATTAATACAAAATATACTGTGTATAGAGAAATTTAAGTTTAAATGCTAATTTTTACATTTCAGTTACTTAGCACAACATTGTTGTAGTGCCGATGTTAATCAAATTACACACATCATGATTTAACAAAGAGCGCGCGTGTGTCACGCAAGCCAAATATTTGTTTGATTTATAAACGATATGTTTATTCATATAAGAATACGACGTTAATTAAAGGCTTTTATACATACAAATAAGAAAATTATCAAGTCTGAATCATAACAGAAATAACATCTTGGTACTAATGTTCATCTCCGTCACAACAAAATTACCATTTCACTATATTATGGACACTTATTTGTAAAATTACATCGAGCAATTATTTCTACTATAAGTTTACTTTCATAAATATTTTGCAACTAATTTTATTCACCACAATTTCACTTTGTATGTGTGCAATTGATATAAACTTTCAATTTGCTATGTTGTCTTGGCGCTATAAAAGAATTGGCCGTATTAAATACTTTTATTGGTACAATAACCGTATAATGATTGATGGCTGCTTGATATAGGTACGTAAAAAAAAAATATATCCGCACTTAATGTGCGTGCCTATATAGCACGGTTGGCTAGGCTCAGCGATTCTCTCTATATCAATCAATCGAATTTCATTTTGGTATGCGAACTCGTATAAAGACGTTTGCTTTTATAGCATCGCTTTTATTCTTTTAAGCTCATCATGTTTTTATTTTATTTTTATTTAACGAGTATCAAGATGCAAGGTGAAGGGTAACAAATCTCATTGTCGCGCGTGTACACATAATAATAACCGTAATAAGAATTTAACAATGATTTTATCTGACGGTGATTGTTTGTTTTGCTGAGAGAAAGTTATATATGTATATGTATGTAGGTATTAAGATATAAATTTTGGTAAATGAATTTTTGATAACAAAAAATGTCGTCGTTAATAAATAATATTACATTTTCTACAGTGTAACAATGAACTTTCTTCATTCCCTGCAGTTTTTCTGCATCACAATCATCGTTATGCATGACTTAACATATAAAACAATTACTGCGGCAAATAGTTATTTAGTTTGTGTAATTATTTAAGTATGTACGAGAGTAGCATCATTTCACTTTTTATTATTCGTTTAATTACATTTGTGATACATACCATATTATTACAACCGCAGTGTATTGTTTTACATATTTTATGTCGTGCACATGCACTTAGACGAAATTAAAAATTACGTCAGACAGATTTGTAATATAAGACAGAATAAAATGTAGAAAGATTCTCTCAAGGAAGTTGAGAGTTGGTGTTCTTGTTGTTGTTTTTTAAATGCATTTTCTTTTCTATTTTTGCAGGGCAAATCCCAGGGGTACTGTGATTAATGTGAAACATCCAATTTCATTTACAGTTGCAGGTTTCAATCCGGAACAAGAAACTGCAATTATTGTCCATGGTTTTAATGGATCCGAAAGTAATACGCATATACGATATCTAAGAGATGGTAAGTACGAGTACGTATGAAGGTGAAAGTTAAAAGTGTTGCAAGCATGTTTTCTTAAGTCTTTATTTGGGTCTACAAATATGTGAAAAATCGTGACTTCGATTTAATGTGCTAAAATTACTTTCTGTTTTTGCAATAGCCTTGTGGGAATATGAAGAAAATTGAAATGTGTTTATTTAAAATGTTGGTGAAATCACGATATCTTGATCTGATTTAGACAAATTAATTTTGAATTTTTATTCGTCCACTAATTGCCAATTCTGAAAATTCTAGGTGGATTATGAAACAATAAGGTATAGCTTATAGTGGGTTCATTGCGAACTCCTTCTTTTCCTTTAGAGAGCAAATAGTCTCTACAAAGTTAGTGTGAAGTTTATGACAATTGACAAAATATTTGAATGTGTTAGTAAAAATGTAACAATATACATAAAAACATCACAACAGCTAAAATCAAGCTTCTTAAATAAAAAAACTTTTTCATACCGAAAACTGTTTAGTGGATGTCTCCCTGAAAGTGAAAATTAGGTCTTGTGTGTGTACGTTTAATAGATGATTTGTAGTGGTCATCATATTAGCGCGACCCTCAACAGTCCAGTTACCGAAGACGCACTGTGCTAATTAATTTCCCGCCGATTTCAGTAAAACTCAACAAATTTTCTTTTCAAATTTTAATTTATTTTATTTTATGTATTTGCTCTTCCAAATTGCTGATGACACGATTCATTATTTGACGTCTCTTTATATACAAAACAAGTGCGCTCTATGCGGAGTAACGCATGAGTAAGTTTTATACAAAATGCTTAATACTAATTCAATATAGATGGCAGTAACGTAAGTGAAGATACAAATTAACAAGTTTAATTTCTATTACATAGATGTCGTTAATTCACGACAATTTAAATTTAATACCACTAATACAAATTAGATGGCATTAAGCCAAGACAACTTTAGGTAATTTCAAATATTAAAAACTAGATGACATTCTTAAATAAATACAAAATTGTACATTATAACGTTCAATTGTGTATTTCAGATGATCACCATTACGGTGGCCGTAACATCCTGGCCGGCTAAACGAACAAGATAACCCCATATTGGCTCCCGTTACCATGGCGAATAATTCCTTTAGCCAATTATAATACAACTAGGTGGTACAACATGCGCTTTTCTTAACAAATCTTCATAATCAACATCCAGCATATGCTCTAGGGCACTGGGAAAACCTTAGGGAAAACTTCCATTAAAAAACCCTAAGGAAAACCAGCATCAGATGTGATTGCTTCTTTCTCCATCGGTAGTAAACATAATTGATTGATCGGTCGTATTAATTTGCCTTTCTTCATTGTCTGCAGCACGTCACACACTGATATACTATGCTGCGTAATAAAACTCTACATCGAAAAATCCAATACTTATTTCTCAAATATTGCGTACAAAGTTGCACTCCCCATGACATAAATCTTTATGAGCCTTTTAGGCTATTCTTCTAACTAAAGTACCCTTGTGATCTAGAATAATTGGCTTCCGCTGGGCCAACGGTAACTGTCCCTTGTCCAATCTTCCGGTAATGCTCAGCAATTTCTGCTTGTCCATCCATGGAGTCCAATCCCGTCTTACCAAGTAGCGCCTTATTCTGCTGGAAACGATTGCCTCTGGAAACTTACCAACCAGTAGTTTAAGGCGTTGTTAATTTCGTTTACCGTCAGTCGTGGTACAGAACCTACTACATTGCTTCTTGTAACACCTTCAATGTTGCTGCTTCCCAGACCCGGCAGTTCGTGATTTAATAGATTATTTGCCTTCACTATGTTATTGTTAAGCCGATTCATATGATGACCTTTTCTCCATTAATTCAATTTCTTGATCGCCGTGTTCGTCCGTCGTCAGCCAGACACTGTCTAATCTCACTGGTGGTTCTTTACATTCCGTCTCAATCTGGATATTAATCTCTTTGTTGCTCAGTTTGGGAGTCCAATATGGCCACTCCTCATTACTCTCTCTCAGCATAGCTGGTCCTCTCCACCATAGCTCGTTTCTTAACAGATTTTCCACTTTTATCCCACGAGATATTAGATCGGCAGGGTTTTGTTCCGATTTGACATAACGAAATTTCTCTAATGCTGATTCCTTGAGTATATTATCAACTCGATTTGTCACAAATGGTTTCAATTCATTAATAGGCTTTTTCAACCAATGTAACACTATTTCTGAATCAGTCCAAATATAAATTGGCGCTCTCCTTTATCTTCCGAATTAATTTACAACTTAGCTCAACCGCACATAGCTCCAATCTCAGTATTGTCGCTACTTCATACGCCTTATTTGACGCATCAGAAAATACATGAATTTGAGTTTTCTGGTTTCTTGATGTATCTAACCATCGTGGAATCAGTAATTCATAATTTGGTCTTAATTCATGTTAAAAATCCTTCCAATCTTGTTGTATGGATAACGACAAAGGTTCATCCCAATTACTGCCCAGTCGCCACAACCCCTGAATAAACAACTTCGCTCTTATTGTAACTGGAGATACCCATCCTTGTGGATCAAATATCCTCCCCGCTTCTCCGGTGATAAACCGTTTATTGGTGACATCAGATTGATTACGATCCTGCACTTAGCCTAAGTAGTTTAATAACTTCCGCCTTTAACTTGATTGCTTGGGATTCTGGCTCAACTGACGTTAACATATCGTCCATATAAAAGTCGCTTTGGATTTGAGAAGATGCCAACCCATAAGTTACCACTATTAACCAATAGTCACGAATTGGCTCATATGAGTTTTCTCTCCACAAATTCTTTGTAGATCCCAATGAATTTTACTTTTACAAATATCCGCCGTTAATGCTATTTTTCCGGTGCGAAATTTCATAACTATATCCAGTAAGTCCCTTTGAAGGCGTGGCACAGTGTATTGTGCATCGTTTAATGATTTCCCATTGGTAGTTTTTGCTGAACCGTCAAAAACAACCCTGAATTTGCGCGGGTGTGGGATGTAATTATGTAAATCTAATAATCCATCGCCCGTTACATATGACCTAAATTCTCATATTCCATCATGAATTCAATATATTTACTCCTCTACTCCGAGTCACGTTTAAACTTATTCTCCAGACAGTAGAGTCGACGTAATGCCACAGCTCTCGATTCTCCTAATTGCACATCAGGCTTCATTAGTATAGTAACACTATATCGATTGCCCGTTTTAACAACTGTGCTTTTGAAATTGTCCTCACAGAATTGGCCTTCGGTTGATAACAATTTTTCATGCATCTCGTCTATTTCCCACAGTTTTAGAACCAGGAATCGAAGTTCATCCTTAATCGTTATCCCTATTGTACACAAATGTTCTTCAAGATCTTGTAATAAACCTTCCCCCGAAACAATCCATCCAAACGATGTATTTTGGGCTAATAACTCAGCTGCATTTCGGCTTATACCTTCGTTGATATGGCTTGCCAATAACCACACACCAATTATTGCATCTATCCGTCCCTGCTTATAATACTGTGGATCCGCCATATCCTTTGCCTCAAGGTTACAAAATTGCTCTGGTGGAATGGTGGAAATGATCTTTGGGGATGTTCTGGAATCCAGTCCAACAATACCACAAACGTTGCTCATCAATCCCCCTAATGCTGGTTGTGGCTGCTGATCTACTTAATTTAAATTCCTTTATAACCTCATTATCGACTACGTTGGTTTGAGCTCCCGAATCACAGATTACTCTCAACTTCCGTGAAAATTGATTACCAATTTTCAACCGAAAACAAGCTGTCGCTTAAATTGCTCTTGGCGATAAATCGGTAACTTGGTATACTAATCGAATCGGTTGTTCCGAGGCCCTCCGTCTCTTTAATTGCTATTGGTCATTTCTTTGAGATACTGACCCAGGTACATCGACAGCTTTGCTATTATGTTTGGCCTTAAAGCATAACTGAAAGTGATGTTTCCTTAAGGTCTTGGGGCAATTTGTACAACCATCTCTTCGGCATTCTGTTGCGGTATGACCGGATCTCAAACAACATAAGCATAACTTACGTTGATACACAAATGCCTTTCGGTCTTGTAGATCCAAGTTTCTTAACATATCGCATTTCTCAATCTCGTGTCTTGACGTACAACTTTGCATAATACAACTTGAGGATTCAACAACTCCTGTTGATCCACCCTTCTCCTGAGCTGATCCGTGGTTATTTCTGTAGTTTTCTCGGTTATAATGCAGCTGGTTGTATTGAGATGATCGATTGAGTCGATTATATGGTTTGTAACGATTGTCCTGATTACCTCTTTACTCCTCCTTATGCTTATTATATCGTCGATCATCTGACCCAATGTACTCTTCAAACTCACGGCGACCCTTAGCCTTGATCTCCAAAAACTGCTTGAATTCCTCAAGAGTGGGTAAATTTACTGTCCCATCAAGACTACGACGTTGCTCCCAAGAATCTAAGGTACATTTAGAAAGACGCTGCTTGGCATAATGAATTAAAAATTGATCCCACAAATGAGCCGTAAAGAATCATGACTCTCTCGTTCTTGCCTTTTAATCACATGCATCTTACCAAGGATACAATGAATTACGTGGTAGTCGTCGTCGTACGTCTTCATTAAAACCTCCCATGCCGCCTTATAATTACCACCTGTAGGTTGCCACGGGCCCAACGTTATGGCTGCTTTCCCTACACAAGCCTCTTATAGATACAAGAGTTTAGTAACCGGATCATAGTTTTTATTGTGAACTTCCTTATAATAGTTGGCTGACGATTTTCAGCGTCAACTAAAACTAATGTTGATGCTCTACAACTTGTCCCATTCCCACACTGCACATTTAATTTGTCCTGTATCTTAACCATTAAGGACATAAAACGATTCTCTATATCACCGTATACCTGACTCGTGACCAACATGTTACACTGATATACTGTATCGGCATCCTCAAATAATTCGAAATGTCGTTGCAACCTTTCTTGACGCATACGCAACTCTGATTCAGTTAGTGTCCCAAAATAATCCTCATCCACTGATTCATTATAAAATAGGTTTAATGAGTCAATCAGTTGCTAACGAAGGACGTACAATTTTTCTCCTTCCATTTGATTTGGACTTAGTCTGTCATCTGATACCTCAATATACAACGTGGCTCCTTTTATCCTTTCCTTCCAACTCTCCGTATCTCATTTCCAGCTTTTCGAATGCCTCCGCCCATAGCAATTTATACGTTCGAATTCCTTCTCTTCCTTCGTCCTGACCTTGCACTTTTTCTATCCACGGTCGTACCTCACTATCAGTTACGTTTATTTCTTCATCTATCGCTCTAATCTCATCCCTAGCGTTTGCTCGTTCGTTTTTATCTATGGACTTGATGATTTCGTTTAACTCCTGTATCTTTGCGTCCACCAATTCCTCCATGTTACCATTGGCCATTCCGTCTCTACTGCTAAAATAATAAAAATTTACTACACAAGGTTGCTTATACAATTTTTTACTGATCTTCATTGCATCATATACAATTTTTTAGCCAGAACTTAATTCTGTAAACTCAGCCCAACCATCAGTACGGCCATCCCGTTGCTGATACTATACATCTCTGTATTTATGCAAATTCTACCCTCAGTGCAGTTATCCTGACACTGGTACCATTTGTATTATAATTTTACAACACGGCCATCCCGTTATTGTTACCAAAAATATAATCAATTTTGTTCAAGTCTCATAGCGGTTATCCCGACACTGATACCAACCATATAACCTTGAGTATACCAATCTACAGAACGGCCATCCCGTTACTGCTATTAACAATACAATTTATCTTTATTCTATTCTCAGCGCGGTTATTCCGTCACTGATAGCAATAGTATAACCTTTGAATACCAATTCCACAGCACGGCCATCCCGTTACTGCTACCAATAATACAATTTATTTTTATTCTTTAACTTTCCCATCAAAATTAAAATCAATTTAGTTGAATGATCAGACACATGTCTTGATATCAAAAGATTCATTCTTTATCAACCAATGACACAATGCAGCGCTATAAGTAATCAAGGATTCACGTTCAATCCCTGATCACGTTGATACACAATCACTCAACTATCATGATCCTCACTTGTGATGGCCACCATCTTACCAACCTAACTATCCACTATATCATTTAATCAATTTTTGGTACTAAAAACACTATTCCCACGTCGATTCCAGCAACTTTGCTTTATGACACACAAATTTCACATTATTTAAAATTCCATCATTTCGTTTTTTCCTTTACAAGTATTTTCTTGTTCAATCATGTTATGTCAAAAAATCTTTGACAAAAAATTATGTATACCGTATTTAACGCTACACAATTTTCCTGATCAAATGTGACACCACACGCCCATAATTATCCCGTTATTTGACGTCTCTTTATATACAAAACAAGTGTGCATGAGTAAGTTTTATACAAAATGCTTAATACTAATTCAATATAGATGGCAGTAACGTAAGTGAAGATAAAAATTAACAAGTTTAATTTCTATTACATAGATGTCGTTAATTCACGACAATTTAAATTTAATACAACTAATACAAATTAGATGGCATTAAGCCAAGATAACTTTAGGTAATTTCAAATATTAAAAACTAGATGACATTCTTAAATAAATACAAAATTGTACATTATAACGTTCAATTGTGTATTTCAGATGATCACCATTACGGTGGCCGTAACATAACATTAAACTGAATACTTGTTTTGGGGACCAAACATCTTTTATTAGTTGGTATTACTCACTTCCATAGGTCCTAAATTCGAAATTCTCCGGGCCACTACATAGCTTATATTAAAAGAAAAACTAGATTACGGGATATCCATGATGACATGGCAGAAAACATGTGTCTCTCATATATGTTGATAGTAACCCATAATTGATTTATCGTACCTGTGTGAAGTTTTTGGACACTTTTTTTTTGGACACAAATTTATGCAAGTGTACTGTAAAGTTTTTGGACAAAATTGAGATTTTAGATAAATTTGGGTTTTGGACAAATATTTATGCGTGTGTATGTCTTTCAACAGTGTATTTAACACAAAAAAAAAAACAAATATAAAATAAGCCTTAAATAATTTCTAATTTTTTTTTTCAACAAATCCAAGAACTTAGCGCAATTTTAATGTTATGATATGAGACGTAGCACGTAGGGTTCTTGCAAAACAATTTAGAAAATTAACAAATCGACGAATTTCGCTTGACGTTGTTCTCTATTATATCAAATAACACGAATCTCAGAGATTGGCTCATATAGTGACTATAAAGGCTATAAAGGGTATACATTACGGAATTTAAATCACTCAGTGTCATTTTGATATGAGCCGTATGGCTCTTGCAAATTTATTTTGAAAATTAACCAATCGACGAATTTCGCTTGGAACAAGGACGTTGTTCTCTATTATATCATATAACACGAATCTCAGAGATTGGCTCATATAGTGACTATATAGGTTGTAAAGGGTATACATTGCGGAATTTAAATCACTTAGTGCCATTTTGGTATGAGCCGTAGGGCTCTTGCAATTTTTTTTTGAAAATTAACAAATCGACGAATTTCGCTTGGAACAAGGACGTTGTTCTCTATTATACCAAATAACACGAATCTCAGAGATTGGCTCATATAGTGACTATATAGGTTATAAAGCGAATACATTGCGGAATTTAAGGCACTCAGTGCCATTTTGATATGAGCCGTAGGGCTCTTGCAAATTTGGTGTTGGTCATTACGGCAACCAGTGAAGTAATAGCCAACAACCGTTGACATTTTGTTCTGATTCATTCTAGGCATCTTCCGGAATTTTCTAGTTGCACTTTTCTTTCCCAATCATTTACAGTATCGTTTCTATATAATTCACCGCTTGACTATAGCGATGCTAGCAAGTTCGATGTGGCGATCTTTACCGGAATTTTGATTTTTTGGACGTTTTACAGCACGATGGATAGAAGAACAAATTCCATTTTCCCAGTAGTTTATGGTGATTTCAGCTTTAAGAGATGTACGATAAGTCAGGGGTGTACTCTACAATAAAGAATTGCATCGTTTTTAGGTCACTTTTATATCCTAAAGTTGTTTCGACTTTTATAGTAGGGCTTTAAATTTAAGGGTAATAATATTTGTTTGCATAGTCAGCAACATTTACATAGTTAGAAAAGCTGTATATGATTCGCAAAAACGGTGGATGAAGCGATAAAGTTCGACCACGAACATTTTTACAACCAGAAGTTTTTGTAGTGTCTATTATTTGAATTTAAGATAGGCTCGCTTTAAACTTATATTCATTTTATTTAATTGTTAATTTTTATTTTTAATTTCAGCATATGTATTCCGGGAGTTTAATGTAGTCACCGTCGACTGGCAACGCTTAACATTCTATCCATGTTACTTACCAGCCTTGTCTAATACAAAATTGGTTGCACAGTGTTCAGCTCAGGTAATATCGCATATACACTAAGACATTTCAATACTATGGCATTTAACTAATTTGCAAACTTTTCAATATTCAATATAGATATACGCTCACCTAACGTATCACGGTCAAACAAAAGAAAAAATCACATGCGTTGGCCATTCACTTGGTGCACACATATGCGGCATGATGCAAAATCATTTAACGGGGCGACAACATAAAATCATAGGACTTGATCCAGCGCGGCCACTAATCGAAAATCATAAATCACGATCATACCGATTAACGTCTGACGATGCTGAAGTTGTACAAATTATACATACAAATGCGGGTGGGTTGGGACAATTGTCTCAATCTGGAACAGTTGATTTTTGTATTAACGGTGGTAAAGTACAACCATTTTGTAGGGGACACAAAATACGTAAAGCACGTTGTAGCCATTTTTTAAGTGTTTGCTATCTAGCGAATGCGATTTTCAAACGGAAAAAATTTTTAGGTGTACCATGTCCGAAAGGATGTCTAAAAATCACATCAAAAGATAGACTGCCGGTATACACGAAAAATAAGAAAGTAATTTCGTCGATATTAAAGTATATGCACATTGGCCAGGACACACCGGAAACGTAATTATACATTTAGAAAATGATTTTTCAAATAATTTTTAATTTTTTTATTTTTTAGGCAACACGGAACATATTGTGTGAAAGTTGATTTTGCCAGACATTGTCCGTTTAATAACGTGTAACCGGAAAGAATTTTATTAATTTATGGTTATTTCTAAGCGCGCAGTTAAGGGAAAATCAGATCTTGAATTTTCTTTAAATTAAAGAAAATTCAAAACAACAAATTCAAATAATTTTTTTTATTAAATGGTTTAGTTTAATTAAATTAATTAGTTTATAAAATAAAATTTAAATATATTTATAATTACATATTTTTGGTTTCGCTCTTTTAATTTAATTTAAATCAGCGATACACGGAAGTTAGGTAAGGAATTATGAATTTTTTTATTAATTAAAAGACTTTCATTTGAATTTATATTATGAATGTAATGTATCGTTGCATCCGTATCATATTTAGCTAATTTAGGAAGGTCACCAAGTAACATTAACTGCGGTTCGTAGACGTCAAGTTTAATTCCTGTTATATGTGGCTAATCTTCGACATAAAAGTTTTTGACAGGGTGCAGTCACCCATAATTTAGATATCCTCAGAGACAAGTTTCGGTGATTGAAGGAAGCATATCGCTACCTCGGAAGAATACCGGTTCAACTTAAAAAACATAAATTTCGAGAAAAAGAAATTTAAAATCCTAAAAATATCCAAACGTAAAGCAGTTTTATCTATACAAGAAATGTATATGTTTTTCCCAGGATGTGACATATGCCATTAGTTAGCTTACGGCATTTTATATGTAAATAGGAATTATCTAAATTTGAATTTTTTTGCTACCTCCTTTGTGCCATTTTGGAAAGGTATTAATTTATCCTAAATTTTGTCATAATTTATTTTTGAAGAATACCGTTATCTAAGGAGTTATAAGCAGATAAATTCGTGTTTATATTTTTGCCGCTAGAGGACACAGCTACCAAAATATCGAAAAACGTAATATAGCGGAACCCGCGCCGCGAACCTCTAATTTCGACCGATTTTAATGATTGAACAAGTGTAGAGAGAGAATCGCATATTCGATCAGAGATCCGATGGTGTCAATTTTTGAGTAAAAAACCGGTAGTGGTTAATTTATTTTAAATTAAATTAATTAATCTCCATATAAATTTTAATTAAAAATTCAAACTATCAAATAGCGATTTACAGAGATTGAGGGCACTATAGCGAGAGAATGCCTCATCAGCAATTCGAGTATTAATTTGTGCTTATACTGTGGCAGATAATTTATTTTAAATTAAAATAATTAATCTCCACATGAATTTTAATTAAAATTACAAAGAACAAAACAGCGATTTACAATCAACCATGAGAATCCCTTATCTGACCGGAGTGATTCTGGTGTCAATTTGTACGTAAGGAAACTGTGGCAGATAACTTATTGTTAATTAAAATAATTAATGTCCACATAAATTTTAATTATAATTACAAACTACAAGGCAGTACGTACCGCCATATGTCAGTGTCTACTCCGATATACCTCTTGTGCTTTGCGGCAATTTCAACATCGATGTCATCGCTAAACCCGAATTCGTGCACTTTTTCAAGGACATCTTGGACCCAGACTGCGTCTCCAACATACTAGCCTTGACGACTTTGGGAGGCAATTTTCTGGATCTCACATTCGTCAGGCATATCACCGCTGAGATAAAGAAATTTATTTTAACAAACCCATATATCGTGCCATTTCTCACACACACCGCTTATATGTTACTTAAACGTTATCACGGAAAACACCTACGGCCGTGTAGAAGACACAACCTACCCCGATTTTTTTATACATTTTGTTTATAAATAATGTTTTGGCCAATCTCCCTCTTCATAATGGAACCATTTGGTTGCAATTGAAATGAATTCACTTGGTTTCAAACGAACGTTCTGTAATTATAATAAAATATTTAAGTGCTACTAAAATGAAATCTAGAATTAAATCTTAATATTTTATACCTTTAATTATATTCATGACTGCATATTCCTGTACTGCAGTTTTGCCCGCTGAGCTCTTTCCATACAGGAATAGCTCAGAACCACTTCATTGGTCATTATTGTATTCAGACGATGTGAAATATATTTATTTAAGGAACGGTCACATAGTACATTGTCTAAAATTCCTTCCTGTTAGGTTTATTGAGAGTATTATTTTGTCATACACGTGTATTTATGCTAATATAATTTTTACGATTATATTTACCAAAATATTGCCCGTTGATATCAGCAATTAAAATTATCAAATTTTCTAATTCTTGGACTCCTCCTTTTTACTGCAAGGGATTTTAAGCTTCAATTTAAGCGATGACGATAAAGTTGGATTGTTTTGTTGAAGAAGGTGGACACTTAAAGTTTTCAGCTCCTTGACTTCGTTTCGGAGATACTTTACTTGTTTAAATAAATTTTCCAGTAATGTTTCTATGTATTTAAACTTACCTTGTTCCGGTGGGCTGTTGATAATGTCAGGTTTTTTAAGGTTTTTGAAGTTATACTTCTTTAGGCGCGCTAAGAAAAACTGATGAGAGTGAATTTTTACGATGCAATAAAATTTAACAGGATGAAGTTGCTCGCTAAGCCCATAACAAGTATTCTATCGATCAACATGTCTTTGAAATTTCAATCAATAAAATGTTATAAAATGCCAATAAAACGTCACAGAAATGTCAATGTCATAGAAACGGGAATATTTTGCTATACATATTTAAAAGCTCACTAGATATAATTATTTTTAATTGTTAACAATATTATTTGCCACCAGCAAAGTATTTTAGGTAAATTTAGAAACTTAAATTCCATATTACACGGTAATCTATTCATTTCATCTTGAAGACACCTAGGGAACAATTGCTAGAATTTGCAAACTGTATTAACTGTAGAAAAATATTTCTTCGGAAAGTTCGACATTACCTCGGTAAACAGATAAACAAATTTATATTATTGTTTTTGTTAAAATGACCCCCACGCAATGCTTCAATCGTCTTCAAATTTTGTGAACAAGTAGATGATGAATTGTCAAATTTATCATCAACATACCAAATAAATCGTCGGTCCCGTTTTTGAGAAAATAGTTTGGCAGTTTTCTCTGCCACTGCAAACTCCTCTATGCTATACTCGAATGGACCTAAAAGTTAAAACAAACTACTTATTACTAAAATCTATCTTTGTACAAAATTTCATGTTTAATATAACGTTCACCATTTTAATTAAGAATGGCTGCAATTTTAAATTGCATTTTCCATAAAATAGTTTTTTTTATAGTCGGAATCCATGTTGAGCCATCTAATTTTCTAACCCGAGTTGTTGGTTTTAATAATGCACACATGCATTTCAAAATCCGAATGTATTTTTCATCTGGGAATAATAAATAAAATTTAAAATTTAATAATTTGTGTGGTTAAAGCGTATAAAAAAGCGTATAATATCTGCTCGTTTTATTTGAAATAACTCCAAAATGCTTGCTTAACAAGTTCGACACTCATCTGTTTTTTTAAATCGGTGAATCATATTTACTCGTACGAGAAAAATCTCAATTCATGTGAAAAGGCCATTAGACACTTCTAGAAACTCAGCCGCTTCGCAAATAATCCTAACAAAAATTACTACAAAATTATTCTTTTATTTCGTAAAATTTTGCGTCACATATTTGTGACACGAGTTTTTTAAAAGTAGCATGCCACATATATGTGACGTTGAGTGGCGAACGTGTTAATTTTAGCTACAATCTTTTGCGTCGAATGTGTTCCTTACTAGCACAATAATAATTTTAATATCAAAGCCGCAAAAATTGTGAGTTTAGAAAATTGCATTTACATTTTTTCTGTCAGAGAACCTAATTTGGCAAATAAAAATTTTAATTTTATTTGCTAAGCAATGATATATTTTTAAATTTTGGATATCAACATTTGCCGATGATACGGCCATCCTGGCGTCAAACAAAACTCCCGAAACCGCCTCAAAGGAGTTACCGAGTCATTTGAAAAAAGTCGAGGACTGGCTGAAAAAATGGCGAATAAAAGTGAATGAAAAAAAATCAACACACACACACGTCACATTCACGCTGAACAAACGCACCTGCCCACCAGTGGTACTAAACGATATTAATATTCCTCAACAAACCAAGGTCAAATACTTAGGTTTGCACCTGGATAGACGGCTGACATGGAAACAACATATTGAAGCAAAGCGCAACCAAATAAAAATGACGTTTTCCAAAATGTATTGGCTAATGGGAAGAAAATCTCAGCTGTCATTAGACAACAAAGTTTTACTATATAAAGTGATAATCAAACCCATATGGACATATGGTATTCAGTTATGGGGATCCACCAGCGCGTCAAACAGAGAACTCCTTCAACGAACCCAAGCGAAAATACTTCGCAGTATTACCAATGCTCCATGGTACATTCGAAATAGTAATATACACGTCGACCTTGGAATTAAAACCATTAAAGAAACAATTAAAGAATTTAGTTCGAAATATTACTCAAAACTAGAAGCACATCCCAACGAATTGGCCAGGGATATACTAAAACAACCGCGATTTAGGCGACTAAGAAGAACACATCCACTCGGACTGATAAACCTGTAAATTTATTAATGTTTAGGTTACACATACATATGTATAATCTAAATTAATTAAATTGTGAACACAAATAATAGGTATTAACATTGGTTAATATTTAAAATTTTAATAATTTTAGGTTAAGATTTGAATACTTCTTGTTAGTTTCTTTTGTAGAAAGATTCAAGAATAAAGCCATTGGCAGCATTTATAAAAAAAAAATTTTTGGAAATTAAAATTATTATTGTAAGGTAAATTCGATCAAGTTCAAATGATTTTAGCTAAAATGCAATAAACATTTTCGAATTACTGCGATAAACGAATGCTGTTTTTCTTCTCATTTTCCAGTAGGTATATTCAAAGTCTTTTTGTAAAAAGATTTTTTTTTAACACCTTTGCTTGACTTAGACACTGGTGCTCTTAGTTCTTGGAGCAATTTTTTCGATTTAATACGCCGTTGAAGGATTGGTTCAATTTTGTTGGCAAAACTTTCAAAATTATTAATGAGGCACAAATTTCACCAAAAATAAAGAGGAATTCAATTTCAATCTGAAAATAGAAAACAAATAGTATTTTAATAAAAAAATCTGAAAAATGGCTTACAAAATATTTATTTTAAATATGTATTACTAATCTATAACCACGGGAATCTCCTAAAATGGTCCAATCTTCTAAAAATTTGGATAAATTATTCGAGTTTGTTTGAAGTTCCTTATGTCTCCCAGTAAAAGTGGCTTTCCATTCAATCTCAACGGAATCCCATGGCTCATGCACGACACAATGCCAGTTTTTTTTTCCTAAAAATTCACGATGTTGATCTAAAAATATGTGAAAAAATTAATATTGTTAACGTTTACATGCGTTTCCAAAGTGTATTAATATCTTACCAGAAGGTAAGTCCAAAGTATCGGGCACATCTGTATCGGTTGTTTTAGAGGTTTTATTTGCTGCAGCACAGTCGCTTGGTATTTGAAGTTGTTTTTTATTATTCTTGAATTTATTGTACAGCTTGCCCTTTGGAGGACGCCCGGGTGTATAATAAAGTTCCTTTGATTCCGAAGGAAATGTTTCTACAATTTCAGTTGTGATTGGTACGTAGTTTTCTTTAACCATTTCACGGTCATTTACTAAGAAATCTTCTACAATACCGTTAATTAATTGAGTTCTTCCTCGTTCAATATTTTCATCAAAAAGTCTTCTAATTTTTTTCCCTTTCGGAGTGGCTAAATAATTTTTCAACGTCTGAAATCGAGTAATTACTTTATAACAGTTGAATACACAGATCGATGAAAAACTTACAAATTGTGTTGTAATATCGGATGTGTTGATTGGTGAATCGATTTGGCGGGATTCATCTATTGAATGATTACAAGACGAAGTAGAATAACCCTGCAGAAAGAGAAAAATTTTAAGCAAAATTAGATATTTGTATTTCAACCATCTAATAAGTAACTTGTATCAAACCAAATCGCATTAATGAATTGGAATAAGATAAAATTATTTTAATGAAAAAATTACATTATTTGAAATGTTACTTAATAGCATAATTGTAAAAGTGACCTAAATTCAAACGATAATAATTCCATCAAATCGTTTCTGCTTCCTGAGACCTCGCAGAGTAATTTAATAATAATAATTTAGCTTGCAATAGGGTTAAAAATATTTATTTATAAAGTTAAAGACATAATTACCTTCTCCAAGCAAAATGCTTTTAAATTTGCGCGCAAAATTATTTTTGTTTTGAGATCTGCTACAGCAGGAAACATAATTTCTAAATCCCGCTTATTTATTAAAGGCTGGCAATAAACCGGCACACAAAAAATTAATATTTGAGATACAAAAAAATAATGAAACGGCACAAATTAATGAGCAACAAACAAAAATTTCTTGGCATCATAAAATTAATTTTTTGGAACAAAATATAATAATTTGGCAACATTTATAATTTTTTGGCACTATTGGAAGGGTACACAAAAAATTATTTTTTGGCATCGAAATAAATATTTTGGGCGACAAAAATAATTAACTGGCAACAAATTTATAAATAAATAAATTAAAAATTAAAAAATTGAAATTAGTTTTAAAATATTCTGGAAAATGGAGATCCCTAATTTAACTTAGAATTGTAGAGGCTAACGGCTTCGGTAACTCTCACGGGCACGCGGGAGGTCGCTTCGCTCCCCCCCGCTTAGCCCTCCGAGGGGCCTTAGATTTAAACTTCGAGGGACGTAGGAGCCAGGATAGGCAAACATGTCGCACTGCGTGCCGCACGTAGGAGCGGATTATATAGAATCTATTAATGACACTGCAATATTTTATATCGATCCCCCATCAAATATTAAATAATTTGTATCGATTAAATTTAATTTTTTGTCTCGATTTTTTTTTTTTTTACTACTAAAAATTATTTTTTTTTGTTCCAAAATATTATATTTGTTGCCAATTTATTAATTTTGATGTCAATGTTTGTCGCCACAGTATTTAATAATGTTCTTCAAAAATATTTGTTTGTTTTTTCATATGTGGTGCCAAAATATTATTTGTGATGCCAATTTATTATTTTTGATGCTAATGTTTGTCGCCAAAATTTTTTTCTTGTATGCCCGTTTAAATTGTCCCTTTATTAACATAATTCATACTCCGTTTTAATATTAGCATCTAGGAGAAACAGATTTGGTTTTAAATTAAATATAAATGCTTAAAAATTAAACTTATTGAAATAAGATTGAATACCTACTTCTAAATTTTAATATGACTTGATGATCTAGATTCCAGGAATTTAGTATTTGGTCCACAACATTTTCAGTAGAATAATACGTGCAATATGGTTGGTCATCTAAATTGATAAAAAATAAATAACATAACAGACACAAATGAAACCCAAATTTAATTTTAAAAAAATTGCAATACACGTCTTACCATGGTCACTGTTACCAACCATCTTATTTTGATAAAGGTACTTTAATGATACATTAAGAAAAAAATTAAAGATTTCATTTGTAAATAATAATAAAATTCAAGACCGCGAAGATTACAAAGGTTTTAAGAACATTTTGATAAACTTTAACTAATTATTATATTTAGAAGCTTAGTATAAGTCTGCTTTCAAAAACTTATTGCCATTAGGTAATGTATGTAACAATAGAGGCTTTCCGATTAAATTTTTAACTTCAATTATATTAGTTGATTCTTAACGGTTTTGTTATAAAAATTATGTTATCACAATGGTTTCCCGGCATAATAATATCTTTGATTTGCACTAACAGATTTTTCATTTTATGGAAGAGGTAATACTTTTTTTTGTACAAAGTTCCATTCAATAAAATTCGCTCTATTGAATAAAAGGTGTCTTTTGGGTTAGGAAATGTGAAAATGTAGGTATTATACGGATTTTCAGCCATATTAATTTGTATTTTTTTCATTACAATTATTGTTTCTGGGAAACCCTTCGTTTTAAACAAAAAGTTATTAAAATTAAAACAACATATTTTTGCAAGAGATAATTCAATATTTCTTCTTGATGATGTGATGTTAGTGTAGGATTTCATTTTTTTATGATTACCCTCATACCGCATACACCAATAACCTTTTACAGGGCCAGAATTTTTTATAACGCTTGGATAATGAGTGAGGAAATGGTGTTTAGGTTTGAGAGTATCACTAAATATTTGTACATATAGTTCGTTGTGAAGTGCGACATCATTAGAAATGGATAGTAAAACGGTATCCGAAAATGATTCTTTGAAAAGTTGTCCGATAATATTTTGAAGCAAAACAATATACTTTAAACAAGGGTCATTCGCGCTTAATTGGTCAAAAACAAAGACATTTATGTACTTTAAAAGCAAAATCGTTTCTGAAGCTGTCAAGTGTAATTTTTTAGATTTTAAATGAGCTTGTTTAATTGGCGGCCCCACAGATCCCTTTTCAATTTCACCATAATCGAAATTTCGGAAACGATAATTTAAGAAATCAAGCGAAAAATATTTTCTTTTGGTTATCCAAATGATTAGACAATTAATTAATCCATATTTCACGACCCCTTCCAGGGCATCGTGCATAATGTCTACGCTGAAATTTTCAGTCACATGAAAATTTTTCACTGTATTAAAAATAGAATTTTCCAAAATTCCAGAGTATTCAAATGACAAATTTTTTAAATCAAAATTGTAATTTATTTGATTTCGCATAAGACTGGTATTTTCTTTACCATACTTTGAAATATCAGATTTTTTTATTTTACACAGCCTGCAAAAGTGACTGTGAGAAAATGATTTGGTAAATCCCAAAACTGTTTAGACCAAGATTGTCCCCAACAATCACGCCTAACACAAAGTAAACCTTTTTAGTTCCCTTTACAGTGTTAATTTCTAAACCATCGTCCTCCAACTCTTTAATTATTTTCACGAGGCTGTAAAGCGATTTGTCATTTCCCACAGTTTTCAAAGCCTTTGATTTTAAAAACATAGCTGGCAATATTTGTGCCAATGCAGAAGATTTATTTGGCAACGTCGAGAAACTGTAATAAAAAGCAGCCAATGATTGCATTCCAGCATGACTGCTTAAAGCTGCGCCTGTTTCAAAATCGTCGTAAAATAGGTTGAACGGAATAATTATTTTAGTTTCATTGTTTAACATTTTTTTTTCCATAAATCTCCTTGAATAAAATTGCTAAGGCGAGGAGATTGGCCAGAAGTAAGATATTGCATGTGTTCTAAGGTTTCATCTAATATTCCAGGAATTTCAAAAAATTTTTTGATTTGAAATTTGATTGGTAAAATTGTTGCCTCAATAATATTCTCGTCAAAACAAGAAACGCCATTTTTCACCACTTCGCAAGTTTGTCGGTCAATAACTATTTTGGAAGGATTCGAAAAAAGATCTAAGTTAATTAGTTGTTTTTCTAATGAATACTGTGATTTAAGAAATGAAAATGGATTGGAGAAATAGTTTAATAATTCCCAAAGCTTAGGTACATTTTCCCCTTCGAATAGCGGTATAATAATATTTTCAAACATAGTTAACATTGGTACAAGAACAATTTCGGTTAAATCGGTTAAAATATTTTTTATCATGGAAAATGTCATGTTATAATGTCCGGCCAGTGAAGATAAAAATCTTAAAATAGAATTTGAAGTATCTATCTTTATGGCATTTATATTAAAATTCTGTTTACTAATATTATTAATTGTATGTTCACTTTGAGAAAAATCGTTGATCATATTTGGCACGGGTTCTACAGCTTCGTTTACCGTTTCTTTACTTTCTGCAGTACACGAGGTAATTGGTTTTATAAATTGTTCTAAATGATACCGCTGTAAATGCCTTTTGAAACTGTTAATATTACTAAATGTAGAAATGCACCCCGTCACACACAAAAAATTATCGTCCGGTTTTAGCATGTGAGCGTATTTTAAATGGCGGATATAACTATTTACACAAGAAAAATATTTAACACACAAAAAATAACTCTTGATTTTTATAAAATTACACAATACAATATTATATACTTACCAAATAATAATTCTAATTTTAACTACGCAATTTCGCTCAAAAATATATTTAATTTTTTGGGCCTACAACAAAATTCATAATTTCACTTCTTAGGGTGGTCTATCAATTGGCGAGTAAGTTTTTTTGTAAACAAATATTTTATGAGCGAACATCGGAAATCTTTCAAAGTTGTATTTATGGCTATTAACCATGGAACAACATATCGTTCTTAACGACGGTTTACAGGAAATCATGAATCAGATCTGATTGCAACAAGACTGCGACAGACACCATACAATCCTTAAACCAACCGCTTTGTTGCGTTCGAATTATTACAATGGCATTATTTCTAACAACGAAGAAGCTTCCAATGTACATAAAGCTACTTAATTCTTTTCGATTACATTTCATGGTGCTATTTTAATTTCGGATAATCGCCTGTAACAGTTTTTTTAAATTGCGGGGTTGATAACGCTGTTGATAAATTTTATGAAATTCTCTATAGTTTCATAATACCTACCAATCGTACTAAAGCTAATTTTAAATATCCTTTGTGGTATTCTAGTAAACTGATCAAATTAATTTATTTAAAGGGTAAATATCACAGTCGTTATCGTAAATATAAATTGGCTAGTGATTATGTTATTTTTTCCAATCTTAGAAAGTGTGTTAAGATTGAAATTCGTAAAAGTTTTTTAAGTTATGTTAAGTACATTGAGAGCAATATAAAGAAATATCCGAAGTTACTTTGGGCATACTCACAATCACTTACAACTAAGTCGCTCTATCCCTCGTGTATGAAACTGGGGGATGTTGAAGGAACTGAGTCGTATCAAATAAGCAATTTATTTGCTGATCACTTTGAATCAGTGTATGTCGGTGAATCAAATCATAACATATTTGAAGCTAATCGCTCCAATTCCGTTCAAAATCATTTTGTAGATTTAATCTCTGAATATGATGTTTTTAGTGTTCTGTCGTCAATTGATATTAAAAAAGGAGCCGGCCCTGATAACTTAACGAACTATTTCATTTACCGTTTAAAGACACAATTAATCAAACCGTTAACCCTCATATTTAACTTATCGTTGAACGATGGTGTATTTCCTTCGTTTTGGAAGAAAGCTTACTTAGTACCAGTTTTCAAAAAACATGATGCGAGTGACGTAAGGAATTATCGGCCTATTTCTATTTTAAATGGTTTTAGCAAAATTTTTGAAAAATTGGCCTACAAAATCATTTTCAATGAGGTTAAAAGCTCAATTAACCCTTCACAGCATGGGTTTTTTCCGAAACGTTCTACCACGACAAACTTGATGGATTTTTCAAGTTTTGTTTTTAATCATGTTGATAGAGGTGATCAAGTTGATTGTGTATACACTGACTTTGAAAAAGCTTTTGATACGGTTTCGCACAGTATTCTATTAAAAAAATGTTGTGATATAGGTCTTTCTGTACAAATTCTCAATTGGTTAGAATCATATCTTTTCGCGCGATTACAATAGGTGAAATTTAATGGATTTTTATCTAAAACTATCGTGGCCAAATCTGGTGTACCTCAGGGTTCTACTCTGGGTCCACTTTTATTTCTTATATTTATTAATGACCTTCCAAACATCTTATCTTGCCATTATTTATTGTATGCTGATGATTTGAAAATATATACAAATATTCAAAATTCTAATGATTGTATTCGGCTTCAAGAAGATTTGGATAAACTTTTAATTTGGTCCTCAGTAAATAAACTTAAACTTAATATAAACAAATGTGTTGTGTTATCTTATACCTTTTTTCTTATTATTAATATTATGTATTTCTTTATGTATGATGAAAAATGTACTAATTTTTTATATTGAGGCGACACGTAATTGGACTTGTTCTGTGTGTTGCCCTGTCTAGGAATGAATAAAAAAAAAAAAAAAAAAAAAAAACAGAAGCCATTATTCTAAAATTAAGTCATAAATGATGATAAAATAAAGATTTTCGATGTTTGCGCTTAAAAATCTACATATTTGAGGGAAACGTTAACTTTTGGATCACCCTATATTTATTGAAAAAGTATTATCGCTACGAAATATATCTATATATTATATAAAAATGAATTCCTGTTTGTTTGTCTGTTCCGAATGGGCGCCTCAGCCGCTCAACCGATCGCCATGAAATTTTTACCATGTACAAGTTGCATATCCAGAACCAACCTTACGATATTTTGGAAGGGGCTGGACCCCGGGGTCTAGGGGCTGCGGTACAAATTTTTTCGAAAATTTTAATTTTCTTTAAATTTTTTCACGAAAATGAGTTTATGGGGCTGGTTATATGAAATTACTGACATGTTCGAATCCGAGGGGCCCAGCCCTGGATCAAAAATTAATTTTAATATTTGATTATTTCAAAATTACTTCTCAGTCGCTCAACCGATCGCCATGAAATGTTTACCATGCAAATGTTGCATGTTCAGGACCAATCTTACGATATTGTGAAAGGGGCTGGACCCCGGGGTCTAGGGGCCATGGTACAAATTTTTTCAAAAATTTAAATTTTTTTACGAGAATGAGTTTTGGAAAGGGGTTATATGAAATAAGAGACATGTTCGAATTCGGGGGGTCCGCCCCTGGATCAAAAATTCATTTTTACATGTAAAGATACAATTATTTGATTGTTCTGAAATAACGCCTTAGCCGCTTTACCGATCGCCATGAAATTTTTACCATGTATATGTTGCATGTTCTTGGCCCACGATACTTTTAAAGGGGCTGGACCCCGGAGTCTAGGGGCTGTGGTACAAATTGTTTCTCAAATTTCAATTTTTTTAAGATTTTTTGACGGGAATGACTTTAGGAAAGGGGTTATATGAAATTAGTGACATGCTCCAATCCGGAAGTCTGCCCTGGATCAAGAATTCATTTTACATGTATAGATACAATTATTTAAATGTTCCGAAATAGCGCCTTAGCCGCAAATTTATACACCAAAAAGGATATCTAGCGTGCGATTGTTATCAGATGACCACAGAGTAGTTATTCGAGCAGACAAAATACCGTCTGGTCAACAAGAAAGACGATTCAATGCCCCAACAATCAACGAAGTTGCTATTATTCGACGTGATATTATTATCCATAGACAAAATGAAAGCCTACAGCGTGTTACTGAAACACACAGATCGTATGATGCTCTTCAGTATCCAATACTGTTTTGGCAAGGAGAGGATGGGTATCATTTCAACGTGATGCAAACTAACCCAACAACAAGTGCTGCATTGACGAAAATGGTTGCCTGCATGAATTTTTATGCGTATCGTATTATGATTAGAGCACAACAATCAAACCACATCCTGAAGTGCCGTCAACTTTTTCACCAATTCATTGTTGATATGTATGCTAAAATCGAAAGTGAACGGCTTCTTTTCATTCGCTTAAATCAGATAAAACTTCGTTCCGAGGAATATATTCACTTGGGCGATGGAGGACATACAGCCACTATCAAAGTAAACAATGTGCATCATGAGATAGATAATAGCTGGATTGTTCCTTACACTCCGTTACTGTCGAAAATATTTAAAGCCCATATTAACGTTGAGTACTGCAACTCGGTTAAGTCAATTAAATATTTATGTAAATACGTCAACAAAGGCAGTGATATGGCAATTTTTGGACTTCCGAATACAAATTCGCCATTCGATGAAGTCATGCAATTTCAAATAGGACGTTACATCAGCAGTAATGAAGTTGTCTGTCGAATTCTGAGTTTTACTATTCACGAGCGTTATCCAACAGTTGTACATGTTAGTGTACACTTAGAAAATGGACAACGAGTTTACTTTACGGAAGAAAATTTGTTACAGAGAGCTGCGCAGCCATGAGTACGACATTAACAGCCTTTTTTCAATTGTGCGGAACAGATTCATTCGTAAAAACGTTGCTGTATCATGAAGTTCCAAAATATTATATGTACATGGAACACGTCGAAGAAGCAGTGTTTCAGAAGAAAGCAAGGCACAATTATTCGGGAGTACCCTGGAATACGTGGTTCTGATGCCTTGGGTCGAGTTTATAATGTTCATCCTAATAATACGGAGTGTTATTTTCTGAGAATGCTGCTTCATGAAGTAAGAGGACCAACGTCTTTTCAAGCACTGAGAACTGTAAATGGTGAAGTATGTCAAACGTACAGAGAGGCATGTCTTAACCTGGGCTTACTTGAAAATGATGAACACTGGGATATATCACTAACCGAAGCATGTCTTATGTGTCGTCCAGTACAAATACGCAAGCTCTTTGCAATCATATTAACAACATGCACACCTTCCGATCCAAAGGTCTTTGGGAAAAGCACAAAGAAAGCCTTAGTGAAGATATACTTTGGCAAGCACGTAGAACAAATCCCGATATGGAAATAAAGTTAATTAACTAAAATATCTTTATATTTATTATTCACTTTGATCTGGTTGAAGGTTTGTAAAAATGGAGTAAAGAGAGAATTCTTGCATAACAATCAAGGTATTTAAATTATATACCTCCCGTGCAACGCCGGGTAACTCAGCTAGTTAATGTATAAATCAGTAAAAATTTGTTTGAATGTAATATCCAGAACCGCGTTTCTCGATTAGAGAACGCATTTTTTTCCGTGTAAGTTAAATTAAAATTATTATTTTATTATGTATCAATGTACGTACATATATGTATGTGTGTGCAATTTTCACAGCTCGCTATTTCCATTTAATTTTTTTACACTACACAAGCATAATGGGTCTATTTTTTAATTCACCCCGAGCGAGTATACTCACTCAACCGGAGTAAACAGAGTACAGAGTACAGACTTGTCAAATTGTCCAGGGTACCCAGAGTATAAATATTTCTATAAAAATTAATTGGTTAAAATCTGTTTTTAAAAAAATAGCTATTTGTTTTTAAATGTCAGTGAATAAATTTCGGTCTTTTAAACTTTTTCTTTAATATTTTGTTTTGTTACTTCTCTACACTTACATTCATTTCAGAGCAAAAATTTACAAACGGAGTAAGCTCAGAGTATGTTCAGTTCACATTAAAAAATACAGTGCATAGAGTAAAATTCCTCTGGTTGAATAAAAAAACGCAGTGTATAATTTTGACAGCGCACTGCTTGCTCAGGTTGAATTAAAAAATAGATGCAATGTGTGATCCTTTTGCTCGTATGTAATTTTCATTTTCAAAAACACTTGCTGCTGCGGCCATATATAGCAGATATTTTCACAACAAATTAAATTAAAGTAGGGGTTTTGTTTTTGATTTTTTTTTTTTGTATTCGGCTCACGATGTTTTTGAAATGCCGGATGGTGTTGTATATTGCATGTGTATGCGTAGTTTTGCATTAATTTTACGTTTTATTTATGTTTTGTTCTTGTCGATATTCACACATATCAGCAATATTTTTTGTTCGGCACTTTTATTTCCGTAACCCGATTTCTATACAATTTTTTACTTACTCCTGCAAAAATTGAAACAACTTGCGGAAAAACGCCTACTATGCGGAATACATGTATGAATTTCATTTCATAAGTAGTGTTTCAAAAGGGGTTTCCCAAATAAATAATTTGGTTGTGGTAGTAAAAAATGCAGTTCAATTTCGACTCAGAAAACTGACTCAGAATGGTGCTTAGAGAGTACCAGATAATACGATTAATGCAGTTTTCAGTATTAGGTTGGTATACAATAAACTTATGTTTCGAGTACAAATTTATATCAGACAAATATGATAGGTACAGCTACAAAAAATTTGAATTAGTTCCGTTTTTTTTTTCTTGGTTTATGATGTTAATGCCGGAGATAACAATATACATATCGATTAATTTGTAAAATTATTATGATAAACACCAAAATTCACTTAAAACTAATTCTAATCACTACTTTTAAACTAACTAATATTCCAATGCAAAAATCTAGAGTCTGAATTCCACACTTTCACCATAACCAACGAAATAGCGTAATTGGACTATTTTTGAATTTTGTCATTTATAATTATTGGAATTTAGTTTTTTTTCCTGTTTTATTATTGAGAAATGAAAACGTAACCAGATTCCGAAAGAGTCAGCTTGTCCACTTCCATCGACTCGGAAACAGTTGTCACGGTCGTCTGCAATTTTCGACAAAATTTCGTACCACCGTTAACAGATCCACTAATTAGGTTTCCCGATAGCAGCAAGTTTGCCGGCTGAAGCTACAGGAGAAGTGGGAGGGGTCTCTCGAGTAATAACGGATTTAAGTGATCCGCTTTTCACAAAATAACGAAGTAATAAATTCTCAGCGCATGTCTGCCACAGTGAAACACGAATTCACCCCAGGATAGTAAATAATGTATTATTTTAGATTTATACATAATTATTTAGAAAAAATGATAATTGAAATCATAATCACAAGAATTTTGTTCTAACTTTAAATTTGCATGCAATTATGAAAATATGTAATAAATATAATTTAAGCTACTATATAATAAATAATAGAAAAATAATATTATAGAATAAAGTTTTGGCAATACAGTGAGCGAAATTGAATTAACCTCAATTCAAAGGCCATTAGAATTATTAGAAAGTAACCTGGACTGTTGACTTCTTTTATTGTTTAATATACTTTGTGTGTCCACCTTAGTTCTTAATTACCTCGAATAACCTATCGGGCATGCTTAAAACTAATTTCCGGAGGACTTCTACTAGGATTTCGATCTATATTTCCCGTACCCGATTTTTTAATTCAATCACTGATTGAAATTGTTTCCCATTCTTATATAACCTAACCTAGGTCCGGGCTGTAAGCTGGCCAGTTCATCACCTCAATATTTTTCTCGCTAAACCATTTTTTCGTCTCCTTTGACGTGTGAATTGTTGTATTATCTTGCTGGAAGATAAAATTTGACCCCATTAGACCTTTCGCAAGCTCAATTAGACTTATTTCGAGCATTTTCGTGTAATCTCTCGATTTCATTTTGGTAGAAATCCAGGCGCAAGTGAAAGTTTTCCATTGTAGCAAAATCCACCCCAAACCATAAGCGATCCTCCACCAAAGTTCAAACTTAAACGGATTTCGGTTTCTTTTCTAAGGTCATAGATGGCCCTGATGGCTATCAATATTACTGGTGATGCGATATGTACAATTGGATGAACGATGTACCGTATCCAGGTTTTCCGCTATAGTGAATTTCTTCGCTTCCACGTTATTGATTTTGTGTGATTCTCTACTCGAGTTTACCAATGTACATGTATTTTATTTGGCTCGTTTAGGTAATACACACGGATCCAAAAACGATCCACTGCCTGAGTCGACAGAAAGTATAGAACGGGTCTTGTGATGGACACTTTTTATTTATTGGTTTTAAAACAAAATTGAAATTTTCAAGATGAAAATTGGAGGAACACTCATTAATGTGTAACACAAAACAGACGACAAAAAAATAGTTAGTTAAGTTATTAGTTAAGTTTTAAGATTCAAGTTTTGGTGTATCGACTTTATCATGACGTCATGATTTTAAAATAGACATACAAAAATTACCATCTTGCTACAAGTTCAACCGTCCGTCTCAATAGGGTAAGGGTTTGCCGTCTATAGCCATGTAGGTCGGTCTCGTGGATTCTGGGTGGGACCAGCCATTTCTATACTAAAATTATTTTAACTAATCCCAAGTATGATGGTGAATAAACAGAATCAGACGAAGAAAAGCTTCACAATGAATTGTGTAAACGTAATAATGGACTAGCTGAAGCCAACAATATTAACAAGCAACTGAATGATACAATTGCATTGTTGCAGGAGCGTATGAAAATGCTTGAAAACGAAGTTCAAGCTCTTAAGCCAAAGCAGGCAATCTATCCTACTCCTAGCCAGACTACAACTGAACAAGGGTACCATACAGATGAAGACGAACTTGTAACGGGCGCTTGTCATCCCCGTCACAAAATACTCTAATACATCAAATTCGCGTATAAAACTGTACTCCACATTTGAAGATTTTCTCTTCTAGAAAATACGAATTTACATGACTAAATCCGGGTACAGGTCACATTATATTTTTACATTAGTTGTGTTGGAACCATCTTGTTTGTACATATTAAAACATGCACATAAGCAAGATTCATAACCAACAACTAAATTAATGTAAAATCCAAATATCTCCAATGGCACGTTCCCATATGACTTGTGTTTTCATTTATGTTTATTTGCGGAAGCTCAAGTTTCGGTAAACAAACATAAAAACATTTCTTTATTATCAGTGTGTAGACAAATTTGTTTTTGTTGAGTCTCAGTTTTCGTTTCGTTTATCTAATTGGGTCATTGTCGATGAAATTGAATTCCTCAAGGTAGATAAGCGTGAAAATATAATTGTTTTTTTTTGCAACTTGGGCAGTTAATGTGGTTACACATGCAACCAAAACGTGCCTCATGTTTACCGTCTTGTATATTGGCCGGAAATTCGGATAAGATGTCAGTGGGGTGATTATGGAATTTTTCAAGTTTAATGGATGAGAAAAAAAAAAAAAAAAATATGTTTTTTTTTTTTTTTCACCGATCAGCAGAAAAATTGTATAAAAACCTCGCAAAAATGTTATTCGAGACCGTTTTATTTTTGCTAACCGTCAGGTTAGAAGTTTTGAGTAGATTTGTTTTGTTTTTGACCTATGTTAAAAATTTTTTTCGGAAAATAAATAATTTTTGTCGATCTATAAATTAATTATTTTTTTTGTTATCTTTCGGTAATCTATATCAAGGAAAAAAAAGGTAAATATAAAAAAAAAAAAAAACCCATAACTAACTAAAAGAGGTACAGTCAGTAGTAGGGAGTCAATAGCCTCTTTTGAGGCAGGTGAATGCACAGCTAAACCGCGTCATTCACCCTTTCTTTTGACTACCTGCTACTGATCAAGTTTTACTTACTAATTAAACCCTCATCCAGGGAATAATTAATAATTTCTTTTTTTTTTTTTGGTATTTTCAAATAATGAGCGGCTAAGGCCCAAAACTGTCCATTCATGCTGGACAAATAACTTAGTTTTCTGTTGGTCGCTGTAGACAGGTCCAACTTTTGTAATCGTATCCCCAATCCTTTTGTGATTTCAAAGATCACCGAAATTCCTAATTCCCAAGCAGCATAACAAGGTCTCCCTCTATCTCGCACCAAAACCTACGACCGATTTACCTCCCACTGCAGCTAGCAGGATAAAAACTGCTGCGGGTGTAGAGATAAGGAGACAATTTCTTCGTAATGTTGAGCTGAGGTAACTCAGTTACTTCTTGTTTTAACATTACAAACTAGCTTGAGAAACTGAGTGGATAAGAGTTAGAGGTCATAGGAAAAAAAGGAAACTGAATAATACGCCCTCCCCACCTCAATTAAAGGATGATGTTCCAAATATTATCCAGAAACCATCAAAAAAAATACCTCCACCACCATCATAGTAGGTAATAGATGAAGTCAAAGACTACGCGATCTACTCTATGTGAAATTAAAAAAAAATACTACAACTCATAAATTTAATGCAAAGGTGATGAGTGAAGAAAAATGTGCTTGGCACACGTTTGAAGATAAACAAACCAGACCAATAACATCAAAATGATGATCTGAAAGGGAAAGGATTTAAGGCTACTGAAGCATCAATTAAGCTAAAACGGAGAGGCAGGGTTCCTCTCAACATGTTTATGTTGACCTTCGATAATGATGAAGATATCGAAAAAGTTTAGCAAATTAAGTACATCTTGGGGTGCAATGTGGTTATTCAGCCTCTAAGACGATCTATGCTTATACATACAATGTAAAATGTCAAGCCTATGGACATACACAAAAATATTGCAACAGGGAACGCAGGTGTGTCAAATCTTTAGGCAAACATCATACCAAAGATTGCGTAAAAGATAAAAATGCTCAGCCTAAATGTGTTTACTGTGGAGAAAACCATCCGGCTAACTACAGATGATGCAGCGTTGCTATTGAACTACTTGAAACAATTAGTCTGAATAATGAATATAGATCCTCTTTCAAATTATGAATTATTTTATCTCAAGGATTCTTTGTCCAACCAAATTAACGAAAGGCTTACGAGACTTGAATCTTATATCTCAACTGAACATTTAAATTCTGAAGAGCAAGAATCCAAACTAGAAATGTATAGAACATTCAATGATATTTTCCATTTAGAGAGTGATAAATTATCGGTCACAAACGCCGCAGTTGCCATTGAACTGCAAAACATCAAAAATAGGAATGTGATTGCTAAAAAATAAAAATCCAAGATTATTCAGGCAGCAGGCAGTTAAGATGACCCAACCCGAAGTAAATCGTAGAGCGTTGGGAACTACTCATGGACAATTGGGTAAAATGACTTATGCTCAAATAACGATGAGTAACGGAAATCCAGGGGAAACTAATTTTAAGCAGGCTCAATACATTTGATGAGCGATTACAGAAATTAGAATACAGCACTAAGGGAGCCATCCCTAAATAGAAAAATGGCCGGTGATCTTAGAATCTTATGTTGGAATGCCAATGGACTTATGTAACATCAACAAGAATTGCAGGTGGTCCTGGACATAGAAAAAATCGATGTATGTCTCGTCACGGAAACACACTTCACTATTCATCCGGAAAACACTGCTAAAGGAGGTAGTGCTGTTATAATCAGAAATAGTATCCATCACTATGAAGAGTTAAAATATGAAACAGAAGAAATACAAGCAACTGCTGTTAACGTAAAAACCAAAAATGATTCTATTTGTATTGCTGGTGTTTACTGCCCACCGAAGCACTCGTTGAAAGAAAAGGATTATCTCGAGTTCCTCAGTAAATTAGAAAAACGGTTTATGTCTTGGAGGATACTTTAATGCAAAAAATGTCCACTGGGGCTCCAGATTAACAACAACTAAGGGTAAATAACTCCTAAAAACTACTAGGAAATACAGTTGTGAAGCCATCTCAACTGGAAAACTAACGTGCTGGCCTACTGGTCCAAATAAAGTACCAGATCTGATTGATTTCTTTATAATAAAGAACAGAACATATCTGTAAATTAAATACAAGTAGATGAAAGCCACAACCTTAAGTGAAAAAATTATTCAGAAAGAAAGGAACCCTTTTCTAGTTAATAATCAAACCAATTGGCAATAGTATTAATTTGGATTATGTCCATTTCTTGGCGCTAATATCACAATATTATTAAATTATAATTTTTAACAAAATTAAAAACTATTTAAAAATAAAATAGAACAGGCTTTCTTTGTGTGATATTTTATTTTACTTAAAAAGTACTACATAGTTTCGGGCGTTCACCCTTTGTCAACTTTTTCTATTCTCGAGAATAGAAAAAGTTGACAAAGGGTGAACGCCCGAAACTATGTAGTACTTTTTAAGTAAAATAAAATATCACACAAAGAAAGCCTGTTCTATTTTATTTTTAAATAGTTTTTAATTTTGTTAAAAATTATAATTTAACAATTGGCAATGCTTTAGACTATCGCTAGAAGAAAAAATTAACTCAATGGTTCCATTAAAGACCGAGGGGCAATTAGACAAAGAAGTTCACAAATTTGTAAACGATATACAGCAATCAGCTTGGGAAAATACCCCTGAAGTTAAAAAGAAAATCAAGGGAAACAACTACCCTTTGGAAATTAAGGAACTGATAGCAGAAAAAAGAAGAGCGAGAAGAGTATGGCAACAAACAAGTTCTCGCCAAGATAAAACTAATTTGAACAATCTTACTCAACAATTAAGAAGAGAGATCAAAGAATTGAAAAATGAATCAATCAGCAACTATTTAAGAAAATTAACTAATGATAGCAGTACTGATTATTCTCTTTGGAAAGCAACCGAAAGAATTAAAAGACCAATAATGCAGAATCTTCCTATAAGAGTAGCAGGTGATAAATGGGCTAGGAATAATGAAGACAAAGCTCGAGAATTTGCTGAACACCTTGAAAAAATATTCCAGCCACATCAAGATGAAACATTAGAAGCCGAGATAATATCTGAACAAGCATAAGGACCTTAAAGTGAACCTCATCGTAAATGAAATTCAGGAGAAAGCGCGGAGACATGAAGAGAGGCTCCGGCATCATGTGAACATTGAAGCAACTCAGCTTCTAAACAACACGAATTTAATACGCAGGCTTAAAAGAACCAAACCTTTTGAGTTGGCGTAATTGTTAGCTTAAAAGCATGTTACTGGGGTCTGATGAGCTGATTTTTTTTCTTTCGTCCCGCCGCTCAGTGGTAATGGGTTCGTTCTCGCTCGACCACCGGTAACATAAAACCTGGTAACCGGACTTTCATTTGATTTCACCCCGCCTTAATCCCGCTCGCTTAGCACACACTCATCTTATTTGGAAAGTGGGTAACTTTTCCAGTTAGGCCTATCGTTCCGGATATATGGTCCTTCGCAAGCTCCACAAAATAAAATACCTATATATAAATATATGTCCGAAAAAAAAAGACTGTGAATTTTCTGGTACGACCAAATTTACCAAGGTTACACAATAATGGCAAAAAAAATTTTGTGGTTTTTTTGATTTTTAAATGACAATGCAAATTAGTTAATTAATTTAAGTAATATAACGGGGTTATATGAATGAAATCAATACACATATATAATTTAAAATATTGAACAAAATAACGTTTACTTCCCCCAAATTATGGACTGGCCAAGTGCGTCCCCCAAACTCCAACTCCCAATGCTGCTATACCCCCGTTCAGATGCTACAGATGACAACCTCCACTAGACCTGGGGAGGCCCCTAGGCTCCCACCACCATGGATGGGACCATGTGGATTTTTCTCTTTTCTTTTTGGATTAGGCGTGGGTACGTCTCAATACCGATGTTGGTGTAGTATGCCCACCCTGTGGTTAACACGGTTATTTAAACCGTTCCTTTCTTCACCTTGTCCACGACGTAAAGGAAACCAATTGGATTCTTCTTAATAAATTTTTATTTTTTTTTTTTTTATTTCCAAACAATTTTATAAGTATAAGTTTTTTTTTTTCCCTCGGAAATTTGGTGGTACGTGGAAATTCATTAAATACCACGTTATAATCACCCCAACCAACACACGAACAAACCCGCGATCCCCACGCGTAAACTATACTTATATTATTTGTCTCTGAAAATATTTACAGGGATTCTTTTTTTTATGTTGGTGGTTCACTGCTAGGAGCATATATTCAGATATAAATGGGCCCCGACACACGGATGCTTACTTATTCACAATAACAAAAAAAAATCCGAAAAAAATCTATCGTGTATCCTGTCACGATGCAAACATTTTTTCTCTCTCCTCTTTTCTTTTTTTTTCCTTCTAGCCTACCAAACCTTTTTTAATTTTCCTTCCCGGTCTACTTTTCCTAAATATAATTTTGCTATCAAACACTGTGGAACGACGTCCATTTGATGACACCGTTACAAGCATTGTACTATATAAAGATGTGGTTTAATTCAATTTACCAGACTCTATGGAACGCCAATGGGAAGAAGCCATAGATTAATATTAAGTTAGTAAATTAAGTCAGAAACAAATTGCTCATTAGTCAGGAGACTAGATTGATATAACATAAAATAAATAAATAAAAATTATTTCAACAAAAAACAAAAAAAAAATTACAGCCCACTGTGTACAATACTTAAATGAATAAACTCAGTGTTTTGCCAGAGTAGGAAAACCATTTGAAATAAATATACGACTCAACAATATCAAATGAAAAATTATATTTGCCAAATTTATTTTTATATACTGACCCAATCCAGGCTTTTCTCTGTCTCCAGCATCAAATGGAAAAGCATATTTATTGACTGATTTTAGTGAAATTTGATATCTGAAATATGTTGTAGATATTACAAATAGTTCCTAATAAAAAAAACTATTATTTCATGGTCTGAACGGCCTTAAGGTTAAGCTGGAATCAGATATTTTATATTGAAACACAGCCCGTGTATGATGTATTTTGGAACACTACTCCTACTAATAATATTATGGTCGATAGCATAAATCAAAAACTAGATTTGCCAATTTTGATTTTCCATACACCAATCCAAACAATTTTCTCATATATTTGTCGATGCCCTTTTTTGTACAGGACGCAAAAAAATCAATTGCTTAAAGGAATGATTTTATTGGCACGCCAATAATCAACTATTTGCGAACACTGCTGATTTTATTCCAATTTTGCGAATTCTTCTGATTTTCCGATATTTTTCGCGATTAAGTTAGACAAAGTTGTCCAGACAGTCCAGGTAAGACTATTTACAAAATTTTTTATTACAATTCATATGTATCCTATTTACTTTCTGCTGATAGGTAACCACAACATTTTTTATTTTCGGCTGGAATGTTAACGTAATCTGCATTATCGACTTTTTTCTTTCGGCTAATTTTAACACCGTAGTGAAGTTTCTAACGTTAATTTGAAGTGTAGTTTGTCGTTTTTTTTTTTCTAATTAAATACATTTTCTTTTAGGTTGATCGTTGAACGCCTGATGCTTGGTTGTGAACATAGCTTGACACTTTAAAAAAGTGTAAGAAATAAGAGGTAGAAAAAGTGTTAAAAAAATTTACTAACGTTAAAAAATGTAGCTACACAAAAAAGCGTCAAATGAAATATAAAAAAAAAATCATTTTCTCGAATTTAAATTTAAATTTAATGATGCAAAATGGTTTTACAAAATTGTCGAAACTTACCAAATTTGGAATTAATTAAAACGTTATTATGTTATTTCAATTCATTTAATAAACCATTAAAAAGTTTTGAATGCTAAAATGAGGGCGAAAGTACAGCATTAAACCAAATAACACAAATATCTACATTTTTTAACGTTAGTAAATTTTTTAACATTTTTTCTATCACTTATTTCTTACACTTTTTTTTAGTGTCAAACTACACTTTAAATTAACGTTAGAAACTTCCACTCCGGAAACTTTAACAGGGTTTGAAATACTAGTTCAAAATATAAATTGTGGTTACATTTCCAATAACTGACGACGCCCACCCCTCCAAATTATTGCAACCTTCATTTTTCAAACACCACAGAGAACAAATCCTAATCTAACTGAACACTTCAGTCCTCCAAACCGCCTCGACCTTTTGTTGCACTGCCTGTGCATCCTGATAACGTAACTTCACATGAAAAAACTCTTCGATCACATTCGTAATCTTTTACATTCGTGGTTTTCTTGAGAGCCCTCTCAACTTTTTTCACTAATGTACTATTCCGACAAGGCTGTACTAACGTGAATTTCTCAACCTAGCTATTATATTACCTGTTTCCCTTCTCGTGTAAAGGTTTACCACCTCTATGAATCTGAATCATTTTTTTAACATCCTCCAAAAAAAAAAATAAAACACCGCGTTTTTTTTGTTTTTGTAATTATTAACATAAATATAATTTAATTATTTAAGATGTTTTTTATTTATTACATTTTAAGAAATTTTTAATTTATTACCTAATTTTATCACGAATTTTTTATTTTTTTAAATTTTTTTATTTTTTTTTTGGTTTTTTATTTTTTATTTGTTAGTTTTCAATATAATAAATTTTAATTACAAAAATTTATTACAAATACCCTATGTTTAGTACGATTTTTTTTTTTTTTTATCAAAACAGATTTTTTAAAATAAAAATGAAAAATAAAAAAAATTTTGGTTTTATTTACACAAGAGAGAAAAACAATTGAACGTATAATAATCATACAGAGATTTCTTGAATTTGAACACGTTTTTTAGCTGTGCCCGGTGTTGAGGGGCCACCACGCAATATACCACTACCGGCTTGTTGCTGCTGATGGTTCTGCGATGGTATTATATGTATTTTAGGTGGGGGCGGTGGATCTGGTATACATTTAATTATAAACGTTTCTTGGCCATAATTTATTTCATTTTCATCGTGGCCACTACCACCACCATCATTCGTATTCACAATTGACGCATCGGTGGTTGTTGTGTCTGCGTCCTGCAATATTATACTCTCTGATTGTGTCGATTGATTACAAAATTCGGGGCCCGTATTAAAGCTAGCGTTTAGGTATTGTGTCGACGTGGATGGCGTTTGTGAATGTTGATGTTGTTGCATTTGATGCGTATGATGTACATGATGGTGGTGGTGTGGGGTTGTTGTTTCGGGCGGTGTTTGTGTTGTCATATTATGCAAATGGTGATGATGATGATGTGTAGTCGTTAGAGGTGGTGATGTTGTTGCAGATATTGTAGTTGTGTACGTAGGTGGAAATGGTATTAAACTGTCTGCGGCCCGATTACACATTGTATTTTTGTAAGTTTCTTTCATTAGACTATCGGTTGGACTGACGCTCCGCGCCGGCGAATGAATACACGTTTTTCGAGGCAATTCAACATTACAAATATCCGCTAGTGCTCGTTTTTCTTTAATTGCCTGTTTTTCATCGTAACAGTCGTATTCGACAAAACTACTGCCCGACGTATTAAATTCCACTAAACTTTCAATGCTCGATTTGTGACTACTCTTATCACACTTGGAGTCTAAGTTGGAGGTGATCGAATGGTGGCTCGATTCGTTTTCAGTCAATTCCTCTTTACGTTTTGCGTCCGAAGCTCGTTTCTCGCGTTGATAATAAATTCCGACGAATATTAAAATATTAAGAAGTAAAAGGAAACATCCGACCGCTATAGTTACCGTCAGCGCAGTCGTATAGCTTTGATAGTGCGTATTCGCCAGGCGTTTCAATAGATTATTATTAGTAATAGTATTTGTGTTAGGCTGCTGATTTTGTTGAGGTCTGGTAGCCGCTAGTGTTGGAACTATGGTTGTGTTTGGTGGGCATTCTGTTGTTGAAACGGTTGGTACAGTACCATCCGTTCGAATGACAGTAGTTGTCGACGTTGTCCCCACAGTAAATAGCTTAACAGGTGGTGGTCTCAACATCGATTGCGGCCTTACAATTCCATCATAATGTATTGCACTCTCCTCCACGAAATGATGATGTTTCATTGACATTTCACCCGAATCCGTTTGTGTATGCAGCTGAGGTATTAAACTCAACCACATCGATAGTTTATGACCGCGATAGTGAGTTTTAATTTCGGTCCGTGCACCTGTAATATTAAAAAAATCGTTTGAATTGACAAATTTTGTAACTATTATGCATATATAGGGTGCACAATAAAATTATACCTAGCTCTAAATACAGCTGATTAATTGAATCGTATGCATCCCAAAACGGCATATCGACCGGTTTCGGTACATAATACAAGTCGTCCGGATCAAATTCATCGCTGCTCACTTTCAAGACTAAAGATTTAGATTCGTTGTCTTCAAAATTAGTATCCATTTTGACTGACTCTTGGGATTCATCTTCATCGGATTCATCATGATCTTCACTAATGGCCGTAAGATCATTAAAACGCGTATTGCGAGCGAGTCGTCGTTCGTATTGAGACAATTCGCGTTTTTTGTTTATGTGCTGCTCCTTATTTTGTTTATTATTACTATTTGTACCTTTATTATTACTATTAACATTATTATTTATATAATTATTACTATTTAGTGATGATATGTCTGATGACGATAGTGAATAAGTGTCTGATACTATAGATAATGAAATCGGCGGAGGTTTAAATTCATTTGGATTTCTGGAATTGACAAAACAAGAGAAAACAGATTAATTTCATCCTATGAACATTTGAATTATGCCGAACCGTACCCATTTTGAGCGAAATTGGATAAATAACGAACTAAAACGCGACTAACTTTTACATCTTCTTTTGTATAATTGTATGGAAATAATGATGAAAGTGGAAGTCCCAGACAAAAAGGCACATCTTCACCACGAACAGAACCACTTCGCTGTAATAAATGTAAGTTCATTTGTTAACCATATACAAAGTTTACACTTTGTATTTGATACTCACCAGTGGGAAATTACGTTCACCTGATTGATGTCTGAAATGTAAAAAATACGTTCGTCCACCTCGTAAACTATGTAAATGACCTAATTTTATAAGTGGCGCAACTGTATGGCCATCACTTAATAATTCTAGTGTAGCATCACGTGCTCCCATTGGATTACGCGGAGATCTCTCCCAATCGGTGTACTCGTTCTGTAAAATTTTGAAATAAACAAAAAAAAAAAAAATTTGATTGATTTAAATTAAATTTCTCCATTAAAAATCATTTTAATTCTATTTTATCGCCCCGACCACCACATTTTGGTAAAACGTTGAGAAGTAGTTCTTGAAAACCGGTTTTGCTAAGTCATTCAGTGAATTTGATGAGTTTTATTCGCCAACATAACCATAATTTATCAACGTTCACAAAGCGAGGACCCACAATTCCACACCAAATTGGAATTTACCGTCAATCATAATATGGAAAGCTCCGATTGAGCTCCGATTGCGGTTCTTGATGCGTCTAAAAATAGGTTTCGGAAACAGAAATTAGCCGCATTTAGATCGCTTGAATATTTCCAGACATTTCACAGAAAATTCGATTTTTTTGAAAAATCGCCTTAAGATCTGCATATTCTGAGCCAGAAAAATTCAAAATCTGCAATTGTGCTCCGATTGCGGTTCTTGATGCGTCTAAAAGTAGGTTGCGGAACCAGAAATTGTTGTGCCAACGCGCATTTAGATCGCTTGAATATTTCCAGACATTTCACAGAAAATTCGATTTTTTTGAAAAATCGCCTTAAGATCTGCATATTCTGAGCCAGAAAAATTCAAAATCTGCAATTGTGCTCCGATTGCGGTTCTTGATGCGTCTAAAAGTAGGTTGCGGAACCAGAAATTGTTGTGCCAACGCGCATTTAGATCGCTTGAATATTTCCAGACATTTCACAGAAAATTCGATTTTTTGAAAAATCGCATTACTATAGATCAGCATATTCCGAGCCAGAAAAAATCAAAATCTGCAATTGTGCTCCGATTGCGGTTCTTGATGCGTCTAAAAATAGGTTTCGAAACCAGAAATTGTTGTGCCAAGGCGCATTTAGATCGCTTGAATGTTTCCAGACATTTCACAGAAAATTCGATTTTTTGAAAAATCGCCTTACTATAGATCAGCATATTCTGAGCCAGAAAAAATCAAAATCTGCAATTGTGCTCCGATTGCGGTTCTTGATGCGTCTAGAAATAGGTTTCGAAACCAGAAATTGTTGTGCCAACGCGCATTTAGATCGCTTGAATATTTCCAGACATTTCACAGAAAATTCGACTTTTTGAAAAATCACCTTACAGATCAGCATATTCTGAGCCAGAAAAAATCAAAATCTGCAATTGTGCTCCGATTGCAGTTCTTGATGCGTCTAAAATAGGTTTCGGAACCAGAAATTGTTGTGCCCACGCGCATTTAGATCGCTTGAATATTTCCAAACATTTCATAGAAAATTCGATTTTTTGAAAAATCGCCTTACTATCAGCATATTCTGAGCCAGAAAAAATCAAATCTGCAAATGTGCTCCGATTGCGGTTCTCGATGCATCTAAAAATATGTTTCGGAACCAGAAATTATTGTGCCAACGCGCATTTAGATCGCTTGAATATTTCCAGACATTTCTCAGAAATTCGATTTTTTGAAAAATCGCCTTACAATCAGCATATTCTGAGCCAGAAGAAATCAAATCTGCAAATGTGCTCCGATTGCGGTTCTCGATGCATCTAAAAATATGTTTCGGAACCAGAAATTGTTGTGCCAACGCGCATTTAGATCGCTTGAATATTTCCAGACATTTCTCAGAAAATTCGATTTTTTTGAAAAATCGCCTTACTATCAGCATATTCTGAGCCAGAAAAAATCAAATCTGTAAATGTGCTCCGATTGCGGTTCTTGATGCATTTAAAAATATGTTTCGGAACCAGAAATTGTTGGGCCAACGCGCATTTAGATCGCTTGAATATTTCCAGACATTTCACAGAAAATTCGATTTTTTGAAAAATCGTCTTACAATAGATCAGCATATTCTGAGCCAGAAGAATTAAAAATCTGCAATTGTGCTCTGATTGCGGTTCTTGATGCGTCTAAAAATAGGTTTCGGAACCAGAAATTGTTGTGCCAACGCGCATTTAGATCGCTTGAATATTTCCAGACATTTCATAGAATCTGCAATTGTACTCCGATTGCGGTTCTTGATGCGTCTAAAAATAGGTTTCGAAACCAGAAATTGTTGTGCCAACGCGCATTTAGGTCGCTTGAATATTTCCAGACATTTCACAGAAAATTCGATTTTTGAAAAATCGCCTTACTATAGATCAGCATATTCTGAGCCAGAAGAATTAAAAATCTGCAATTGTGCTCCGATTGCGGTTCTTGATGCGTATAAAAATAGGTTCCGGAACGAGAAATTGTTGTGTCAACGAGTATTTAGATCGCTTGAATATTTCCAGACATTTCACAGAAAATTCGATTTTTGAAAAATCGCCTTACTATAGATCAGCATATTCTGAGCCAGAAAAAATCAAAATCTGCAATTGTGCTCTGATTGCGGTTCTTGATGCGTCTAAAAATAGGTTTCGGAACCAGAAATTGTTGTGCCAACGCGCATTTAGATCGCTTGAATATTTCCAGACATTTCACAGAAAATTCGATTTTTTGAAAAATCGCCTTACTATAGATCAGCATATTCTGAGCCAGAAAAAATCAAAATCTGCAATTGTGCTCCGATTGCGGTTCTTGATGCGTCTAGAAATAGGTTTCGGAACCAGAAATTGTTGTGCCAACGCGCATTTAGATCGCTTGAATATTTCCAGACATTTCACAGAAAATTCGATTTTTTGAAAAATCGCCTTACTATAGATCAGCATATTCTGAGCCAGAAAAAATCAAAATCTGCAATTGTGCTCCGATTGCAGTTCTTGATGCGTCTAGAAATAGGTTTCGGAACCAGAAATTATTGTGCCAACGCGCATTTAGATCGCTTGAATATTTCCAGACATTTCACAGAAAATTCGACTTTTGAAAAATCGCCTTACTATCAGCATATTCTGAGCCAGAAAAAATCAAATCTGTAAATGTGCTCCGATTGCGGTTCTTGATGCATTTAAAAATATGTTTCGGAACCAGAAATTGTTGGGCCAACGCGCATTTAGATCGCTTGAATATTTCCAGACATATCACAGAAAATTCGATATTTTGAGAATCGCCTTACTATAGATCAGCATATTCTGAGCCAGAAAAAATCAAAATCTGCAATTGTGCTCCGATTGCGGTTCTTGATTCGTCTAGAAATAGGTTTCGGAACCAGAAATTGTTGTGCCAACGCGCATTTAGCCTGCTTGAATATTTTCAGACATTTCAAAGAAAATTCGATTTTTTGAAAAATCGCCTTACTATAGATCAGCATATTCTGAGCCAGAAAAAATCAAAATCTGCAATTGTGCTCCGATTGCGGTTCTTGATGCGTCTAGAAATAGGTTTCGGAACCAGAAATTGTTGTGCCAACGCGCATTTAGCCCGCTTGAATATTTTCAGACATTTCAAAGAAAATTCGATTTTTGAAAAATCGCCTTACTATAGATCAGCATATTCTGAGCCAGAAAAAATCAAAATCTGCAATTGTGCTCCGATTGCGGTTCTTGATGCGTCTAGAAATAGGTTTCGGAACCAGAAATTGTTGTGCCAACGCGCATTTAGCCCGCTTGAATATTTTCAGACATTTCAAAGAAAATTCGATATTTTGAGAAATCGCCTTACTATAGATCAGCATATTCTGAGCCAGAAAAAATTAAAATCTGCAATTGTGCTCCGATTGCGGTTCTTGATGCGTCTAAAAATAGGTTTCGAACCAGAAATTGTTGTGCCAACGCGTATTTAGATCGCTTAAATATTTCCAGACGTTTCACAGAAAATTCGATTTTTTGAAAAATCGCCTTACTATAGATCAGCATATTCTGAGCCGGAAAAAATCAAAATCTGCAATTGTGCTCCGATTGCGGTTCTTGATGCGTCTAAAAATAGGTTTCGGAACCAGAAATTGTTGTGCCAACGCGCATTTAGATCGCTTGAATATTTCCAGACATTTCACAGAAAATTCGATTTTTTGAAAAATCGCCTTACTATAGATCAGCATATTCTGAGCCAGAAGAAGTCAAAATCTGCAATTGTGCTCCAATTGCGGTTCTTGATGCGTCTAAAAATAGGTTTCGGAACCAGAAATTGTTGTGCCAACGCGCATTTAGATCGCTTGAATATTTCCAGACATTTCACAGAAAATTCGATTTTTGAAAAATCGCCTTACTATAGATCAGCATATTCTGAGCCAGAAAAAATCAAAATCTGCAATTGTGCTCCGATTGCGGTCTTGATGCGTCTAAAAATAGGTTTCGGAACCAGAAATTGTTGTGTCAATGCGTATTTAGATCGCTTGAATATTTCCAGACATTTCATAGAAAATTCGATTTTTTGAAAAATCGCCTTACTATAGATCAGGATATTCTGAGCCAGATAAAATCAAAATCTGCAATTGTGCTCCGATTGCGGTTCTTGATGCATCTAAAAATGGGTTTCAAAACCAGAAATTGTTGTGCCAATGCGCATTTAGATCGCTTGAATATTTCCAGACATTTAACAGAAAATTCGATTTTTTGAAAAATCGCCTTACTATAGATCAGGATATTCTGAGCCAGAAAAGATCAAAATCTGCAATTGTGCTCCGATTGCGGTTCTTGATGCGTCTAAAAATAGGTTTCGGAACCAGAAATTGTTGTGCCAACGCGCATTTAGATCGCTTGAATGTTTCCAGACATTTCACAGAAAATTCGATTTTTTGAAAAATCGCCTTACTATAGATCAGCATATTCTGAGCCAGAAAAAATCAAAATCTGCAATTGTGCTCCGATTGCGGTTCTTGATGCGTCTAGAAATAGGTTTCGGAACAGAAATAGTTGTGCCAACGCGCATTTAGATCGCTTGAATATTTCCAGACATTTCTCAGAAAACTCGATTTTTTGAAAAATCACCTTACAGATCAGCATATTCTGAGCCAGAAAAAATCAAATCTGTAAATGTGCTCCGATTGCGGTTCTTGATGCATTTAAAAATATGTTTCGGAACCAGAAATTGTTGGGCCAACGCGCATTTAGATCGCTTGAATATTTCCAGACATTTCACAGAAAATTCGATTTTTTGAAAAATCGTCTTACTATAGATCAGCATATTCTGAGCCAGAAAAAATCAAAATCTGCAATTGTGCTCCGATTGCGGTTCTTGATTCGTCTAGAAATAGGTTTCGGAACCAGAAATTGTTGTGCCAACGCGCATTTAGCCTGCTTGAATATTTTCAGACATTTCAAAGAAAATTCGATTTTTTGAAAAATCGCCTTACTATAGATCAGCATATTCTGAGCCAGAAAAAATCAAAATCTGCAATTGTGCTCCGATTGCGGTTCTTGATGCGTCTAGAAATAGGTTTCGGAACCAGAAATTGTTGTGCCAACGCGCATTTAGCCCGCTTGAATATTTCCAGACATTTCAAAGAAAATTCGATATTTTGAGAAATCGCCTTACTATACATCAGCATATTCTGAGCCAGAAAAAATCAAAATCTGCAATTGTGCTCCGATTGCGGTTCTTGATGCGTCTAAAAATAGGTTTCGGAACCAGAAATTGTTGTGCCAACGCGCATTTAGCCCGCTTGAATATTTTCAGACATTTCAAAGAAAATTCGATTTTTTGAAAAATCGCCTTACTATAGATCAGCATATTCTGAGCCAGAAAAAATCAAAATCTGCAATTGTGCTCCGATTGCGGTTCTTGATGCGTCTAAAAATAGGTTTCGGAACCAGAAATTGTTGTGTCAATGCGTATTTAGATCGCTTGAATATTTCCAGACATTTCATAGAAAATTCGATTTTTTGAAAAATCGCCTTACTATAGATCAGCATATTCTGAGCCAGAAGAAGTCAAAATCTGCAATTGTGCTCCAATTGCGGTTCTTGATGCGTCTAAAAATAGGTTTCGGAACCAGAAATTGTTGTGCCAACGCGCATTTAGCCCGCTTGAATATTTCCAGACATTTCAAAGAAAATTCGATATTTTGAGAAATCGCCTTACTATACATCAGCATATTCTGAGCCAGAAAAAATCAAAATCTGCAATTGTGCTCCGATTGCGGTTCTTGATGCGTCTAAAAATAGGTTTCGGAACCAGAAATTGTTGTGCCAACGCGCATTTAGCCTGCTTGAATATTTTCAGACATTTCAAAGAAAATTCGATTTTTTGAAAAATCGCCTTACTATAGATCAGCATATTCTGAGCCAGAAAAAATCAAAATCTGCAATTGTGCTCCGATTGCGGTTCTTGATGCGTCTAGAAATAGGTTTCGGAACCAGAAATTGTTGTGCCAACGCGCATTTAGCCCGCTTGAATATTTTCAGACATTTCAAAGAAAATTCGATATTTTGAGAAATCGCCTTACTATACATCAGCATATTCTGAGCCAGAAAAAATCAAAATCTGCAATTGTGCTCCGATTGCGGTTCTTGATGCGTCTAAAAATAGGTTTCGGAACCAGAAATTGTTGTGCCAACGCGCATTTAGATCGCTTGAATATTTCCAGACATTTCACAGAAAATTCGATTTTTTGAAAAATCGCCTTACTATAGATCAGCATATTCTGAGCCAGAAGAAGTCAAAATCTGCAATTGTGCTCCAATTGCGGTTCTTGATGCGTCTAAAAATAGGTTTCGGAACCAGAAATTGTTGTGCCAACGCGCATTTAGCCCGCTTGAATATTTTCAGACATTTCAAAGAAAATTCGATATTTTGAGAAATCGCCTTACTATACATCAGCATATTCTGAGCCAGAAAAAATCAAAATCTGCAATTGTGCTCCGATTGCGGTTCTTGATGCGTCTAGAAATAGGTTTCGGAACCAGAGATTGTTGTGCCAACGCGCATTTAGCCCGCTTGAATATTTCCAGACATTTCAAAGAAAATTCGATATTTTGAGAAATCGCCTTATTATACATCAGCATATTCTGAGCCAGAAAAAATCAAAATCTGCAATTGTGCTCCGATTGCGGTTCTTGATGCGTCTAAAAATAGGTTTCGGAACCAGAAATTGTTGTGCCAACGCGCATTTAGCCTGCTTGAATATTTTCAGACATTTCAAAGAAAATTCGATTTTTTGAAAAATCGCCTTACTATAGATCAGCATATTCTGAGCCAGAAAAAATCAAAATCTGCAATTGTACTCCGATTGCGGTTCTTGATGCGTCTAGAAATAGGTTTCGGAACCAGAAATTGTTGTGCCAACGCGCATTTAGCCCGCTTGAATATTTTCAGACATTTCAAAGAAAATTCGATATTTTGAGAAATCGCCTTACTATACATCAGCATATTCTGAGCCAGAAAAAATCAAAATCTGCAATTGTGCTCCGATTGCGGTTCTTGATGCGTCTAAAAATAGGTTTCGGAACCAGAAATTGTTGTGCCAACGCGCATTTAGATCGCTTGAATATTTCCAGACATTTCACAGAAAATTCGATTTTTTGAAAAATCGCCTTACTATAGATCAGCATATTCTGAGCCAGAAGAAGTCAAAATCTGCAATTGTGCTCCAATTGCGGTTCTTGATGCGTCTAAAAATAGGTTTCGGAACCAGAAATTGTTGTGCCAACGCGCATTTAGATCGCTTGAATATTTCCAGACATTTCACAGAAAATTCGATTTTTTGAAAAATCGCCTTACTATAGATCAGCATATTCTGAGCCAGAAAAAATCAAAATCTGCAATTGTGCTCCGATTGCGGTTCTTGATGCGTCTAGAAATAGGTTTCGGAACCAGAAATAGTTGTGCCAACGCGCATTTAGATCGCTTGAATATTTCCAGACATTTCACAGAAAATTCGATTTTTTGAAAAATCACCTTACAGATCAGCATATTCTGAGCCAGAAAAAATCAAAATCTGCAATTGTGCTCCGATTGCAGTTCTCGATGCGTCTAAAATAGGTTTCGGAACCAGAAATTATTGTGCCAACGCGCATTTAGATCGCTTGAATATTTCCAGACATTTCTCAGAAAACTCGATTTTTTGAAAAATCACCTTACAGATCAGCATATTCTGAGCCAGAAAAAATCAAATCTGTAAATGTGCTCCGATTGCGGTTCTTGATGCATTTAAAAATATGTTTCGGAACCAGAAATTGTTGGGCCAACGCGCATTTAGATCGCTTGAATATTTCCAGACATTTCACAGAAAATTCGATTTTTTGAAAAATCGTCTTACTATAGATCAGGATATTCTGAGCCAGAAAAAATCAAAATCTGCAATTGTACTCCGATTGCGGTTCTTGATGCGTCTAAAAATAGGTTTCGGAACCAGAAATTGTTGTGCCAACGCGCATTTAGGTCGCTTGAATATTTCCAGACATTTCACAGAAAATTCGATTTTTTGAAAAATCGCCTTACTATAGATCAGCATATTCTGAGCCAGAAGAAGTCAAAATCTGCAATTGTGCTCCAATTGCGGTTCTTGATGCGTCTAAAAATAGGTTTCGGAACCAGAAATTGTTGTGCCAACGCGCATTTAGATCGCTTGAATATTTCCAGACATTTCACAGAAAATTCGATTTTTTGAAAAATCGCCTTACTATAGATCAGCATATTCTGAGCCAGAAAAAATCAAAATCTGCAATTGTGCTCCGATTGCGGTTCTTGATGCGTCTAAAAATAGGTTTCGGAACCAGAAATTGTTGTGTCAATGCGTATTTAGATCGCTTGAATATTTCCAGACATTTCATAGAAAATTCGATTTTTGAAAAATCGCCTTACTATAGATCAGGATATTCTGAGCCAGATAAAATCAAAATCTGCAATTGTGCTCCGATTGCGGTTCTTGATGCATCTAAAAATGGGTTTCAAAACCAGAAATTGTTGTGCCAATGCGCATTTAGATCGCTTGAATATTTCCAGACATTTAACAGAAAATTCGATTTTTTGAAAAATCGCATTACTATAGATCAGGATATTCTGAGCCAGAAAAGATCAAAATCTGCAATTGTGCTCCGATTGCGGTTCTTGATGCGTCCAAAAATAGGTTTCGGAACCAGAAATTGTTGTGCCAACGCGCATTTAGATCGCTTGAATGTTTCCAGACATTTCACAGAAAATTCGATTTTTTGAAAAATCGCCTTACTATAGATCAGCATATTCTGAGCCAGAAAAAATCAAAATCTGCAATTGTGCTCCGATTGCGGTTCTTGATGCGTCTAGAAATAGGTTTCGGAACCAGAAATAGTTGTGCCAACGCGCATTAAGATCGCTTGAATATTTCCAGACATTTCACAGAAAATTCGATTTTTTGAAAAATCACCTTACAGATCAGCATATTCTGAGCCAGAAAAAATCAAAATCTGCAATTGTGCTCCGATTGCAGTTCTCGATGCGTCTAAAATAGGTTTCGGAACCAGAAATTATTGTGCCAACGCGCATTTAGATCGCTTGAATATTTCCAGACATTTCTCAGAAAACTCGATTTTTTGAAAAATCACCTTACAGATCAGCATATTCTGAGCCAGAAAAAATCAAATCTGTAAATGTGCTCCGATTGCGGTTCTTGATGCATTTAAAAATATGTTTCGGAACCAGAAATTGTTGGGCCAACGCGCATTTAGATCGCTTGAATATTTCCAGACATTTCACAGAAAATTCGATTTTTTGAAAAATCGTCTTACTATAGATCAGGATATTCTGAGCCAGAAAAAATCAAAATCTGCAATTGTACTCCGATTGCGGTTCTTGATGCGTCTAAAAATAGGTTTCGAAACCAGAAATTGTTGTGCCAACGCGCATTTAGGTCGCTTGAATATTTCCAGACATTTCACAGAAAATTCGATTTTTTGAAAAATCGCCTTACTATAGATCAGCATATTCTGAGCCAGAAGAATTCAAAATCTGCAATTGTGCTCCGATTGCGGTTCTTGATGCGTATAAAAATAGGTTCCGGAACGAGAAATTGTTGTGCCAACGAGTATTTAGATCGCTTGAATATTTCCAGACATTTCATAGAATCTGCAATTGTGCTCCGATTGCGGTTCTTGTTGCGTCTAAAAATAGGTTTCGGAAGCAGAAATTATTGAGCCAACGCGCATTTAGATAGCTTAAATATTTCCAGACATTTCACAGAAAATTCGATTTTTGAAAAATCTCCTTACTATAGATCAGCATATTCTGAGCCAGAAAAAATCAAAATCTGCAATTGTGCTCCGATTGCGGTTCTTGATGCGTATAAAAATAGGTTTCGAAACCAGAAATTATTGTGCCAACGAGTATTTAGATCGCTTGAATATTTCCAGACATTTCACAGAAAATTCGATTTTTTGAAAAATCGCCTTACTATAGATCAGCATATTCTGAGCCAGAAAAAATCAAAATCTGCAATTGTGCTCTGATTGCGGTTCTTGATGCGTCTAAAAATAGGTTTCGGAACCAGAAATTGTTGTGCCAACGCGCATTTAGATCGCTTGAATATTTCCAGACATTTCACAGAAAATTCGATTTTTTGAAAAATCGCCTTACTATAGATCAGCATATTCTGAGCCAGAAAAAATCAAAATCTGCAATTGTGCTCCGATTGCGGTTCTTGATGCGTCTAGAAATAGGTTTCGGAACCAGAAATTGTTGTGCCAACGCGCATTTAGATCGCTTGAATATTTCCAGACATTTCACAGAAAATTCGACTTTTTGAAAAATCACCTTACAGATCAGCATATTCTGAGCCAGAAAAAATCAAAATCTGCAATTGTGCTCCGATTGCAGTTCTTGATGCGTCTAGAAATAGGTTTCGGAACCAGAAATTATTGTGCCAACGCGCATTTAGATCGCTTGAATATTTCCAGACATTTCACAGAAAATTCGATTTTTTGAAAAATCGCTTTACTATCAGCATATTCTGAGCCAGAAAAAATCAAATCTGTAAATGTGCTCCGATTGCGGTTCTTGATGCATTTAAAAATATGTTTGGGAACCAGAAATTGTTGGGCCAACGCGCATTTAGATCGCTTGAATATTTCCAGACATATCAAAGAAAATTCGATATTTTGAGAAATCGCCTTACTATAGATCAGCATATTCTGAGCCAGAAAAAATCAAAATCTGCAATTGTGCTCCGATTGCGGTTCTTGATGCGTCTAGAAATAGGTTTCGGAACCAGAAATTGTTGTGCCAACGCGCATTTAGCCCGCTTGAATATTTCCAGACATTTCAAAGAAAATTCGATATTTTGAGAAATCGCCTTACTATACATCAGCATATTCTGAGCCAGAAAAAATCAAAATCTGCAATTGTGCTCCGATTGCGGTTCTTGATGCGTCTAAAAATAGGTTTCGGAACCAGAAATTGTTGTGCCAACGCGCATTTAGCCCGCTTGAATATTTTCAGACATTTCAAAGAAAATTCGATTTTTTGAAAAATCGCCTTACTATAGATCAGCATATTCTGAGCCAGAAAAAATCAAAATCTGCAATTGTGCTCCGATTGCGGTTCTTGATGCGTCTAGAAATAGGTTTCGGAACCAGAAATTGTTGTGCCAACGCGCATTTAGCCCGCTTGAATATTTTCAGACATTTCAAAGAAAGTTCGATTTTTTGAAAAATCGCCTTACTATAGATCAGCATATTCTGAGCCAGAAAAAATCAAAATCTGCAATTGTGCTCCGATTGCGGTTCTTGATGCGTCTAGAAATAGGTTTCGGAACCAGAAATTGTTGTGCCAACGCGCATTTAGCCCGCTTGAATATTTTCAGACATTTCAAAGAAAATTCGATTTTTTGAAAAATCGCCTTACTATAGATCAGCATATTCTGAGCCAGAAAAAATCAAAATCTGCAATTGTGCTCCGATTGCGGTTCTTGATGCGTCTAAAAATAGGTTTCGGAACCAGAAATTGTTGTGCCAACGCGCATTTAGATCGCTTGAATATTTCCAGACATTTCACAGAAAATTAGATTTTTTGTAAATCGCCTTACTATAGATCAGCATATTCTGAGCCAGAAGAAGTCAAAATCTGCAATTGTGCTCCAATTGCGGTTCTTGATGCGTCTAAAAATAGGTTTCGGAACCAGAAATTGTTGTGCCAACGCGCATTTAGATCGCTTGAATATTTCCAGACATTTCACAGAAAATTCGATTTTTTGAAAAATCGCCTTACTATAGATCAGCATATTCTGAGCCAGAAAAAATCAAAATCTGCAATTGTGCTCCGATTGCGGTTCTTGATGCGTCTAAAAATAGGTTTCGGAACCAGAAATTGTTGTGTCAATGCGTATTTAGATCGCTTGAATATTTCCAGACATTTCATAGAAAATTCGATTTTTTGAAAAATCGCCTTACTATAGATCAGGATATTCTGAGCCAGATAAAATCAAAATCTGCAATTGTGCTCCGATTGCGGTTCATGATGCATCTAAAAATGGGTTTCAAAACCAGAAATTGTTGTGCCAATGCGCATTTAGATCGCTTGAATATTTCCAGACATTTAACAGAAAATTCGATTTTTTGAAAAATCGCCTTACTATAGATCAGCATATTCTGAGCCAGAAAAAATCAAAATCTGCAATTGTGCTCCGATTGCGGTTCTTGATGCGTCTAGAAATAGGTTTCGGAACCAGAAATAGTTGTGCCAACGCGCATTTAGATCGCTTGAATATTTCCAGACATTTCACAGAAAATTCGACTTTTTGAAAAATCACCTTACAGATCAGCATATTCTGAGCCAGAAAAAATCAAAATCTGCAATTGTGCTCCGATTGCAGTTCTTGATGCGTCTAGAAATAGGTTTCGGAACCAGAAATTATTGTGCCAACGCGCATTTAGATCGCTTGAATATTTCCAGACATTTCACAGAAAATTCGATTTTTTGAAAAATCACCTTACAGATCAGCATATTCTGAGCCAGAAAAAATCAAATCTGTAAATGTGCTCCGATTGCGGTTCTTGATGCATTTAAAAATATGTTTCGGAACCAGAAATTGTTGGGCCAACGCGCATTTAGATCGCTTGAATATTTCCAGACATTTCACAGAAAATTCGATTTTTTGAAAAATCGTCTTACTATAGATCAGGATATTCTGAGCCAGAAAAAATCAAAATCTGCAATTGTACTCCGATTGCGGTTCTTGATGCGTCTAAAAATAGGTTTCGAAACCAGAAATTGTTGTGCCAACGCGCATTTAGGTCGCTTGAATATTTCCAGACATTTCACAGAAAATTCGATTTTTTGAAAAATCGCCTTACTATAGATCAGCATATTCTGAGCCAGAAGAATTCAAAATCTGCAATTGTGCTCCGATTGCGGTTCTTGATGCGTATAAAAATAGGTTCCGGAACGAGAAATTGTTGTGCCAACGAGTATTTAGATCGCTTGAATATTTCCAGACATTTCATAGAATCTGCAATTGTGCTCCGATTGCGGTTCTTGTTGCGTCTAAAAATAGGTTTCGGAAGCAGAAATTATTGAGCCAACGCGCATTTAGATAGCTTAAATATTTCCAGACATTTCACAGAAAATTCGATTTTTGAAAAATCTCCTTACTATAGATCAGCATATTCTGAGCCAGAAAAAATCAAAATCTGCAATTGTACTCTGATTGCGGTTCTTGATGCGTCTAAAAATAGGTTTCGAAACCAGAAATTGTTGTGCCAACGCGCATTTAGGTCGCTTGAATATTTCCAGACATTTCACAGAAAATTCGATTTTTTGAAAAATCGCCTTACTATAGATCAGCATATTCTGAGCCAGAAAAAATCAAAATCTGCAATTGTGCTTCGATTGCGGTTCTTGATGCGTCTAGAAATAGGTTTCGGAACCAGAAATTGTTGTGCCAACGCGCATTTAGATCGCTTGAATATTTCCAGACATTTCACAGAAAATTCGACTTGTTGAAAAATCACCTTACAGATCAGCATATTCTGAGCCAGAAAAAATCAAAATCTGCAATTGTGCTCCGATTGCAGTTCTTGATGCGTCTAGAAATAGGTTTCGGAACCAGAAATTATTGTGCCAACGCGCATTTAGATCGCTTGAATATTTCCAGACATTTCACAGAAAATTCGATTTTTTGAAAAATCGCCTTACTATCAGCATATTCTGAGCCAGAAAAAATCAAATCTGTAAATGTGCTCCGATTGCGGTTCTTGATGCATTTAAAAATATGTTTCGGAACCAGAAATTGTTGTGCCAACGCGCATTTAGATCGCTTGAATATTTCCAGACATTTCACAGAAATGTCGATTTTTTTGAAAAATCGCTTAACTATCAGCATATTCTGAGCCAGAAAAAATCAAATCTGTAAATGTGCTCCGATTGCGGTTCTTGATGCATTTAAAAATATGTTTCGGAACCAGAAATTGTTGGGCCAACGCGCATTTAGATCGCTTGAATATTTCCAGACATATCACAGAAAATTCGATATTTTGAGAAATCGCCTTACTATAGATCAGCATATTCTGAGCCAGAAAAAATCAAAATCTGCAATTGTGCTCCGATTGCTGTTCTTGATTCGTCTAGAAATAGGTTTCGGAACCAGAAATTGTTGTGCCAACGCGCATTTAGCCTGCTTGAATATTTTCAGACATTTCAAAGAAAATTCGATTTTTTGAAAAATCGCCTTACTATAGATCAGCATATTCTGAGCCAGAAAAAATCAAAATCTGCAATTGTGCTCCGATTGCGGTTCTTGATGCGTCTAAAAATAGGTTTCGGAACCAGAAATTGTTGTGCCAACGCGCATTTAGCCCGCTTGAATATTTCCAGACATTTCAAAGAAAATTCGATATTTTGAGAAATCGCCTTACTATAGATCAGCATATTCTGAGCCAGAAAAAATCAAAATCTGCAATTGTGCTCCGATTGCGGTTCTTGATGCGTCTAAAAATAGGTTTCGGAACCAGAAATTGTTGTGCCAACGCGAATTTAGCCCGCTTGAATATTTCCAGACATTTCAAAGAAAATTCGATTTTTTGAAAAATCGCCTTACTATACATCAGCATATTCTGAGCCAGAAAAAATCAAAATCTGCAATTGTGCTCCGATTGCGGTTCTTGATGCGTCTAAAAATAGGTTTCGGAACCAGAAATTGTTGTGCCAACGCGTATTTAGATCGCTTAAATATTTCCAGACGTTTCACAGAAAATTCGATTTTTTGAAAAATCGCCTTACTATAGATCAGCATATTCTGAGCCGGAAAAAATCAAAATCTGCAATTGTGCTCCGATTGCGGTTCTTGATGCGTCTAAAAATAGGTTTCGGAACCAGAAATTGTTGTGCCAACGCGCATTTAGATCGCTTGAATATTTCCAGACATTTCACAGAAAATTCGATTTTTTGAAAAATCGCCTTACTATAGATCAGCATATTCTGAGCCAGAAGAAGTCAAAATCTGCAATTGTGCTCCAATTGCGGTTCTTGATGCGTCTAAAAATAGGTTTTGGAACCAGAAATTGTTGTGCCAACGCGCATTTAGATCGCTTGAATATTTCCAGACATTTCAAAGAAAATTCGATTTTTTGAAAAATCGCCTTACTATAGATCAGCATATTCTGAGCCAGAAAAAATCAAAATCTGCAATTGTGCTCCGATTGCGGTTCTTGATGCGTCTAAAAATAGGTTTCGGAACCAGAAATTGTTGTGTCAATGCGTATTTAGATCGCTTGAATATTTCCAGACATTTCATAGAAAATTCGATTTTTTGAAAAATCGCCTTACTATAGATCAGGATATTCTGAGCCAGATAAAATCAAAATCTGCAATTGTGCTCCGATTGCGGTTCTTGATGCATCTAAAAATGGGTTTCAAAACCAGAAATTGTTGTGCCAATGCGCATTTAGATCGCTTAAATATTTCCAGACATTTAACAGAAAATTCGATTTTTTGAAAAATCGCCTTACTATAGATCAGGATATTCTGAGCCAGAAAAGATCAAAATCTGCAATTGTGCTCCGATTGCGGTTCTTGATGCGTCTAAAAATAGGTTTCGGAACCAGAAATTGTTGTGCCAACGCGCATTTAGATCGCTTGAATATTTCCAGACATTTAACAGAAAATTCGATTTTTTGAAAAATCGCCTTACTATAGATCAGGATATTCTGAGCCAGAAAAAATCAAAATCTGCAATTGTGCTCCGATTGCGGTTCTTGATGCGTCTAAAAATAGGTTTCGGAACCAGAAATTGTTGTGCCAACGCGCATTTAGATCGCTTGAATGTTTCCAGACATTTCACAGAAAATTCGATTTTTTGAAAAATCGCCTTACTATAGATCAGCATATTCTGAGCCAGAAAAAATCAAAATCTGCAATTGTGCTCCGATTGCGGTTCTTGATGCGTCTAAAAATAGGTTTCGGAACCAGAAATTGTTGTGCCAACGCGCATTTAGATCGCTTGAATATTTCCAGACATTTAACAGAAAATTCGATTTTTTGAAAAATCGCCTTACTATAGATCAGGATATTCTGAGCCAGAAAAAATCAAAATCTGCAATTGTGCTCCGATTGCGGTTCTTGATGCGTCTAAAAATAGGTTTCGGAACCAGAAATTGTTGTGCCAACGCGCATTTAGATCGCTTGAATATTTCCAGACATTTAACAGAAAATTCGATTTTTTGAAAAATCGCCTTACTATAGATCAGGATATTCTGAGCCAGAAAAAATCAAAATCTGCAATTGTGCTCCGATTGCGGTTCTTGATGCGTCTAAAAATAGGTTTCGGAACCAGAAATTGTTGTGCCAACGCGCATTTAGATCGCTTGAATATTTCCAGACATTTAACAGAAAATTCGATTTTTTGAAAAATCGCCTTACTATAGATCAGGATATTCTGAGCCAGAAAAAATCAAAATCTGCAATTGTGCTCCGATTGCGGTTCTTGATGCGTCTAAAAATAGGTTTCGGAACCAGAAATTGTTGTGCCAACGCGCATTTAGATCGCTTGAATATTTCCAGACATTTCATAGAAAATTCGATTTTTTGAAAAATCGCCTTACTATAGATCAGCATATTCTGAGCCAGAAGAATTCAAAATCTGCAATTGTGCTCCGATTGCGGTTCTCGATGCATCTAAAGGTATGTTTCGGAACCAGAAATTGTTGTGCCAACGCGCATTTAGATCGCTTGAATATTTCCAGACATTTCTCAGAAAATTCGATTTTTTTGAAAAATCGCCTTACTATAGATCAGCATATTCTGAGCCAGAAAAAATCAAAATCTGCAATTGTGCTCCGATTGCGGTTGTCGATGCGTCTAAAAATAGGTTTCGGAACCAGAAATTGTTGTGCCAACGCGCATTTAGATCGCTTGAATATTTCCAGACATTTCTCAGAAAATTCGATTTTTTTGAAAAATCGCCTTACTATAGATCAGCATATTCTGAGCCAGAAAAAATCAAAATCTGCAATTGTGCTCCGATTGCGGTTGTCGATGCGTCTAAAAATAGGTTTCGGAACCAGAAATTGTTGTGCCAACGCGCATTTAGATCGCTTGAATATTTCCAGACATTTCTCAGAAACTTCGATTTTATTGAAAAATCGCCTTACTATAGATCAGCATATTCTGAGCCAGAAGAATTCAAAATCTGCAATTGTGCTCCGATTGCGGTTCTCGATGCATCTAAAAGTATGTTTCGGAACCAGAAATTGTTGTGCTAACGCGCATTTAGATCGCTTGAATATTTCCAGATATTTCTCAGAAAATTCGATTTTTTTGAAAAATCGCCTTACTATAGATCAGCATATTCTGAGCCAGAAAAAATCAAAATCTGCAATTGTGCTCCGATTGCGGTTGTCGATGCGTCTAAAAATAGGTTTCGGAACCAGAAATTGTTGTGCCAACGCGCATTTAGATCGCTTGAATATTTCCAGACATTTCTCAGAAACTTCGATTTTATTGAAAAATCGCCTTACTATAGATCAGCATATTCTGAGCCAGAAGAATTCAAAATCTGCAATTGTGCTCCGATTGCGGTTCTCGATGCATCTAAAAGTATGTTTCGGAACCAGAAATTGTTGTGCCAACGCGCATTTAGATCGCTTGAATATTTCCAGACATTTCACAGAAAATTCGATTTTTTGAAAAATCGCCTTACTATAGATCAGCATATTCTGAGCCAGAAGAATTCAAAATCTGCAATTGTGCTCCGATTGCGGTTCTCGATGCATCTAAAAGTATGTTTCGGAACCAGAAATTGTTGTGCCAACGCGCATTTAGATCGCTTGAATATTTCCAGACATTTCACAGAAAATTCGATTTTTTGAAAAATCGCCTTACTATAGATCAGCATATTCTGAGCCAGAAAAATTCAAAATCTGCAATTGTGCTCCGATTGCGGTTCTCGATGCATCTAAAAGTATGTTTCGGAACCAGAAATTGTTGTGCCAACGCGCATTTAGATCGCTTGAATATTTCCAGATATTTCTCAGAAAATTCGATTTTTTTGAAAAATCGCCTTACTATAGATCAGCATATTCTGAGCCAGAAAAAATCAAAATCTGCAATTGTGCTCCGATTGCGGTTCTTGATGCGTCTAAAAATAGGTTTCGGAACCAGAAATTGTTGTGCCAACGCGCATTTAGATCGCTTGAATATTTCCAGACATTTCTCAGAAACTTCGATTTTATTGAAAAATCGCCTTACTATAGATCAGCATATTCTGAGCCAGAAAAAATCAAAATCTGCAATTGTGGTCCGATTGCGGTTGTCGATGCGTCTAAAAATAGGTTTCGGAACCAGAAATTGTTGTGCCAACGCGCATTTAGATCGCTTGAATATTTCCAGACATTTCTCAGAAACTTCGATTTTTTTGAAAAATCGCCTTACTATAGATCAGCATATTCTGAGCCAGAAGAATTCAAAATCTGCAATTGTGCTCCGATTGCGGTTCTCGATGCATCTAAAGGTATGTTTCGGAACCAGAAATTGTTGTGCCAACGCGCATTTAGATCGCTTGAATATTTCCAGACATTTCTCAGAAAATTCGATTTTTTTGAAAAATCGCCTTACTATAGATCAGCATATTCTGAGCCAGAAAAAATCAAAATCTGCAATTGTGCTCCGATTGCGGTTGTCGATGCGTCTAAAAATAGGTTTCGGAACCAGAAATTGTTGTGCCAACGCGCATTTAGATCGCTTGAATATTTCCAGACATTTCTCAGAAAATTCGATTTTTTTGAAAAATCGCCTTACTATAGATCAGCATATTCTGAGCCAGAAAAAATCAAAATCTGCAATTGTGCTCCGATTGCGGTTGTCGATGCGTCTAAAAATAGGTTTCGGAACCAGAAATTGTTGTGCCAACGCGCATTTAGATCGCTTGAATATTTCCAGACATTTCTCAGAAACTTCGATTTTATTGAAAAATCGCCTTACTATAGATCAGCATATTCTGAGCCAGAAGAATTCAAAATCTGCAATTGTGCTCCGATTGCGGTTCTCGATGCATCTAAAAGTATGTTTCGGAACCAGAAATTGTTGTGCCAACGCGCATTTAGATCGCTTGAATATTTCCAGACATTTCACAGAAAATTCGATTTTTTGAAAAATCGCCTTACTATAGATCAGCATATTCTGAGCCAGAAGAATTCAAAATCTGCAATTGTGCTCCGATTGCGGTTCTTGATGCGTCTAAAAATAGGTTTCGGAACCAGAAATTGTTGTGCCAACGCGCATTTAGATCGCTTGAATATTTCCAGACATTTCACAGAAAATTCGATTTTTTGAAAAATCGCCTTACTATAGATCAGCATATTCTGAGCCAGAAGAAGTCAAAATCTGCAATTGTGCTCCAATTGCGGTTCTTGATGCGTCTAAAAATAGGTTTCGGAACCAGAAATTGTTGTGCCAACGCGCATTTAGATCGCTTGAATATTTCCAGACATTTCACAGAAAATTCGATTTTTTGAAAAATCGCCTTACTATAGATCAGCATATTCTGAGCCAGAAAAAATCAAAATCTGCAATTGTGCTCCGATTGCGGTTCTTGATGCGTCTAAAAATAGGTTTCGGAACCAGAAATTGTTGTGTCAATGCGTATTTAGATCGCTTGAATATTTCCAGACATTTCATAGAAAATTCGATTTTTTGAAAAATCGCCTTACTATAGATCAGGATATTCTGAGCCAGATAAAATCAAAATCTGCAATTGTGCTCCGATTGCGGTTCATGATGCATCTAAAAATGGGTTTCAAAACCAGAAATTGTTGTGCCAATGCGCATTTAGATCGCTTGAATATTTCCAGACATTTAACAGAAAATTCGATTTTTTGAAAAATCGCCTTACTATAGATCAGCATATTCTGAGCCAGAAAAAATCAAAATCTGCAATTGTGCTCCGATTGCGGTTCTTGATGCGTCTAGAAATAGGTTTCGGAACCAGAAATAGTTGTGCCAACGCGCATTTAGATCGCTTGAATATTTCCAGACATTTCACAGAAAATTCGACTTTTTGAAAAATCACCTTACAGATCTGCATATTCTGAGCCAGAAAAAATCAAAATCTGCAATTGTGCTCCGATTGCAGTTCTTGATGCGTCTAGAAATAGGTTTCGGAACCAGAAATTGTTGTGCCAACGCGCATTTAGATCGCTTGAATATTTCCAGACATTTCACAGAAAATTCGATTTTTTGAAAAATCACCTTACAGATCAGCATATTCTGAGCCAGAAAAAATCAAATCTGTAAATGTGCTCCGATTGCGGTTCTTGATGCGTCTAAAAATAGGTTTCGGAACCAGAAATTGTTGTGTCAATGCGTATTTAGATCGCTTGAATATTTCCAGACATTTCATAGAAAATTCGATTTTTTGAAAAATCGCCTTACTATAGATCAGGATATTCTGAGCCAGATAAAATCAAAATCTGCAATTGTGCTCCGATTGCGGTTCTTGATGCATTTAAAAATATGTTTCGGAACCAGAAATTGTTGGGCCAATGCGCATTTTGATCGCTTGAATATTTCCAGACATTTCAGAAAATTCGATTTTTTGAAAAATCGTCTTACTATAGATCAGGATATTCTGAGCCAGAAAAAATCAAAATCTGCAATTGTACTCCGATTGCGGTTCTTGATGCGTCTAAAAATAGGTTTCGAAACCAGAAATTGTTGTGCCAACGCGCATTTAGGTCGCTTGAATATTTCCAGACATTTCACAGAAAATTCGATTTTTTGAAAAATCGCCTTACTATAGATCAGCATATTCTGAGCCAGAAGAATTCAAAATCTGCAATTGTGCTCCGATTGCGGTTCTTGATGCGTATAAAAATAGGTTCCGGAACGAGAAATTGTTGTGCCAACGAGTATTTAGATCGCTTGAATATTTCCAGACATTTCATAGAATCTGCAATTGTGCTCCGATTGCGGTTCTTGTTGCGTCTAAAAATAGGTTTCGGAAGCAGAAATTATTGAGCCAACGCGCATTTAGATAGCTTAAATATTTCCAGACATTTCACAGAAAATTCGATTTTTGAAAAATCTCCTTACTATAGATCAGCATATTCTGAGCCAGAAAAAATCAAAATCTGCAATTGTACTCCGATTGCGGTTCTTGATGCGTCTAAAAATAGGTTTCGAAACCAGAAATTGTTGTGCCAACGCGCATTTAGGTCGCTTGAATATTTCCAGACATTTCACAGAAAATTCGATTTTTTGAAAAATCGCCTTACTATAGATCAGCATATTCTGAGCCAGAAGAATTAAAAATCTGCAATTGTGCTCCGATTGCGGTTCTTGATGCGTATAAAAATAGGTTCCGGAACGAGAAATTGTTGTGCCAACGAGTATTTAGATCGCTTGAATATTTCCAGACATTTCACAGAAAATTCGATTTTTTGAAAAATCGCCTTACTATAGATCAGCATATTCTGAGCCAGAAAAAATCAAAATCTGCAATTGTGCTCCGATTGCGGTTCTTGATGCGTCTAGAAATAGGTTTCGGAACCAGAAATTGTTGTGCCAACGCGCATTTAGATCGCTTGAATATTTCCAGACATTTCACAGAAAATTCGACTTTTTGAAAAATCACCTTACAGATCAGCATATTCTGAGCCAGAAAAAATCAAATCTGTAAATGTGCTCCGATTGCGGTTCTTGATGCATTTAAAAATATGTTTCGGAACCAGAAATTGTTGTGCCAACGCGCATTTAGATCGCTTGAATATTTCCAGACATTTCACAGAAATGTCGATTTTTTTGAAAAATCGCTTAACTATCAGCATATTCTGAGCCAGAAAAAATCAAATCTGTAAATGTGCTCCGATTGCGGTTCTTGATGCATTTAAAAATATGTTTCGGAACCAGAAATTGTTGTGCCAACGCGCATTTAGATCGCTTGAATATTTCCAGACATTTCACAGAAATGTCGATTTTTTTGAAAAATCGCTTAACTATCAGCATATTCTGAGCCAGAAAAAATCAAATCTGTAAATGTGCTCCGATTGCGGTTCTTGATGCATTTAAAAATATGTTTCGGAACCAGAAATTGTTGGGCCAACGCGCATTTAGATCGCTTGAATATTTCCAGACATATCACAGAAAATTCGATATTTTGAGAAATCGCCTTACTATAGATCAGCATATTCTGAGCCAGAAAAAATCAAAATCTGCAATTGTGGTCCGATTGCGGTTGTCGATGCGTCTAAAAATAGGTTTCGGAACCAGAAATTGTTGTGCCAACGCGCATTTAGATCGCTTGAATATTTCCAGACATTTCTCAGAAAATTCGATTTTTTTGAAAAATCGCCTTACTATAGATCAGCATATTCTGAGCCAGAAGAATTCAAAATCTGCAATTGTGCTCCGATTGCGGTTCTCGATGCATCTAAAGGTATGTTTCGGAACCAGAAATTGTTGTGCCAACGCGCATTTAGATCGCTTGAATATTTCCAGACATTTCTCAGAAAATTCGATTTTTTTGAAAAATCGCCTTACTATAGATCAGCATATTCTGAGCCAGAAAAAATCAAAATCTGCAATTGTGCTCCGATTGCGGTTGTCGATGCGTCTAAAAATAGGTTTCGGAACCAGAAATTGTTGTGCCAACGCGCATTTAGATCGCTTGAATATTTCCAGACATTTCTCAGAAAATTCGATTTTTTTGAAAAATCGCCTTACTATAGATCAGCATATTCTGAGCCAGAAAAAATCAAAATCTGCAATTGTGCTCCGATTGCGGTTGTCGATGCGTCTAAAAATAGGTTTCGGAACCAGAAATTGTTGTGCCAACGCGCATTTAGATCGCTTGAATATTTCCAGACATTTCTCAGAAACTTCGATTTTATTGAAAAATCGCCTTACTATAGATCAGCATATTCTGAGCCAGAAGAATTCAAAATCTGCAATTGTGCTCCGATTGCGGTTCTCGATGCATCTAAAAGTATGTTTCGGAACCAGAAATTGTTGTGCCAACGCGCATTTAGATCGCTTGAATATTTCCAGACATTTCACAGAAAATTCGATTTTTTGAAAAATCGCCTTACTATAGATCAGCATATTCTGAGCCAGAAGAATTCAAAATCTGCAATTGTGCTCCGATTGCGGTTCTTGATGCGTCTAAAAATAGGTTTCGGAACCAGAAATTGTTGTGCCAACGCGCATTTAGATCGCTTGAATATTTCCAGACATTTCACAGAAAATTCGATTTTTTGAAAAATCGCCTTACTATAGATCAGCATATTCTGAGCCAGAAGAAGTCAAAATCTGCAATTGTGCTCCAATTGCGGTTCTTGATGCGTCTAAAAATAGGTTTCGGAACCAGAAATTGTTGTGCCAACGCGCATTTAGATCGCTTGAATATTTCCAGACATTTCACAGAAAATTCGATTTTTTGAAAAATCGCCTTACTATAGATCAGCATATTCTGAGCCAGAAAAAATCAAAATCTGCAATTGTGCTCCGATTGCGGTTCTTGATGCGTCTAAAAATAGGTTTCGGAACCAGAAATTGTTGTGTCAATGCGTATTTAGATCGCTTGAATATTTCCAGACATTTCATAGAAAATTCGATTTTTTGAAAAATCGCCTTACTATAGATCAGGATATTCTGAGCCAGATAAAATCAAAATCTGCAATTGTGCTCCGATTGCGGTTCATGATGCATCTAAAAATGGGTTTCAAAACCAGAAATTGTTGTGCCAATGCGCATTTAGATCGCTTGAATATTTCCAGACATTTAACAGAAAATTCGATTTTTTGAAAAATCGCCTTACAGATCAGCATATTCTGAGCCAGAAAAAATCAAAATCTGCAATTGTGCTCCGATTGCGGTTCTTGATGCGTCTAGAAATAGGTTTCGGAACCAGAAATAGTTGTGCCAACGCGCATTTAGATCGCTTGAATATTTCCAGACATTTCACAGAAAATTCGACTTTTTGAAAAATCACCTTACAGATCTGCATATTCTGAGCCAGAAAAAATCAAAATCTGCAATTGTGCTCCGATTGCAGTTCTTGATGCGTCTAGAAATAGGTTTCGGAACCAGAAATTGTTGTGCCAACGCGCATTTAGATCGCTTGAATATTTCCAGACATTTCACAGAAAATTCGATTTTTTGAAAAATCACCTTACAGATCAGCATATTCTGAGCCAGAAAAAATCAAATCTGTAAATGTGCTCCGATTGCGGTTCTTGATGCATTTAAAAATATGTTTCGGAACCAGAAATTGTTGGGCCAATGCGCATTTTGATCGCTTGAATATTTCCAGACATTTCAGAAAATTCGATTTTTTGAAAAATCGTCTTACTATAGATCAGGATATTCTGAGCCAGAAAAAATCAAAATCTGCAATTGTACTCCGATTGCGGTTCTTGATGCGTCTAAAAATAGGTTTCGAAACCAGAAATTGTTGTGCCAACGCGCATTTAGGTCGCTTGAATATTTCCAGACATTTCACAGAAAATTCGATTTTTTGAAAAATCGCCTTACTATAGATCAGCATATTCTGAGCCAGAAGAATTCAAAATCTGCAATTGTGCTCCGATTGCGGTTCTTGATGCGTATAAAAATAGGTTCCGGAACGAGAAATTGTTGTGCCAACGAGTATTTAGATCGCTTGAATATTTCCAGACATTTCATAGAATCTGCAATTGTGCTCCGATTGCGGTTCTTGTTGCGTCTAAAAATAGGTTTCGGAAGCAGAAATTATTGAGCCAACGCGCATTTAGATAGCTTAAATATTTCCAGACATTTCACAGAAAATTCGATTTTTGAAAAATCTCCTTACTATAGATCAGCATATTCTGAGCCAGAAAAAATCAAAATCTGCAATTGTACTCCGATTGCGGTTCTTGATGCGTCTAAAAATAGGTTTCGAAACCAGAAATTGTTGTGCCAACGCGCATTTAGGTCGCTTGAATATTTCCAGACATTTCACAGAAAATTCGATTTTTTGAAAAATCGCCTTACTATAGATCAGCATATTCTGAGCCAGAAGAATTAAAAATCTGCAATTGTGCTCCGATTGCGGTTCTTGATGCGTATAAAAATAGGTTCCGGAACGAGAAATTGTTGTGCCAACGAGTATTTAGATCGCTTGAATATTTCCAGACATTTCACAGAAAATTCGATTTTTTGAAAAATCGCCTTACTATAGATCAGCATATTCTGAGCCAGAAAAAATCAAAATCTGCAATTGTGCTCCGATTGCGGTTCTTGATGCGTCTAGAAATAGGTTTCGGAACCAGAAATTGTTGTGCCAACGCGCATTTAGATCGCTTGAATATTTCCAGACATTTCACAGAAAATTCGACTTTTTGAAAAATCACCTTACAGATCAGCATATTCTGAGCCAGAAAAAATCAAAATCTGCAATTGTGCTCCGTTTGCAGTTCTTGATGCGTCTAGAAATAGGTTTCGGAACCAGAAATTATTGTGCCAACGCGCATTTAGATCGCTTGAATATTTCCAGACATTTCACAGAAAATTCGATTTTTTGAAAAATCGCCTTACTATCAGCATATTCTGAGCCAGAAAAAATCAAATCTGTAAATGTGCTCCGATTGCGGTTCTTGATGCATTTAAAAATATGTTTCGGAACCAGAAATTGTTGGGCCAACGCGCATTTAGATCGCTTGAATATTTCCAGACATTTCACAGAAATGTCGATTTTTTTGAAAAATCGCTTAACTATCAGCATATTCTGAGCCAGAAAAAATCAAATCTGTAAATGTGCTCCGATTGCGGTTCTTGATGCATTTAAAAATATGTTTCGGAACCAGAAATTGTTGGGCCAACGCGCATTTAGATCGCTTGAATATTTCCAGACATATCACAGAAAATTCGATATTTTGAGAAATCGCCTTACTATAGATCAGCATATTCTGAGCCAGAAAAAATCAAAATCTGCAATTGTGCTCCGATTGCTGTTCTTGATTCGTCTAGAAATAGGTTTCGGAACCAGAAATTGTTGTGCCAACGCGCATTTAGCCCGCTTGAATATTTCCAGTCATTTCAAAGAAAATTCGATATTTTGAGAAATCGCCTTACTATACATCAGCATATTCTGAGCCAGAAAAAATCAAAATCTGCAATTGTGCTCCGATTGCGGTTCTTGATGCGTCTAAAAATAGGTTTCGGAACCAGAAATTGTTGTGCCAACGCGTATTTAGATCGCTTAAATATTTCCAGACGTTTCACAGAAAATTCGATTTTTTGAAAAATCGCCTTACTATAGATCAGCATATTCTGAGCCGGAAAAAATCAAAATCTGCAATTGTGCTCCGATTGCGGTTCTTGATGCGTCTAAAAACAGGTTTCGGAACCAGAAATTGTTGTGCCAACGCGCATTTAGATCGCTTGAATATTTCCAGACATTTCACAGAAAATTCGATTTTTTGAAAAATCGCCTTACTATAGATCAGCATATTCTGAGCCAGAAGAAGTCAAAATCTGCAATTGTGCTCCAATTGCGGTTCTTGATGCGTCTAAAAATAGGTTTCGGAACCAGAAATTGTTGTGCCAACGCGCATTTAGATCGCTTGAATATTTCCAGACATTTCACAGAAAATTCGATTTTTTGAAAAATCGCCTTACTATAGATCAGCATATTCTGAGCCAGAAAAAATCAAAATCTGCAATTGTGCTCCGATTGCGGTTCTTGATGCGTCTAAAAATAGGTTTCGGAACCAGAAATTGTTGTGTCAATGCGTATTTAGATCGCTTGAATATTTCCAGACATTTCATAGAAAATTCGATTTTTTGAAAAATCGCCTTACTATAGATCAGCATATTCTGAGCCAGATAAAATCAAAATCTGCAATTGTGCTCCGATTGCGGTTCTTGATGCATCTAAAAATGGGTTTCAAAACCAGAAATTGTTGTGCCAATGCGCATTTAGATCGCTTAAATATTTCCAGACATTTAACAGAAAATTCGATTTTTTGAAAAATCGCCTTACTATAGATCAGGATATTCTGAGCCAGAAAAAATCAAAATCTGCAATTGTGCTCCGATTGCGGTTCTTGATGCGTCTAAAAATAGGTTTCGGAACCAGAAATTGTTGTGCCAACGCGCATTTAGATCGCTTGAATATTTCCAGACATTTAACAGAAAATTCGATTTTTTGAAAAATCGCCTTACTATAGATCAGGATATTCTGAGCCAGAAAAAATCAAAATCTGCAATTGTGCTCCGATTGCGGTTCTTGATGCGTCTAAAAATAGGTTTCGGAACCAGAAATTGTTGTGCCAACGCGCATTTAGATCGCTTGAATATTTCCAGACATTTAACAGAAAATTCGATTTTTTGAAAAATCGCCTTACTATAGATCAGGATATTCTGAGCCAGAAAAAATCAAAATCTGCAATTGTGCTCCGATTGCGGTTCTTGATGCGTCTAAAAATAGGTTTCGGAACCAGAAATTGTTGTGCCAACGCGCATTTAGATCGCTTGAATATTTCCAGACATTTCATAGAAAATTCGATTTTTTGAAAAATCGCCTTACTATAGATCAGCATATTCTGAGCCAGAAAAAATCAAATCTGCAAATGAGCTCCGATTGCGGTTCTCGATGCATCTAAAAATATGTTTCGGAACCAGAAATTGTTGTGCCAACGCGCATTTAGATCGCTTAAATATTTCCAGACGTTTCACAGAAAATTCGATTTTTTGAAAAATCGCCTTACTATAGATCAGGATATTCTGAGCCAGAAAAGATCAAAATCTGCAATTGTGCTCCGATTGCGGTTCTTGATGCGTCTAAAAATAGGTTTCGGAACCAGAAATTGTTGTGCCAACGCGCATTTAGATCGCTTGAATATTTCCAGACATTTCATAGAAAATTCGATTTTTTGAAAAATCGCCTTACTATAGATCAGCATATTCTGAGCCAGAAAAAATCAAATCTGCAAATGAGCTCCGATTGCGGTTCTCGATGCATCTAAAAATATGTTTCGGAACCAGAAATTGTTGTGCCAACGCGTATTTAGATCGCTTAAATATTTCCAGACGTTTCACAGAAAATTCGATTTTTTGAAAAATCGCCTTACTATAGATCAGGATATTCTGAGCCAGAAAAGATCAAAATCTGCAATTGTGCTCCGATTGCGGTTCTTGATGCGTCTAAAAATAGGTTTCGGAACCAGAAATTGTTGTGCCAACGCGCATTTAGATCGCTTGAATATTTCCAGACATTTAACAGAAAATTCGATTTTTTGAAAAATCGCCTTACTATAGATCAGGATATTCTGAGCCAGAAAAAATCAAAATCTGCAATTGTGCTCCGATTGCGGTTCTTGATGCGTCTAAAAATAGGTTTCGGAACCAGAAATTGTTGTGCCAACGCGCATTTAGATCGCTTGAATATTTCCAGACATTTAACAGAAAATTCGATTTTTTGAAAAATCGCCTTACTATAGATCAGGATATTCTGAGCCAGAAAAAATCAAAATCTGCAATTGTGGTCCGATTGCGGTTGTCGATGCGTCTAAAAATAGGTTTCGGAACCAGAAATTGTTGTGCCAACGCGCATTTAGATCGCTTGAATATTTCCAGACATTTCTCAGAAACTTCGATTTTTTTGAAAAATCGCCTTACTATAGATCAGCATATTCTGAGCCAGAAGAATTCAAAATCTGCAATTGTGCTCCGATTGCGGTTCTCGATGCATCTAAAGGTATGTTTCGGAACCAGAAATTGTTGTGCCAACGCGCATTTAGATCGCTTGAATATTTCCAGACATTTCTCAGAAAATTCGATTTTTTTGAAAAATCGCCTTACTATAGATCAGCATATTCTGAGCCAGAAAAAATCAAAATCTGCAATTGTGCTCCGATTGCGGTTGTCGATGCGTCTAAAAATAGGTTTCGGAACCAGAAATTGTTGTGCCAACGCGCATTTAGATCGCTTGAATATTTCCAGACATTTCTCAGAAAATTCGATTTTTTTGAAAAATCGCCTTACTATAGATCAGCATATTCTGAGCCAGAAAAAATCAAAATCTGCAATTGTGCTCCGATTGCGGTTGTCGATGCGTCTAAAAATAGGTTTCGGAACCAGAAATTGTTGTGCCAACGCGCATTTAGATCGCTTGAATATTTCCAGACATTTCTCAGAAACTTCGATTTTATTGAAAAATCGCCTTACTATAGATCAGCATATTCTGAGCCAGAAGAATTCAAAATCTGCAATTGTGCTCCGATTGCGGTTCTCGATGCATCTAAAAGTATGTTTCGGAACCAGAAATTGTTGTGCTAACGCGCATTTAGATCGCTTGAATATTTCCAGATATTTCTCAGAAAATTCGATTTTTTTGAAAAATCGCCTTACTATAGATCAGCATATTCTGAGCCAGAAAAAATCAAAATCTGCAATTGTGCTCCGATTGCGGTTGTCGATGCGTCTAAAAATAGGTTTCGGAACCAGAAATTGTTGTGCCAACGCGCATTTAGATCGCTTGAATATTTCCAGACATTTCTCAGAAACTTCGATTTTATTGAAAAATCGCCTTACTATAGATCAGCATATTCTGAGCCAGAAGAATTCAAAATCTGCAATTGTGCTCCGATTGCGGTTCTCGATGCATCTAAAAGTATGTTTCGGAACCAGAAATTGTTGTGCCAACGCGCATTTAGATCGCTTGAATATTTCCAGACATTTCACAGAAAATTCGATTTTTTGAAAAATCGCCTTACTATAGATCAGCATATTCTGAGCCAGAAGAATTCAAAATCTGCAATTGTGCTCCGATTGCGGTTCTCGATGCATCTAAAAGTATGTTTCGGAACCAGAAATTGTTGTGCCAACGCGCATTTAGATCGCTTGAATATTTCCAGACATTTCACAGAAAATTCGATTTTTTGAAAAATCGTCTTACTATAGATCAGGATATTCTGAGCCAGAAAAAATCAAAATCTGCAATTGTACTCCGATTGCGGTTCTTGATGCGTCTAAAAATAGGTTTCGAAACCAGAAATTGTTGTGCCAACGCGCATTTAGGTCGCTTGAATATTTCCAGACATTTCACAGAAAATTCGATTTTTTGAAAGATCGCCTTACTATAGATCAGCATATTCTGAGCCAGAAGAATTCAAAATCTGCAATTGTGCTCCGATTGCGGTTCTTGATGCGTATAAAAATAGGTTCCGGAACGAGAAATTGTTGTGCCAACGAGTATTTAGATCGCTTGAATATTTCCAGACATTTCATAGAATCTGCAATTGTGCTCCGATTGCGGTTCTTGTTGCGTCTAAAAATAGGTTTCGGAAGCAGAAATTATTGAGCCAACGCGCATTTAGATAGCTTAAATATTTCCAGACATTTCACAGAAAATTCGATTTTTGAAAAATCTCCTTACTATAGATCAGCATATTCTGAGCCAGAAAAAATCAAAATCTGCAATTGTACTCCGATTGCGGTTCTTGATGCGTCTAAAAATAGGTTTCGAAACCAGAAATTGTTGTGCCAACGCGCATTTAGGTCGCTTGAATATTTCCAGACATTTCACAGAAAATTCGATTTTTTGAAAAATCGCCTTACTATAGATCAGCATATTCTGAGCCAGAAGAATTAAAAATCTGCAATTGTGCTCCGATTGCGGTTCTTGATGCGTATAAAAATAGGTTCCGGAACGAGAAATTGTTGTGCCAACGAGTATTTAGATCGCTTGAATATTTCCAGACATTTCACAGAAAATTCGATTTTTTGAAAAATCGCCTTACTATAGATCAGCATATTCTGAGCCAGAAAAAATCAAAATCTGCAATTGTGCTCCGATTGCGGTTCTTGATGCGTCTAGAAATAGGTTTCGGAACCAGAAATTGTTGTGCCAACGCGCATTTAGATCGCTTGAATATTTCCAGACATTTCACAGAAAATTCGACTTTTTGAAAAATCACCTTACAGATCAGCATATTCTGAGCCAGAAAAAATCAAAATCTGCAATTGTGCTCCGTTTGCAGTTCTTGATGCGTCTAGAAATAGGTTTCGGAACCAGAAATTATTGTGCCAACGCGCATTTAGATCGCTTGAATATTTCCAGACATTTCACAGAAAATTCGATTTTTTGAAAAATCGCCTTACTATCAGCATATTCTGAGCCAGAAAAAATCAAAATCTGCAATTGAACTCCGATTGCGGTTATTGATGCGTCTAAAAATAGGTTTCGAAACCAGAAATTGTTGTGCCAACGCGCATTTAGGTCGCTTGAATATTTCCAGACATTTCACAGAAAATTCGATTTTTTGAAAAATCGCCTTACTATAGATCAGCATATTCTGAGCCAGAAGAATTAAAAATCTGCAATTGTGCTCCGATTGCGGTTCTTGATGCGTATAAAAATAGGTTCCGGAACGAGAAATTGTTGTGCCAACGAGTATTTAGATCGCTTGAATATTTCCAGACATTTCACAGAAAATTCGATTTTTTGAAAAATCGCCTTACTATAGATCAGCATATTCTGAGCCAGAAAAAATCAAAATCTGCAATTGTGCTCCGATTGCGGTTCTTGATGCGTCTAGAAATAGGTTTCGGAACCAGAAATTGTTGTGCCAACGCGCATTTAGATCGCTTGAATATTTCCAGACATTTCACAGAAAATTCGACTTTTTGAAAAATCACCTTACAGATCAGCATATTCTGAGCCAGAAAAAATCAAAATCTGCAATTGTGCTCCGATTGCAGTTCTTGATGCGTCTAGAAATAGGTTTCGGAACCAGAAATTATTGTGCCAACGCGCATTTAGATCGCTTGAATATTTCCAGACATTTCACAGAAAATTCGATTTTTTGAAAAATCGCCTTACTATCAGCATATTCTGAGCCAGAAAAAATCAAATCTGTAAATGTGCTCCGATTGCGGTTCTTGATGCATTTAAAAATATGTTTCGGAACCAGAAATTGTTGTGCCAACGCGCATTTAGATCGCTTGAATATTTCCAGACATTTCACAGAAATGTCGATTTTTTTGAAAAATCGCTTAACTATCAGCATATTCTGAGCCAGAAAAAATCAAATCTGTAAATGTGCTCCGATTGCGGTTCTTGATGCATTTAAAAATATGTTTCGGAACCAGAAATTGTTGGGCCAACGCGCATTTAGATCGCTTGAATATTTCCAGACATATCACAGAAAATTCGATATTTTGAGAAATCGCCTTACTATAGATCAGCATATTCTGAGCCAGAAAAAATCAAAATCTGCAATTGTGCTCCGATTGCGGTTCTTGATGCGTCTAAAAATAGGTTTCGGAACCAGAAATTGTTGTGCCAACGCGTATTTAGATCGCTTAAATATTTCCAGACGTTTCACAGAAAATTCGATTTTTTGAAAAATCGCCTTACTATAGATCAGCATATTCTGAGCCAGAAAAAATCAAAATCTGCAATTGTGCTCCGATTGCGGTTCTTGATGCGTCTAGAAATAGGTTTCGGAACCAGAAATTGTTGTGCCAACGCGCATTTAGCCCGCTTGAATATTTCCAGTCATTTCAAAGAAAATTCGATATTTTGAGAAATCGCCTTACTATACATCAGCATATTCTGAGCCAGAAAAAATCAAAATCTGCAATTGTGCTCCGATTGCGGTTCTTGATGCGTCTAAAAATAGGTTTCGGAACCAGAAATTGTTGTGCCAACGCGCATTTAGCCCGCTTGAATATTTCCAGACATTTCAAAGAAAATTCGATATTTTGAGAAATCGCCTTACTATAGATCAGCATATTCTGAGCCAGAAAAAATCAAAATCTGCAATTGTGCTCCGATTGCGGTTCTTGATGCGTCTAAAAATAGGTTTCGGAACCAGAAATTGTTGTGCCAACGCGAATTTAGCCCGCTTGAATATTTCCAGACATTTCAAAGAAAATTCGATTTTTTGAAAAATCGCCTTACTATACATCAGCATATTCTGAGCCAGAAAAAATCAAAATCTGCAATTGTGCTCCGATTGCGGTTCTTGATGCGTCTAAAAATAGGTTTCGGAACCAGAAATTGTTGTGCCAACGCGTATTTAGATCGCTTAAATATTTCCAGACGTTTCACAGAAAATTCGATTTTTTGAAAAATCGCCTTACTATAGATCAGCATATTCTGAGCCAGAAGAAGTCAAAATCTGCAATTGTGCTCCAATTGCGGTTCTTGATGCGTCTAAAAATAGGTTTCGGAACCAGAAATTGTTGTGCCAACGCGCATTTAGATCGCTTGAATATTTCCAGACATTTCACAGAAAATTCGATTTTTTGAAAAATCGCCTTACTATAGATCAGCATATTCTGAGCCAGAAGAAGTCAAAATCTGCAATTGTGCTCCAATTGCGGTTCTTGATGCGTCTAAAAATAGGTTTCGGAACCAGAAATTGTTGTGCCAACGCGCATTTAGATCGCTTGAATATTTCCAGACATTTCACAGAAAATTCGATTTTTTGAAAAATCGCCTTACTATAGATCAGCATATTCTGAGCCAGAAAAAATCAAAATCTGCAATTGTGCTCCGATTGCGGTTCTTGATGCGTCTAAAAATAGGTTTCGGAACCAGAAATTGTTGTGTCAATGCGTATTTAGATCGCTTGAATATTTCCAGACATTTCATAGAAAATTCGATTTTTTGAAAAATCGCCTTACTATAGATCAGCATATTCTGAGCCGGAAAAAATCAAAATCTGCAATTGTGCTCCGATTGCGGTTCTTGATGCGTCTAAAAATAGGTTTCGGAACCAGAAATTGTTGTGCCAACGCGCATTTAGATCGCTTGAATATTTCCAGACATTTCACAGAAAATTCGATTTTTTGAAAAATCGCCTTACTATAGATCAGCATATTCTGAGCCAGAAGAAGTCAAAATCTGCAATTGTGCTCCAATTGCGGTTCTTGATGCGTCTAAAAATAGGTTTCGGAACCAGAAATTGTTGTGCCAACGCGCATTTAGATCGCTTGAATATTTCCAGACATTTCACAGAAAATTCGATTTTTTGAAAAATCGCCTTACTATAGATCAGCATATTCTGAGCCAGAAAAAATCAAAATCTGCAATTGTGCTCCGATTGCGGTTCTTGATGCGTCTAAAAATAGGTTTCGGAACCAGAAATTGTTGTGTCAATGCGTATTTAGATCGCTTGAATATTTCCAGACATTTCATAGAAAATTCGATTTTTTGAAAAATCGCCTTACTATAGATCAGGATATTCTGAGCCAGATAAAATCAAAATCTGCAATTGTGCTCCGATTGCGGTTCTTGATGCATCTAAAAATGGGTTTCAAAACCAGAAATTGTTGTGCCAATGCGCATTTAGATCGCTTAAATATTTCCAGACATTTAACAGAAAATTCGATTTTTTGAAAAATCGCCTTACTATAGATCAGGATATTCTGAGCCAGAAAAGATCAAAATCTGCAATTGTGCTCCGATTGCGGTTCTTGATGCGTCTAAAAATAGGTTTCGGAACCAGAAATTGTTGTGCCAACGCGCATTTAGATCGCTTGAATATTTCCAGACATTTAACAGAAAATTCGATTTTTTGAAAAATCGCCTTACTATAGATCAGGATATTCTGAGCCAGAAAAAATCAAAATCTGCAATTGTGCTCCGATTGCGGTTCTTGATGCGTCTAAAAATAGGTTTCGGAACCAGAAATTGTTGTGCCAACACGCATTTAGATCGCTTGAATGTTTCCAGACATTTCACAGAAAATTCGATTTTTTGAAAAATCGCCTTACTATAGATCAGCATATTCTGAGCCAGAAGAATTCAAAATCTGCAATTGTGCTCCGATTGCGGTTCTCGATGCATCTAAAGGTATGTTTCGGAACCAGAAATTGTTGTGCCAACGCGCATTTAGATCGCTTGAATATTTCCAGACATTTCTCAGAAAATTCGATTTTTTTGAAAAATCGCCTTACTATAGATCAGCATATTCTGAGCCAGAAAAAATCAAAATCTGCAATTGTGCTCCGATTGCGGTTGTCGATGCGTCTAAAAATAGGTTTCGGAACCAGAAATTGTTGTGCCAACGCGCATTTAGATCGCTTGAATATTTCCAGACATTTCTCAGAAAATTCGATTTTTTTGAAAAATCGCCTTACTATAGATCAGCATATTCTGAGCCAGAAAAAATCAAAATCTGCAATTGTGCTCCGATTGCGGTTGTCGATGCGTCTAAAAATAGGTTTCGGAACCAGAAATTGTTGTGCCAACGCGCATTTAGATCGCTTGAATATTTCCAGACATTTCTCAGAAACTTCGATTTTATTGAAAAATCGCCTTACTATAGATCAGCATATTCTGAGCCAGAAGAATTCAAAATCTGCAATTGTGCTCCGATTGCGGTTCTCGATGCATCTAAAAGTATGTTTCGGAACCAGAAATTGTTGTGCTAACGCGCATTTAGATCGCTTGAATATTTCCAGATATTTCTCAGAAAATTCGATTTTTTTGAAAAATCGCCTTACTATAGATCAGCATATTCTGAGCCAGAAAAAATCAAAATCTGCAATTGTGCTCCGATTGCGGTTGTCGATGCGTCTAAAAATAGGTTTCGGAACCAGAAATTGTTGTGCCAACGCGCATTTAGATCGCTTGAATATTTCCAGACATTTCTCAGAAACTTCGATTTTATTGAAAAATCGCCTTACTATAGATCAGCATATTCTGAGCCAGAAGAATTCAAAATCTGCAATTGTGCTCCGATTGCGGTTCTCGATGCATCTAAAAGTATGTTTCGGAACCAGAAATTGTTGTGCCAACGCGCATTTAGATCGCTTGAATATTTCCAGACATTTCACAGAAAATTCGATTTTTTGAAAAATCGCCTTACTATAGATCAGCATATTCTGAGCCAGAAGAATTCAAAATCTGCAATTGTGCTCCGATTGCGGTTCTCGATGCATCTAAAAGTATGTTTCGGAACCAGAAATTGTTGTGCCAACGCGCATTTAGATCGCTTGAATATTTCCAGACATTTCACAGAAAATTCGATTTTTTGAAAAATCGCCTTACTATAGATCAGCATATTCTGAGCCAGAAAAATTCAAAATCTGCAATTGTGCTCCGATTGCGGTTCTCGATGCATCTAAAAGTATGTTTCGGAACCAGAAATTGTTGTGCCAACGCGCATTTAGATCGCTTGAATATTTCCAGATATTTCTCAGAAAATTCGATTTTTTTGAAAAATCGCCTTACTATAGATCAGCATATTCTGAGCCAGAAAAAATCAAAATCTGCAATTGTGCTCCGATTGCGGTTGTCGATGCGTCTAAAAATAGGTTTCGGAACCAGAAATTGTTGTGCCAACGCGCATTTAGATCGCTTGAATATTTCCAGACATTTCTCAGAAACTTCGATTTTATTGAAAAATCGCCTTACTATAGATCAGCATATTCTGAGCCAGAAAAAATCAAAATCTGCAATTGTGGTCCGATTGCGGTTGTCGATGCGTCTAAAAATAGGTTTCGGAACCAGAAATTGTTGTGCCAACGCGCATTTAGATCGCTTGAATATTTCCAGACATTTCTCAGAAACTTCGATTTTTTTGAAAAATCGCCTTACTATAGATCAGCATATTCTGAGCCAGAAGAATTCAAAATCTGCAATTGTGCTCCGATTGCGGTTCTCGATGCATCTAAAGGTATGTTTCGGAACCAGAAATTGTTGTGCCAACGCGCATTTAGATCGCTTGAATATTTCCAGACATTTCTCAGAAAATTCGATTTTTTTGAAAAATCGCCTTACTATAGATCAGCATATTCTGAGCCAGAAAAAATCAAAATCTGCAATTGTGCTCCGATTGCGGTTGTCGATGCGTCTAAAAATAGGTTTCGGAACCAGAAATTGTTGTGCCAACGCGCATTTAGATCGCTTGAATATTTCCAGACATTTCTCAGAAAATTCGATTTTTTTGAAAAATCGCCTTACTATAGATCAGCATATTCTGAGCCAGAAAAATTCAAAATCTGCAATTGTGCTCCGATTGCGGTTGTCGATGCGTCTAAAAATAGGTTTCGGAACCAGAAATTGTTGTGCCAACGCGCATTTAGATCGCTTGAATATTTCCAGACATTTCTCAGAAACTTCGATTTTATTGAAAAATCGCCTTACTATAGATCAGCATATTCTGAGCCAGAAAAATTGAAAATCTGCAATTGTACTCCGATTGCGGTTCTTGATGCGTCTAAAAATAGGTTTCGGAACCAGAAATTGTTGTGCCAACGCGCATTTAGATCGCTTGAATATTTCCAGACATTTCACAGAAAATTCGATTTTTTGAAAAATCGTCTTACAATAGTTCAGCGTATTCTGAGCCAGAAAAATTGAAAATCTGCAATTGTACTCCGATTGCGGTTCTTGATGCGTCTAAAAATAGGTTTCGGAACCAGAAATTGTTGTGCCAACGCGCATTTAGATCGCTTGAATATTTCCAGACATTTCACAGAAAATTCAACATGCCGGATTCGAAGCACATTTCGACTCCAGCCGACAGCAATGTCATATTGACCAAATTGTGCGAAGAGGGCAGCGTCGACTTCCCGTATCGGCAAGCGATTGGATCGCTTATGTTTGCCGCTATTGGAACAGTACGCGCAATTCGCATAAAATGACTACTAGGAAAAGTCCCCCAAGAAGTTGCTCTAATTATGTGGGTAACGATGAAATTTGAAAAAAAATACTGGTGACTTCAAAATATGTTCTTCGATGGACACTACAGAAGAAACAGTTTTTGAACAGTATACATTTTTCAGGATTTTTACCACATTGCCCTAAAATGAAAGGTGGAATACAAATTATGTTATTGTTAAATCTGAATCCTCCAAATCTAAGCAATGGGACTAGACAGCAAGCTAAATTATTTAGAAACTAGATCATCGAAGCTACCGTTCTCAAGGGCCCAGCATCTGGACACATTTTTGAGCATTTAAATATTGATACCAAAACTGGGGTGCCTAAGACCGTATTCGAGTTTCGAAGAATTGGATACTTATTTGAATTGGATCAGTTTAGTTAATTTCTTATTTAAATCAAATAAGAATCTTATACTTCGAAGAGTCGAATACGTTCGAATCCATCCGTGATCAATTTTATCGAATTTTGCCTCTTGAATATTTCCCAAAAGCTACTTAACATTTTCAAAATTGAGCGTTGCATTATGGAGGTTGGCTATGGCGGTTTTAACTCTCAGTGAATAATGAAAAATAAAATATCGAGTCCATAGAATTCTTGAAAATAAGTTCAGAATAAAAATTTTCCCATACTAAACGAACACAAATATAGTACAAATAAAAAATGTTAGACACTCACCTTTAAGGCCGAATAAATTTCATTTAAATGTAAATGATAAATATTTCTAACATAAGTTCTAATGATTCTATCGCGTCTGGTTTCATTGAAACCAAATTCTAAATCTTGTGCGCTTAAATCTAAATACGATTCAAGTGATGTTAAACCAAATAATAGTTCACGTGATGGAAAATCAGCAAATTCTATACCGGATGTACTGCAAATACAATTATAGTTTCTTTTATACATAATTCTATATAATTTTTGTCTAAAACTCACCTAGCAATCGCCGATCCAGTTGGCAGTGTTAATATTCTGGCAGTTGATTTACCTGGACCAACAATTACCGTACCATCGACGAATGGTGCAAAACCGACCAAAAAACGTGGTGTATCCATTTGTATCGAAATTAGTTCGGGTATTGATTTAGATCGCAAACACGGTGCAATATCATCGGACAATAAATCACCATGACAACCGGTGTGTTCCGCAACGCGACGTTTTATAAAAATCGGATCCGATTGTAAGGCCCACGGTGATAATGCTGAACCACTCAATAATATCGCCCGATTTGCTAAATCTGAAAGAACAAAAAAAATAAAATGTATACGTTACTTATCTGCTGTTAACCCTTTTGCGGTTGCCGTTAATTTCAATCAATTAAATGAAACCAAAAAAAAGAAAAAAAACGTTTACTCATTCCACAGATCCGTCATCACAACAAACAAACCTCAATTAATATTGTTATACAACATAAAATCTGCACGACATAAATAAATTATTTTGTCACATGGCTTTGTTACAAATGGATAGATATGTAAAAAAAAAAGCAAAAAAAAAAGTTTCTGATAAAAAGAAAAATGAAAATGTTAACCTGTTACAATTTTAATGGATTTTTCTCGTTATATACGTTTTGCCTTTTTATTACTATTACGATTATTGTTATCTTTATCATTATAATCATGATTATTGTTTCGCTTGCTTAGGAAATCATATACGCGATACACGTAGCACAACATAACGCGGAAAAACAACATGATATTGTTGTTGTTGTTCACATTATTCATGAGGTTCGCGGAAAATGTGTGCCTCGTATTTTTTTTGTTTTTTTTTATTACCTGCTAGTAGGTGGATGTTATGCGATATAAATAATTAGGTTATGTTTTGTTTTGTTGAAATAATAAATGGATACCCTAATTAGCTTTGATGGAACCAAAGGAAGCATAAGTTTGATGTGCTTGATTTGCATTTAATTCAATTAGTAAATGAAAAATCATCCTTTTAGCTTTAATGTGCAAAGTGTAATTGATAAGATGAATAAATAACAGTATTTCTAGAATTATTAACATTTTGTTGCAATCCGACAGCAATGTAGATTGTAGAGCGACTTGCACAAAAAATGAGTTCAAACCTACCTAATAGCATACCGTCTGCTAATTTTAAAGCTAAATAAATTAATATTTAAAGGTTTTAAATTATTTTTCAGTTTCAAAGTTTATTGTAAATTAACGCGATTTTTCATTAATGGCATATACTTTTTGTGAGATGCTTTCAGATAAATTAATGACAAATTAAATCTAAACAGTGTTCTGTGTAAAGGAAAATGTAATACTAATTTTTATTTAAGTTGTGCGCAAATAACCGACAAAGATTTCATAAAATATAAGGGTGATAAAAATAAAATATGGTTTGTAAATTGTGATTGGAATCAAAAACTTCAAATATGACATTACGGAAAAAAAATCCAATACAATCAAAACTAAACTCAGCGTCATCTGTTAATATAAAATGATCAAACAAATTCAGCAACGGTTAATTTTACGGATAATACTATTCAAGTATTACAGATGATAATGTGCAAAATTGATTACGACATCGAACAAAATGAGAATATGGATGCCAAAATTAATAAAATTAACGAAGAGCTCTCAATCACAGAAGAACGTTTGGAAAATAAAATTGAAGTTGTCGAAAAGGAAAATATGAAATTAAAACAATACGTTTAAAATATCAATTTTAGATTGAATGAAATTGACCAACCAAAGTTATCAAATAATATAGAAATATCAGGTATTCCAACTATTAACCATGAAATAAAAAAGTTTTTGAAAAAATGTCGTCAAACTAATAATTTAAAAACATTAATATTGGGTATGGACATGGAAACAAGACAAATTTATGTAGGCGAGCAACTTACAGAAACATCATTGTTTTTATTATCTAAAGCCAAGGAATGTCTTAGAGCTGGTAAATTAAAATTGTTTGGGTGCAAAATGGTAAAATATTATGTAAAAGAGCCAAACTAACAGCTTGAATCATCTTCAAAATGTCACAAAATATTTCTAATTATATTTTACCGTTTTGCCCCCACATAATTAAGCTAGATAAAATAGAAAACTTACTTTTTTTAAATAAAACCTCGTTGAAGAGGTTATACCTGAACGCCCGTAGTATTAAAAATAAAATTGAAGAGTTAGATTGGATACTAAAATCAGCCAAAAGTATAATCCACATTGTTGCTTTAATGGAGACTTGGATGGACAACCGCAGAGTGATATCAACTGCTTAAATAATAACGGGTATGAAACAATTTTATGCGGGCAACCAAGTAGGTTGGGAGGTGGTGTCGGTTTTCTAATCCACACTTCAGTTAAAACTTATGAATGCATTGAACAATTTAGCGATAATCATGTCAGTTATATGGTTGTAAAGTTAATGTTTGGGTAAAGACATATTTCATGTTCATGTTCTCTATAATCCACCTATGTAATTCTAAAACGGATAATTTTGAAAATTTCTTAAAATTCTTTGATGAAAAGCTGAATAACAATTCTCCACTATCAAATCAATTTTTACTGGAGATTATTTAAACATATTAGATACCACAAAATCAATGGTAAAACGTTATCTGAATCTCATCAGTTACAATAACTTCAGCTTAATAAGTAATATTACTCCAACAAGACCTGACTCCGGAACAATACTTGATCACTTATTAACCAATCATTTAAATTCTAATATCACTATCAACCATCTAGGACACTATATGTCAGACCATAACTTACTTTTATGCGGAAGTGATAAAAATTAAGCACTTTTGGTTTTGTAAATTAAAAAGCGACAACAAAAATAATACAAGTAATTCTGTTATTGGTAAAATTGAAAATGAATTTAAGACATGGCGAAACAGATATACATTTTTAAAAGGAAATAAAAGAAAACAATATTTTAGTGATACATTTAGAAGTAGCGCTAATCACACCCATCCAAAACTTGGGTTGGGATGCAATCAATAGTGTAATAAGAGACAGTGTCATAAAATGCAAAGAGTTGATCATATTAAAATCAGAAAACAGAATTATAATTGGCAGAAATGATTCGCGGACTTTTGGTCTAAAACAATTTATCTAAACCAATTTGACTAAAGCAATTTACCTAAAATCAATTTAACTAAAAATAATTTACCTAAACACAATTTGCCTAAAATCAATTTATCTAAAAGCAATTCATCTAAAAACAATTCGTCAAAAGCAATTCGTCTAAAACAGTTTATGTTAAACAATTTACCTAAAAACAATTCGTCTAAACTCAATTCAACTAAAAACAATTCATCTAAAATTGATTTTTTTTCTCTAAAAACAATTCTTCTAATCCCAATTTATCTAAAAGCAAACCGTTTAAAAACAATTCATCTAAACCCAATTTATTTAAAAGCAATTGTTAGTAGACAAGTTTTGTCTTTGCTAAATTATCTAGTCATAACAACTTTTGCTATTTTTTCATGGGTTTAAGTAGTCCCACTCAATTTCGCCGCTATTTATTAATTTCAACCGTTTAGATTATTTAATGGTCTATACACACGAATCGCGATTTTTCTCGTACGAGTAAAAATGATTCAACGATTTCCCTTAAATTGCATAGTAAAATTCAAATTAGTCACTTCAAAAATAGTAAGTAAATAATTCCGAATGTAATATGATTGACAATTTTTTTAGACAATTTATTCCTAAAAAAGATGCAAAAAATGTTTAAATCGCCGCCATATTGGAAAGTTCGCGCGAGAAAACACTATTTTGCAATTATTATTAGGAAATGTGCGTTTGTTAATAAAATTGTCAATGATATTACATTCGAAATCGTTTACTTACTATTTTTCAAGTGACTAGTAAATATTTTACCATATAATTGAGGAGAAATCGGTGAATCATTTTTACTCGTACGAGAAAAATCGCGATTTATGTGAAAAGGCCATAATCAAAGAGAAATACATAGTTTTATTTTTAATAATCACTAAAACTGTTTAAAAAAATTTTCCAATAAAAAACAGGTCTTGTGTGTATCGACATAAAATCAAAAAGAAAATATAATTTTTTGACTGATAATATTCAAAAAATAATTCTAGGTTATGTCCAGTTCTACATAGCAAAGACAAAAACCTTATTATTAGCGGGAACTACCGGTTAATGCTGATTTAAGGCCCTTTTACATTCAATCTTTCCGTTCTTTTTCAAAAGAATAGAATCACGAAGAAAAGTGCAAATACATTTTACCCATATATAAAAAAGAGACGGGCATACGCAAAATTTCGTTTTTTCCTTTCAAAATGTTACTTCGATATTTGATATCTTTTGAGCAACTTTTACGAAAGAAGTCAAACCAGTTCATCTTTTTCAGGTTTTTCCGTTCTTTTTCACCAAAAAAAGTTGAGTGTTGCAGTAAATAGTATTGAATACTACTTTTTGAGTATTCCTTCCGATTTTAATACAAGGAAATCATACTAAAACGTATTTTTTACTGTAAATCTTTTATCTTTTGGAAAAGAACGGAATGATTGAAAGTAACTTTTAGTCGTCTGGAAAGCGCTATGTAGGTTATGTAGGTAACTAGGTACCTACCTACATACATATTTCTAAAATTTAGTAAAGACACATAAAACTTTTTTTGGAATGGCCAAGTTTAATCGGTAATTATTTTTATTTAAATAATTTTACATATTTTGAGACGAATTCATCTAAAGAATTGATTTTAGACAAATTGTTTTTAGACAAATTGTTTTTAGACGAATTGTTTTTAGATGAATTGCTTTAGACGAATTGTTTTTAGGCGAATTGCTTTTAGATAAATACGCTTTATTAATTTATGTAACTAAAATGGTGACACTAGTAATGTGAATGTGGATTAAATGTCAAAACAAAACTTTTTTCTAAGAAATAGGCGTGTAACATTTTATGGCCAAATTAATTAATGGTTTTCTTATAATTTTATTTATCAAAAGTTTAATTCACAAGCTTTTTCGGCGAATGATATTTAATAATTTGAAAGCTTAATCCACATTCACAGCGGTAGTGACGTCTACTTTTGCTTATCGCCATAAAGCGTATTGGGTTTAGATGAATTGCTTTTAGACAAATTGATTTTAGATTAATTGTTTTTAGTTGAATTGAGTTTAGACGAATTGTTTTTAGTTAAATTGTTTTAGATGAATTGTGTATAGACGAATTGTTTTTAGGTAAATTGTTTTAGATAAAAAATCCGTTTTCCGGCAGAAATAGGTCACTAATATTTTTAATAATTTTTTTACAGATGTTGGGGAATCACTTGCTAATCATTATATGTACTAACAAGCAATACATAGACACAATTTTGGCTGATATTGTTGATTTGATATTCCTTTCGATCTTTCGCTTTCCCCAACAACAATTATTGAAGTGGAGGACGTCATAAATAACTTAAATTATACGAATTCACAAGGAATGGATAATCCTAGTAAAAATAGTAAAATTTTGCAAACATCTTCTTTTCCGAAGGTCTTAAATGCAGCAAAATTCTACCAATTTTTAAGGGTGGTTGTAAGTTAGATAGAAACAGCTATTATCCTATTGCTATAATGTCAGTTCTCGCAAAAATATTTGAGACTGTTTATAAAACGAGACTAATGGATTTCGTTACCGCAAATAACATTTTGTGCAAGCAACAATATGTATTTAGACCAGCATCACATACAAATATAGCCCTGTATGATATTTTGTCATATTTACAACACCAAAACATCTCAAACAAAAAATAGCTGCATTATTTATCGATTTAAAAAAAGCTTTGATTCAGTCAACATTCACATTTTATTACAGAAATTAAACACGATGGGATGGGACTTTGTGAAAAATCGTTAAACTGGCTGGAATCATATCTGAGTAATAGGAAGCAAGTGGTTACTTTGAATGACGTATCTTCAATCGTAAGAAATATTAATATTGGAATACCACAAGGAAGCATATTAGAACCACTGTTATTCCTTTTATACATAAATTATCTTTCAAAAATAACACTGCTTGGAAAGTGATCTTTATTTGGCGATGATATAGTTTTGGTATATAATGCTATTAGTGCCGCTGAATTAAATTTAAAGTTGAACATGGACCTAATGTCGATATCAAAATAGCAAAAATCAACTACAAATGAACATCACTAAAACAATTATTTTGTTTCATGATTACTTTCACCTCGATATCATCTACAACCAAGCTCGCATAGAAGAAGTTGATCACTACAAATACCTTGGTGTTTATCTAGATAAACAAATTAACTTTAAAAAGCATATTGACGATTTATCTAGCCGTCTTTCAATTGTTGCTGAAGTTTTCAAGAAAATCTCGAACCTCATTGTTGAGAGTGTAATCGAGAATAATCTTTTTTTCATTTTTCCATAGTGTCCTCTCTTATGGTATACCTGTTTGGGGTTTTACGTTTAAACATAAAATGGATGAGCTACAAATTATTCAAAGCACACACCATATTCATCAATTATTTAACTTTCTGCCAGTAAACTGCACTGTTCAAATTAGGATGCTTTCATTAACGCATAACATGGTTAATAAATTAGTTCATACCAACAAAACTTTTCTACAAAATGCTTTTCATCACCACTACCACACTCGAAAGGTCTCTAACCTACATATAAGATAGATTCATCCTGGGTCACTTTTGTATCGAAGTATTGTCATTTACAATGAAATTACTCCATCTGTAAAACAACTTAACATAAATTAATTTTCATCTGAAATAAAAAAAGGCCCAAATTTGCAATTAGACACATAAACAAGTTTGGCTTAATTGTTTTATGATTTATAAGAGAATTTTGTTTGTTAATTCTTGCGAAACTCTTATTTCCGTAATCTGTGCAAATCTGTTTTTTTTTGTAAAATTCAGTAACTGCGATAAAATTGCGATTAGTATCAAATATCATTTTTTGAAGTGAACCATTTTTTTCTAAATATTTTGTGAACTATTTTGTTAACCTTACGCCGCTATATCAGAAATTTAAGGATATTCATGCCTGTGAAATACTTCCCAAAATAAAATCTCAAATTTTCCGTATACGTATATATTTTATGTATGTGGCAGTAATTTATTCGCCTAAATGACATTTACAGAAATAAGATTTTTCAAATAATCTTCTTTTAGGAGAAATCCAATATTCAATTTTGTTTAAAAGATTCTATTTAGGCAGCTTTTAGTAGTCAAAATGACTAAAGCAAAAACCGTACATTGGCTGTACATCTTGATTGTATGTAAAATTAAATAAATAACAGGCCCGTTTCAACATATTACATACCGTCAGTTGCACAAAATTCAACGTCGAAATCGGTTCAACAAAAGTCAAAAGATTGACATGCGAATATGGGTCCTAGGATATCTGTTGTATTGACTTTGTACTGGAAATTTCAAAAGGTCGATCCCTGGGGTCGGCGAAATGAATAATAGGTAATATGTATACGGGATGTTGCAGCATGTTTTAATGAAGATTGAATTGTCTGTGCAGATACAGAGATTGTCTGGTTTACCGACTCTAGAACACGCAACGTATAATTTTTCACGTGAGATGCAATCCGAGTCTAGATTTAAACCGCACAATTCGAAAGATTGGCTCTGAGCTATGTTGTAGATGATTTAAAACGCCAATCGAATTGGGGATTCAACTACTTAAATTGTAATGGCATATCCGTGGGAATCATAGGAATGCGAGGAATGAGTACATCTTCTTTGGCTAGTTAATATTTCGCAAAATGTAAATTGGCCTGCCAATTTTCAATAGCAGTACGTACGGCGGCATCCCTGGCAGATCCTGGCTTCATCTGCTTTCACAACAGTGTCTACTGACTTCTGCCTCGCTTTGAATTTTAGACTGAATAACATTGTTAAGTTCGTAGACGTCTTTGTTCTTGGCGGCAAGAATAGCTCGTTCACTCAGCAAATCGAGATTCCTATAATTGGTTTGAATATTGAAAAATACTTTTTCAGCCTATTCTTCTTTTGACGTCACTAAATTGCAGAAGTTATAAAGCAATGAAATTCGTCCTGAGGTCAGATCAACCGGCACCTTTCCGTTCCCAATTTCCAGTAATTGTTGTGAGAATATTACAGCTGATCGGTCGTTTTGCAGCTGAACACGCATATTTGTAGTTAATTTCAGCGTATTTACGTGTCGCCACAAAGTAGAGTATTTCAGGCAAGCATTTATTTCCTCCGCTGGTATCGATCGAGGAATTACAGGTAATGTGTGCCTGAAATCTCTTGCAAGCAATATGAATGCGTTCCAACTGGTTTAATATTTCCATGCAAATAATTTGCATTACTGCAACACTTTTCCAATGCCGCATGCTTTGAAAATGTTGCACTTGGGAGTTTCAATGAATTGCATGTTTAATGGCAATTTCAAAACGGAATGAGCAGTTTTCCACCTGGAAGCAATATCGTAGCTATTCCATTTTTTGTTTTTAAAAATATTACTCAGCCGACCCTTCTCTAAATTTTTAATTTGTTTTAACCACTTCACTGTTGGCTGCGCACAACGATGAAAAAATGAGTTTAGCTGAGATATTATTTTCACTATACGAATTTGATTTGGATGTGACGTTTTGCACCCTTTATTAAGGCTTACATACCAGTTTCCGTTGTTCTACAATAAATTCAGAGCTTGACATGCACTGCGGAAAGTAGCATGTGTGATGCCGTTGACAATTCTTAATTGCTGGAAAGACGTTGGACCGGGGAAACAATGGGCATTTTATGCCGGTAGAAATTTCGCAGCGTACATGAAATACATTTGTAGGAATTTATGTTGACCATTTGGGAATGGAAGCAGGGAACCGGCTTTATGATAAATTTGTCCTTCGAACGACGTCATTACAAAGTCAGTAAAAAGACAACACAAGAGATATCCTAGAAAACATATTCGCATATCGGTTTTTTTGATTTTTGTTGAAGAGATTTCTTCATTGAAGCGTGCATACATATACAAATTGCCTGTTATTCATATAGCCGACCCCAGGGATCAACCTTTTGAAATTTCTAGTACAAAGTCAATATAACAGATATTCAAGAAACCATATTCGCATATCGGTTTTTCATTGACAAGAAAATACTTGAAAAAAATTAGAGCAAAATTGGGTTAATTTTTGCTGTTGCTTTGCCAGCCGTTAACCAAAAAAAAATCGGGGTAGGCTGCGTTTTCTACACGGCCGCAGGTATTTTCCGTGATGACGTTTAAGTATAAGCGGTGCGCGAAATGGCACGATATATGGGTTTGTTAAAATACATTTCTTTATTATTAGCATCATGAAATGAGAGTACAGTGGTTGTTTGCAAACGATTAAGTACTGGGCGATGGTACGAGAAGTACGATATGAAGTGCAGGGTCTCAGCAGTGACGTGCCTGACGTATGTGGATCCAGACAAGTGCCTCCCAAAGTCGTCGAGGCTAGTGTGTTGGATACGCAGTCTAGTCCGAAAGTGTGGTTGATGAGGCGCACGATTTCGGGTTTAGCGATGACGTCGATGTTGATGTCATCTGCTCCTATCAGATGAGGCATTCTCCCTTACTTCAACTTACGAAGCCATGCAAATTTGATCATAAAACCCTTCATCCAAACAGTTTAGAACGCCAAAATGTTACCTTAGTAGATAATTCTGTATTATTATAAGGAAATGGTGGAATATTGTGAATACAAAAAAGACATTAAAGGGTAAATTCAAACGAACGGAATCGGATCGCCCAATCAAATCTATTACAAACGAAAATTTTTTAGTTTGGCTGGATGTATGGGGCTCTAGTTTAAATAATAGTGGTTGCTTGATAACAAGTACATTCAATTAACTTGCCACGCAAACTGTTATTATAGATTTAATTAAATTTTCGTTCTCTTATGGTAAGGTTGATTCCATTTTGATAGGAAAATCGCAAACCAATGATTTAGAGGGTAGGTTTAGACTGTATCGATCGTTAGCTGGTTACAGTTACAGATTGTCCTACATCGAAGTCGTGGAATGCGAGAAAAAAAATAAAATTCATAATATTTTCGCACATAATAAAAAGACTATAAAAAATAATTGCAACCATCTAATGAATATTCGTTGTATGAAGAGGCTGATTTTACCGTCTTGGACGTAATTTTACCAACGATTCTTATCTGCGAAACGTAGAAATTGACGTTGATGCAAAAGAATACGCACAAGTGGTTACGCAGCACATAGTGCGTCAAACGCCAACAAATCCGATTCTTGTCGAAATTTATTTTTGATTGATAAAGGAGCCTTCATTAAGTCTCATTATTTCAATTACCTACAACGTGGAGGGCTATCTGTTGCATTAGACGAAACAAATTATATACTCTTCCACATGTCTTCCATATTTCAAGCGATTCTATGTAGCTCCGAGCTAACAGTAAAATTTTTAGAATCATAAAACCAAAAGGTATATTTGTAAACTTGACAATAGGTAGTCTTCATCATAATACAATATTAAAAAAATTTCTTAAAATTTAAAACAAGCCCTTATAGTTTGTGCTCAAGAATTAAAAGGGTGCAAGTCGACTTATGTCCTAATTAGCTTCTGTGCATTTTCTGTTTAATTTTCTATTAATACGTTTTCATTTTCCTAATTTATTACCAAAAGGGGAAAGATATTTTATTTTTTTTAATGTGTCGGATGGAAATTCCATCCAACCATCCGACCAATCAATCAAATCGGTTGTTGTATAGTGTTGCCGGACGATATTCTCTAATCGGCTGTTAAATTTTAAAGCGAGAACATTAAAAAAATAAAAATTAGTTTAATCTAAGAATATGTGAACCAAATGTGTAAAGCAAAAACATAAATAAATTTTAAAATATTGTCAAAATCGGATGATAAGTTGGATCGTCTGTAGACAACGACCGATCTGGTCGGACCGGCGGTCGGCCCAACCAAATCGGATAGTCTGTAGCGCTTTTATGGTATGTACAGTAATACTAAAACATATTACGGGAAAATCTGATTTTGTTTTGTCATATTTAAATATAAAAAACGCACCAATACATAAACTAGTCAATGTATATTAGTATCTGTCATTTAAGAAAACTTAAAAAACCTTGTATAAATATAGGTACATTTAGCGATCGTGGTATAGCATACCGATTGAGGCTCTCCCGCGGTTGGTTACAAGTATCCCGCAGCGACTTCAAGCGGTAGTAGATGCTGAACATCTCAACACAAATTATTAATCAAATTATAAATTAACCAGTAATAATTACGGCTGTGAAGTATAATAATAACAAAAAAATGTACATGTATTGTTAATACACTGTAAAATTTGATTCTTATAAGAATTTTAAATAAAATAATTTAAACAGAAAATTTTGAGTAAAGCAAATTTACAAACAAATATAAATTTAAAATGTAAACGCCACAATACACAAGTGATTAGCACTTGCCTAAAGAACGAAATGGCCGAAATGCTCAAAATAGATGGGAGAGATACTTCTCTTAGAAATTTATTGAGATATTTTATTGTATCGAGTGTTTTATTAAATGGCCAATAACAAGACATCGTAGAGTTTGTACCAGAATGCCACCATATACACTTGACAAGTTGTTGCTTCTCGCACGAAATGGCCCATGTGCCATTTCCATATGGAGGGGAAGAGTAATTTTTTTTCTTACAAATTCATGGAGATATTTGATTGTATCGAGTGTTTTATTAAATGGCAAATAACAAGATATCGTAGAGCTTGTACCACAATGCCACCATATACACATGATAAGTGCTTGCCTGGTGTACGAATTCAAAGATATTTTTCTCTATTATACCAAATAGCACGTATCTCATATAGTGACAATAAAGTTCATTTTACACGATATGATTTATACGCAATGTTCTTGCGGTATTGACATTCGATGTGTAAACGTCAAAAAATTAGACTTTATGAAAATTGCAGCAACCAATTTTACTGCAATTCGCATAAAACCTGTTTTTTGACGTTTACACTATCCGATGTCCATACCGCAAAAATATTGTACAACAAATGTTGCATGTAAATCGCATCGTATAAAATGAACTTTAAGGTTGTAAAGGGCATATATTTAGGAATTTTAATCACTAATTGCCATTGTAAAATGATCCTTGGGACTCTTGCAAAAAAATTTTGAAAATTATAATAACAAACCGACAAACTGCATCGACACCTTTCCCACTCTCCAAAACGTGTTGTTCCCTAGCCTTCCCACAATCATTCATGCTCATTCATACAACCATTCATATGGAGCGCCCAAGCCAATGGGAACCATTTCACTCATGACAGAGAGCCCGTTTATAGGGATCCTCTTTCATTTGCAAGAGAAACGAAACGTTTGGTGTGGTAGGAGTCGGTCAGTAATTAATAAATAATAATTATTAGTTAATAATTATTAATGATTAAAGACGTCCTTGTTCCATGTGAAATTCGTTGATTTGTTAATTTTCAAAAATGTGTTGCAAGCGCCCTACGGCTCATATCAAAACTATATGATTCAACCTCTGAGATTCATGCTATTTGGTATAATATATAATAATATAATGTGTTTTAAATTATTTGCAAGTGTGCCTGCAATTTAGAACAGTGCAAATAAAGTGATGTTGGAAGATTAATTTTTTGTATAAACTAAAATTGATGGGTTAACTGAGACCTCTGGTTTTGCTATAGTTATACATTTTTGCAAATCGTCGTGGCATTCCCACTGGCCATTAGGTCTATTTATATAAGCAGTGTAATGACCAATACTACCTGCAACCGAGGGTGATGGTAATGAACAATCCCTTTTAGAAACACTCTTTCATCTAATATAGTTAATGTTTGTTGAATTTGCGATAATTTAATGCTATATACTGTAGAGTTGCACAGTGGTTCTACGTCAATTACGATAATGCCATTAAATGATTTTAATTTTTTTACTCTAATGCGTGTTTGGCACTTATTGCAGTTTGCGTGCGGCAAACGTATTCTATTTTGAATTGATGTAAACTCAGAATCAGAAAACCCAAAATGATCAATTCCCAAATAAAAAATATTTTTTTTAATCGTACCACAACTGCTCGTACAAAAATATTCCACATAAAGTGAAGGACTACTCATCAGATATTTTAAAAGATCCAGAATATTGCAAGCTACTGAGAAGGAAGTTTCAGGACATAATTTGGTTTTACTAATTATATCTGGAAAGAAACTCATTAGAATTTCACTTCTTTTTATGTAAGTACCTACCACGTTTAATTCCTTGCCTAGTTAAGTTAATTATAAACATTAAATAGGAATTCTCAACCGAAGATCCAAATAATTGTTTGTAAAATTCAATATCGGTTGCTACCGCATAAAAAATTTGGGTTATGGAATCGAACGCACAAGTTGCACTTACGCTTATTCGTGCCTTCTCCTCGGTTACGTAAACAAATCCGTTCGATAATATCAATAGGTTTCTATTTATCATAATTTTGGATAAAACCGGCTCGGTTTTTTCAATTTTGGTATTTTTTAACCTTTGCTCTTGAATAAGTTTGTTAAAGGTTTTTTTTAAAGTTTGTTTTGGAAATAAATTTTGCTTCGTGTACCTTTTGAGTACTCGTTGACCCATATGCTTTGGTTACTTATATGTTTTTATTTTTTTTCGTCACATTTCTTCGGGATTAAGTACTTCCTCCGGATCAAGTAGATTAGGTGAGATATTTATTCTTTTTTTTGAATCTTTGTCTTATTTTCGAATTTTTGGAGTTGGAGGTAAAATAGTTGAGTAGTCAATTCTGGTCAGATTGTAATTAATTTTTTCTTTAATTAAGCTCACAAATCTTCCCAACCCAATTTAAGCTGCTTATTATTGGTATATTGGTTTTTCACTAAGTTGAACCAATTCCAATTCTCAACATTAGCGTTGGACAATCTTTCTGGAATTCCTAGTTCCTTTGATAGACAAGTGGTCCAAAACGGCAAATAAGAAAAATATTTTTTAATAGTAAAAATAACGAAATCAGGATAAAAAAAAAACATTACTTTTTTCACCAATTTCGTCAATACTTTGATTTTCAATTTTATCGACAATCTTATCATGCATTTCAAAATACCTTTGGTAAAAAGGACTACACAAATAATGTTCTCCCAATTCGTCTTCTAAAATGTTTTCTTCTGAATTATTTTCAATGGAATTTATTTTATCCGAAATATTAGCATCGCCTGGTGAATACATTTTAATTGAAATTGTTTCAAATAGTTCAAAAGCTTCCGAAACATCTTTCGTCAAAATTGGGCTGCAGAAAATAACGCAGAACACTCTAAAAATTCTGTCAATTTCTTCGATTACATTACAATTGAGAATAATACCAAAAAGGTCTAATATTAAGTTTTTCTGAGCCAGTTTAATATTGTTACATTTTTTTGTAATTTGTTTTGCTATAATATTAATAAAGTGAGCACAACGAATAACCACTGCCACTTTATCTTTTTTCGGTGGCATTTTGTTAATTAAAATTTTATAAGTATACTCGAGGTATCCAGCAATATTCATAACATTAATTGCATGCAATAGTGCAAATATAGAAGCCCAAGACCCGTCTACTACAAAACATTTTGATGAATATGATTTTGAAACTTTTATAATTTGGGAATGCAAATCAATTAAAAATTTCGCCTGTGTTTTGGAGTCATGCTGGCTAGAAATCATTTCAGCGATTGGCACAATAATATTATTTATTTTTATGATGCATATGTAGTATAATATTCGCTTTAATTCATGAGGGCAGCATGTCGGATTTCTCACCACATTGCCTGAAGCATCCATTTGTACTACAATAGGTTTGTATTTTTTGATAAGATTTAGTTGACCTTCGCGAATCATAATCAAATTAAGCGAGTAAGTAAAAGAAAATAATTTATTTTCTTGTTGCTCAATATATTATTTTCCGTAAATATCTTTTATATCGCAGTTTTGTACAAGGTCATCCTTTTTTAAGAACTCAGACCTAATTTTGCGTAATACGCCACTTGGTGCAATTAGTTGAGTATTGCCTTTTCGTGCTAAATTGAAATCAGCATTTTTGAGCGTTTGTAGCTCATAATTATGGGGAGATTTATAGCTAAGCTCATTTTTTAAATTTTCCCGCCGTTTTCCTCTTATTTGATTAAACACTCTGTCTCCCGAATGGAAATCAACATCTTCGCCGGTTACAAAAACAGAAAGTGTATTTTTATAATCTAGAACAAATTTCTATTTTTGGTCGTGCTCTGGATATTTACACTTACCATAAATCACCACGTAACGTTTTATTAAATTATTTTTAATTATTTTTTTTTTTATTGTTCCGAACGAAATAATACAGGTATTCTTAACTTTTACTAAGGAGTTATTTATCGCAGAACGGATATCCTCTTTAGATTTGGGCGAAACATCTATTTGAGCTTTATATTTGGTCTCCATTCAATATTATTGTTGTCAATTAGAGTTGGTTTTACCGGTAAACATATTGTTGATGATAAAATGGTCGGTTTCACATCGTTATTAGCCTTAACAATTTCATTTACATCCGTATCATTTGAAAGATAATTGATCGGTGCCGGCAAATTATCAATTTCAACTTCATTAGTATGAGGTTCTTTTGACGAAGTAGAGTAAGTAATTTAATAATTTTAAATTATTAGCCACATAATAATCAAATTTTAAAATTCTTGAAACTGCAACCTTAATTATAGTCTCGTTTTTCAAATTCAATTTTAAGGCAATACGACTACAAATTTTCTTTAAAATATTCGTCGATAACTTCAAGTTACCTGACGTTAAAATACCCATTTCTTGTATGATACGCTTTAGACATTCCTTGTCAATGCTTTTCTTAACTTTATAGTTATGTTTATCAGTTTTAATAACTAAAGGTTTCATTTTAGCTTTTAATATAAATAAAGCCAAAAACAATGTAATTAAATTATTTTATTAAAAATTACGTGAACTGTAAATACACAAATTAATAATCTACAACAAAAAATAAATTAACCACAGCGATGTGTGACAGTACAAATAAATAATCCAAAAATATAAAGCCATTGACAAAGGAAGTCCAAAAGAATGTAGGGGGTCAATAGTTTTAAAAAAACATTTTGGGTAACAAGAAAACACACGATATAAAATAACAAAATTAGCAATACGATACGCACAAAACAAAGTTTGGAATAGTATTAAAATAAAACGCAGAAAACATTTCGCTTTTATACCCTCGCTCAAAATTTCAATTTTAGTTTTTAAAGTTTTATTTTATTTATTACAATAGCTTTTGTTTTACAATATTATTATGGCTCGCTCTACAATAGGTGATGACATAGGTTTCTTGCGGTGAAGTGGGACCAAACGGTGATACGCAATTTTTTTTCAAGAAAATCTGTTGGCGCTAACAAGGTGTTCTATGATGACATTTAGGCTGTGTACCATACTCAAGGTAAATGACATTTTCGGTAAAAAATTTAGTAAATTGAAATACTGTACTAAAAAGTAGGGTAAATAGTGAAAAAAAAGTAATTGATTGTAGTTAACGTTTTATTGACATTAGTCAAAGTGATGTCAAATATTTATATCTACACATATTAATAAAAGATTTTCATTAATACATATATTAATACAATTAAATATTTTATCTCGATTGACGAAAATGGAAAAAATCAAAAAAAATTATTCGGAAGGATTGTAAGGCTAGGTATTATTTAACGTTTATTTTATCACCTTAAACCAGTGCATTCAACCCTTCAAACTGGCATATTTTTCCCGTAAAGCCAATTTTTACTATAAAATTTACTTCAAATTTGGCACGATATTAGAAGTAAATTTGTACTAAAACTGCAACTTACCGAATTTTGTGATTTACCTTGAGTATGGCACACAGCCTTAGTGGAAAAAATAAAATCGGCCGTTGGTTTCTTCCTAAGCCGTCCTAACTATTTCTAAGCATTTATCAGCATTGCCAATAGGGTCTTGCGATGAAGTGGGACCAAACGATATACTCAATTTTTTTCAAGTGTATATGGTGGCATTCTGGTACAAACTCTACGATGTCTTGTTATTGGTCATTTAATAAAACACTCGATACAATAAAATATCTCCATGAATTTGTAAGAAAAAAAATTACTCTTCCCCTCCATATGGAAATGGCACATGGGTTATTTCGTGCGAAAAGCAACAACTTACCAAGTGTATATGGTGGCATTCCACGATGTCTTGTTATTGGCCATTTAATAAAACACTCGATACAATAAAATATCTCCATGAATTTGTAAGAAAAAAAATTACTCTTCCCCTTCATATGGAAATGGCACATTTAAACTTATTTAATCCAATAAGAAAAAAAAAATGTATTTTATTGTTTGTCTCTTTCTAAAATTATATAGCTTTCTCAAGATTTTTTGTTTATCAGTGTAATTAACTAACACATATGTATTAGATATTTAACATTCTTATTGGATTCCTATATGTATATTTGTTATTTTTTGTTATAAACTTCACAGCCGTTAATAATTTATATAAATGTAATATTGAAATGAATTGTTCGAAAACTTATGTCGTGTGAGTTTGTTTCCATTTTTAGTTGTTCATAAATTTGACAGTTACAGTGAATTATTTTTTATGATTTTATTACATTTAAATAAAGTAAACACTGTCCTAATTTATATAAAATTACGTTTTTATTACAACGTTGTTCAAATATTTATGTCCGATAGTGCACACACTATATGACTTCGAAAAAGCTGATTTCGAATATCTGCTTCACAGATATTCTTTCTTACAGTAAACACAATTTTAAACCTAATCTTATCTAATAGGAAATACTACAAAAAGCACAATAGCTGGAACCCTAAAAAATGGAAGTCCGAAATATGCGCTAGAATTTTGGTTGGTGCATGACTTAATAACAGGCACTCTGCCTAGAACACAAAATTCTGTTGAGGCGCGGCACCGGTGACTAAAAGTTGTGGTTGGTAAAGCTTATACGGGTCTTTATCAACTTAGTAAAGTTTTAGCACGCGAGCAAACCGTTGTCAAAGCCAGACTGGAAGGCATTTATATGGGAGGCGAACCTAAAATTCGCCGGAACCATATTCTGAAAGAAAAAAGAATTAAATAAATTCTTTCAAAAACACCTGTGGTCCAAAATGAAATTTTTAAAAGTTTAGTAAAAAATACAATGCTATAAAAGCGAGTACAACATACCCATATGTAAATATGTACATATTATGTACAAATATAAAACCGCTTAGCATTGGTCCTTTCCGCGCAAGAATGACATGAAAATATGAATATTCCTTTAACTTTCATATTGTTGTTAATAAAAATTTAATGGGGTCTTCCTTTTTAATGGGGCAGATAATTTTGCATTTTTTGGTATTTTTTCTGGGATTTTTATTGTTCGGGAATATGATGGTAACCCACATTTCTTAGGGCTGTGACTTAAATTTGAAGAACATGGAAAGGAAACATGATACTCGTAGAATAACTAAGGAGAACTTTATAAATTTTCGCAATTCAACTGAGGATTTTCTCAAGTAATTTCTCAAGGTTTTGCGGCCATATTTTTTGACCATGCTATCAAAATGACTAAATTGAATTGGATAATTTTCAGAATTTTGTCATGGGGATATCATTAATCAAATATGGCCGCAAACCCTCGTGAGTCGTATTTAATTTGATTTTCGCAAATCAGCTGTGTATTTTCTCAAGTACAGTATTTTGGCGGCAATCTCCCGATGATATTTTATTAAACCTACCAATTGTGAGTACTCTGGATGATTTACAGAATTTTGTCATGGGGAGCATGGTCAAATTTGGCCGCAAAACCTCGTGAGTCGTATTTAATTTGATTTTCGCAATTCAACTGAGTATTTTCTCAAGTACTGTATTATTTGTACCAATCTCCCGGTAATTGTTTATCAGGCATACCAATTGTGAGTACTCTGGAATTCTTTCAGATTTACGATCTTTACTGCCATATTTGATCATCAGCATGACAAAATTCTGAAAGAGTTCCAGAGCACTGATAATTGGTAGGCCTAAAAACAATCATCGGGAGATTGGTGCCAACAATACAGTACTTGAGAAAATACTCAGCTGAATTGACGAATGGAACGGTGTGCTCCAGCGGACAATAGTGAAATATGTGATAGGCTGTAACAAAAATTTGCTGTATGAAGTTATATGGAAAGATTGTCTATTTAAATTCATTTTAATTTGTGAAAATTATAATGATTGGAATATTGAATTAATACCATATGTAGCTTAGAGTGTGATTTTAGTACATCTGATTCATATGGGATTTTCTTTCATTTTAAATATCAGAAAGTTGTACATAAAGATTGCAGACATTTAATGTTAAACTCTCTATAAATATATATTTGGGTCACTAAACATTTTTGGAGCTTTATTAGACCACAGTTGCTACGCTTTGACTTGTTAATACAATCTAAAATTTAATATTTATAAAATATTTGTTTTTAGTAACACTAGGTTATTTTGAAATTTCTGCAATTTTTAAATACAAGTTTTTCATATTTAGAATGATAAGAATGTCACAAATGAATCAGATACACAAAACTCACACTTTAAACTACATATGGGATTAATTTAATTTTCCAATCATTACAATTTTCACAAATAAAAATAAATTTAAATAGACAATATTTCCACATAACTTCATATAGCAAATTTTAGTTACAGCCTATCACATATTTCACTATTGTCCGCTTAAGGCGCTTTTTAAACTTTTCCATTCGTCAATTGTGAAAATCAAAAATTAAATACAGCTCACGAGTTTTCGCGGCCATTTTTGATTATCTAGAAATTATCTACAGTACTCATAAGTGATAGGCCTAACAAAAAATCATCGGGAGATTGGTGCCAACAATACAGTACTTGAGAAAATACTCAGTTAAAATGCGAAAATTTACAAAGTTCTCCTTAATTATTCTATTATGTGTCTTTCCCATAATAGTTTTATTTTTGGGCTAACAGTCTGTCGTGATAAATTTTTCTATCACGAAGACACTTTTTTGGGCTGACATTATAAATACTATTATTTTATTTTTTTCAATCTAGTTCTAAAAGAAAGCCGGGAAATGAAATAACTTAAGATCGATTTTATGGTGCCAGAATATAGAGCGTTCTGTTAAATATGTTTACCTATTCGCAGTTTTCATTTTTCAATATTAAATATTGCTATAGAATATTAATTAACACGTTCACGACCGAGGTACTCAGACTAGGGGTACCCATAAACCAGATGATAAATTTGCACGAAATTTTATTTAGCTTTTTTGTGGAGTTTGTGACGTTATTAATAGTATGATGCATATACGAGTTTTCCCTAAACCGAAAAAAAAGTTCAAGAGAATTTTTAAACCAATATAGAAACTTTAATATATTAGTTACATAAAAAAGTGCGACGCATACATGCGTCCCTGGTCTATGGGGAAAACTATAGAGCGCATATATGCGTCCTATGGTCGTGAACGTGTTAAATAATAGTTGTGTATTATTTTTCTGTAATGATAGTTTACATTGTATCATAAGATTTGACGTGGTGTTGCCAACGTTGACTATCATCCTTTTTTGGGATAGAATTTTCACTGCCCACTTCACAAAGGTGTATGTTAATACACAAATATAACAAAAATTTCACTGAATCTACATATATACAGGACATACATTTCGGATTCAAGTTTTTAAACAGACTAAAAAAAATCTGCTTGCATCCTTAATGGTATTATGACATTGGCTTGAAAAAAGTGCAATAAAAATAAGCAATGGGTAACTAGGACAGAAATAGTGAGGTAGAAAGAGACAACATTGTTTTATTTACAAAAGTCAAATAATTAGACATTTTTAAAATGGCCTACTGATAAAATAAAAAAATAAACTATTGAACTCTTGATATGCCCGCGAAAAGTATACAACAAGCGCTGAAAAATACTGTGCCATGATTCTTTTTTGCTAGAATTGTGTCTAAGATAACTGCTGTTAAAATAAGCTATTGATTTTTGCTTTATATTTGTCTATGCTACCCCTATATTGTGTATGCACTCATTCATTCGATAATTTTCTATACTCATTATTTCTTCCTTTCTCGCGATACTTTTTCAGCGCTTAAAAAGTCGCAAAAAAAGCGAGTGTCATAATACCATAAGGCTGTGTGGTACTAAAAAAAAAATTCTGTTTTCGTATCGATATTTAAATGTCCAAAAATGCGTCTAAACTGTGTCTATAATAAAGAAAAATATCGTTTTGTAATTTTGTTTTATTTTGATGTAAAATAAATATAACTGTATGTCGACTTGTCTTATTTCCCTTTTTTCCAGAATAAAATTATATACTATTTCGGTTATTCATTTTCGTTGTTTCTATGGCAACTCAGTATGTTAAAATGTATAATTTATTATAAAACGATAAGATCCTGGACATTCACCATTTTTTGAGGTTAGCCATCTCGTAGGCCCGAATTTATAGTCGTAACTGTTGCTATAGATCATGTTTAGCACTTGTACTAAACATCAACTTCGGCATCATTTACGCTAGGTGCGCTAGTGTAAATTATCTCATTTGTTATGGAAAAGATAATTCACACTAGCGACAATTGCGGTACTAAAATGAACAAATATCACGATCTATAGATCATGTTTAGCACTTGTACTAGACATCAACTTCGCCACCATTTACGCTAGGTGCGCTAGTGTAAATTATCTCATTTGTTATGGAAAAGATAATTCACACTAGCGACAATTGCGGTACTAAAATGAACAAATATCACGATCTATAGATCATGTTTAAATGTCAAATTTTTCTTTAACCGCCGACAATGCCATCTTCACAAAAAAATGAAAATTTCACATTACATGGATTATCAAAGATGTCAGTGTAACAAAAAATGTGGGCAAATAAAAACGTTTTTCTAAAAACTGATTTTCCATTTAGAAATTAGAATGTTTTTATATCCGTCCGTCCAACTAGCTTCACGTGAAGTAGAAAATTTATTATGGGGAAAAAATTGTTTCCATTCTATGTTCAATTTCTTTGGCTTTTCTGTCATAAATTTTAGAAACAAAAACATTTTTGTACGTGTGTCAACAAGAATTTTTATTTGTGATCATTAATTGTTATTATATTTACTAAATACATATTTGTCTTGTTTAAATAAATAAATTAAAATTGTGTTAGTTGTTCTGTGTAATATGCCGACGTATTGTTTCGTTGCTGGATGCAAAAGTGTATTTTCCAATGAAAATAATGTTAAATTTCATATTTTCCCCAAAGAAAAAACGCTTCGGCAACGATGGATCAGAGCGATTAGGACTAAAAGAACTCTTACTAATCATTCTAAAGTGTGCTCTGTACACTTTAAAGAATCCGATTATGTACTATCTAATACAGGTAATTCAATAGCCATTTTTTAACTCAGTTTGTAATTCCAATTCAAATTACAAATTTTCTTAAATACAAAAGGTCAAACAAAAGTATTGATGAAAAGAAGCGTCCCTTCGCAAAACCTATCGAGAAGAAAGCGTGGACAACCAAAACGAATGCCTCGTCTACCAGTTTTGAATAGTCAATCACCGCCATCATCAGCTAAAATTGAGGTATATGGTATATTTGATTAAGTGGAATGATGAAAACGTGTATGAATAGTATAATAATCGATTAATTTTAGGTAATTTCATCAGACACTTCATTTGCATCAGAAATTTTTGTAAACGGGAGTAGTGTGAATGTTGATGTCGATCCAATAAAAATCACGGTACAATAACAATGCTATGAGGTTATTAAATAAAATATCAACATATTTATACGTATCCAATTAATTTCAGGTACCCGTACCGAATGCAGTATCAGAATTTGCTGCAGGGAGTTGTGTAGGTTTGGATGTTGACCCGATAGAAATCACGGTACCATAATAAATTCTTACATAATTTAAATATTTTTTAAATGAATATATGCATTTGATCAATTTCAGATACCTGCACCACTTAGATCATCAATTGAAAGCAATACAGGGGAGACCAGTCCAGTTGCCGAACCCATCAGATATATTGAGAGCTCCACCCAAACAACAACGTATCATGAAATCCCTACAAACATTTTAGTGGAGAATTTAAGCGGATTGGAAATAATTTATTTTACTGGGTTTGAGCGAAATCGATTCAACTTGTTATATTCAGCAATTAATATAAAATCGAATACCTATGATGATCGGTTAAATTCCAGAAATCAGCTGGCTTTAACATTAATGAAATACCGTCGTGGTATCGATTTTATTTTAATTGGAAAGTTATATAACCTTAGCAGACAAGTTGTCTCAAAAATATTTTTATATTGGACTAAAGCCATATATACTTATTTGAAAAATATTGATTTTTGGAAGTATCGTCACGTAAGCTCAGATTCGTATACAGCCATAATCGATTGCACCGAGATTTTTACCGAGCGCTCTTCGTTGGATCCGAGTGTGAACCAAGAATTATTTTCAAATTATAAAAATCACAACACATTTAAATATCTAGTTGCAATCGATGAAAAAGGGCTTTTGATATTTTGTTCGAAGGTATACGGGGGTTCTAAATCTGACCGCTTTATAATTGAAGATAGTCGCTTCCTCGATCTTTTACATTCCGGAGATATTATTTTGGCTGACACAGGATTTAATATATCGGATATATTAGAAACAAAAAATGTAGCACTTAATATACCACCTTTTAAAACCGCACCACAGTTTCAACCAGAAGAAGTATTAGAAACAAGAATACTGGCGAACAGGCGAATACATGTGGAGAGAGTTATTAATTTAACAAAAAAAAATAAAATACTCTCTTCTACTATCCCAACATCCCTTTGGCCTGTTGTTAACGAAATTGTATACAATGCAAATATGCTCTGTAATTTTAAAAACAGAGTCGTTTAAAATAAAACAACTTTTATTTTGAATAACAAAATTCTTGGTATAAAGTATCATTTAAATATTGTATATTAAAGCTACCGGTTAATAAAGTCGTTATCACATAATTTAAAGTAGTTAATATAGTAAAATAAATTAAATCACATTAATTTTAATTTTCGCTTTTATAAATCATTTTGTTAAATAAATTAATATAAGCAAATAATAAATCAATAATTCTTTATCACATTTATATATTAAAATTTTCTTGTTGTCAAATAAGTTAAATCAAATTTATTTTGATTGTTACATTTATAAATTAATATTAGAAAATATATCACTTCTATAATACAAGTTTAAATAAAATAATGAAAATATTTTAATTCAAACTTAGTTTGAGTTTCATTTTTAAATTTAATTTTTTTCTTTAACATACATATGTATATTCATTGCATTATTCATAAATATTGGAAAATAATTATGACCCTTAAGTGTCACGTTAGGTAAGAAATTTTAAAGAAAACTTTACAACTTAAATTTGACCGAGTAATTTTCGTTTAACGTACTCAGGGCAAAATATGTGTCTATAGTAAAAGTCAATACAAGCTAAACATTCATTTACAAAATTTTGATTATAAAATATGGTTTCTATATGCAGAAACCCAACGGTTGAACTATAAACTATAAAGTGACACATTTTAATTTGTGTCACGTGCATCTGTATTTGGATTTGATAAAAGTAATTATGCGTATTCGATAATTTTTCATCTTTAATATATGGTAATTGTGACGAGTTTGTAGCTGTATAGGCGCATTTAATTTCTATGATAAATTTTTTATTTGGACAAATGCCATCAGGTGATGCTCCCAAATAATTTTTTACAGGATCAATAAACAGACCGCATTTTCTTATATCTAGATTAACAATTTTCTTATATAAATTAAATACGTGTGGTTCAGTATTACGTCCATGAACGACGGCAGGTACATTGAGGTTTTTTGGATTTATAATCTTATCACAAATTTTTACAGAATTCTTGCCTGATTTAACTGTTTTATATATTTCACCTATAAAGGAGGCGGTTATTCGGCTACGCCGGAGGGTTTTCCATAATTTTGATTTGGATTGCCCAATTGTTTTTCGCTCTATTTCCTGAATTTCATTTAATGTTAAATGGTTAATCTGGCTCAATAATTTGAATTCCATTTGGGAAGCATAGGTGTGGTCATTAAAATATGCAGCAACATTTATGTTTCTCTGTTTCGTAATTTCTGAAACTATTCGATGATTTATGTGCAAACTGATTGTTTCATTTTCAGTATTTGTTTGAATAATATTTTCTTTATTGTAGTTCATGAAATCATCAAAACTTTTATCCGGTTTGTGATTTGTTGATTTTTTTGGGTGGTGCCATGTTTGCCTTTTTGATGTTGGTGAAATGAAATTTAAATAAATGCCTAAAAGAAAATATTTATAGTTATTTAGCCTGTAATGCCGCATCCTCAAAAACTGTCGTCAGCAACTTTTATTATTACAGAAGAACTTGACGGAATTAATTTTTTCTCATCTTTTTAAACATTCCAAAAAAAATGTTTCGAAAACAAGTTCTTCTGTTGTGAAATTACCATAAAAGTTAGTGACGACAGTTTTTGAGGATAAGAAATAAAAAACAGCATAAGGAAAAAAAATGATCAACCTGTTTGTGCGTAGTGTTCCACTACGACTAACGAAGCGGCTATATGCTTGCATGCTGAAACCGATCCTCCTCCAGCAACACAGTCACAGCTGGCTTTGCAAATTCTATTGCTATTCATTTCGATATAGCAATTATATATAAGCGACCTCTTCATTTCTGCTTTACACTTGCACTTTATGAAAGTTGATGCTTCTGGCATGGATAATTTAACAGACATCACATAGTTATTTAGTCCCATAGTACGACCTCTTTTAAGACTGCTGGCTGCTTTGTATTTGTTAAACCATTCAATTATATTGTCATAATCGAGTTTAATCTCGTTTTTTTTATAATTTGATAGTTCAAAAAATGTTATGCCTGCTGGTAACAAAATAGGATTGTTCGCTGGTAAATTTGGCACACGGTATAGCTTCCGATTTAAATTACCCCTTTTCCATTGTTTAAGCCTATAACATTTGTTTAATAAATTTTATTATTTATTTAAAAATAAAAGCAAGTAAATACCTCAATTGCAGTGCTGATTTTGATCCAGTGGCCTTGGCTCCTCTTGCCTTCAGATCGGTTTTAATATTTTCTATACAAATGAATTAATTTAAACAAAATATCACTTAAATTAGTGCATAATAATCTTACAATAATACTACATATAGATATTCATTACCTAGTTTGTTGGGTTGTTCCATTTTAATATTTTCAAGGCAAATGGTCGATTACTTATTGAGTAAAATTTAGTCTATTTAACACAATACTTTAATTAAAACTAAAACTAATACTAATGTTATAATATTTATCCTTATAATTAGAAATAATATATATACACTATTTACACAAAAAAACTCGAAATGTTCATACAAAAAACAAAAACTATAAAGTGAAACTGTTCAGCACAAAAATTAGCTAGATCGTCTTATTAAATGCACAAAAAATTAATAAATTTTAACCGTCTTTAAATCACAAAATATCAACCATCAAATTTAACACAATACATAGATTGAACACATAAAAATTTATAACGAACATTAATTATAAACTGTCAAAACAATCGCCAAATTCTACACCTCTTTCATTTTCAATTTAAAACGCTGTTGCCATCTTTTAAAAAACCTGACCTACTATTTTATTATAGTGACATCTCTTAGCAAACATATAACACTAAAATTCTTCTTTTGGTGCTGCCTCTTTCGGAAAACATGATCTATTGCTATAGCAACGATTTTCGAAAATCATTTTAAAATCATGTATAAAATTCGATACGAATTTCGAATTTACTTGCTTGTCTTGGATGTATTGTAGCAACGTTTATACCCAGTATGCAATTTTTTCATTGTGTGGAAAAACAGCTATAATTCCATACTATATTCCATACTACAAAATATCAAAGACACATAATTTCGATTTGATGTGTACAGGGATTTTCTATCTCTTTCGTTTGCAAATTGCATGCCTATTGTTTTAATTTCGTTTCGTGTTGAAAACTGTCATTCAGTGTGCGGTCGCAGTGCAATAAAGGTAAATAAACGAAAACGCATAATGGCGTCGTATAAAACAATTATATAAATTTTTGTTTGTGTTGCAATCCCAATTATACAACAAACATCTAATTTGACAATTATAAACATCTAATAAATTAACGAAATACATTTTTTTTCAGTGAAAAGCTTGTTTTCATTTTTTTTAGAATCTTTGAAATATTTGGTCGCCGCCATTATGAACCACAAAAAAAATTTATGAAATTGGTTATTTAATAAACCTTCACCTTGTCGGTGTAATAGATTATGTTATTTATATATTTTTTTTATTTCAGTGATTACACGAATACTGAAAATATTGAAGAAATAAAAGTAAATCCATAGAAAATTTTAAAAACTATATGTACATAAAAAATTGAAATAAATATAAAAAAAAATTATTATTCAACTAATTTTATTTTACAAATCTACCATTACGTACGGCTCGGAAATACTGGGCAATTCACTCGGGAAAAGGCAAATATTCACTATGGAAAACTATTTAAATACCAATGGAAACTTGTATAAATTTCGTATCGGAAAGGTGCTTAAAATTAGTATGGAAAAGTGTATGGAAAAAACACGAGTTTCCGATAAAATTCCACTGCTTTTCCATAGTTTGATTTTGTCTCTTTTTAGTTGGGATTCATACCTACACCGGAATTTTTGAGACACTTTTCTTTGGCGAGTAGTATGGAATTCCGTGTAATTTTTATGTTTCTTTCCATAGAGCGAGTGTGGTTTTCGCCAGAGAATGCACATGGAATTCCGTTGGAATTGCATATTGGGTAGTGATCAAAATCCATCAATACCCAATATGCAATTCCAACGGAATTCCATGTGCATTCTCTGGCGAAAACCACACTCGCTCTATGGAAAGAAACATAAAAATTACACGGAATTCCATACTACTCGCCAAAGAAAAGTGTCTCAAAAATTCCGGTGTAGGTATGAATCCCAACTAAAAAGAGACAAAATCAAACTATGGAAAAGCAGTGGAATTTTATCGGAAACTCGTGTTTTTTCCATACACTTTTCCATACTAATTTTAAGCACCTTTCCGATACGAAATTTATACAAGTTTCCATTGGTATTTAAATAGTTTTCCATAGTGAATATTTGCCTTTTCCCGAGTGAATTGCCCAGTATTTCCGAGCCGTACGTAATGGTAGATTTGTAAAATAAAATTAGTTGAATAATAATTTTTTTTTATATTTATTTCAATTTTTTATGTACATATAGTTTTTAAAATTTTCTATGGATTTACTTTTATTTCTTCAATATTTTCAGTATTCGTGTAATCACTGAAATAAAAAAAATATATAAATAACATAATCTATTACACCGACAAGGTGAAGGTTTATTAAATAACCAATTTCATAAATTTTTTTTGTGGTTCATAATGGCGGCGACCAAATATTTCAAAGATTCTAAAAAAAATGAAAACAAGCTTTTCACTGAAAAAAAATGTATTTCGTTAATTTATTAGATGTTTATAATTGTCAAATTAGATGTTTGTTGTATAATTGGGATTGCAACACAAACAAAAATTTATATAATTGTTTTATACGACGCCATTATGCGTTTTCGTTTATTTACCTTTATTGCACTGCGACCGCACACTGAATGACAGTTTTCAACACGAAACGAAATTAAAACAATAGGCATGCAATTTGCAAACGAAAGAGATAGAAAATCCCTGTACACATCAAATCGAAATTATGTGTCTTTGATATTTTGTAGTATGGAATATAGTATGGAATTATAGCTGTTTTTCCACACAATGAAAAAATTGCATACTGGGTATAGCCATTGTTACATTACAAATAAATATTATAGTGAGGTTGATAAATACGAAAACTGTTACTATAACAGTAGTTGTAGTCGTAGCAACGACTATAAATTCGGGCCGTAGACTCTATCAAAAATTAGCCGAGGTCATACCCATTTTTGACAAAAAAAAATATATTTATCGATACTGAATTTTTTCGTATCGATAAATATATCGATATTCTTAGTATTTTGATTATATCTTTCTTATTTTATTATTAATCTTTATAATCGTGAATTAATCCCTCAAAAATATCTTTCTGCATAGGTCAATATAAAAGATATACATGGTTTAGCGAGAAAAACTTAAGAAAATTGAATTTTCCGTAAGCACCATTATCCAAAATTTCGTCAACTTTGAATTTTTATTATGGATAAACTATAAATAATTTTTAGATAATCCTGTATTAATCCCTCAAAAATACCTTAAGCTTTGTCAATAAAAAAAAATTATGTGAATTGATAAATATTTGTAGCCACAAATTGATTTTTACGATACCCTTATTTTGGTAAAATGAGTACCATACAGCCTTAAAAGCGAATTTAATGTTTTAAAACTTCTCTTTGCGTAATAGTGGATCACAGTTTGTTCAATAGTATTGAATTGAAATCGGCACATTCGTTTGTCAACCTCCGTGGAGAACAGACCAAATTGTGAAATTAAAATTAAATTAAAAGTAAAGAGAATAATTTTGTGAAAGTTAGTGCCAACCAAAATTGTTTAGCGCAATTCTGCGCAGAAAAAATAAAAAATAAATAAATATATACCTTTATTAACAAGGTTGAGGAAATAGAAAAATGGACAGTTTAAGAAAGAATACGGCGAAAATGCAATTTCAAAGAACAGATGCCAAGCCAACGGATAAAGAAATGATGCTGTTGAGTTGGCATGTCTTCTATATGTAGCTATCCTAAAATGAAATAACAAAATTAAAATTTATAAATTAAAAATTAACTCACCTAATAATCTTGAATTATATCCATTTGTTGATGTGTTGACCCAAATTGTTATTATTTATTATATTTGCATTTGACAGCCGAGTTGTATTGTAAAACAAGTTCATTCGATTAGCTCAAATATTATTGCTACATGTAAACTTATAACGTTAACTATGCTAGTCGACCAGAGATGGCACTATTTAATTTTAATTGAAAGTTTCGGTTGCGGTTTACTATAAATGGATTTGCATAGATGGCAATCTAAGGCAACGACTTACAATTTATTGGCGGTTCGGAACAAGTTTTTTAGAAGAAATTGGCGTCATTACAAAGCGAATTATCATAGAGAGTGCAAGCACATTAAAAAACAAAATAAAATCATTGTAAATTATATTAATAAATTTTTATAAAGTATGTAATTTGTAAGAAATTTTGTTTAATTAATAAAAGTTTACTACAAGTGAAAAGTGGATAAAGAGACAGAAAAAAAGCATCGTTTATCCAGACAAAACAGATGCGCTTTGTATTAAAAATTGGGTTAACCACAAAGGACATACACACATTATATCAACATTTATACGACCGATGTATATATATAAAATTTAACCTAGAACAAAAATACATATTTGGAATTCAGTAGTGAAACAAATGTATTAAAATTTGAATACACAAATGGGACAACTACGGAAATAACTGTAAAGGGAGCAAGTGGTGTAATGCGATATGTGCGTATATTTAATTTGCCGCCAGAGATTAACGACAGAACATTAAGCGAAGCAGTGCACCGTTTTGGTAACATTTTGTCTACAAGACGCGAAAAGTTTGGCGCCAACTCTTTGCTACCGGTATTTTCAGGAGTAAGAGGTTTATACACGGAGTTGGACAAAGAAATATCGCAATTTATCTACATAGAAAATATTAAAGTGAGAATATTTTATGAGGGTATGAAAGAGAGGTGCTTTAAATGTGGAGAGGAATCACATAAAAAACAAGATTGCCCACTCTTAAATAAAACGAATGTAGAAATAACACAAAAGTTTCAACAATACCAACAAAAACCACTACAACCGCATGAACCACAAGATCAACAAGGACAACAACAAATACAAACAGATGACAAACAGCTTACATGCACTAATGATCAAACTACGCTACCAACAAGAACAACACACGAACGAGCAAAATTCAACGAAATAGTCAAAATAACTCGACTACACGAAGAGGCAGAAAAGAAAATCTCAAAAATAAACACAATGATCAACTTGCGTGATCATAACAATAAAGAGAAGAGACAAGAAACCGATTCATCGTGTATGGACACTGAAAGTGAAAATGTTAGTGAAAATACAAGCAGACCACGTCGAGCAGTAAAAAAAAACGAGGTACACATCTACAAAAAATAGAATTGCGTTCACCGAACAACATAATAAGACAATAGCGAGCGCAAATACACAAAATAATATTTTTATTGCACCAACACCACCCGTAAAAAACAGTACAAATGAGACCGGATAATATTGATTTTTAACGATTACAAAACACAATAAAAAAAAAAAAAACAATCAATATTATTAACACGTCATTGGGCAGCAACGCGGAGTACAGAGCAACAAAATGCAACATTTATGACATTGAAGGATGCAACAACAGCATTTTTATGCAACAAATTTTTATTTTTTTATTTTTTTTTTGGTTTTCATCAAATTTTGTTTTTTGTTAAATTTTGGAAGCGGACATTCCCTGCACATATTAATTGGTATGTACAAATTGTTATTCGTGTGATTGTGAGATATGAGTGAAAGAATTATTGTTGGTCAGATAAACATACAAAGTTTTTATGCAAAAAAGCATATGTTGGAAAATTATCTGGCCAAGAATAATATGAATGTGGTACTTATAAGCGAAACTTGGGAAAGAATGAATAAGACGTTGAATGTGAGAGGGTACAGATTTCTTTCCAAACCAAGAAGCGATGGTTATGGTGGGGTGGCAATAATGCACAAAAGAAACCTGACGCTTCAAGAGGTACAGTTACCCGCATTTGAGGTTATTGAAGCAATAGCCGCCTCAACGATGAATTTGGAAAGAAATCTGTTACTAGTAAGCATGTATGTAACCCAGGTGCATGATGGAGATGAAAGGAAAAAAGCCTTAAGTGACTTTAAAAAATTGTTTGAGTGGGTGAGAGATAAAAGTGACCTGATTATATGTGGAGATTTGAATGCGCATGCGAGAATGTGGGGTTGTATGAACAATTGCGCAAGAGGAAAACAGTTGGCCGACCTGATTCAAGACTCCGATATTGTGCTCTTGAATGATGAAAGGCCAACTAGAATGGCGAATGTGGGTGGCACGGCCAGCGCAATAGATTTGTCTTTGACAACTATTGAACTGGCCTGCCGGGTCACTTGGAATGTAGAAGAAGAGAATTTGGGTGGGGATCATTTCATGATCAAAATGATCATGAATGATAATAGTGTTTAAGAAAAAGCGTGAATTAATGAATAATAGGAAATGGGTGCAAGAGATGAATGAGATTCTCGGAGAAAATCAAATAAATCAGAGCCAGTTGGATAGCCAAATTGGACGAGTGAATGAACTGTGTACAAAATTTGTGAGTATGAGAGAGATTAATGTGAATGGTTGGTGGAGCGAATAGCCTTGCGTGAGTTTAATAGGAATAGGAGTAGTGAGAATAAGATTATATATGGTAAAATGAATAGGAAGTTGAAAAAGGCTATTCGCAGAGCGAAAAGGAAAAGTTGGCGGGAATATGTGTCCCAAATGACACATAGAATCACAACTAAGGATGTATGGAATTTATTTAATAGGGTGAATGGGAAACATTTTAATGGGCGTAATGTGGTGTGTGAGAACAGAGAAAAAGCTGAAGAATTTATTAGAATGGTATTGAATGTAAGCAATGATTTGAATGTAATAAATGAAGTTGATAGAATGAATGGAAATGAAAGAATGGATTGTAAGTATGAATGGGGAGAGTTCCTGAGAGTGTTAGATACATCAAAATCTACCACTCCAGGGACCAACCGCGTAAGTTATAAAATGGATCGGTTGTTGAGTGACTCAGCTAAATATAACTTGCTTGAGATACTCAACAAAGTGTGGATGGGTTCCAAAATACCGGGCAAATGGAAAGAGAGCAGAGTGGTTCCCATCCCTAAACGGGATAGAGATCCAAATGTGGCAACAAATTATCGAGGCATATGTATGTTGAATGTTTTTATAAAAATTTTAAATGGAATGATGAAAGAACGAATGGAAGATTTTGTGAATGAAAATAATTTGTTGCCATCGACAACATTTGGATTTCGAAAGAACCACTCTGCAATCGAGTGCGTGGAAAAGTTTGTGTGGGAAGTGAAAAAGGATAAAATGAAAGCTGTTGCGGTATTTTTGGACATTGAAAGAGCTTATGATTACGTGGTTCCGTGGAAATTACAACAAATTCTTTCGAATTTTGGATTTTCACGGAAAGTATGTATGTGGATAAAAGATTTTATGAGTGAAAGAAAAATTGTTTTGAAAGGAAGTGGGTTTAGGTTGGAGGGAGTTGCTAATATTGGACTTCCGCAAGGAAGTAAAATATCACCAGCTCTATTCAACCTATATACCAGCGAGATACACCGCATCAATACTGACAATCAAATCGTTCTGCAATTTGCAGACGATTTTGCAGTGATTGGAAAAGGTAAAAGTATTGATGCGGCGGCTCAAAAAGCGCAAAATGGAGTAGATGAGTTACTGCAAAATCTTAAAATGTTGAATTTGAGAGTGAATCCTAATAAGTGTGCTTATATGAGTTTCAGAACGAATGCTGCAAATGTTAACATTAGTGTGGATAATTATAGAATTGAACAAGTAAATGTGTACAGGTATTTGGGTATTTGTATTGATAGACGTTTGAATTTCGGGAATCACATGAAAATTTTGGCAGATAACTGCAAGGAACGTTTGAATGTGGTTAAACGGATGAGTAAACCTGGGGCGCTCATCCGAGTGTGACTGACATGTTAAGAAAGGCCCTTATATCCTCCAAAATTGGATATGGTATTAGTGTGTATGGAAATGGTTCAAAAGGGGCTTTTAGCCAATTAATAAAAGTGGAGAATGCATGCGCCAGAGTTGTATTGGGAGCGATTAACTCAACCCCAATACACACTCTGTCGTCGGAAATGGGTGATTCACCTCTCGATTACAAGAAAGAGTGGATCACAGTGAGAGAGTCAGTGAGAATGATAACTAAGAAAAATGAGTTTTGGAATGAAATGATAGTAAGATTACAAAGTAGAGCGGTATTCAAACCAACATATAGAACTAGCATTGCACTTGAAAATATGAACGTTTTTCTGAGTATAGGCAATGCTGGTCCGCAACCCGTTCCTAATAATCTTACTGTATGTTTGAAAATGGAGGAATATAATAAGGGAATGAATGAAGTTATCGCTAAAAGTATGTTTGGGAAAATCATTCAGCAATATGGGCAATACGATATCGTTTATACACATGCAAGTGTGAGTGAGAATGGAGTAGGTGTTGGTGTCTTTATGCCTAGTAAGAATTTTGAGAATTGCTTTAAAGTGGACAAAAACATCTGTATAATGAATGCTGAACTGATTGGAATGTTTGAAGGAATCAAACTGGCTGTGAATGAAGGGGAAAGGAAAATATAATATTTTCCGATTCTCAGAGTGGTTTATGTTTGCTTAAATGGGGAGGTGGAAGGGAAGGCAATGTGTATTTGGATTTGATTTTTGAATGGGTTCGAGGCTGTAAACGTGATGTAATCATACAATGGATCCCATCACATAGACAGATCGAAGGGAATGAAAGAGCCGATATGTTAGCTAAAAAGGGTGAATTGAATGACGTGGTTCAGGAGTATGAAAGAAAGGATGCAAGAGATGTATTTCGTATTTGTCAGATGAATCTGTGGAGAAAATGGAAGAGTGAATTTTACGAGAAAAGTCTAACGAAAGGAATGAAGTACAGGGTGCTCCGTGGTACTCCTTTGAGAACTCCTTTCTATAAGGAGCTCAAAGGAGATACGTGGATGTTGCGAACGGTTGAGAGAATCGGACTGAACCATGGAAATTGGAAGGAATGTTTGTGGAAACGTCATTTGAGTGAGGACAAAGATTGTGAGTTGTGCGGAAGTGTGGAGGATGTTGAACATCTCATATTGGCTTGTCCTAGGTACAGCCAATATAGATCGCGGTTCAACATCCTTCGGAGTGGAAGCAATCTAAGTGATTTAATGAATGAAGGTGGATTGGTTTATAAGGAAATGTATGAATTTATTAGGATGAGTGGAATAACAATTTGACATAAAAGAAGTAGTAGCCAACCGAATATGTGTCCAGAATATGTGTATCCATTTTATAGATTAAAAATTAAATTAGTAAAACTGAAATTATGAATTAAAAATATGTAAAAAGGAATTGTATAAATTTGGGTTTTTTGGCAATATGGCTCTATTTTATGTAGGAGCCAAGCCTAATAAAAAAAAAAAATAAAAAAATAATTGAAATCGGAGAAGCGTATAGTTATGTGAATTAACAAGAATGTCTATTGAAGCTTACATTTAAATTTTTTTTCAATATTTTGCATTAATTCCTACCAATTTTTGGATACAATGTTCGCCTAAAGGTATATATTATGCTAATATTAAGAAAAAAACTCACTTCAACAATTTTCATTTACAACTAGTGCTAAATTAATGTACAAATAACATTTTAAATTCTATTGTATAAAGATGTGGGATCGTTCCACAATATATAAAATTCTTAAAATATTCTGCTTTAGAGTAGCAAATAAAACTATTAAGTTATATTGTTTAAAATAAACACCAACAAGTTTAAATAGACCAGAGATACATAATTGCACCTCGTTCAAAAAACAAATCCCAGCCATTTTCAATTTAAATGTGTAAACAAGACAATTGACTTTGAAATGTTTTTACGTTAAAAAAAAATACGAAAACAAGTTGAACTTTACTCCAAAGTGTATTAAAGCTCGACATAACATTGAATTTTATAAATTTATTCTAATATATTTCGTTTTATAAATTTGTGCTTTCTATATAAAACAAGCTTCTTTTTAAGCTTATCAATATTTTATCATCAACCATCTGTTGCTCATTATATTTCGTATTTTTATAACATTTACCTATGTGTATATGTTACCCTTCTATTTATATAATTGACTCGTTGCCGTACAAAAAATGGAAAAGCACCGAACAACAATATACATACATAATTTAAGCTTTTTTTATTCTGTTATTAAAATTTATAGAATATTTTTTTTTTGCCATTTCAATTATTTTATTTTATTATTAATTTAATATTATTAAATTAATACAGCGCATAACTTGATTCCTCGAAGTAAACAAAAAACAAAAAAAAAAATTATGCTTCATAGTGAATGAATTATGATTCAGTAGACCGATCAGGTTGCACTGCTTCCACTGCCCTCTGTCTGTCTATTGAAATAACAAAAATAAAAACGTTCTTTTTACGTTTGATAATAACAACAAAATGTTGATAAAAAAATAATAATAATTTTGAATTTCATTATTCAGGCGAATAAAAATGAAGCGCAAATAAAAAATCCAGCAATAACAAATGTTAATTTCATTTTTTTTATATCCACGATATTGCCGGAGATGAAGCAATGTACAAAATAATTTTTTCTTAAGAAAATGAAATGAAAATATATAAATAAATTGAGTTTTCCCATCGACTTTATTATTATTAAACATTAGTACTTTGCTTTGTTGTTAATGTACTTTTGTACTAAATACAAAGAAGGGTGAAACGTTCTGCATTGTGCACGGAGTATTGGAAATGATTCCAATGGAAAATTATATCTAAGACTCAAATTGAATTTTTTATGAGGTTGATTTTTTTTTCAGCTTTTGAGTAGTGCTTTTATTATATGTATGAACAAGCTTTAATGCAATTTCTATAATGTTTTTGCACTATATTAGCGATTTATTGCTTACAATAAATTTTATAGTAACAAAATGTTGTTTTGTGTTTTTAATTTGGTTATGCGGTGTAATAAGGTTTTTCGGCTAAAGGGTTTTTATTGAAATCCCTTAGTCTACAATTCTATATACACATTAGGCGAGAAGTCCTATACTCGACAACAATCTGCGACTAGCGCGAATGGGAACTACCGTATATGATCACTAAGTATTGTTTCAAGTTTACGTAAATGATCACTTTCCTCAAACTTTCTGAACAACTATTGCAACCAGTATTATTGGGCCCGATTCTGAAACTTCAAAATTCATGTTATGTTATTTTATTTCCCCGGTTCCTATTTGGATGTGTATTGAAAAAACAAAAGTAACATAATATAACATAAAATTTGTAAGGCAGAATCGGGCCTATTGTAAGAAAACAGTTTTCAAAGAGTAACAACTACAACCAAAGCAACCTTGTATACAAAGCCATAGTCTAAAAATCGAAGCTTTCTTATGACTCTGAATTAGAAACCAGAAAAACGCCAAAATTTCTATAGTAAAACACATGAAACATATGGAAAATAACTTTTTTTCCTAACCCACATTTTTAAATGACAACGTTACAAATTCTTAATTTTGATCTATGATCTACACTGTATCAGATCCAACTTTGATATTTCTTTCAAAATGAAAATTCGAAAAATATATTTTAAAAATAATTTAGTTAGACCGACAAACAGCGGGAGCTGTGCTTTTCTCCAAAAATAAAATATACATTGAAAAAACAAACCTGAAACCCCTTGAGCATAATCGAAGCCCAGACCTTAGCCTCTCTAGTCCAATTCCAATACGTTACTACTAAGTCCATTGGCGAAAGCAAACTACTCGCAAGTACTTGTATCTACTCACAACTACTCATTCCCATACGATGGTGTAGAAAACAGAAGTAGTTACGCATAAAATTTGCGCTAGGTGGATTTTACGTAGTTACGAAAATTCCAATAGATAGATTTTAGAACTTTTTCGATATTTTTCGAGAGTTCTTCGGTCTTAAAGACTAAAGTATTGAAATCCTGTAAAAAATGACGAAAAATTTGGTAGGTCCAAAATCATTTTTTTCAACGTTTGAAAAAGCAGAAAAAAAATGGCGGTCCGTCTGTCTGGATATCTGGATGTCTGTACCCCTAGTATCTCGAAAACACCTGGTTATATAAATATTTACGATGTTTTTATATATGTATATGCTGGTTTGGAATTGGGCATTGAATTTGGAAATTGATTTGATGGTGATGAATTGATTTGCTGGTTTCAGGATTGAGTTTGCGTAGAGTTTACTATTGAGTTGAGGGTTGGAAAGGGATTCGAAAATGTTTTTTGAGTGAAGCTCTGGAATATGGCCAACTATGATGGAAATTGCCTATTTCTCAACCGATTATGATGAAATTCGACATGTGCGTTGAAAATTGGATTCTAAAATGGTTTCAGGAAGAAGTTCTGGAATATAGGTAATAGAGGTGGGATTTGGCTACTTCTTTTTCGGTTTTAGTGAAATATGACGTCAGCGATGAAAATGGGATTCTACAAGTTCTGGAATATGGCCAAGTATGATGGAACTTGGCTTATTAACCTTAACCGATTAATATGAAATTTAATATATGCCTTGGAAATGGGATTTTAAAATGATTTTAAGATTAAATTCTGGAATTTGGGCAATTAGGGTATACCTTAGCTATTTTTAATACTAGCTATGATGAATTTTGACGTTTCCAACTAATAGAAGGAAATGTGATACAAAAATTATTTTTGGATGAGGTTGTGAGGAATGTGTCAAAATGGCTTTTAAATTGTGTTCTGATAATGTTTCTGTAAATCATGCAGCTATTGAAGTTATCATTTTAGAATCACCTTTTTATCGCAAATCTTGAATTTCATCATAATCGATTAAGGAATAGCCAAGTTCTATCCAAATTGGCTATATTCCAGAACGTCATTCAAAAATCATTTTAGAATTTCATCCCCAACTCACATGCCAAATTTCATAATAAACGGTTGGGAAATAGGCCGGTTTCATCCCACTTGGCCATGTTAAGTTTATCCAAAACTTATTTTAGGATCCCATTTCTATCGCGGAAGTCAAATTTCACTAATTAAGTCATTTTAAACCCTGTATATGTGCAAGATATTTAAACAAATCAACACGCCTTCACCAAGCTCCTAATTTTTTTGTTTATAGTGATAGCAAATGCGAGTCTCAATGGCAATTGCAATCTTGATATTGTACATGACATATTTGGATCAGTTGTAGTTATCAGCTTTATTCTTAGCATTAAAACAATATTACCTTTTCCAACATCTATAATAAGTCCTAGTTTTACAGATCTTTTAAAGAATTCAGTCCCCACCATACGGACATCATTGAACGAACCCGATTGTAAATTCTTATACCCGATAAGCATAACTATTGCACCAACTTTCAGGATTAGTTTGTGTGGTGGCATTCCAGAAGTTGCAATAGAATTAATATACTCTAATGGTATGTTTAATTGTGAAGGATCCATTGTGATGATTGAATCAACACTGCACTACACCTTGGAATCCTCGTAAATTAAATTAAGCACATCTTTATTGATCTGGTAGCAATTATCATTTAACGGGCAAACAATTGCTCTTACTGACTACTGATCTACATTACCGCGTTCCAAAGAATCACCAAAAGTATGGTGAATAATTGAGTTTGGAAGGATTCTCAATCATGGTTCGTCCATTAGTACATTGCAGTATTCCATTTCCCTATTGCAGCCACCACTTGGAAAATTCTCGTACCAAAGAAAGCATAAGAAAGTATGACTTCTTTTAACATAATAATAAATCGGTTTCATTTTAAAAAGTGAAAATGTAAGGTAAATTGTGAATTAATATAATATGATCAAATTTTATTGTAGAATTCATAAATCAAAAATTTCTTTATAAACAAAATATTTGTCCGTGTCCAAATAAAAGGTTCCGACAGGTATAATATATCCCAACTTTGTCCATTGTTTAACCTTGAGACTTGTTTATGGTCAGAGAAAATGCTGGCTTAATTGGAAATTGTCGTCGTTTAAGTTTAAAAGGTAACGCCAGGTCGAAACTTGAAAGATCTATCCTTGGAATTAAAACGATGCTATACCCATATGAGATCCAGTGAGCACGTTATTTCGGATACCGAAACGTTAGCACAATCATATCATTTATACCCATATTTTAACAAATATTTCACACTATTTACTGTGGCACATATATCAACGTTGATACGACAGTTATATTTTAGACAAATATATGGATTATATGGGAACACCCAACTGTTATCAATGCGACGACCGGGAAAAACTTTTATTTCGTTTGTCCCTCTTTTTTTGTACATTTCCCAATGTAACATCTTGAAATTCTTTTGGAAAACCTTTGGAACATTTCCCTTGCATCATGCATGGACTGTTTGGATTACAGTTGCCAAATGGTGTATGGATTATATTTCTAACAATGATTTCAAAAAGATGAGGCGATAATTCTTGGTTAGGAATTTCAGCAATAACAATTCTGTCGATGTCTTCTTCAGTTCGTAATTTTGAATCGTCATCCAGAATAAGTAAAATGTAACCATGTAGTAATTCTCGCTTTAGAAATTCTATTACATCAACGATTGCCTTCACAGTTCCAAAAAGAGATTTTTTCATAATGTCCGTTACTAAATTATTTAACTTTAGCCGAAAAACTCTAGCTACCAAGTCTGGCCGATGTTCCACTTTTTGCCAGGGCTCAAGGTTTTCTACGATTTCTTTCCATTTTGGATTGCAGGTCATGGTGACAAAAAGATCCGGCTTTCCATACTTTCTAACGATTGTCATAGCATCCTATGTTTGTGTTTTCTCGCGCGAACTTTTCAATATGGCGGCAATTTTAACATTTTTTGCAGATTTTATTAGGAAATGTGCGTTTGCTAAAAAAATTGTCAGTCATATTACATTCGGAATTGTTTACTTACTATTTTTGAAGTGACTAGTTTAAATTTTACTATGTAATTTAAGAGAAATCGTTGAATCATTTTTACTCGTATACGAGAAAAATCTCGATTCATGTGTATAGACCATAATGCATTGTAGGTCGATTAATTCCATTTGAAATTCCATTGGAACCGTTTTAACATCGACATTAAATGGCGAAGTGAAGATTTCGAATGATTTATCGTAAGTTTTTATTTCTGCGAAACGTTTATCAAATGCTGTTAGTAAATCTTTTATTTCGTTTTCGTATTTGGCATATTTTTTTTCACCTCCAGAATTGCTTAAACAAGGGAAGTGAATATCATTTTTTTCGTTTAATTGGGATTCCCAAAATGACAGTTTTGCTTTAAAAGCCTTAATTAATTGGCATGAATCTGATACTAATTGGTTTTCCCCTTGTAGATCTTTATTCAGAATATTTAATTTATCGGTTATATCTACTAAAAAATACAGATCTAAAACCCATTGTTCATTATTTAGTTCAGATACCTTCACATTATTCTCATTCCGAAAAATCCCGATCCTCTCGCGTAATTCGTAAAACCTCTTGAGGCAGTTTCCTCGACTCAGTCATCTCACGTTCGAAAAATACACAACGTCACCAGACTCTGAATCTAATTCAGACAGTTACTGTTGACATTGACGGTGTTTCAGTGCATGAGATCGAATATAGTTCACACATTTTATAACGACCGGCATAACGTTTGTTAGTATTACACATTGCGCACAAAGGTTTTCTTGATGAATCAAGCAATGAAAAATAAATATATTTGTACATATTATCATATCCCTGTTTTCCCACTTCTTTGGTTATCAGATGATCGCACCCTTTTCTTTACCAACCATTGCAGGAGCTGCATCAGAAGTCAGGCCGCTTAATATTCCTAAATTAAGATCCATTTTTTGCCGAATCCATTACTGCATTGAATATGTCTTCACCCTTAGTTGCACCTTTAAGGCTGCAAAGATTAAGCAGTTCTTCAGTTACATTAAACTCTTTATCGACTCCTCGAATAAAAATTGCAAGTTGTGCAGTATCTGATATATCCGTACTTTCGTCAAATGCCAGTGAAAAGGCTTCAAAACTCTTTATGTTTAGCTTTAACACAGAAGTGATTTCCATGGCGATGTCATTGATTCTGCGACAAACAGTTTGGCGTGATATACTTATGCTGGAGAAAATCCTTTTTTTATCTGGGCAAATTTCTTCAACTGCTGCCATCATGCATTCTTTGACTAATTCTCCATCAGAGAATGGTTTCATTTTCCTTGCTAAGATATTTGAGATTGAATAGCTGGCTTTCACAATATCGGGTGATATAAAAGTTTTCTTAAATAAATTTTGTTGGACTTTTAATGAAGTCTTCAAAGTATTTATTTTATGTTGTCTTAACTCGCCTTCAATTGCATTGAATGTTGATGCATGTTTCGTATTATAATATCGTTTAATATTATATTCTTTGGTCACTAAAATGACATCTTTGCATATTAAACACGTTAATTTTGACTCCACTAAGGCAAAAAAATAGTTAAGTTCCCAAGAATCGTTGTATTGTCGCCAACTTTTCTTTTAGTTCCAACTCATTTTTTTCAATATGTTGTTATAAATAACGATTGGAAATATGAAAATATTTAAGTTAATTATTTTACCATATGCTGGGCATAAATATTTGTACATCAATAAAAACGCAGGATTTAAACTTACCTTAGAACCCCGTTCAAAATAACTAATTGTCAAAAATCAAGGTATGATACAAATCGACCAATTTACATATAAAGAGGGGATTTCCCAAAATTTAACACCAATGAATACACAAATATCGTAAAACACTAAATCACAGGATATATTTAGGATATTTATTTTGATGTAAAACCATTGCGTACTATATTATTTTTTAGTACTATGTTATTTTTTGTTTTATATTTTGTTGAATAATGCGAAAAAAGGAAAGAAATATATATTTGCATATATATATTTCTCGCTTTAATAAAACCATTACAAAATAATACGTTTTGAAATTTCGAATGACATTTTTTTACACTGAAAAGACTACTCTTATACATATAGTACTCAATGGTAAAACTATAACAATATTTTTGTTAACCTGTTACTACAAAAAACTTGCGCTGCGACTAATAGCAAAAGGAAATGAAAAACGTTGTTTTCAAAATTTTGTTATTGCTTTCTAGTAAATTTTATTTTCAATCGTTAGAACTAAATATTATTGTAATACATTTATACTGAATTTAATATGTATACTGAATTATGCAGCGGGCCGCATAAAATCAAGTCATGGGCCGCAAGTGGCCCGCGGGCCGCGGGTTGGCCACCACTGACTAGTTCCTTAATTAACGGTATCACATCTGTGAAGAATGAAAACCTGTTCAATATTCTGCAAGTTATTTGTCATGCAATTAACTTCAATCTTGATGGGAATGTTATTAATGCTATATCATGAAAAAAACAAGGTCTAAAATTAAAGCAATTGTTGTTGAATGGAGAAGCCGGATTTTTAAACAGTAATTTAAAACAGTATCAATGCAAAGTAAGGACATCTTTAAAAATTTAAGCTCTTTGAGCATGATTGTAAGATAATTATTACGGATTACCTGCCTGAACACGTTACTGAATCAGACCAGGAAAGTGTTGCGTGCGGAGCCCCTTAACTATCAATTTGTTTGGGCTACAGATGGTGTCATTTTAGCTAAGAACGATGAAACCAGTAAAACATTTGAAATTACCTCATCAGCAGATTTAACGGATTTAGATAAGTTTAAGAACAATTGTAATTGATTTATTGTCTTGATTTAATTTATTTTCTTTTTTTTTGTATTTTTAGAATCATTATTGTGAATTATCTACCAAAATTAAACTAACTTTGATCTGATATGTTTAACCGATTTAATGACTCCATTAATAATTATAAATTCATTGATGATCGGTATTATGTAATCCGTAAAGATAGAAACCTTAGGATAACTGATAAGATTGATGGTGGAGGAGCTGCCATTCTGTTGAAAAAAATCTATAATGGTCTCTGAACTTGAGTGGATTGAAGATAGTTTTGATAACATGTGGGTAAAAGTTAAGACTGTAGATGATAAATTTCTGATAATTTGGTTGGTTTATTTCCCTGGCTACTGCAAGTTAGAACACTATGAATCATATCCAGCGTCTTCCTTTGATCAGATATTTAGTTAATCAATTACTTGAAACAATGATATTTACTGAATTAAAGCAACATAAAATATTAATGATACAATTCTGGACCTTGTCCTGTCTAACCTTGATCGTAATATTGTTAATGTCTATCAAAGTCGTCACTCACTGTCCAGAATATATAGGCACCATCCCCCTCTTATTGTTAGATATGAAAAATGTTTGTTGAATAGTTTGCCTTATCCAAAGTGATTTGGAAATTGTTGCCTGGAACCACATGTTTTCAAATAGTAGTGTTAATCAAGCCGTTAAGAAATTCTATGAAGTTGTATATAGGTTTATCACGTCTATCAATCAGCTTAAGGTACGTGCTAAATTTCCAGTGTGGTACTGAAATAATCTAATTAAGTTAGTTAAGTTAAAGCAAAAATATCACAATCGGAATAACGAAAAATTGGCGAAGTCTCAGAAAGAGAAATAATGTTACCGTTACCCTCAAAGCGTCGCTTCTTCACAGTCAAATTAAAAAAAAACATCGAACATGCTTTTGAACGCAGCGCGAAACGTTACAATCTTAGGACACGACCAATCGATTATAACGTTGCCGAAACGGTCTTTGTACGCATTCATCCATTATTATCTGTCGTGCGTGAAAAATATTGGCCAATCAATGATAGGCACCACGCTTCGTTATACACTGTTTCCGATGTTTTCGATTAAGGGTAAAATCAAGAAAACAAATGCTGGGTAATCTACCTACTCTACGAACTGACGTTGTCCCTCTAGTTACTTCAATAGTATTAGATAAATGTGACCGATTTCCATTCACTACATACTTCGAGACAAACGACCGGCCAAAGCATACGCCTGTGAAGTACTTCCTATATCTTTCCTAAATAGGAAAATGTTTGAAAGAATTAGTAACCAATCAATATTGTAATGTTTTATCGAGCAATTGAAAGTAAACTCTGAGAAGCACGCGCGTAACTAAACCACCTTTGATATTTTGTCCGGAAATCGGAGTATGTTAATAAAATAAATAACGGTACATTCGAGGTTTGTGCAAAATTTGGATACATCCTCTTGGAGATAAGTGGGGTTAATATGACAGAATCATCACCTAGCTTATATTGAAATCAATGCTGCTGTCTAAATTCAGGTGGAGTTTAGACAAATGTTTTTGTGGCTACTAGATTATGGTCTGAATTTCTAACTCCAGCTTCGACATGTGGAACCAGGTAGGTATTGACGTTAAACATAGATCCAGAGTATGAACACCCCTTTAAATTTCACATTCAAATGTGGAATCACTAACAATTTGTGTAAGTTCATGGAAAACGGCAAGCAATTACGCATGGCGCCCAATCGGATCACATGGCATTTTAAACTAACAGCTAATCCTCCCCAGCGGTAAAATCAACCAAATTATTATTAAAAAGGACAATTGGTGATGCTTTCTTGACATTTGAGGATATTAAAATTATCATTATATCAGATTAATTACTGATTGGACGTCCACCATACTCGAATCTGTTATTCAGACGGAAAAGGTTTCATCTATACGTCGATGGCATCTTGTCCAGCAAATCCAGCAGCAGTTTTGGTCCAGGTAAACGGAGATGAAACCTTAAAAAAAATAATAAAAATTGGAAAACTTTTGCCTAACGCTATTTCTTATGTTAGCGCAATAACCGCAGCTTATAAAAATTTTCTGCCAACAAATCTAGAAATTAACAAGCTTGAAGCTTTAAAATATTATTTTTCATCTCTGTACGACCATTTTTCACAAAGATACAGCTCTTCAAAACACTAAATTGAAAAAAAAAATTGTGTACCCTTAATTTTTTGGAGTAGTATAATTCATAATGCAGATCCGTATTCCACAATCAAATTGTGCTTTTCCAGTCCATCCACCAAAACCGTTAAGCTAACATATTCTTTTAACGGCACGTGCCTAATTCCTGTTGGGTAAAATATAAAATATTTCAATTACGTGCGTGTAATCTATTTTTAAATGTTTTCAAGCGCAACAAATAATAATGATATAGATGCACCGTAAATGTAACCTGTAATTGTATATAAATTTACATTTCAGGTATCATTTCTTTATTTGGCTCGAAGAGACAAAAATTCGTTTATTTTATAATAGCGTCGTGGGAATATGTAATTTATTTCATAAGAATCTATACAATGTTTATGGGAAGAATTTAAATATTTATTTTGGCATGGAATCGATATAACGTTTAGGTGAAAGGTTAAAATATGACATAAATTATTCAGTGTGCGCATTATCTAATTCTTAACAGTCTACAATTTCTCATCGGTATTCATTTTCATATTGGTATATAAAGGGTCACTAACCATTACGATAAATTAATCACTAAATTTTTGATGGAGTGCCAATGAACGAGGAATGACCATCGACTTATTTCCGTTCTATATATAGTTTCTAAAATAAATTTCCTTTCGATTGATCAATAAAAGGTAAAAAACACACATATATCATACTATATATACATATAGTGATAATAACAATCGATTTTATGTATTTCTCTTAAATTTTTTATTGAGCCAAATCATAAATAATCCTCTGTCAATGATATCTTCACGTACAATCAAATCTTGCAATAAAAATTTGTTTCCAAATCGATTTTAATATCTGCAAACTGTGTCAAAAAATAAATTTTTTGTAACTCGTATCAAATCAAATATTTTTTATTTCTCACTGTGTGACGACTATCATATATGTTGTATTGTTGATTAGGGATTAATAAAAACAGGAAGGAAACAAATTTGAATGGTTTAAATATACAAATAAATAAAAGCAAATACCAGTCTGATAGTATGGACCAACAAAATCCCGACTGATTCGGGAACAACAACAAACTTTTAATTACATTAGTTAACCAAAAACAGCATGACGTCTATTAGAATTTACACACCTGATAGATAAACAAAATATAAAATCGTGTTTCAAATATTAATGAATTTCGTTTTAATACTTCAACGAGCAATTAACCGTCCATACAAATTGATGAAATTTCCGGAACAAATAAAAATCTCACTAATTAAATTTTATTAATAAATAAATTTTCAAATACCACCAAGCCAAACAACCATTAAGCCAAATCGTGTTTGTGTATTGGGTATGAACACAATCGATCGATGTGGTACACAAATAAAATTCAAACTTTGGGTTGGACGATAATTTCCGATAAGGTATAAAACTACTTTGCAAAATAACAATAATCATAATTTTTCAGATCCATCCATATAATAATAATCATAATAATAATTATTTTAAGTAAATAAAGAATGTAATCAAATAAATTTAATTATACAATATTTTTCATGGAAAATTTACCCCTTGAGCATAAAAAATAAAAAAAAACTGAGAAATTTAACTGAGTACAGAAAAGCTGTATAAATTCTTTTTAATTTTCCCTGGAATGGTTGTTTGTTCTGTACCCTTGTGTATACACAGGAGGTAGAAGAAAATTTCAGCATGTGGGAAAATGCTTTTTAAACGCAAAAGAAATAAAATAATTTATTATTTTTGAGTATACCTAGTACATACATACATAGGTACGAGGTCGGAGAAAATTTATTCAAGCACGAATTATACTTAAAAATTATTTATTTACGGTAATTGGAGTCGATTAGTTATTTATAGAATTTGCACTTTTATATTTACTACTAAGTGTTTACTAAATTTTATTTTTATAAATATGAAATACATAATATAAAAATCAGTACTAAATATTCAGCATCAGCATGAACTAACTATATCATGGTTGTTCTCAAAACTGAAGCACCAACCAAAATATACAAATAAATAAAAAATCTCTAAAAAAAGAAAAATAACAGACGCCCCGCCCCCCTTATTACAATAAAAATAAAAACTAACAACGATGTGGAAAAACTTTGTTTATAGTTTTTTTTTTTACAATTAATATGATATTGCTGTGTTAAAAATATATTTGCATAGTGAGTATTGTGTAAAATTATAATTAAATTTTATTAACTGAAAACTGAGACTGAACAAAGCCAAAGTGAAGTATATACATAAATATATATGTATATAACCAACAAAGCTAACAAACAACACTAAAATATGCATCACTGAAAATTCTGTGGAAAATTATCGTTTCTAGTAGCTTTTATAAAAAAAATACAGACGAAGGATATCACTTGTGTAAAACATAAAAAATGTAATACTGGGGGTGGTAATATGCAAAATGCTGTAGAAAAACTAAACAATAATTCGCTGCTTTTGTAAAGTCGTTTTTATTCTAATTTGCCTCTAAATCGGTTGAAGATGTTATTCGTCACATAAATTTGTTAAAAATTTTAAAATTTAACGATTTGGATACAAGATGTCTTACACTTATTTTTAAGTAATTCAATTATACTAAATACTACTGACACATATTGAATTTCATAATCATAGTTAATAGAGATAAGGTGAAACGAAAAGTATAAAAAATTAGTTTCGTTTGTCAAATTATAAATAACAATTTGTCACTGATACATTTAAATAAAAAAAGAAAGTTTTATTTGTAAACTATGTTGGAAATTGAGTGCACGTACCACAAGCTAAAGTAAAATAAAATTTAATTCATCTCAAATTTCATAATAATTATCCTATGCATTATTGTATGCTTTTCATTACTTTGGTCCAATTGAATTTAAATTATAATTACTAGAAATTAAGCCTTATATAAATAATTTAATATTAATTATTTTAGAAATTTAAGTAAACAAACTAGGTACAATATTTTGACAGACACAAAAATTCCAAAATTTGACAAGATTGTTTTGATCGTAATTTTGTTCCTACCAACGTAAAAACATTGAATTAAATCGAAACTTAAGTAGTACATATACATCATGATAAACCAATTAAAGTAGGTATGATCAAGCGCATGTATTGCTATCTCTTTCACTAAAAAAATTCTGTCATTCGGTGCTTTTTTCTTGCTATACTTTTTTTTATAATCACTAGTTCATAGCAAACAAAAACAAATCGAATTGTTTTGCGGTGATAGTTTTTGTGAAAACAACGAAATCTTGTGATTTTATCGCACCGAATGAGAGATGCGCAAGAAAAGACGAATTTGAACCAGCTGTCAATCATACCTATTAAATTAGTTCGCATGCATATACATACAGTGGTAGACATTCGTTTAAACGCACTATGTTTTTGAATATAGTTCTAAGGCCCTTTTCGAAAGTTATACTTATTTATTTAGACATACTTATTTGCCGCCATCTTAAATAAGTGTATGTAAAATCATCCGAATTGATTTCACATACTTATTTAACACTAGAACTACCACCGGTCAAAATGATCGATTTGCATTTATTGAATTCATTTTTTTAATTATTATGTTAGAATTATTTTGTAAATTTTTGATGATTTTTAATTTAATTACTTTATTGTCATATTAAAACTCAACAAAACTTTCTAAAATAATTCTAACATAATCATAAAAAAAGTTAATTCAATAAATGTAAATCAGTCGTTTTGCCGGGTTGGTAGTTCTAGTGTTAATATTTTGACAGCAACGGCAAAACCATAACAAATAAATTTGTGTAAAAATAAAAATATACATTACATCGCACGTTATATAATTTTCGTTTCATTATTTATTTTGTAAATTTTAATTAAATAGTTTTATAAACAGGTTACCAAGGTTATCAAAATGTAAACAATGAAAAGTTTGACAGAATTTTAGTTTTGAATTTTTATTTTTTTTGTAAGAAAGAGATAGCAACATACTTATTTTAATAAGTTACCTCGCCAACATACTTATTTAAGATGGCGGCAAATAAGTATGTCTAAATAAATAAGTATATCTTTCGAAAAGGGCCTAAGAGTAAAGTGGTTTGATTTTTTTCAAGTAGTCTAAATTATGTCTATCATCTTAAATCTGTTGATAAGATAAACCATTAGTAAAAATTTTAATGGTTTACTTTAATAAATTGAAAAATCTAAATTTCAGGTGGACATTCGTATAAACGCACTTCTGATAATGTACTAAAATAAAAACCAAAATTAGCAATTTTTCATATATCATTTTATTTAATATTTGGTCTGGCCCCGACCTTTCTGAATAACTTCAAAAATTCGAGTAGGCATTGAATTTGTTAAATTTTTGAGGGTTTTCGGATCAATTGTGGCCCAACATTCACGGATGGCACTTTTCAAATGTTTAATTGAATTATATTGCTGTTCATTTCCATAAACTTTTCGAGGAAGCCCCTCTAAAGATTTTCGATAGGATTGCAATCAGGACTATTGCCTATCCAAGATCTCAGCTCGCCAGAAAGGTCTAATCCGCAAAGAAGCTATACACCAAATCGTCTATCATGCAGGCCATTGGATCATCCTGTGACGACCCGACACATTGCCCGTATTTTTAATAGTTCACCGAACATAAAATGGACAAAATATTGGATCAAACCACTTTTAACTACCATGCATACGAACAATCGGCTCAAATTTGCCCGTAAATACATGTCGTCGATAACGGATTGGCAGAGTGTGATGTTTTCTTACGGAAAAAAAATTAATCTGGATTTTCCCGACTGCTACAGTTGCTACTGCCATAATTTGGAGGAACATGGCGTCGTTAGGTCGAAGCGTAATTTTATGGCGGTGTGTTATGGTATGCGGAGCATTTTCTTATAACGAGGAGCTTCCCATCTGCTTTATAACGACACGAATGAGCTTCCGTATATGTACGTGAAACTTTTAGAAGACGTTTTGATAAATTATCTGGATAATAACATCAACAAAAATTATAATTTTCAACAAGACAATGCCTCGATCCATGCTTCGAAGGAGACCACACCGTGGTTTCTCGAGAAAAACATTTCCCTTCTTGAATGGCCAGCTTGCAGTCTTGATTGCAATCCTATCGAAAACCTTTAGAGGGCCTTCCCCGAAAAGTTTATGGAAATGAACAGCAATATAATTCAATTAAAGATTTGAAAAGTGTCATCCGTGAATGTTGGGCCACAATTGATCTGAAAGCCCTCAAAAATTTAACAAATTCAATGCCTTCTCGAATTTTCGAAGTTATTCAGAAAGGTCGGGGCCAGACCAAATATTAAATAAAATAATATATGAAAAATTGCTAATTTTGGTTTTTATTTTAGTACATTATCAGAAGTGCGTTTATACGAATGTCCACCTGAAAGTTAGATTTTTCAATTTATTAAGTGCGTTTATAGTGTTTATACGCCACGGTCGGTCGTTGACATTCAAAGAGGAATGACGTGTTTTTGTCGTCCTCTTAGCAAATGTAATTTAATTTTATTATTTGTTTTAGTCATAAATAGAGTTTTTATTTAATTAATTAATTAGTGTTTATTTTGTGTCTATTTAATTAATTAATTAATATGGTGCTAAGTTTGTGAAATCAGTGGAAGTTAAATAAGTGAATATGGAAAATGCAATCCACCGGGATGCATTTGTCAGGTTATGTTTTGGATTTATAGCGAAGAAGTCTAATTTCTTGATTCCTTGCTTAATAATGCATGCTTTAATATTTGTGTGGTCCATTATGTAGATCTAATTAAAATTAAAATCGGGAAAATTGTATAAATGCAGTTGAATTTATTTATATTTCATGCACGGACGCGTCTTATTTTTTTTATTATGTAGAGAATATGTACATGTACGCATTAGAGATGTGCGGGTAGTAACTATTCGTTATTTAATACTCGTTACTTTTAACTACCCGAAGTAACGATTCCTTCGGTTAAAAAATATTCGTTACTTTATACCTACTAAAATGAAAACAAAACAAAAAAAAATTAGTTCGCTTTATTGAGTTGAAACGAACGTATATAATCAGTTATGTCTCTTTTTCTCCTCTAGTTATGTCTCCTTTTCTCCTCTAGTTATGTCTCGTTTCCTCCTTACCTTTGTGTTTTTACATACAAAACACAAAACGCAAAATGTTTAACAAATTATATGGAGTAGTGATTAGTTTGTACCGAATAGAAAGTAATTTATTATTATTATTATTACTACTATTTAAAATTTTGGGATGCCCAAAACGAGTATTACGTCAAAAGTAACGAGTACCCGTGATTAGTTAAAAGTAACGAAACTGCACATCTCTAGTACGCATTGGTACTTCGCTACTGCGCAGGCGCACATGGAAGATTGTATGAAAATACATAATGTATGAATGGATGATGTATCTATTTTCTCATGTGTGTGAGCGGTTGAGTATGTAGTACGGTTCTATTATGTGGTTTATTTTACTTGTCTCATTCTCTGTATTCGATGCATTCATGAACGAGACAACTGTGATGATTATGTTTGCCGACATGAGGCATTTCCATCTCCTTCTCGATCGTGTTGGTGTTTGTTATGTGTGAATGGGTGAGTTATATAAGTACGAGCGCCAGGCAAAGAATGCAAGAGATATAGTATAGTTGGTCTTTCTCTTATCGTAAGAACGTGAACATCAAACATGTCATTTGGTTCTTATGATTTTATATGCAAGGTGGATGTGCGTGTGTAGCTAAAGGAGAATTTTCGTTTGGTATTGAGTGAACTATGGGCTATCTCATTTACGCAATACCTATTGGAATTTGGTATAGAGTAAAGAAGGATAAAACCAAAATGGAAAGTACATAGTGACGATCGTTATTTCTGTCATGACAGTGTCGCGATAGTAATATACAATTTATGAATATTTTGTGTTATCAAAATGTACATAAATTGTAAATTTTTATATAAATCACGCAATTTAATAATTAAAATAGATGTGAATTTTTTAAAATGATCCGTAAATTGATTTTAAATGGATTACGTCGAGTTGTAGGTATGTAGAAATTGCCGATATACCAGCGGTGTTCTCTAGTAATGTTTTAATCGTGCGCCGAACGACTAAGCAATTTTTGCTTTTGATTGTATTTTGTATTCTAAAAAATCTAAAAACTTTATTATGATATGCATATAAAAAGTTTTTCATAATTATTATTAAAAATGTATTTGTATTAGATTTGTAATATGTAATTACAATAATGTCAAATAATATTGATGATCAAAATCCGAAGCAGAACACCCAATACGCACAATCAGGAAATGCCACTGCATGATTGGGATTCAAATCGGACGTTTTATACAATAGTGTTTACTTATATTTCTAATCGAAATGAGAACTTCGGGTGAACTGGTGAATTGGATTATGACTTAGTAATCTAACAGGAGCTGAACTAGCACTAGATTTCCGGAAGTTGGAACCACCACCCTAAATCAGCTGGGGAGGATACTTAACTGATTTTTTTCACAGAGATATTAACTTATACTTTGTTTCAGTGTCTAAACTTGAATTTAAATCTTCTTGTTCGGTTTATTGGGCTACCATAAAATCGTCATGCGGTTGAATTGCTGGTGTGTGTGGGGGATGTTTTTCATCATGCACAGTGTCTGAGAGGATGTGTTGGCTAAGCTGCTGTGGAGTGATCTCAGTTGATGTTTTGTCAGTAGTTGTGGTGGTCCGATGACACAAATTTGATTTTTGATTTTCATAGCATATCATATAAAAACAAATTGGATTATTTTGATTAATATATTAGAAATAAATGAATAATTGATTGCTTGATTTGAACTTTCAGTGATATTAATGAATAGGATGATGCATTTAATTAATTATTTATACTCTAGCAATTCAAACTGTTAATTGGTACCTCTCTAAGTTTTACATGTTTCACCGTTTGAATTTTTAAGGCATGTGTATATGAGCACCAATGGGAAATTATTGGAATGACTAGTTGTGATTGTGATGAAGGAGGTTATCAGTTAGCTGATATTCTAATGTTTGATAATCTACTGTAGTCTTACTTGGGATTTTGCAGCGACATTGCTGTGTGTTTTGATGCCGTTTGGACTAGTGCAAAACAAGTTTGTTATGATAGACTGGTTCTGGTAATAATGTTGAAACTTTATGTTACTTTAATTAATTTTTAAGGTCAACTGATAAAAGTAAGAAGAAATTATTTTCGGCCTTATTTTGAGCATAAATTACATTTTTATTCTTATAACAATTATTATTCCAGTTTCCAAAGTACATACATATATATTATATTTGTTTGGTTTCGTAGTATTACAGGTTAGAATTGTAACGGGCATGAAATTAATTGTAATAAAATTATTCTGGATTCAAATATTTTATGTTTAGGCAAATTACTATTTTAAATTACCAAAGTAAAACGGCTTATATGTATATTGGTTTTGGTCTGATAGTTTCCCAGTTTAAAACTGTGGTTGGTATGAAATAGCTGAAGTCGAAGCATGGAAGGACTATAGTAAAGATAAAATGTGCGTTATATCTATCTTAGTTTTTATTTAATTATTATTGATTTTATTGTATATGTATTTGTTTTATCACATTCTATTACACTCCCATCATGAGGTGGAGTTACGTAGCCCTAGGAGATCATTAAAGTAGGTGGCCGATACTAACTGAATTTATAAAATTAGGTCGTTTCTGAACTACTGTACTATAAGTTTTGAATGAAATTTTGAATTTGGAAATTTATGACTCTAAGAAATAACTTTAAATTTAAATCCTATTAATGGAGTAGCAACTATTTAATGAGAATGGGTTAATCTTGATTTTGTTTCAGAATTTCCCGCGGAATTTCATTCAGCTTCCAGAAATTTCAAGTATCCAACGAATATGTAGTTGAAATTGTGTTGTCTAGATTTGAGTATTTTTAATTTACAGCACTTCAACGCAGGCTTCATATCTTAGGAACTAATTAGCGTCTTATAATTTTAATTTTGGTTACTGGTATTATTAACAATAATTCATTACAGATCAGCGCCCATTACAGATTAAATTCCTAGAATTTTAGAGGCAGATTTAGCTGAAATTTTACATCTATTATAGTTTGAACTAAATTGTAGTTATAAGTACCGACAGGGACTAGTATGAAAGAAATCATGTGAATAAACAGCTGATTTCGGTGATATTTATTAGCTTTGAGTTAATTTTAAATTCATTATGATCATGATTTTCACAAGAGCCCAGGAATCTGATCCAGCAAACTAATAAAGGTGTTTTAGAGTGCAGTTTTAATTTTAATAAAATATAAAAGTATGTAGTTCAGAAATGTGTTGTCATTGTGTTGCGGCTACACTTAGGTGTCTGTAACCGGGTCAATTTCTATATCATTACTAACTAAACCTATCCAAATCCTCTTTATGTTGTATGTAACAGGGTAATCAATCAATTAATCAATCATATCTAGTAACAGGTTATACTAGCGTCTTATAATTTTAATTTGGTTACTGATAACATTACAGATCAAACTCATAGAATTTACGCGTGGACTAAATTATAGTTATAAGTAACGACAGGGACCAGAATGGAGGAAATCATGTGAATGACCAGTTGATTTCCATTACATTTATTAGCTTTAAGTCATATATTTATTAAGTAATATTTACTAATTATGATTTTGATTTTCAGAAGGGCTCAGGAATCTGATTCAGCAAACTAATAAATATTATTTCAGAGTGCAGTTTTAATTTTAATTTTAATAAATATAAAAGTAGTTTAGAAATGTATCGTTATTGTGTTACTAACTATTGGCCAATGTGTGTCTGTAATCGGGTCAATTTCTTTCATACTAATTAAACCTATCCAAATCCTCTTTATGTTATATGTAAGAAGGTGTTCGGTGAGGCCCGGCCATTAATAACTCCGGGAGATCTTGCTTAAAGCTTGGTCGAACACTTCAATCAATCAATCAATCAATCAAAATTATCAGAAGTGCGTTTATACGAATGTCCACCTGAAATTTAGATTTTTCAATTTATTAAAGTAAACCATTAAAATTTTTACTAATGGTTTATCTTAGCAACAGATTTAAGATGATAGACACAATTTAGACCACTTGAAAAAAATCGAAACACTTTACTCTTAGAACTATATTCAAAAACATAGTGCGTTTAAACGAATGTCTACCACTGTACTATAAAATATTCAACAGGCTTATTAAAAATACTGGTTTGAGTATTGGATTGAATAAGCTTTTGTAAATGTAAAACAATTTATTTCTCCATTTTCCATGTCGGCAGTTAGAATATTTAAACAACCATCAACCAATCATTTACTGCCAGCAAAATATAGCTAATTAAAAATGACGGAAACTTTGTGTTTCTCAAAAGTTTTTTGTAAAATGGGAAAAATTTCTTTTTAGTAAAGACAGAATAATATAGTCAGTCTAAGTAAAAACAGCGAACAATTCGGTGACCAATTATTTAAATGTAATTAAATATTTTGTGAATAAAAATCATATTTTGTAAACTAAATATACGGATTTAATTTAGACATCAAAAAATTGAGTTTATTAATAAGTGGAACCGTTGTGAGTAAAGAAAAGTTTTTAGTGTTAAGGGATCTTTAGCTGGGGCGTGCTATATAATTTCACTAATCCGCACAGTTATATTTAAAATCCAGTATTCACCCGTCACGTAAACACCAATAAATATAACGCACTCAGAATGTTTGATTTTATCAACAATTTATTTTTTTATAAATAAATACTCCGAAGAGCCACAATAAATGTTTATCACTATTTTGTGATTATACAGAAAATAGAAATATTTTCGTTATCCGTACAATGAATATTTTTAATAAGAAAAATTTTAATGTTTAATTCACCACACAGCGAAGTATCACCATTCCAAAATGCAGCGCACACAATTACGAAATCGTTTTAAAAATAAAACCAAAGAATGCTTGAAAAGTACGTATTGAAAAATCTCTTCAAAAACCAAGATGCTACTAATTTTATTTTACCGAAAAACCGAAATTAAAATCTCCGTCGCGATTGTTTTGTTTCGTGGCGTGGTATCTTTTTGGCAATTCTAATTTCCTTTTTTTTTTGGTGTTGACATACGAACAATCGTAATGTCAAATTCGCTGTTCATGTTGAACGCGAGATGGAAACAGAAATTATCAATTCGAGTTCGAATTGAGTAAGCTAACGAAAATGAGATGGAGCGCAAATCACAAAATTATAATTTAATGTTCCATTATATTTTGTGTCCATGTCATTTTCGCTGGATGGCAAATGAAATTGTTTGTTACACAAAGAGATATCTTCTGCGTAAACCAAATGTGTATGTGGTGGCGAACGTACATCAATTTATATAAATAAATAATTAATTTATAAAATTGAATGCGTGAGGCGCTACAGATCCATTGAACACGACTAAAACCAGTCTGCTCATTAAATTATTCAATTTTATTCATGGTCCTTCGAGCCGGATCCTAAACACAAGAAACTGAAACGTGGTTAATTGTTTTAATAATTAATGATTATAAAGTATAAACTATATAAGTTGTATAAGTAACTCAATAAATACGAATTTTGTGATAATCCACCATTTTGTGATACCAATAATATTTTGGTAATGTATGGTATAATAAAAATTATAGTGTGAACAGTGTAGTGTGTATTTTTGGTTTTACCAACATTCTCTAGTTGCGATCAAGAAAGAAACGTGATTCAGAAATTACCTTAATAATGCCCCCCTAAAATTGATAAAGCTGTTAGTATTAGTAATCGGAAACGCGCACGCATGATTTTAGAAAATTTCGCCATGTGTGCTAAAGAAATAGATGACACAACCAGCTTCGATTATTTTCAGAGCAAATTGGAAGGGCTTGAAGATAATTGGATCAATTTCAACGAAGCCGACGAAAATGCTTATGAACTTGGAGACCCAAGTGAATATAATATCGGTGAGAAACCATATTATTTAGCCAAGTCGGCCTTTAAAACATTTTTGCGCGAGCATGCCACACCAGTTACAGCTAATGCTGATAATCACGATGATTCTAAACTGAATGACACCATGGGAGAGTTGCCCATTCTTTATAGTCTCCACGGAATACTGGAATATTTGCTCTCAGCAGCTTAACTTCCTTGTTGCCCTTTTGAATTTTCACAAATTCAAAAGGGCAACAAGGAGGTTAAGCTGCCGAGAGCAAATATTCCAGTATTCCGTGGAGACTATAAGGAATGGGCAACATTTAAGGATTTATTTAAAGGATAAATTCACCCAAATTTACGGCTGTCTAAGGCAACCAAGTTCCAGTATCTGAAGTGTTGTTTAGCTGATCGAGTTGCCAAAACCATTGAGCATATCCCGATTACGGATGCTAATTACGAACAAGCATGGGAAAAACTTTGCAACCGGTTTGAGAAGAAAGGCACATCGCAAATTCATACTTCCAGATGCTTATGGACCAAGTTCCCACAACGAAGGGGTTTGTTGATACGCTAAGACAGCTGTGTGATACATCTGATGAGATTCTCCGGGGACTAACCGCTTTAGACAACTCGACACAAAAGCGTGATTCATTAGTTATTTTTCTATTGTTGCAAAAAACGGACGCCGAAACGAGGAGAATGTGGGCAGAACATAGCATCGGTAAGGAGTTTCCAAGCGAGGAGAATTTCCTGGCATTTCTCACCAAATGTTGCGATGCATTAGAGATGTCACAAATAAAGTCAACTATAGTGACAGGAATGAGACGATACGAACCTCAACTAGATTGCGAACTCATACTGTAACTACGAATGTTCAATTAAAGCGCAGCAAGTGCGGTGATAACCATAAACTATTTAAATGTTCATTATTCCAAGCAATGGATATACAGCCAAGGCGGGAATTTGTAGCAGAGAAGTCACTATGCTTCAATTGTCTGAATCCGGGACATTCATCCAATAATTGTTTTTCACCGCAAAGATGCCATAAATTTTCGCTAAAGCACCATACACTCATGCACATTAATGCGTTCGACCACAAATCCAACCAGTGTTTCACCGAATTATTCGTCAATCGATACTGCCCTCGAGTCATCTACCAACATGAAAGTCAGTCAGTCAAACAATCCTCTCCAAACAAGCCAAGCCAACCAAGGTTCAAGTTCTCTGGTGACTCAGCCAATCAATTAGTCCAGAAACTTAGACAACAATCAAGCATCATTATTGCCCACAGCAATAATTTTAGTTCAAAACAAGCTTGGATTTTCATACCCATGTCGAGCCTTGCTTGACTCCGGTTCTCAAGTTAGTTTAATAACAGAGACCTTAGCTCAGAAACTCCAAATACCAAGGAAGCATGCCAGAATACCTATTACTGGTATCGCACAAGTTGGAGCTGGATATACCCGAGGCAGTATACAGCTGCAAATTTAATCTAGACTTCCGAATCATAAACCACTAGAATGTCAAGCATTAGTTTTAAATACTTTAACCGGACATACATCAGAATAGGTAGCTAACAAAGATGTTTATTAACATATCAGAAATCTTCCATTAGCCGATCCTGAATTTAGTAAATCGTCACATATCGACATAATATTGGGTGCAGGTGAGTTTTTTGAAGTACTCTTGCCAGAAACAGTTAAGCGAGCTGACAAAGTGATTGCCCAAAATACGTTATTCGGATGGATTGTTTGTGGAAAACTAAAAGTCAATCCAGGATATAATCAATTCACCACATCAAATCTTGCGATTACAGATATCGATGCTGTGTTACGATAATTTTGAGAAGTAGAGGAATTGCATCCGGCACAGATACTCACTGATGACGAGAAGCTATATCTATCTAATGGAAGATACGTAGTAAGTCTACCGTTTAAACCAGACTCCGAACCACTTGGACATTCATTAATCTTCTGCAATATCTCGATTGAAGGCAATGGAGCGAAAGTTTGAAAACAACCCTGTGCTGCCCATACCTTCTACTAAAGCACATATAGATAATACGAGGCTCCGAAATTCCAAAGAATCACAACAATTTGTATTATCTTCCACATCATGCTGTAGTGAAGAAATCACACGGGAAAATCAAGCTGGGGGTTGTATTTGACGGTTCAGCCAAGACAACTTCAAGAGTGGAATTAAATGACAATCTTTTGGTAGGAGCGACTTTGCAAAATACGCTATTTTCGAACCTGGTCAAATTCCGGATGCATACAATTGCTTTTGCATCGGATATAGAGAAGATGTACCGACAAATACTTGTGACGCCCGAAGATCAAGACTACCAAAGGATAGTATGGCGAAGATCACGATCAGTGAATCAACCAATCAACCATTACAAATTACAAACCGTAACATATGGTTTAGCATCATCACCGTATCAAGCTATCCGATGCCTAAAGCAGTTAGCCAACACTCATAGGGAACAATACCCTCAAGCAGCGGAAATAGTGGATAGTTATTTCTACGTAGACGATGTAATGTCAGGAGCTGATGAATTATCGCGTGCGATTGAATGTCGAGATCAGTTAATCAATCTACTGCAACTGAGTGGCTTCAATGTCAAAAAGTGGAAGTCCAATTCAAGCGAGTTCTTACAAGGAATACCCCTCAACGATCAAGAAATAAGTCCGTTAACCCTTGATGAACAAAGGAGTTTAAAGCTTTTGGGTCTACAATGGGACCCTGTTGAGGATTGCTTATGTTACAAGATAGATTTACCAGAAAATGTCACAGCAACTAAGCGAGAACTATACTATCAGAGTCATCAAGATTATTTGATCCTCTTGGATTACTGGCATCTTGCCTAATCATCGTCAAAGTTTTATTTCAAAGCCTATGGCTGTTAAAACTTAATTAGGATGATCAATTGCCAACACACATCACATATCAGTGGATGAGTTTTAGAAGCGCCGTTAATCATCTGACCACCATCAGGATACCACGGCTAGTTAAACTTGATAATCAGAGAATAGAACTTCATGTGTTTAGGGACGCCTCCGAGAAAGCTTACGCCGCCGCTGTGTATTTCAGGTCGAAAGGAAATACTGGAGCTTACGAGACACGCTTAATTGCAGCGAAAACTAAAGTTGCTCCCATCAAGCAATTTTCAGTGCCCCAGTTAGAATTGTGTGGAGCATTACTCGTGGCCAAATTATTGAAAGCTGTTACAGAAGCTACGTAGATAAGATACGAGATATATCAGCGTAGAATACATTCAAAATTTCAGTAAACATTTACAAAAAATATTTCAAAGTTATGGCTATAAAATTGGGTTTAAAAACCAAAATTCTTTAGAACAAAAAATTCAACTCATGGATAACACAATTTTCGATACCGGTGTTTATAAATTAATATGTTCTGATTTCCCGTCATTCAAAGATTCTTTATTTATTTATTACCAGCACTAACAAATAGCATAGGTTACAATACTAATAAAATATGTACATATATAAAACAAAAAGTGTTACAAAATATCATTATTTCGAATGCGACTCTTAAAAAGATCTCTTGAAATATTAAAATCAAAAAATTCTGAATATTTGTTAAAATATTTCTTGGTACGCGCGACCGGTTCATCAACTCCATAATTCGTACGATGAAAATCAATACTCAACATTAACTGTCGTAGACGAAGACTTCTCGTAGGAATGTAAAATGAATATAAGTCAAGCAATACCGGACAATCAATCTTAGCACAAATTACGTCACGAGCAAACACTGCATGAATCACCTCCCTTCTGAATTCAAGACTACGAAGATTCAAAAGTGTACAACGACCAACATAAGGAGGTAAACTAAATCCGGTATTTGACCTCGGAAATCTTCGGAGGGCAAATAATAAGAACTTTTTTGAATCCGTTCAATACGATCGCTAAAGATTTTATAACTTGAACTCTAGATAACTACAGCTTATTCCAAAATAGGCCTAACAAAATAAATATATAATGTCTTGAGAGTATATGGGTCAGAAAATTGACGAGCATGTCTCTTTACGAAACCAAGCATCGAGCCAGCCCTAGGTTCAATCATTTCTATATGCTTAGTAAAACTTAGGTCACCTGTAAACAAAACACCTAAATCAATAAACTGAGTAATTTTATCAATTCCCCCATCTTGTAAACTGTACGGAGCTATAATTAAATTCTTGATTTTTGCAAATGACATAGTTTTCCATTTGGAGATATTGAGAGCTAAACGATTTTCGACAACCTAACCTGTTGTACCAATAAAACGTCAGCACCATTTCGGATATTAGCGTACATTTTTAGGTCATCTGCATATAACAAACACTTACAAAACCTGAAACATGTAACAATATCATTAACAAACACAATAAATAATAATGAACCTAAATGACTACCCAGAGGAACACCAGATGAGACTGTGAACTTCTCAGAATAATTTTGACCAATACGTACCAGTTGAGACCTTTGCGACAACTAAGATTATATCCATTTTATAGGAATAAAATTAGAATTCACCTTAATCAATAAATATCTTGTCAATCAATTAATTTTGTCAAAGGCCTTGCTGAACTCTGTATATATAGTGCCAACTTGGGCACCTTTTTCTAAACAAGATATCGTATCGTTATCGAATACCGCCAGATTGGTTGTCGTTGATCTACCAGAAAAAAACCTGTGTTGTTGGGGAACAATTAAGTGTTTGATATTAAAATAAATACAATCTTTGCCCAATTTTTCAAAAAGTTTGGGATAACAGATAAAACAGCTATTCCTCTATAATTCTCAACTAAATTTTTTGGCCCAGATTTAAATACTGGGATTACACACGAGGGTTTCTAACACTGGGGGAAAACACCTTGCCTAAGGCTGTAATTAAATAAATGTGCTAAATGGCCACTTAAGGCTTCGGAACAATTATATAAAAGTAATGAGGGAATAACATCAGGGCCCGTAGACAATTTAGTATTGAAACCATCTAAAGCCGTTTTAATTTGTTCCCCCCGTAAAAGAAGACATACCGTTAATATGATTATTGACAATGTCACGGTCAGAGACATATGTCAAAACATTATCAAATGAATAATTCGCAAACAGAATTTAGATCATGAGCTTTCTTATCCTTATAACTCATGGCTATTGGATAACCAACAGATTTTCTTTTAGAGTTTATATAATGCCAAACACACGATGGATTTGACTTGATACCAAATTCAATTTCTAACAAGTAATTACCGTACATAAATTGATTCAAAACCTTAAACTCATACCGAAGGTGAGAATACCATGTATAATCAGCAGATGCGTTCGTCCTTTTATACCGTTTGTGTGCCTTGGTTTTAGAGTTATATAAATTTTAATTAACAAGTTTTTTGTTGAACCACTTTCCACGATACGAATTATGTTTGTTGGCAGTTTTTTTAATAAATAGATCCATCACAGATGGATGTAAACTTTCGTCGGTATAAACCAGATCCAGAAGTGAGCCATTATGATTATGCACTTCATTATGTTGCCTTAGACCCATATCAAAAAATGAATCAATCACCAAGGAGGTATTTGCAGTGTTACCAAACGGTGTGAGTATTCCGTCATTTCGTTTCCAATTTAAGTTTGGAAAGTGAAAATCTCCCACGATGCACAAACTATCATTTTCTTCCATTTTGGGCTGAGTCTTATTTACAAATATTTGAATAAATTTATGAAGCAATTCCCAAGTAGAACCAAGCAAGCATGCTAACAACTGTGCCGTCCCGGTGGCGATTCCCGGCGGGTGATGAAAAAATCACGGCTGGTTAATGTAGGAATTAATCACTCATTATCCGTTGAAAAAACGATTACGAAATTTCATCTTGAAGCGGCCAAATCCCTCTATGGGATGTAGCGCTAGCGAAAAAAAAAAAAAAAAATTCTCAAGTAGATTTCCCAGGAACATACGTAGCACACACAAAAAGATTTCCTTTAGCCATATTTACCTTTACCAAAAGGATTTCAATATCGCCGGACACAATATTTATTTGTTGACTTTTATACTGATTGATTACAGCTATTAATTAATAGACCACCACCAACATCCAGACACTCACCAGTTCCGCGCCGATCTCTGCGAAAAACTATGTAGTATAATATGAAGGAAAGAACTCCTCATTATTTATAGCAGGAAACAGCGATATTTCAGTTATGACTATGATGTCAAAGAGCATATAACAGGTATAGGAAAAATCAGAACTGATTCGAATTTCGCACAACACATAAATGAAACGGAACACAACTATATACATTTGGATTCAAATATGGTAGTATTATTTAGAGCGAAAGGGGTGCAATGGATCGTTTAGAAGAAATTGAAATTTACAAAAACAAATACAAATATTTGTTGAATACCAAAATTAACACCACAACCAACAAGTAATACGATTTAATTCTACAAAAAACGTTATGAAAAAGTAATTACCAGCTGATGATGATATTTTAATATCGAAATCGATCTTGGTCGCAAGATAAAAATAAAAAACAAATTTCACAAAAAGGAATCTAAAAAATAAAATTAAATAAAATACAATTAAAAACCATAATTTATTTTAATTAATATAAATATAAATAGTGAAATAATCCACAAACAATATTTTTAATATATGAATATCAGATTGAAGTGCTTTGACTCACTGATAATTCGTATTTAAAATTTTTGAGATCCTTTGTGACCAATATTTTTGAGATTATTTCGAAATTATTGAAAATTTTGATATTGGTCTGCGGCGTAAAAATTGCTTATCTCGATTCAATGATGAATCAGGAAAAAACAATTATTTGTACCGTTAGGCGGTGGAGGAATTAAACTTGCCTGGCACTCCGTTTTTCCTTAATCCGCGACTGAATGGAGGACTCCATCGCAGTTTCTCGTGAAATGAGTAGCTATTCGTTTCTAAATTTTTTCTTTGATACCAAAGAACCATATAAGTATGTACATGTTGCTAAAATCAATAATTCCAAATAATACTCCATATTCTTGTATTTCTAAATTATTTAAATTTCCATATTCTTAAAATTTAGAATTTCCATATTTATTAATTCGCTAATTTCCAGAATCTTAAATTTAATGAATTGTATTTAGTATTAAATGACTAAATTAACTAATTCCTAATACAAATTCTAAATTTCAAAAATGTTGTAAAAACTCTCCAAATATCAGGATTCCTAAATTTGACGAATTTCTAAGTGTAAATACTAACTTTAAAGATTTAGATCTTTAAATTCCCATTTTCCATTTTTACCTTCAACTAATACAACTAAATTTTCTTAAATTTCTTTTCTTTCCAAACTACGTTACAAAATTCGTTAATTTCTAAAGTCAATAATTACAAATTTTAAATAAATGATGAATTTGAATTTAACTATTTTACAAAATTTGTAAAATCCTAAATTAATTTTTCCACTATTAAAATTTCCAAACTCCAGCACCCTGATTCTCTAAAAAATAAGATAATGGGTTAACGTCTAAACCTGTAAAAAGCAAAGCTAATGAGGAGTGTCTGATCAAAAGTAGCTATTTACATTTTCCAACATGTAATTTTTTTTTTCTATAATTTTTTTTTCGATATCAGAATGGACCAAAAGTGGCTATTCCTCTACCAAAAATGTTCATAAATTCAGAAACAGTCGAAACAAGCTAGCTATTTACTACAAAAAAGTAATCCTTAAAATATGTGCGTTTAAAACATTTAGATCAAAACAAAATATTTCTCGAATAACGTAAATAGCCAATTTTGATCAGACACGCCTCAGTTTGCAATTTCTGATTTTATTTGAAGTAGTAACCAAATCGAAAAATGCACATTTACCCATTATCTTATTTTTTAGAGAATCAGGGCCCAGAATTCTTAAATTTGATAAAATTGTTATTCTTTTTTTAAGGGTTTTCGCTTTCTAAATTTCTAGCATTTAGGGTGAATTTTAGAGTGAAGTTCAGCGTTAATTTTAGAGAGCGTTTTTCAGTGAATTTTAGGGTGACTTCTATAGGGTGGGTTTAAAGAGTATATTTTAGAGTGAATTTTAAGTAAAATTGTAGGATTGATTTTATAGTGACTGTGTAGGTTGAATTTAAGAGTCAATTTTAGAATTTTGTCATAAGTTTAGGAAACATTTTAAAGTAAATTTGGGGTAAATCTATGATGAATTCGATGAAGAATTCGGAGATATTTTTATGTGACAGAGTGGCATAAATTAAATGTGCACTTAGTGTCGTTTTCCACTTACACACTCCTTTACTCCAATCCACTATCTTGAAATCCGTCTTAATTAACGGAGTAGACTACTCTATCTATACTTTAACATATGGTGGCCAGATAGCCCGCATTTTACAGGACTAACCCGCATTTCAAGATCCTGTCCTGCAGCTTGGCCTTGTTTGGTGTTTTTTGTTGTTATAACAGAAATAATTTAATACCGTTTTTGATAAAAACTTACAATATAAAATGGCAACTAAGGAAGTTTCAAACGGAACATTTATACGGTAAAATATATTTATCTTATTTCTCAATTTCATTATCCTCATTCTTCCATACTACTCTCACAGAATGTCTTATGAAGAACAACAAGAGTACCTGAGAAGTATGATTGATGATTTTGAAGAGGAGGAAGAAGTAGGTGTTTCTGAAGATTCCGGTGATGATTGGATTCCGCAAACCAACACAATCACTAGGTTAGCTGAGGCTTCAGATACTGAAGATCGGTATGAGGATCGCACTAATGTTATAGAATTAGCCGATGAACCGGATAGTGAAAGTTATGAGGAATACAACAATGACGAGGATGTATCCGAAGTTGGATATATGACAGGTAAAGATGGTACGATCTGGCATCGTAAGTGTGTAAACCGTCAAACGTTAACACATAATATTCTTCGGAAAAGGTGTGGGCCTGTAAGATCGACCAACATGTTATCAGTATGCGAAACATTTAAAAGTTTATTCAGTGACGTATTGTCCAATATAATAATAAAAGAGACAAATCGAAAGGCAAAGGCTATATATGCGGATTATATCCTTAAAAACTCAAACAAACCCTCAAAGGAATGGAAATTATTGACGACAGAAGAATTTAATGCATATCTCGGTATACTGATTACAGCTGGAGTATATCACTCGAATAATGAACATACAAAAGTGTTATGGCGAACAAGTTCTAATCCATTGTATCGGGCCAGTATGGGCGTTAATCGATTTTGGGAAATTTCGAGATTTTTGAGGTTTGACAACCCAAATACACGAAGCCAACGGTTGAAAAAAGACTTTATCTTGCGGCAATATCCGAATAATTTTAACTTTTAAACAACAACTTACGATTAAATTATACGCCATCGGAATGCGTAGTTGTAGACGAGCAGCTTTTTCCATTTAGAAGCAGAACGCGATTCACCCAATATATACCAGCCAAATCGGCGAAATATGGAATTAAAGTGTGGTGGGTTTGTGATGCGCTGAATTCCTACCCAATTACCGGCCAAATCTACACAGGAAAACAGGAATCTGGTAGAGAGACTAACCAAAGAGAGCGCGTCGTTAAAGATTTGTGTCAAAGATTTAAAGGATCAGGTCGTAATATAGTTATGGATAACTTCTTTACTTCTCTGCCGCTTGCACGATTACTAATGACTAGGAATTTGTCAATAGTTGGGACTTTAAAAAAAAACAAAGCTTACGTACCATCATGAAATGTTACCATCGAAAACAAGAAAAGTATTATCAACAGTGTATGGGTTCAGCGACGATAACGTCACAATTTGTTCATATGTACCAAAAATAATAAAAGTGTAATAATGCTGTCAACACAACATTATACAGAAAACGTGTCAGGGGAAAAGAAAAAGCCGGACATCATCCATTATTACAATAGCACAAAAAGCGAAGTTGATAACATGGATAAGTTAGTGAGCCATTATTCCACTAAACGACGGACACAGCGATGGCCAGTGGCATTTTTTTATAATATTCTAGACGTACCTAGCATGTCTTGCCGCTTTTAAAGTTTATAACGCAAATAATCCAGTTGGCGCAAACAAAACACACACACGACGAGAATTTTTACAAGATTTAGGGTTGCAATTGTCTCTGCCACATATTTCTGCTCGAGCAAAAATACCACGCATTTATAACCATTTTAGCACAAAATCTGGCATTGAATGCATATTAGGCAAACCAATACAGCCAATTGTGCAGAATACGAACAGTGCTTCAAATAATGAAATCCGAGATAGCAGTGGACGTATTTCAATAAAGGGAAAATGCTGGGTCTGCCTATCATCTCAACAAAAACTGAAAAGGAACACTAGAAAAGCGTGTAGTATTTGCAACAAACCGATTTGTGTTGAACACACCGTTACAATAAATAAATGTTTATGGTGCAATTGATGATGCTATTATTTACAGTTGCAATCCAAATGAATTTTCTTTCGATTTTATGTTTTAATTTATGTGTAATTGAATTATCCATTTTTATATTATATATTATGTAAAATAACCAAAAATAAATGGTATGAGTTTCTTGTTATAATAGTTATACCTATACATCATCTTCATTGAAAAACATGTAAATACATGAATTTTTATTATTTGTAGCGTTTGTCACCCAGGTGACCCGTTATAGACTAAAGGGGTATCGATTTTATTTAATGAAAAAACTGACATATGTCATCACATAATTTTGTTTTTTTCTATTTTATCAATATAGATTTAGCTATTCCATAATTTGAAAATTAAAATATTTACGATAAATAAAAGATTAAAAAACCACCCGGGTGACCCGTTATAGACACAAGGGTTAAGTGAATTTTCTATATATCATTCGGTGGGCGAGTTGATATCACGAGACATCTTGCCCCTGAGAAGCATAAGAAAACGGATCAAACTGCTGCATCTTCGTCTGCGATAGTCACATACTTTCGCCTGACGTAATTTATTAGCAAAAAAAAAAAAAAAATAGCGATTGCTGAAGTAGTACTTTCATTTCATCTGGTTTATCATAACCGCAGTTTTCATATCATAAATGTTTATTTGAAAAAAATGTGCTTGCGACAAGACTACATCTGAAGCCATAGTCATGCTGGTCCAATACTTACCTTACAAAAAGTAAAATATGACTTGGATGATGCCAATTTTATTTCTGTTTTTATTGATGCTTCGAATCACAAAGATATTAAACTATGCTCATTCCTTATTTGATATTTCAATGCCAGTAATTGAATTCAAGGTACATTTTTTGGCTTTATTATGTAAAAAGTACGTAACTCTTAAAAAAAATTGAAAATTGAAATATTAACGAAATTACCATTGACACGCGATGGGTTTAAGTGTTTCAACAGTTTAAAATTAAAAGTAATCATTTTTTCAGTTTAAAAAAATTAATAGAATTTGTGTTATATGTATATTCCAGGAAAAAATGCTTCTACCTTCAACGGAACGTCCTTAGTTAATAATTTATGGGCAGTTGAAAAACAACAAATGCAAATAGAACTCAAAACTATGCAATGGGTACACTGAGAAAATTATAATACTTCAAAGTTAAAGATTGGGTACTTTTAAAATAAATATAACTGTGTTTTTCTTAAAAACCAATGTAAAATCCATTAAATTCAATGATTTATTCTTAAATTTAAAGTACAATGAAACTTAAAAATAAAGGTTTAAAAATCTTTCTTTTTAATGACTTAATAACAGTATACAAGCTGAAATTGTCCATTTCTCTTTATTTGATATTTTTTTGTATGTATTGCATGGGGAGCGAGTAGACAAGAGAGAAGAAACGTAACAACTTCAACAACGATGTCAAGCAAAAGCAACATTTGTTACGGTTAGTACAAATTTAGGTGACCGCTTGGGAACATGATATTGATGATGGAACGAAATCTCGCCCCTCCGGCATTGGAAAAATAGTGGAGACATAAATAATTAATTAAATTAAAGGTTTTCAGATCTTGTAGTTACAACAGGAGAGGGAGGGCGTGGTACTGTGGTATTAAGGGGGTTGGTGGTAGTAAAGGGGAAAACTAATGCGAATATTTGTTTACTTTAAATTTAAAGCTTTAGTTTCTTAAGTTTAAATTTATTTTCTTTGAAATTGAATAATTTTCAAAACTTAAAACCAAAGATTTTAAATCCTTAAAAACAAAACCTATATTCCTTTGCGCAAAAAATATAGGGAAAATATCTTAGTTTTAATTGGTAAATTCTTAAATTTAAAGAATTATTTTTCTGGGTGTATAATTGTGAACAATTTTACGAGGGCATTTCGAAAAATAATGTTATGTTAAAAAAGATCATAGTTCGGAAAAATACTAGAAAACGCTAATACAAATTGCTGTTCAATTTAATTAACCTGAGTGAATTTTGACTACATTTTTCTTATTTAGATTTTATTCTGTGTTAGTAGGTAAGTCAAACGACTATAATGAACTTGAGTCTATTTATTTTTATGAAGAGATGATTTTAATAATTTTATATTAAATTTGTTTATAATTATTTTGGTTTTATGACATGTTAGATATAACTGACTCTGTATTACTAAAAAAAAAATAATTTTGATAAACCAAATATTACTTTAATTTTGAATTGTATTTAATTAATTCGTGTAATTTCTAATGTGCAACCGGTCCTTAGAGCATTTTTAATGTGAACACGTAGGATTACATTAGTATTTACGAACATTCATTCAACGAAACCGATTGATAGAGAGGATTCTATGGTTTTTATCCCATTGGTATTTAATTTTAATGTATATTATTTTAATATGTTCCGAAGATTGAAATTAGCTTACACAGAAACAGAGCTGTGTAAATGTCGTGAAGAAGAAAAATTGTAAGAGAATTTTGCAGTATTAGTAAAATTCGCTAATACAACCTGCACAGTACATTCTGTATATGGAGAATTCCATATTAGTCTTCGGGACATATTTAAACATTTACATTTTTCATTTTATTAATTTAACCCATAAATAATTTTTTATTTTGAAAGGTGTTTAGCCAGTAAGTTAGGTTGATAGCTCTTACATCATTTAGAAATATTTTCAACTTACAATAATCGATACTGTCAAAATAAATAGTAATTTTTTTTGTACAAAACCCTGTTAATCACCGGGACCGTACAATCTCAATAATTTGACAGCCACTTGTATTTCATAATTTTTCTGCGACTTCCTTTAACCCTTTGACTCACCGGGTACACGTTTGTGAACACTACTTTTAGCACGTAATATCGCTGCATATTCGTATTGCTTTGTTTCTGGGGTTTTTATGTAATTATTTGTCGATGTTTGTATATTGGGCATGCTGTCAAACTTTCCCGCCATTATTTTACAAAATATGAAAAATTTATTTAGTGTTAGTCTGTGTCCTGAATTGTAAAAGTAAAGTGTAGCGGTACAATTTAATTTGATTTAATTTATGAATAAATAATTAGGTAAGTTGACAAAATTGGGTGTTTTGTGATAGAATATTGTTGTAAATATTCAAAAACATTTAAATTTAGTTGTTTATTTATTTAATTTTTCTTTTTGGAGACATTCTAAAAATGATGTTGCCAATTGTGTACATATCTTGTTAAGGGTAATGTACACAATTGACGACATGTTCACAAATGTGTATTCGTTTTGTTGAGAGGTTATTTTCTTACAGATCTACGATGAATACAAGGAAAAAACTAACGTACACTTTACAAGAAGCGGCAGATTTAATTATGGCCGATAGTTCAGATATTGATTTATCCGACACAGAAAATGAAGAAATTTGTGAGGGTGAAGTCGACATAATTCCACAAGAAAGTATGAAAAAAAGTCATGACTTGTTCGATATTGTTATGGATGAAAGGGATGAATACCCAATCGAAACCGACGTGATTACCAAAGATTTAATACAACATCAGCATGGATCATGCAGCAATATGATGGGGCCGGTTTCTGAAGATGTCAATATTGAATTTGTAGATCACACAAACAAATTTATTTGTACGCCTAATAAAGATATTCAATGGCGACATTTACCTTTCCAACCGCCAAATCGAATTTTTAGTGAAATATCGGACAACAATGATGAAATTGAAATTGGTACTGCATACGAGATTTTTCTAAAATACATTCCTGTTGAGCTGTTTGAGCAAATGGCTAATTTTACCAATATCTACGCTCTGCAAGAAGGAAAGATGTCATTCAAACCAACAAATACCGAGGAGATGATTAAATTTGTGGGGCTTCATTTACAAATGGGTGTCTTGCGATTACCACAACTACGCTTGTATTGGAGTCACCAGTTAGACATTCAATCAGTATCCAAAGCAATGCCAATAAACCGATTTTCTCAATTGAGAAGTAATTTTCACATGGTAGATAATAATTGTATACCTAAAAGTTGCCCCGATAAATTTTTTAAAATGAGACCACTCATCGAAAGTGTTCGTAGAAGATGCAACGAAATACCTATTGAAGAAGTAGTAAGTGTCGACGAACAGATGATACCATTTAAGGGACGTTTAAACATAAAACAATACATGAAAGGCAAACCTTGTCCTTGGGGTATTAAAAATTTTGTTTTATGTGGTAAAAGCGGTTACCCCTACGATTTCGTACTTTATCAAGGGAAGGATACGGAAATATCATTTTTTGATCGGGCAACTTTAGGATTAGGAGCTAGTATTGTCAATCATTTCGCAAAACATCGACTAAAGGAAGGCCACCAACTATTTTTCGATAATTTCTTCACTTCTTATCAACTTCTTGAACTCCTATCGAATCAAAAGATCAATGCTGCGGGAACTATTCGGGTTAATCGTTTCAACCACCCTAATTTCTCATCCGATAAACAGATGCAGAAGAAAGGTCGTGGAACTTCGGAGCAAATTTGCAGTAGGGATGGAACTATTGCCGTTATTAAATGGCAAGATAACAAAGCTGTTCATCTAGCTTCAAATTTTACTGGGATTGGGGATCAACAACTAGTAGAGCGATGGGATAAAAAACAAAAGAAATATGTTGAAATTATGCAACCAGAAATCGTAGCCAAATATAACTTTGGAATGGGGGGTGTTGATCTCCTGGATCAATATTTAAGTTATTATCGAATTATGATTAAATCAAAAAAATGGACTTTGCGAGTTTTTGCACACTTTGTTGATCTAGCCGCCTGTGCTAGTTACATTGAGTACAAAAATAATTTAATTCAGGTTAAATCGAAAGACATAATGAGCTTAATGAAGTTTAAGCTAGACCTAGCTGAAAGTTTGTTAAAAATTAGTGTGGTAAAACGTGACAGGCATTACAAGATGCAACTCGATCCAGTGGAATTTAGAAATCAAGTAGAAAACCGACCTTCGGTAGACGTTCGTCGTGATAGAGTAGATCACTTGCCTACCCATGATAATGGTGATTTTGCATCACGATGTAAATATGAAGGATGCACCGGCAGATCACGAATCAAATGTATTAAATGTAAAGTACATTTATGTTTTAACAAAGCTAATAATTGCTTTTTAAAATTTCATAAACCATAATATTACTAATTTGTGATATAAATATGTACTCGTAATGTAATGAAATGTGATGATAGTTTATTTGGTTTATAATTTAATTTTATTGCTCATGACTTATATTTTTATTTTATTCTTTAAAATTGAAAAATTATAATTATAATTCTTATAAAGTCTAATAATTGAAATGATCAAAATTGCAACTCTTTTGAATATTTGTCACCAATTGTGTACGGAAGCTAATTCTAAAGCTACATTTCCGCGAACTCTAAAAGTTGAAAATATGGATTCCTTTTGTCGAAAATTATCTAAAAAACATCTGAACCTCAAGAACAGTCCAGCAAATATTTTACGTGAGTGAAAGGGTTAAAATAAAAATGAAGTCAGTACTTAACTATTAGGTTTCATATATGCTTATTAATAAATCAATTACGGAAAAGTTTTGGGGTCTTTGCTAAAATTTTGTTTAGTAGAACAAAAATATGTACTATATGTTAGGCATCGGGAGAAAAAAAAGTTAGTTAATCGTCTGTTACACGTACATTACACATTATGTAGTTACACGTAAGTTAGACGTCAGTTATACGTAGAAATTCTCTACAAAAGCAAATCATTAAATTTCACATACATTATATACTTCAAAGTTTTGAAATACAATTTAGTTAACTTTAGGTACATTTTTTGTCATTTTTGACAACTAAATAACAATGGTTAAAAAGAGGTAAACAAATAGAAATATTAAATTAAAGTATTGCAACTGGAATTAATTTTGATTTTGCCGTAAAAACCACCGAAACCTCCAATTCACTTTGATCATTAAAAATAGTGACAAAATCGTAATTTGGGAAATCTGTGAACATTGGTCCATCTTTCCTCCAAATAAATTTTATTTTGCATAATTTTAGAGTTTAAAGCTGTTTCTGTAAATATTATTTGGGTTTTATTTTACGTGGAATTCCCCATATACAGGGTGAGGAAAAAGTATGGAAACCACTAAAAATGTCGCGGAATTCGGTAAAAAAAAATGAGCAACGCTTATTCTTAGATAATTTTCAACAAGAAATTTAATGGTCAGCTTGGTTGTGACCTTGACCTTCATCTTCAAGGTCATATTAAGGTCAAGGTCATTTTTTTATAGGGAAACCCCTGTTTTTGACATCGGATTCGAAAAGAGCAATCAATTGTACGTCCGAGTATGTATTTTCCATGACCTCACAAGGTCACTTGAAGGAATATATTTTAGTTATAATGCTTATGATTTGCTACACGAAAATTAAAAAAAATATTTCTTTATTTTTAAAATTTATATTTTTTAAGTTTTTTTATAATCTTCATAGCAACACAAGCATTATTACAATTTTCTGTTATTTATATTTTTTTAATTTTTTTTAAATTTTCATAGCAAATCGTAAGCTTTACAAATAAAATACAATATATATTGTTGCAAAAATTTTACAAGGTAAGACTGCAGTATATTATCAAGTATCAGAATATCGACTAATTGATACTTTCCCGCACAACAACTAACCATCCCATTCACCTCCCATTTGTACTGCTGCAAAGCTAAGGACAGCACCACTTCACCATCAAAATAGCTGTAGTATAAAGAATTAAACAACTAAACAATTCATTATCACAATCACTAATTATTCTAAATACAAATATTCAATTTAAATTGAATGTATTTATTAAAATTTCAAATCAGAAGCAATCTGATGGTTAACAAAAAATTTGTTTTTTAATATTCAATTCCAAACCAATCATTTCATAGGCCAATGAGGATGCAGCAATGCTCTGGAACCCTATTTAAATTAAAACTTAATAAGAAAACAACCATATATGTATATATATAATTTTGTTGCTGCATCTCACGTCATCCAAACGTATCCCCTTCAATGCTTGCATCAACACGAAATCTATAATACAACATAATGACTCGTCCTACCTTGATCCCAAAAAATACCATTCCAGTTAGATAATTTATCAATAATAAAAATAATAAGTTAAATAGAAAAAAATTTAAATTTTAACTATATATTGGATAATTACCCAAAATACTCCATTTAAATTAATTTAATAATTTATATAATTCTACATTGCATATACTACCCCGCATTAAAACCGTAATACCCAAACAAATCGTGTCATATGAAATAGGTACCAATTCATATAATGATTTAATATGAATTATATGATCCATTCGATTCAATTTACTCGATTATATGAATTACTCATATAAGAATCCCATTTGAATCGAAAACAATATTTGTGTTGCGTATGTGTCGCTCTTGGTATATAAAGAGCACTTTAAATGAACACAACGAATGAAACAACAACAGGAAAAATATTAGAATCCTACTACAATATTAAACCGCTCCCACACATACAGAAAATAAGTATTTTCATTTACTCTTTATGCGTAAGCGAAATGAAAATGAAAACGCATACGTATAAAAAATATTCTCATTTAATCCTTTATATGTATTATGTGTAGCCGGCCGGGGATGTAAAGTTTTCATTGGATATCACACTACACATACAACACTTCGATGGCGAACAAAATCTAATTACTTATATTTATACTTATATAATAAAGATATATTAAATATTAAAACAAACATGTACAAAATTATATAAAGATTTTAAAATTTATATACAAATTATCCCAACATAATTGTTCAATGAATTAATCTTTCCTATAATCCATTGTACAATATATAAAACAAAATACTCATTATGTACACGGCTGCGAACACAGATCAGAAAAACATAAACAATCGCATACTACAATATATATTATTTTCCATATAAATAAAGAATATACGCATTTGTGTCGTTTACACATAAAATAAACTACACATATAATCTCGTAAGAGTAAAGAGAGAAACCACAAACTTACGTATCTAAATTCATTGTATAGAAATAGAAATTTAACTGCGTAGAATTTAATTGTTTGATTTTAATTAAATCTAAGTACGAGATAATGTAAATATTTGAATTTTATGCACTAACTAAACGAGAAATCAAAAATTTGATTTATTTCTCTATAAATTTAAACATTGCCTGTTTAATGCATCCCGATGGATTGCATTCTATCCATATTTAAAAATTTCAATATTGTTTCACTTGCACAAATTTTCTTTTCACTTAATTAAATTAAATTATAATTAAATTAAAATAAATTGCATACATATTTAAAACACTTTACACTACATTAAAAAAAAAAAATAAATAAACTAAACCCAGTTGTACTTGAGCCAAGGTATACAGAAAAAAGAGGTAGTATATTCCCGTGTCTCATTTTCGTCTTTCTTTGCGCATCACGTCACGTGAAGACAAAAAAGCAGACATTTATATGATGTTTGACGGTTTTTTTGATTAATTTTTTAAATAAATCAAGAATAATCGTAATTTTTTTTAACAAACCGTATTTACAATTGATAATGATAGTTTACCGAGACCCTTTTTATGCTTTATATTTTTTTTATGGTCCAAATATTTGAGAAATAATTCTTCGAGTGTATAATGTCTAAGATAAATGGAAAAAAGGGTAAACAAAATTATGAATACATAACATAAAACAATTAAATTATTAAATGTTTTTGGTCATTTACGTACCAATTATTAAAACTTTTATTTTTTTACGTTATGTACTCAAATTTTTGCCATTTATTTTCGTTTGGCTTCAAATTATTGGTATCCACGTACCTTTTCAAATATTACGTCCATTTTCAACGTTGAGAAAAATGGAAAAATATTTTAAATAAAAATTCAGTTAACAAATTATTAAACGCCCAGTTAATAGAAAATATAAATTTGATAAAAACGAAATTAAATAAAACTATAAATTAAAATTAAATCTCTGGCTTATTTCACTTATTGTCTTATGGTTTTCGCTACAACTAAATCAAAACACCCATTCACTGTTTAGTGTTCTATATGTGTTCTTATCAGAAATATGAACAATTGGTAGTTTTGTTGCAATATGAATTATTCAAATTTAATATATTTAAAATCGAACACTCCCAAATTTTTGAATTAAATAATTAAAATCAAATCGTTCTCTGCATTTAACAGAAAAATTATACTCATAAATTCCAAAACTTGTTATGCAATGTGCTCAAACAGTCTGCTCTAGACACGAATATTAAAACATGCCTCTTTTCGCGATTTAATTCCGAAAGTATTGCAGTTGTATAACTAAAATCAAAATTGAAATATTTAATTTTAACATAAAGTCGAAAAATAATTAATGACAAAAATAGAAAACGAATCATTTATTTTCCATTTATTTAAAATATTAATAAAAATATTACGAAACTCCATATAAATATCAGCATTTTTGTCTTCACGTGACGTCAAATTGTGAAAAAAGGATAGCAACAGCATGCGCAATATTATACCTTATTTTCTGTATATCTTGTACTTGAGCAATCGAGAAATTTTGTTTGAGATGGCACGTTAAAAACATGAAACAGAAATATAAAGCAAAATAAACGAAATATTCGGCTTTTTAATTTTATTTTTAATGGGAGTAAATTACAATGATCGCATTTTGTTCGTTCTTTTTTTACGAAATATGAGAACACACGGTGTGCGGGAAGCCGAAAAAAGTTGGTCTAAAATGCCGAAAAAAATAGCGTCATATATAAATGCAGCATGCTCTACAGTGTCATAATCCATTAAACAGAAAATCGGACCTGATCATTTAACAAAGAAATCGCGAAAAAACGCGATTTTTTGAATTTTAATTGAAAATATCATTTCGGCGGCCAATCTAAAAAGGAAGAAATTAAAGATGATACAAGTTTTATATTTTTTTCTTAATCTGTATTCCTTTATCTACAAAATGAACCCTTTATCAATATTCTGCGACAACTAGTTTTTCTTTTACAACCAAAAATACACTAACATACAATGCCGAAAATCAAAATACTCTGCCTACTTTGCTTGAAACAAAACTAACTCAAGGTCACTGTGTACGGAAAGGTGAAAACAATTTGCCTAAAAATATTTGACTTGGTAACGTGGAGGAAAGATGAGGGGTATAGAATCAATTGCGGCAATCTCCATTTTTTCATTTTTGAGATATTTGATGAAAAGTGTTTTGGATATTTAGAAATAAATTGAAGAAAATATTTAATTTTCAACATTTACCTATGATAATTTTATAATTTTTCATTATATTATATCGATTAGGCTCAAAGCTGATTATTAGTGTTGTAAATTAAGGATAAAAAATGGAGATTTCCGGTTTTGATACCAAGTAGAGAGATTGTCGTTTTTTTTACTAATAGAATGCACAAATAATTTAGTTTTCTTGTTTTTAAGTAAAAATATAGATTATTTAAATTTAAAATTATATTATATTTTATCCAAATTTATAAAAAATTCAAATTATATATGGCGGAAAAAAATATATTAAACATCATTTTAATCAAATTTCAAGTACAATAAACATTATTAAAGGAGGTACGAAATCACATTCCTCAGCTTCATTAAAGACGTTTATATAACTCGAATCTTCATAAGGTTCGTTAGCATTCAATAATACTTTGTACTATTTAAGGTTGCTTATCATTTGCCAATCTAGCCCAAAGTGCTTGAGTAATAAATTTTTTACATTCCGCAGCTTGAGTGGATTTACATGTTTTGCACTGGCTTTGATTCCATCGGGTTTTATTGCCAATGTTGATTTTTCCACTTTTGTAATGGATTTAAAATGCACGAAAGTCATTTTTATAATGAATTTCACCTCTAATTAAAACATTATTTGAAGCTGCTGGTCGTTTTAAATAGTGTCGTAAACATACCTTAAATCGGAAGTGCTATGATCCTGGTGGCTTTATATTTTTTTGTATGTCATTTTTCCAATCCATATTCACGCAGTCTTCTCCCAAATGCACTATAGTGGCAGATTCCGCAAAAATCCCAATATATTCTTAGAATCCGAAATTACTTCTCTTTATCTTATTTTTTTTCTCGATATGGCCAAATACCCTATCCGATGGTAAAAATAAGTGCCCGACAATAGGAAAAACCAATTCTATATTTCGAATGTTTGGAGGTGCGTGCCTTGGGCGATAACCATTTACAACACATTCCAATGACCTTAGAATTCTTGTTTTGGCCGCTACATCCGTCTGCGACAAGACGGATAATTTTATGTGAATTATCAATTTGAATTTTATTTAGACAATCAAAGACAGTTGATGCAATTTCGTTGGATCCTTTGTCGAATTCATCTCCGGTCCAATAGTATGAAAACACATTTTCCTTTAGAAAATTCTCTAAGAAATAATTCTCTACAATTGTTTCAATTGGTTAAAAAGGAGATTACCGCATTTGATATTGAGTTATAATAGGAGATTGCCGGTTTTGAATTTAATGCTACATTTCCAACTCAAATTTTAATGCGATTTTGTCTTTTTTGAAACAAAGTAATAAAAAGACATGCTAGAGGATCGATTAATGAATAAAATGACATGCCAAACTCATTTTTCAAAAAAATGGAGATTGCCGCCTTTGTTTTTACACCCCTCAGATGCCTTCAAACGATTTTTGGGGGAATCGATAGACAATCGCTAATTTTCGGAATTATATGCATGGTGCATTATGGAAACCAAACCACGTATATCAGTGCAAACAGCCAGAGAATTATTCTCAATTGATTTGCAAAATTATATATCTAGACTCAAGAATTAAAAGGGCGTAAGTCGACTTATGCCCTAATCGACTTTTGATCATTTTCTGTTTAATTGTCTATTAATACGTTTTAATTTTCCAATTTCCAAGGTAATATCAAAGAAAGTAAGATATCTTATTCTCTTGCATATTACCTAAAAATTGGAATGAAAATGTATTAATAGAAAATGAGATAGAAATTGCTCAAAAGTCGATTAGGGCATAAGTCGACTTACGCCCTTTTAATTCTTGAGTCTAGATATATCCGAACATTTGGAGCCAAAATGTTCACTTGATTTAAATCCTTTGAGAAAGCAATGGATTGCCGCTGCGATGGTTTCATGCGTCGTACCATAATATTCAAACGATTTTGCGAGATTTCAATGTGATTGCAAGGCGCAGTGACATTTGATGGTTGGTACATTGATACAGGTGTTTCTCCGGTTTCATTAGATTCAAATGTTAGTGGTAAATATTCTTCAGTTGGGTTTGATCTTCCGGGCACAGGAATTTCATTTAAATGCGGCAGCGGTAATTGAACATATGTCGTTGCAGTGTATGTCAAAGTACCAATTTTTTTTCTGTTTGTACCGAGAATATAATTCACGCATCCATAAAATTGAATTGGATCATGTACTTGTGGATCTATCCATATCATCGGGACTCCAAATGACATTGCGGCTTCAGTATTTTTCCATTTATGCAGATGGAAAATGCTTGCTGCACAAACAATAGACGGCGTCCAATTTACACCACTAGTAACATTTTGTGAAAAGTATAACTAGTCGATATAAATCAGCGGTTTCATCACTTATTTTGTGGCAATTGGTCATAATTTTAAATTTTCCACACACGTAACAAAAGCAATTGAGTTTAAAACGTCTTTCACTAGATTTCACAAGCCGATTTCTTTCACCGTGTTTTTTGTCACTTTATATTCGCACTATCCGTGCAATAAAACGATAACTCAAAAACATAGTTTTTCAGGAGAAGGCTTTGAAGTTTGAAATTATGAAGGAATCGCATGTAAAAATGTTTCATTAAAGTTGAATTACTTGTGCAGGAGGACCTGAAGGAAAACACTGGTTAGACAGGGCGATAGAGCACCTTGCACAGATTTCAAAAGTGCAATCATGCAATAACGCGATAAGTGGTAGTTATCGTTTTATTGCACGGATAGTGCGGTACCTAAATGAAAAGCTTTTTATTTTTAATTTTATATTGTAGTTTTTATTTCTTCCTTATTGTGACAATTTTTTAATTTTTTTAGAAATATCGATTTCGAGGATAATTTCTCCTTCGGTTTCTTTTTTACTACTACTTATTACCTAATTTGTGTTGAAGCTGTCTATACACTGTTGCTGTACGTTGTTGTTTGGCACCTTCTTTGTTTTTAAGTTATGGATAAAATTAACTCCTAATTTTTATTGGGTTGATGTTGACTTTGTCGTTAAGTAAATTGTTGTTGTTTTTGTATATTTCCAGCTCTTCTAACTTGTCTTATTTCGGTCCATTTTGATTCTGTGTAAAATGGTTAAATTTTTATTGAATTCAGTATACCTATTTGGCAAATTTTTTTCACCTTTCCGTACACAGTGATCTTGAGTTAGTATTGTTTCAAGCAAAGTAGGCGGAGTATTTTGATTTTCGGCATTGTATGTTAGTGTATTTTTGGTTGTAAAAGAAAAACTAGTTATCGCAGAATATTGGTAAAGGGTTCATTTTGTAGATAAAGGAATACAGATTAAGAAAAAAATATAAAACTTGTATCATCTTTAATTTCTTCCTTTTTAGATTGGCCGCCGAAATGATATTTTCATTTAAAATTCAAAAAATCGCGTTTTTCGCGATTTCTTTGTTAAATGATCAGGTCCGATTTTCTGTTTAATGGATTATGACACTGTAGAGTATGCTGCATTTATATATGATGCTAGTTTTTTTTCGGCATTTTAGACCAACTTTTTTCGGCTTCCCGCACACCGTGGACATGTGATCATCACGGTGAGGTATAATAGATCATCACCATGATTGATCATTGATCGCTCTTAGAGCGCTCAGTCGTACAACAGGGAAACAACTAAAAATGGATTATTAAATTTTTCTCGAAGAAGACGACAAAAACACGACCGACCGGCACATACCCAAAAATACTTGAAATGCCAAAACTTTGAGAAACTCGCGAGTGAAAGAGAGAAAAAATAATTTATTCATAAATCTGTGGTCGAGAATTAAAAGGGCTTAAGTCGATTGAGGCTATAAAAAAACTCTGCGCATTTCATGATTAATTTTATATTAATACGATTTCATTCCAATTTATAAGGTTATATCAAAGAGAGTAAAAATCTTACTCTCTTTGATATTGTTACACTTCTTTCGGCAACCAACACGTTTTATCTTCCTGATAGCTGCAGTGGAAAAAGGGAGGTCCTTTGTCACCGAAAATGTTATAAAATGCACAAAATCCATCGTGTTAATTAGGCCAATCAAAAGGCTAGCACTCATACCTAGTTCACAAATCCCACACATCATCACCAATAAAAAGATATTTCTTAATCCATTTTAAGTCCCATTATACAAATGAAACGTTTATTATCCCATAGAAAAATAATTGTTTGACATGATTTGTAGTTTTAAAAATAATGACTTATCCTAAGGAATTTCGAATAAGACGGGCAACTTAAATTCACTATAATCAAATTGTTCAAGTATAAAATTATGTGATTCAATAATAGCAAAAAATGTGTGTAGTCTACTGTAAAAAATTTGTATAACGTATGCCGCAGTGAAACAAACAACAACAATGTAAAATTTTATATATTAAAAAAAAATAACTCACCCACTCATTACACCGCCAAAGAGTACTCCCCGGATGATGATGAACAGGGCTATATGGCTTTCTGAAAAATTAAAGTTTATGTTTTCTCCACTTTGGCACTTTATACACACAAAACACTTGAACTAGAGCAATTTGATTAAAAATAACAAAATTCACTAAATTAATTTTAAATGAAAAAGATTATTTCAACCACTTAATCTTATTTGAAATTTACGAGTACACTCGGTTTATTCTATCGGGTAATATGAAAATTTAACTAATAACAAAAAAAAAATATTTAAATAAGCTTAATAACTAGCTACAACTAGAAAGAAATTGTCACTTTCACTTAATTAATGAGCGGAATAATATTGGTCCGACAAGTTATTTCACTGGGTGAAATTCTGTCTCTTTGACACGAGAACAACCTTAGACGGATAAATTTTGTCCGTCGATATACACAATTTCTTATTCCTTCTGGATAAATGAGGCTCCGCGATTGAAGTCCAAAGGCTTGACAAATTGCCGCTAACCTATATACCATCCACTCTAACGGTAGGCGTTAGATAGTGGAATCTGGCACGGTACAGACAAAATGCCTTATTTATATGTGGTATTTTCCTATTAAATAAATTTAACAGTTAAATCTATTCTACATAGAATAAAAACGCAACGGATCAACAAAACTCACCGATTCGGATTATAAAATAAATATGTATAATATAAATATTAACGCCTGAATTTTAATGGCCCGTCTTGAAATTATTAAATTAAATTTCCTCTTATTTATTCTAATTTAAATTAAAATGGCTTAAATTTAATAATTCGACTGCGGCTGCCTAACCAAAAATGAATCTAAATGTGCAGCTATATACTTTTCTATTTTGATAACAATGTATGTACATCTATGTACAAAATTATCTATTGGTGGTAACACAGGTTTGAGGAATAAGTATGTAAGCATTGATATTCTCTACTTAAACATTTCCATGTTCAAGCAAAAATTCCTCTCCATTACCATTTTTCTTCATAAGCACGATACACTAATAAAAAAAAACAATTAATCCAATGTCCAATACTATGCTATTGCAGTTTGGACCAAAACATTTGTCCCCTTTTTTCTCTCTTGAGCTATGTACTTACAACTATACAAATAAACAAATGTTCGTCTAACACAGGTATGCCAATTTATATAAAGCACAAATATTCTATATATATAGATACACATATACAGTACGACACAAAAGTAATGATCTAATAATTCACTGACCGTAACAATATTAACTTAAAAATTGGAAAAATTAAAATGTATTAATAGAAAATTAAACAGATAATGCGCAACAGTTGATTAGGGCATAAATCGACTTAAGCCCTTTTAATCGTCGAGCACAGAAATATAGTTTGAACAATTTTTGAGACACATGGAATCACCAATGTATGTACCTAAACGTAATACCTAATTAATATTAATAAGCCCAATTCCGCCTTCCGCGATTTTATGTTAGTTGTGTTAATTTTGATTTTCAATACAACTTCAAATAGGAAGAAGGCAAATAAAACAACATAACATGAATTTTACCGTTTCAGAATCGGGTCCATTGTTTACGTATGTTATCGATATTTTCTTAATAATTTCAAGATAAACTAAGCAACTTATTTGCAAATTAATTAAAATAATTAGATTTACTTGATGTACTATATCAAACCCGATACCAAACAATTAAAATTAACTACTTTAATAATTCTATAATTGATTTACAGTGTTATAAGAATTTTATTTGTTTGTGAAATAACCGTGTCAGCGGCTTTATATTCAAAACAAACATAAGAATTTAACACCATACATAACCGTTACACGCTTTTGAGCACAGAAATTATAATTTTAATTTAACTATTACAAAAAAAAATTATTTTCTAAACTGTTACGCATACAATGCAAGTAAATGTAACATAAAACTCAACCACCAATGACCAACAACAATTTTGATATTTGGTTTTTTAATTATACCGAGTGCATATAAATACATACAATCAATATTCATGACATTTTGTTAATTTTTGAATATTTTCGTATATTTTTCGTGTATATTGGTTTTCGAATTTAACTTAAAGCGTTTAAAATGTTTAAACATTTTTTCATTCGGTTGATTTCACTCGAATTAAAAATTTGCCAACCGTGAAGAGTAATAAATGGCAATATTTTCGATATGTCGATTTCTTGCAACAAATATTTTATTGTAGCAGAATTATAAAATCATGTTTTTGAAATATTGTTATTTGTACTCGAAGAAAGTCCCAGAATGAAAAATGTAAAATAATTATACAAAGTGCAATTTTACAAGTGATGGTATGTGATGGACAAAACATTTTTCAATGATTATAAATACAAGTAGGTACGACTACTATGTACGAGGATGTCTGAGTGGTATATACAAAGATGAAAAATTAAATCAATTCAATTGATTTAATTCAATTTGGTTCGTTATATTTAATTTTATTAACAGGTATCTCTTCAAATTTCTGGAGGAAAGAGGGGAGATTTATCAAATCAAAAGTTGAATATTCGCAGAAGCTGTAAAAATAAGTTCATTAAATTTAATTAATTAAATTAAAATCAATATTTTTTATCGTCTCACAGGACATTCGGTAACGATATTGAAGAAAAATTATTTTTTCTGCTGTTGCTCTTAACGATTATTGTAGTACATTGTATTTTATTTAATAAAATTTTATACCGTCACCATAATCAATCGTTTGCATTTAAAATTTCATTTGGGTTATGTATTCAGTTTGACGAATTTATGGGTGGCGGGCAGACTACAACTTTATATTTGGTTTAACGAAACCCCCAAAATAAAATCCCAAATTAACGAACAAAATGAGACGGACATGTGTGAAATAATACTACTTTACAGAAACTGATCTGAACTAAATTCATGAGAATACGGTCAATTAATAGAACTTACTATACTGCTGTTATATCCAAAATATATTCTATGTATTGAATTGCTATAACGTCAATTACACAAGTAATTATATCAGACCATTGCAATGCAATATTCCACACTAGGCCACACTAGGTAAGCTTCTTACGTCTCAAATCAACTAGATCTTCCTTATAAACACTTTTATTGCTCAATGTATCACAATATCCATCACATCTTTTCTGCTGCTCAAACATTAAAAATATCATTATCTCAGGCGTGTCTTTATCTACATACGATCTTCTTTGTCGGATATTCAACTTCTTTGTTGTGGAAATCCCTTATCGTGTTCGGCATCTTAGTTTAAACATTCTTAAAATTGATCATTCTTGAATCTGATGGATGACGAAATGTTTTACACTCTGGTGTGACAGGTTAATGAAAAACAACGAGGTATTTTAATAAGAGTGCAGAGTTTTTTTTGTCTGCAGATGAGAGTAAGGTGCACCAATTGTGTCTCTTGTCTTAAGGTGTATCGCCTATGCTAGCATTAATGATGCGATAGTTAAAAATATTTGGTTGCTCTCACAATTATTTCTTTGGCGATAAAGAAAGTAAAGTTTGATGATTGATCATGGACGATCAATAATTGTTTTTCTTATCGAGCCGTCTATTTAAAAATGAATTTTTTTTTTATACTAAGTTCTTTGAAAAGATTTTTATTGATAAATTGATTGCCGTATGGCATATTAAGTTTTCTAAGTTATCATTAATAAAGTTGTAATAAATAAATAACTTTATTGTTAAAAGTTGAGTTGGCTTGATTTAATTTTGTTATAAGACGCAGTAATCAAAATTATGGTTTTCATAGTCGTTAAGCAAGCGATTAGTTTTTGAAAATAAAACAAATATACAATGGCAGAACCTTACACAGATCGTATGCTTTTATTAATATACAGAAACTCAAAAACATTTAGTTTCTACATTGTGGCTTTTAATAGGTTATGCACCCAGCAGCTCCAATAAAATATAAATATATTAATAAAATCATAATAATTTTCGATTGTAGCCGAACGACGTCGAGAAGAAAAGAAGATTCGACTGTCGTTGTACCGGCGTGAAGAAAGCACATTGGATTTTCCAGTTAGTCATCTCATTAGCGTTGATTGAAAAATTGCTGTATTTTGCATTTTTTGCTTAAGCCACGAATAGCAGCAGAAAATATTCGATAATTTTTTTACATCCAATAAAGAGATTGATTGCAGAAATGGAATTAATTTTACAATCGTAACTTTTAAAGGATTCAAACATGGAGGTGTTCAACGATAAACTAGAAGATAGTAATAACGCCATTGGTCATAAATTGAATGGCACAAATTATCGATTATGGAAATTCCAAATAATTGCATTGATGAAAGCACGTGGTTTAGTCAGCAACATTGAAGGTAAATCCGAATTGTCTGCTACTCAGGATAAGAAAGATCAATATGAACGTAATGAGGGTAAAGCGATGAATGTTATAATTCAATTACTGGATATATCTAGCAAATCTTGTTTTAACATGCATCACGGCGAAAGAAATAATTGAAAAATTGACCAAAAATATGATCGATGACTCATACGTAGCTTTCGCAGCGAAAGCAAACGCGAACATTAAATCAAAAGGACGCACAAACATCGATGAATTAAAAAGGAGAACAAAGTGACATCTGTGTAATTAAGTTGGCCATTGAGCAAGTGCATGTAATTTAAATAAAGAATCATAGAAGCCGAACAATAAAGCCGCGTTTTGTGCAAATGATTGTTCGAAAAACAACAATAGAATGGATTATTGGATTTGCTGACTCATGTGCTTCGAGTCATATGACACTTCATCGTGAATGGTCCACCGATTATCGCAAATGTAAAGAAGGTGGATTAGTTCAAATCGCAAATGGTACAAAATTACCAATTGAAGGAGTTAGTCCAATTTTAGTTGATTCTAGAGTTGACGGACAGTGGGAGCCATGCCGTTTAGAAAATGCATTGTACGGTCCGAAATTGGCAGAAAATTTGTTTTCAACCAGAGTAGTGACCAAGCAAGGCTACATTACGGTATAATTAGATGGTATTGTGAAAGTAGTTGATGCAACAAAATGTTGTTATGGCAATTGGACTAGAAGATGACAAGAAACAAATGAGAATGGATTTTCGTCAGCTAACAATTGAACATGCAAACACAGAAACTGATTCTCTTCAACAATGGCATCGTCGCTTAGGTCACATTAATGTCGATACAATCAAGAAAATGTGCAACGAAAATTTAATTGATGGGGTCAATCTATCGAATAGCGGTACATTTTTCTGTGAAGAATGTCAATTTAGAAAAATGAAAAGAGCATCACATAAAACGGAATCAGGTTCGACCAGCTAAGAGAGGTGAATTTATGCATGCAGATTTTTATGTGGTCCAAAGGAAATGAAAGGAATAGGAGACATTCGATATTTTATATTGATCATGGATGAAACAACATTCAATAAATTATGTGGTTTCATTCCATTGGTGCACATTACGATTGATACCCGAATTAAAAATTTTCGATTTAACAATGGCCTTGAATTCGTGAATCGAGACGTGATATACCTGTTGTCAAAAGAAGGTATTACATGGGAACGTATTTTTCCATACACGCCAGAGCAAAATGGCCGCATTGAAAGAGGCAACAGAACGGTTCAGGAAAGTCCACAACGATGTTAATTGCAGGTGGTTTACCAAACTTTCTGTGGCCTGAAGCAATTCGAACAGCGATTTATATGTCGACGACGATCAAGATCGATTTGATGATTATCAATCAAATTATACCGATAATATAAAACGGAAATGATACAGAAATAATTGAACAGAATGATACTCACAATAGCGAAGAAAACGATGACGATCTTATTTCTAATGAACGCAGCAATCAACGGTATCATATTCGTTCTATAATTAACGCTCCAGAACGTTTAATTGAAACTGGTTACTCAGGAATTGTTATTGAACCAGAGAACTATGAAGAAGCATTACATTCATCCGAATCTGAGCAATGGTAAAAGGCCACCTATGATGAACTAAATTCAGTACATGTCAATGCAACATGGGATATTGTCAAGAGACCAAAAGATGTCAACATCGTAGGTTGCAAGTGGGTATTCAAATTGAAGCCTTTAGTTATATCGAATGGCATTAGTTATAAAGCGCGCCTTGTAGCAAGGGAATCTTCGCAACGTGAGGGTTTGGACTTTAATGAGACATTTGCAACGGTGGTACGACATGATTCCATTCGTGCTATTTTGCTCATCGTAGCAATGGAAGATTGGAAAATAATGCAATTTGGTAGTATCAAAAGGGTCAAGGTGAATGATGAAAAAGCTGTATGTCGCCTCAAGAAAAATCTTTATGAATTAAAGCAGGCATCAAGAGTATGGAACGAGAAATTTACCAGTTTTATTAAGGACTTCAGCATGATACAATCACAATCAGACGGATGTGTATTTCGAGGTAAAATAAATAGCCAAAAAGTGATATTGATTTTACATGTGGATGGCCTAATATTATCATCACATAAGAACGCATTGAAAAGGGTGATGAACCATTTATCAAGTAACTTTATGATTACAAAAGGTTACGAGAACCATTATGTGGGAATTGAATTTGTACGTGGCCGTGCAAATAAAAAGATTTTCATCAATCAAAAGGATTATATTGAAAAACTGATCAGCAAGTTTGAAATAAGAAATTGTAAGAATGCATCGACTCCAGCCGACAATAATGTGGTATTAAGTAAATCTCAAGTATAAGACGAAAATGAACCTTTTACCTCTTACTAAACCATTACCAGGCCAGAAGTTCACGGAAAATGTTTTATCATTTGGAATGAAAAATTTAAACAACAATTAGTGGGAGTGTTAAAAGTTGAATTTGGTTGATTTAATTTTGCTATTAGACGCAGCAATCAAAATTATTGTTTTCGCAGTCGTTAAGCAAGCGATTAATTTTTGAAGATAAAACAAATATACAATAGCAGAACCTTATACAGATCGTATGCTTTTATTAATATGGTATACCAGAAACTTAACAACATTTAGTTTCTACATTGTGGCTTTTAATTATACAGGGTGAGGAAATAGTATGAAAACCCCTAAAAATCTCGCGGAGTTCGGTCAAAAAAAAAAAAGCAAGGTTTATTCTTAGGTAATTTTCAACAAGGAATGAATGGTGAGCTTGGCTGTGATCTTGATCTTTATCTTTATCTTCAAGGTCATTTGGAGGTTAATGCCATTTTTATAGGGAAACCCTAGTTTTTGAAATCGGATCCGAAAAGAGCGATCAATTGTACGTCCGAATAGACATTTTCCATGACCTCCCAAGATCACCTGAAGGAATATATTTTAATTATAAAGCTTATGATTTGCTATGAAAATAAAAAAATCATAAATAACAGAATACTGTAATAATGCTTGTGTTGCTATGAAAATTATAAAAAAATAACAAAAAATAAAGAATTCATTTTTTAAAATTTTCGTAGCAAATCATAACCATTATAACTAAAATATATTCCTTCAGGTGATCTGGGAAGGTCATGGAAAATAATACTAGGACGTACAATTGATCGCTCTTTTCGAATCCGATATTAAAAACAACAGTTTCCCTATAAAAAACTACTTCGACCTCAATATGACCTTGAAGATGAAGGTCAAGGTCACAACCAAGCTCACCATTAAATTCCTTGTTGAAAATTACTTAAGAATAAACCTTGCTTATTTTTGTTGTTTGACATACTCCGCGAGATTTCTAGGGGTTTCCATACTTTGACTTCGCAAAGTAAATTCCTTCAGATGATCTTGGGAGGTCGTGGAAAATACATATTCGGACGTAAACTTATTCGCTCTTTTCGATTCTGTCATCAAAAATAGGGGTACTAATTCAAAAAAATTACCTTGACCTCCAAATGACCTTGAAGATGAAGGTCAAGGTCACAAACAAGCCATTCAATTCCTTGTTGAAAATTACCTAAGAATAAATTTTGCTAATTTTTTTTTTGACCGAACTCCGCGAGAATTTTAGAGTTTTCCACACTTTTTCCTCACATTGTATATTGTTTTGTAAATAACGCCTGATATAAAGTGAGCCATAAACGTGTTTTGCAAGTGAAATTTTCTTATTAATGGCCATTGCGGGTTTTTTGTCCGTTCATTATTGTTATTTTTTTAAAAATTATTACAAAACTTCATCATGAAGCGGCCAAATCCGTCTATGGGATGTACCGCCAGTGGAAAAAAAACATATTTTCATGTCTGGAAAACGAATTAAAATCCGGAATAACTTATTTAACCACCCTACTATTAACAGTATTCTTCAATGAAAAATAGAAAGATGTAGATGGCCTTGTGAAATAAGCTGGTGCATAGAAATTAATCTTAGATACAATATTGGAATCAAACATATTATAACCAAATTGTGAGCGTAGCTCATAGTATGGATTCCAAATTTGGGCTCTCCAAATTACTTCGCACTAAATGATTAAATAAAACAATCAATAATGCAGCTGACCTAAATTATCTACCTCTTCTAAATATGAAACCCAAAGTTCTGTACCGTTACAATATTAAATTAAATTGTGTGCTATATGTTTGTATAATTACAATTTAAGTCGTGAATACAGTCTGTCTGAGCGATTTTTATCGCTAATAAGGGTAAATAGGGATGGTGTAAAGTGTTACTCTTATAATTTGACATATCATGCTCCTTATGTCAATATATCAAATGCTATCCTTGAGGATATAAATAGAAATAAAATCTGCTGGAGCTGTGACCTGTGTAAACAATCAACTTGTGGATGAATTTGCTTCTGACTTAAAATCACTTCGCTGTTCGCAAGCAGAATTTAATAAATCTATTGATTCAATTAATAATAAATTTGACCATTTTCTCAAACTATCTACTATTGTGGAGAGTCAGTGTCTTCAAATAAAAAAGCTGGAAGTCGAAAACATCGAATTAAAAGCAAATTTTATAACGATCAACAATATATTGGAATCGCTGGATAGTAAGCAGCGTAGTACGAACTTAGTATTTTATGGTGTACCTGAGTCGAAGGTTGAGGTCGTCTATGATATAGTTCTCCAAATTCTATCCTCCCTTGAAATTCCTTCTTGCTTTGATAATATTAGGAACGCTTATAGAATATGTCATAAAAGGACAGATGATAGGAATACCATAAACCCAATTATTGTTGAATGTGTGAGTTCAGCTGTTAAGCAGAAAACTACAGTTGCCGTTAAAGCTAACTAACCTAGGCTTCTCCAAACATAGTGGGAATTTGGATTTTTTTTATAACGGATCATTAAGACAACATTAAAATCGAAACTATTTTCAAAAGCCAAGCCACTTGAAGGAAAACTAATTGAATTTGTTTGAACAATAATAATATTGATTGCGCTAGTCAAAGTGTTACACTTACTGACTTATATATTGAATAGGATGAAACCTTGGCTGAACTTGATGATATTTGCACTAATAATGCTGCAGAACGGAGTCCATTCCTCCCAGTGTTATAAAGCATACAGAATGTTCTATTTATTTACCCCTTACGTTAATTTTCAATCTTACGCTTATTGAAGGCATATTTCCTGAACGCTGGAAAGTCACTAAAATAATGCCAATTTTTAAAAAGTGTGACACCACAGATATATGAAACTACAGACCGATATCGATATTGGACTGCTACGCAAAGGTTTTTGAGAAAATTATTCACAAGAAATTAATGGTTCATACAAGGAGCATGATATCCCAAAATCAATATGGTTTCATCCACGGGCGTTCAACATTGACCAATTTGTTGCAGTTTACTGAATATGTGACTGAATCTTTAAACGCAGGTTTTAGAATTGATGTTTTATACACTGATATCAGCAAAGCATTTGATAAGGTCAGTTGCTAAATAAATTTAATGCATTTGGTGTAATAGGGTCGAATCTACTATGGTTTAAGTCATACTCAACACTTAGATTTCAATATGTTGAGTTAAATGGTATCCGCTCGAATCCAGTCTCTTCCAGTACTGGAGTACCGCAGGGTTCTACTCTAGGCTCGTTATTATTTATTTTATTTATAAATGATGTAACAGCCGTTACACAAAATATGTATAATATAATGTTCGATGATGATTCAAAAATTGTCAGTTTTATTAGGTCTATTCGTGACTGCTTTTAATTTCAGCTAGATCTTAACAATCTATATTCCTGGTGCAGTGACAACGATCACAAGAATTAGGTATTATAGATAAGCAGCCGTGTCCTAATTTTGTTTTTTTGCAATGATTAGTTTTATTAGAGAATCAGAGAATCAAGATGAAAATTGGTTTATTCTCTAGCTATAGTGTTACGCTATGTCTTAATTGAATCAAATAATATACCATAAAATGCATCAATCATTTCATTGATATTCTTTCTATCGACTTAAACGTCCCAATCCATTTTACGTAAGTCTTTCCCGATCAAGTTAAAACGTAAATTGCGAAAATTAATTGATGGGCGAAAATTAATTTTATTTTATTTAGTTGAATAGCGATATGAAGTGGAGGATGGTATGGATCAATTTTAGAAAGCACTTCCAGGCTATAAACTACCATAAAACTAAATCTAATATCTTATTATGGTGGTATCTTATTAAATTAAGGTGTGTATCCCAGTGAGTTCAAGAGTGTTAATTAAGTATTCAGCCGTTCTACCCTCATCTAGCTTTTATAACATCGAAAGAACCTAAATACCACTAAAAACATGATAAATTAAAATCTCCAACTAGAATGATCTTGCAGTTAGAAGATACTGAAACCATTATATCCGATAATGCTTCACAAAATGTGTTGTATTCCTCAAATTTAACACACATATTAAAATAGACAACACCCAAAACAAGAGAATCACACTTGTTTAGACAAATTTTAACAAATACGCTATCAATAATACTGAGTTATTAAAATAGCGCATTCCACTTACAGATGAACCATTTTCAATGCCAACAAAACTCCGCCATCCAGCTTTTCATGTACATTAAAATTGCAATTACCTTTAAGCACAGTGTTCCGATTATCAAATAATTCCTTAGAACTTATAGATGCATTAAGAAAAGTTTCAGTTGAACAAATTATGGCAAATTTTGATGTTAAAATCTGCAACTTCACATTTTTAAGTTTGATCTTTAAACCTCTTGTATGTTGATAGTAGATCTCAATGGTACTCATATGAAAATATGTATTAATAAACTTAATTAACGTTAACAGGATTAAAAAAAAATCTTATTAACTTGGTTGGTTGAATTGAAAGCTCTCAAACTTAAAAAGCTTCACAAAATTAAATATTTAAAGTAAGGGGTATATCCTCCATCCAGTCGCAAGTCAGCAATTTGTTGGAGGATGAACCATAACAAACAAAACTTTCATAACGTTATCATTGCAAATTCAAGTGAAACCAACCACGTTAAAAGACCTACAAGAATTGTTGAGGACTACTTTTCAGCCCAGTATAATAACAAATAAAACCAATTAAATTGTAATTTCAAATTAAGCTGCTCCATAAAATTACAAGAAATCTTCTGCAATATGTCAGTCACACTTTATAAACAACAAAACAATTTCCAATCCATTTTTCAACCATTCATGTCACATCCTTTGTTTATAAAAAAAAAAATATTTCAAATAATTTTCATCGAAAGCAAATTTGCTGGAAAATATGTAATTTACTCATCATCTTACTGATCTACATTCATACACACAGCTAATTACATTTCGGGTGGGGTTACATAAATACGAAATGTGTCGTATAAAAAAAAAAAAAAATGTCTTTATACTTCACAACATCCCACCAACCCCGCAAACGCAAACATAAAACAAACGCAACATAAAAAATAAAAAAAAAATTCTCTGTGCACAACACAACACAAATTAATTGCCAATTGAGTAATGTTGCTATAGCTTGAGCTGCTGATGATGATAGCTGGATGATTATAAATTCATTAATTTTACATTTTTATCTTCGTTTTTGTCTTTTCGTTTGATTATTTATGATTAGGCGGGATTTATAAAGTATGTATATCGTAATGTTGAGAGTTGTGTGCATTGTTTAGGGTGTGGATAAAAGAAAAACTTTATTCTTTTACACTCGTACACGTCTTGGTTTGTATGTTCTGTATACCAGCGTAAAAATATGTTTCGAAATATTTGTTCTTTGTATTTTTTATTAAACATAATAAAAAGTAAATATTAATCATTTTTATATTTCTTTTAAATTTTTTTTTATTTGAAAAACCGTAAAAACAAAAAAAAAAATTTGAACATAGATTAAGTACATAATACATAATATAATGTATTATATCGATTGAAGAACACTTAACAGAATTTATTTGTACAGTTTTTGTTTTGGTTTTCCGCAAAACAACAACAGAAGTTATCCGCAGAAATTGTTTGCGTTGTCATTTCGTGGGGGGAGACGGTAAAAAAAAAATGAAAAATGAAGCATTTTTCTGTTGGGCTGGAATACATAATTTCAAAATGATTAATAAACGAGCTGAGTGAAATGATGATAGTGGTAATTGACAGACAGCACTACATACTTAATGTTTACATGATGATATGATATGTAGTAATTTTGGGTGTATTTCGCGCCCTTCGCTCTGTTTTCATATTTTATATGCGATACTCGAATTGATCAATGTCAAAATATGTGGCATTTCTGTCATTCTAATAAAAGTTGTTGTATATCTACTTGAGTATAAATAGCTTTTGACTGAAGAGAGACATGCGATTAGGGTGGTGGCAACAATTTACGTTTTTCATCGTACAGTATATGATAATAGCTGTTGTTGTTGAGATTTCGTCTTTCATTTTTAAAGTGTGTTATTCTAATTAAAGTCCTAATTTGCTGTGAAGCTATTTATAAGATATTGTAATGACTTGAGCGATCGTTAACTATACAGAAATGCATTTTTAAGAGGTTTTTTGAGTTAAGGGCGACAAAGCATTTTCAGCAAAAAGTGTTATTGAATTCGTTTTCATCGACCAAAAATATAAAAAAGCATAGTATAGCTTTTTTAGCCAAAAGCGATGTTGGATTCGTAATCAGCGACCAAAAATACCGGCGCAAAATTGGTTCGACGTCATGCGTTTTGAAAAACTGCCACACTGCTTCAGAAACTAGAAATGATAGGCTTCAATTTGTGCCCAAATACACACTAAAAAACTATAACCATTTTTGGGCAAAGGAGGTATGTCCCTTATTTTGCCAAGTTTTTTTAATTATTGTAACATACACCCTCCACTTTTTTGCCTTTTAATATGTAAGGTATCTATGCAAACTCTTAGCCGAATCGGAAAACATTTACCCGTGCTTCAAGGTTGATTTACAAATGCGACGGGCGACGTGTGACGGGAGATAGTTAAAATTTAGATAGTTAAAACTTAGAAAAATTAAGATTATTTAATTTTTGTGCATTGCTACTATTTTTATTTAACTGGAACAACTTAATAAAAATAACGTTAAACATTTAAACAATATTTTAAAATGTTTTTCTTCAAAATTTCCTTATTGCACTTCGGAAATAAGCGACGATGTTCTTGAACGCAACGTAAAATAAATTCCTTTTGTGCTTCATTTTTCGTTAGACGCCCATGGTAATCTTCTACCAATCTAATAGTATCATTAACTATCTTCAAAGATTTTTTGATTTCCCTGCCACTAATATAGTGGATATTCAAATTCCAATTAGCAGGATCTTCTTCAAGAAACTGAACGTTTACATACCTTTCGAAAAATTTGCTACTATTTTCAGATATAAACGAATCAATAGTTCTTCCTACGGTGTGTAAATTAAATAGGGATTAGATAATATCTGTGCTCAAAAGGTAAACTATCTTAAGTCGACTTAAGCTGTTTTACCTATTTTAAAATTCAACGTGCTCTATCTCTCCTTTAACCTCACTTAATTTAACTTAAGTGATAACACCTTGTGGCCAAAGGCTTTGGTCGCAAAGCCATAGCAAATTCAGTCGACATAAGTGAAAAATGAATGTAATATTCAAATTTTTCTAACACTCTAAAAAAAATTTGAAACTTGAAATAAGATGTTTTACTTTTGACCACAGATATATTTAAAAGATAAGATTAATTATCAAAAATGAACCTGTTAAATTCTCGTTATATCTTTTGCGCTTAACGTTAGATGTTTAAGTTCAGTAGAAGTACTCAGTTGACACATTATCATCGATGAAGGATAAAGCAGGAGTTTCTTCGGAAAGGTGCCACAGGTGGTTACAAAACTCATTAATATTTGCTGATGAGATGGTTGTATCTATATTTTTGAACCTATGATAAAAATAATTGATGATTATTCAATAAATTGTAGGAATATTACGGAATTTTTTAAGTTCCAAATATGAACCTACCTCTTCAAATCTTTTAGAAAGTTTAAATCCTGATTCGGTGCTTTGATAAGGCATGAACAATTGAACCAAAATTTGATTATATAATTACAATAAAAATACAAATATCACATCCCGAACATTTTTAAAGCTGATGACAATTTTTCGTCCCAGTGGACTATAACATAATTGGGCAAAGATTCTTTAAATTTATTTTGAATCAATGCTGTACGTTCAACCCTCAACTTTTTCCGACAACAATGAATTAACGAACGATTTATTATTAAATCATCAATATTTTGTGATACAGCTTCTGCATAGTTGCTTCCAGAACATACATGGAATCTCGCACACTTAACTTACACCTGTCTAGTACTGCAACTAACTTTGTAGTCATGCATTTTTGTTCCACGTGTCTTTTTGGCGAGGGGTGGTAATAGATATTGTTCTTCACAAGTTAGATCACACTCGCTTTCCTCCTCTCCTTCTACATATTTACCAGGTGAACTTGATGTTGGTGGGTCTTGCTCGACGTGTGATTTTACTCTTCTCTCTTTTTTTTTTTCTTAAACGTTGTTATTTTGGTTTTTCTTTCTCCATTAATTTTTTGTCTATAAAACCGACACAACCAGGTCGACTCGTGTGCCGTTGACTTATTAAAAATACTTTATCTTCTTCGATTCTGATTTTTTGTAATGCATCTGCGTGAGTAATATCGAACAGCTGTCTATCTTTTTTTGAAACTCCTGTTCTTTTTTACGACTAACTTCACTTTCTCTAAACAGTGTTTTTGAATCGGCCACCATTCGCTATAAAGTTTTTTTAATTTAATTACACAGTGTGGAGTAGCTCTGATTGGTATTCTGGCTTTTCCCCAGTAAATACTGCACTGTGGAATTAGCACTTTCACTAATTGTCAATTTAACAATTCGATCATTGGAAAAGAAAACAGAAAGTATTTGTCTTATTGAAGATAATTTCGAACCAACAATTTGTTGACTAATTATATCCAATTAAATAGATCTCACTCTCACTACGAAGGTATCTTAGTGAAAATACACAAAATTCGTACTTTTATATAATTACGACTGATCAATATTATGGATCCGGGAATTTCAGTCAAAAACATTTCAGTCAAAAACAGAAAGGAATTTCAGTCAACAATTAAAAGGCAACTCAGTCAAAATAGTTTTAGACTGAAATGCCTTTCCAGAAGGAAGTTCAATCAAAAAACTGAAATGGCATTCAAGTCAAAACTTTTTTGACTGAAATTGCTTTTGCATTTGTGACTGAAGTACCTTTCGAAAAGGTAATTCAGTCAAACAATTAAAAAGGAATTCCAGGCAAAATTGTTCTTGGCGAATTCAGTCAAAAACAATTCAGTTAAAAAACAAAAGGCATTTTAGTCATAAAATTTCCCATACAAATATTATGACTAAAACACCTTTAAAAGGGAACTTCAGTCCAAAAAAAAGGTATTTCGGTCAGAAAACAGTTTGACTGAAATACCCTTTGTGTTTTTGGACTGAACGACCTTCTTGAAAAGAATTTTAATCACAAATTTTTGGACTGGAATACCTTTTGTTTGGTTTATTTTATTAGTCGCATCGTATACAATTGATCGTGTTACAATTGAACGTGAATAGTTGATCGTAGATACAATTGATCGTAGAAACAATTGATCGTGGATACAATTGATCGTATGAATCATTGATCGTGGATACAATTAATCGTAAGGACCATTGATCGTATGGACAATTGATCGTATGGACAATTGATCGTGGAGACAATTGATCGTATCAACTATTGAACGTGGATCAATTGAACGTGTGGATAATTGATCGTATGGACAATTGATCGTGGATCCATGGTCAATTCCACGTATTTATTTGCAATTACAAAATCTTGCTTAACAAAATAGTGCAATTATTTTTCTTTTTGGTAGGTGTCATTAATAGATTCTATATAATCCGCTCCTAAGTGCAGGACGCAGTGGGGCATGTTTGATGATCCCGGCTCCTATGTCCCTTGAAGTTCAAATCTAAAGCCTCTCGAATTCGGAGGGGTAAGCGGGGGAAAGGGCAGCAACCTCCCGCGTTTCCGTGAGAGTTAACGAAGCCGTTAGCCTATACAATTCTAAGTTAAATTAGTCGGAATAGGGTCGGAAGGCCGAATGTGTGTACTAAAAAAAATAATTGCTCTATTTTGTTAAGCAAGATTTTGTAATTGTAAGATTTTAAAATACAATCTGTGAATGGCGTATGATAGGTTACACTGTAACCTATCATAAACAAAAAGCAGATTGTAAAAATTCGATCTAGCTTCGAAGATATGTCAATTCTTCTATAATGTACCAAAAGTCTACTAAAAACAGCTATTTCTACCAAACGGGATATTCTAACGAACTGAAATTAAGGCGAATTTTATTTTTTTAAATTGTATTATCATAATTATTAGCTTTGAAAATGATTACGAACAAAACATATTTTAGCCTCTCCAGATAGCATAGATAGTAGTACAGTGTTTTTTTAATATTCTGATAGCATATATACGCTCAAGAAAATTAAGATATCTCAAAAACTAATAGCCCAACAAATAGGCCTTCAGATCAATGAAGCGAAGACCAAATACATGGTGGCCGCGAGAAGGCAGACTCGTGGGTACTTCATTTCAGGAGATACTCAATATGAAAAGGTGAATGAGTTCAGATATCTAGGATCACTGATCATTTCATCGAGGATCGCAGCATGCTACCGAGCATTTTACACCAATATAAAAATTTTCAAGTCTCCTCATTAAAGAAGGAGCCACGTACAGAATGCGAATGAATCACGAGATCAGAAATGATCTCGATAAAGTTGACATCATTGGATTCATAAAATCGTCAAGGCTAAGATGGCTTGGGCACGTACTTCGTTCACAAAATCGAACCACCAAACAGGCCTTGGAGTCGGCACCAACGACAGTAGGACCTCGTGGGAGACCACCTACCCGATGGATGGACGACGTTGAAAGGTACCTATACACACTCGGTCACCGTGTCTTGCGTTCTCTTGTGGCGGATCGAATTATTTGGAGGAGCATCGTTGAGGCGGCCAAATCCCTGCATGGGATGTAGCGCCAGCGGAAGAAGAAGAAGAAGATTTTAAAATGCAATATTTTATATCAATCCCAGAAAAACCATTTTACTAAATATTCATAATTTCACTATAAAATAATCAAAATAATTATTTCGGAAAACAATTTATACGGTAAGAATTCAAAAAACAAGATTGAACGGCAAAACAAGATTTTGCCTTGCAGCCAAATATCCCAATCCCCTAAAAATGGCAATAAAATTGATTGTTTTCATTTATTTTAAGGGGGGCACCTCCTCCAAACAACTGGTAATTTTTCACAAAAAATTGAGAGCATTTATTAGAATGAAACAAATTGCATAATAATATTGACGTTCAAATGAATACAAATTTTTTTTTTATGAGTGGAAAAAAACAAAATGGCGGCGCTAGAGGTGCTCGAACTTGGCTACTAGAGTTTGCGCCGTGAAACGCCCTGGTCCTTGTCGTTAACTAAAATCAACGAAACAAATTTTTTTCATTAAAATAATTCATTCCGCTGCATGAACCTAAATGTAGTAAAAAAAAAATAAAATTGAAAACTTAAGGTCAAAAAGTAAAAAAGAACACGTATTTTTTATAAACAATTCGTTAAAACCAATATTTATTTACACAACTTATACGAAATTTTAGGTTTGTGCAAAAGCCGATAAGCTAAAGAATATGTGTACAAAATTTCAAGTTGATTGGTCCATTACTTTTTGAGTTACATTCCACGGCGCGCAAAACAACATGTTTCAAGAAAAACTCGATTTAAGTTTTCGTTCTTGAAGAGAACACATTAATTCGCATCACTTCGGTGACTTCCTAGTGACCTTTAGGACTTTCTATTGGGCTTTTGGAAATATATTCTTCAGATGCTAAATGAATTTTTAAAGCAAAAAAAAAAAAATTAATATCTGTGGCCCTATTCTGGTAATTCCCGGGGAATAGGGAATATTTAGTTTTACAGCAGTTATTCCCCAGATACATTTTTCCAACTTTTTATTCCCCATTTCCAAAAGTGCATTCTGGCAATTGGGGAATAAATATACAAGGGAAATAAATTTAGTTGTACGTGTTCTCCATGGAATCACATTAAAATAAGTAAAGATCCGCGAAGGACCTTTACAAACAATATTTATATGATTATTTATTAATATCAACAAATATTTTCGTTAAAAAATTTATTCCCCATCAATTCTTTCATAAAAAAGATATGGAAGAACAAACGTCAAAACTTCTTTAATTGGGAATAATTTTTTCAAAATCAATTTTTTCCCCTGATACCAGAATACACTTTGGGGAAAAGGGAATAATACTGCAACACAATTTAAAATATCTATTCCCCAGGAATTACCAGAATAGGGCCACTGGAGGAGGTTCCCCCATTAAACAAAATATTTTTTCTGGATTGCTTTTCACCGTAATTTCTAGATTTTTTCGGAAATTTTTTTCTAGATTTTACCTTTTCAACTATTCTGGATTTTAAAATTTCTGGAATTTTTTCCAGGAAAATGTAGTGATCCCATTAATTAATTACTTATAATAAAAAAATAAATAAATAAATTTGTTTTTTCGACAAAATTTGATCACATTAATATGCTACATGCACAGGACTTATTAGCACGTATTTTCAATTTATTTAAATTATTTTACATTAAGAAATAAATTCAATGGTTTTAAATATTCATTTCAATCAATTAAATGAAGGAAAATTTAATGAAAATTCGGCCTTTCGACATTCGGCCTTTCGACTTTCGGCCTTTGACCTATTCGGCCTTTCGACACATTCGGCATTTCAACCCATTCGGCTTTTCAACATTCGGCCTTTCGACACATTGGGCCATTCGACATTCGGCTTTTCGGCATTCGGCCTTCGGACCCATTCAGCCTTTCAACATCGAACGATCAGTCACTAAACCAAAAGAAATTCCAATAAAAAATGTTTTGACTTGAATGCCTTTTTTGTTTTTTGATTGAACTTCCTTCTGAAAAGGCATAAATGTCTTCTATTTTGACTGAGTTGCCTTTTAATTTTTGATTGAAACTCCTTTCTGTTTTTGACTGAAATGCTTTTCACTGGAGCGCCAGAGCTAACATACGAAGGCATTTCAGTCAAAAAAACTAACCAAACAGAAGGTATTCCAGTCCAAAACTTTGTGACTAAAATACTTTTCAAGAAGGTCGTTCCGTCCAAAAACACAAAGGGTATTTCAGTCAAACTGTTTTCTGACCCAAATACCTTTTTTGTTGACTGAAGTTCCTTTTTAAAAGGAGTTTTAGTCATAATATTTGTATGGGAAATTTTATGACTGAAATTCCTTTTGTTTTTTGACTGAAATGTTTTTCACTAGAATTCCCGGAGCCGAATATTATGTGTACCGAATGAAATTTGTGATCCCAAATTAATATTATGTCAAGGGTTAATGCATTTAATAACTTGCTAAATTTGCCGGTGTTACCAATAATTCGGTAGAAAATGTAAAAAATAAATGTGTTTTCATATTAAGCTTTTTGCTCGAAATAAAATTTGGATCAGAAATGCGGGATATGGCCAGAAAAACCTAAACAACCAAATCGGTGGTGGAACGAGCTAAAACCAGAAATAATCTACGAATAGTCGCAAACATATAAGAAGCCTGAAATACTAAAAATAAGTGTTGAACAATTTAATAGAGGGTTAGCTCAAGCAGAGAATCTTAACAAGTGGTTGAACGAACGAAAAGATTTTTGTATCGTAATGGATGACTTCCAGGTCCCCAATATTACATCAGAGATCTTTTTTTACGTAATGCAGCAAAATACTTTAACTCGAGAGTCAATACAAAGTGTATCGACTCTAAAAAATGAAAATTTTTCTCTGTGGTAGTTAATATAACTTTCGACTGGTAATACAAAAATTGCGAAAATGGAGTAACAAAATAAATTACATTTCTTAACGGAAACGCAAACAGAGATTTCATCATAAACAAGCAAACGAGTATTGCTACAGTTATCAATCATGTTTTGTGGTCGGTCGTTGACGCTCGAAGAAGAAGGATGTGTTCTTGTCGTCTTCTTCGAGAATTTAATTTTAATTTATTTATTTAGTGTGGTGTAAAGTAGAGTAGTATTGTCAAATAATTAGTTTACAGTATTTTTATGTGTTGTGTAGTGCAGTGAAGTCAGTGAAGTTAGCCCGAAATTTCAGCCTGAAATTTAGGTTCGTTTCTTGACTAAAATGTAGCTATCCAGAAAAAGTGTAAATGTCTTATAAAATGTAGTACCATCCCTAAAAAAATGTAAATATAAAATTTAACAGATTCTAGAAAAAATTATGTAGAAAAAATGTTATTTGCCACTGTTTTGATATTCAAATTAATTTTGTTACATAATTGCAGGTAGGGACAAATGAATTATTTTATATTACTGATTTAAGATTCGAAGTTTTATTTTAAAATGCCTCTAAGATAATTTCATGTTTAATGTTGAAGCGTTAATCTATAAGGAGCGTATACTACAGATAAAGCTAAGTAGTGGCATATACGGCCAGATAGGCCGTACTAGTACCAAGTTACCCTCAGCACCCCATTTTCATATCATGGGGATAAAATACAGTTTTTGTGATTTCTCTCCAGACAGTTTCATTCATGCATGTAAATATGTGTTATGGTGAAGTTTAGAATTTTATAGGGCTAATACCAGAGATAAAGCTAAGTAGTTGCATATACGGTCAGTCCATACTAGTACCAAGATACCGTCAGCACCCCATTTCCATATCATGGGGTGCTTAGGGTATCTTGGTACTACTATGGCCTATCTGGCCGTATATGCCAGTACTTAGATTTATCTCTGGTATTAGCCCTATAAAATTCTAAACTTCACCACACATACATATTTACATACGTGAATGAAACTGCCTGAAGAGAAATCACAAAAACTGTATTTTATCCCCATGATATGAAAATGGGGTGCTGAGGGTATCTTGGTAATAGTATGGCCTATCTGGCCGTATTTGCCAGTACTTAGCTTTATCTCTGGTATTAGCCCTATAAAATTCTAAACTTCACCATAACACATATTTACATGCATGATGAAACTGTCTGGAGAGAAATCACAAAAACTGTATTTTATCCCCATGATATGAAAATGGGGTGCTGAGGGTATCTTGGTACTAGTATGGCCTATCTGGCTGTATACGCCACTACTTAGCTTTATCTCTAGTACACGCTCCTTATAGATTAACGCTTCAACATTAAACATGAAATTATCTTAGAGGAATTTTAAAATAAAACTACGTATCTTAAATCTGTAATATAAAATAATTGATTTGTTCCTACCTGCAATAAAAATTAGTTTGAACATCAAAACAGTGGCAAATAACATTTTTTCTAGAATCGGTTAAATTTTATATTTACATTTTTTTCGGGATGGTACTACATTTTATACGACATTTACACTTTTTCTGGATAGCTACATTTTAGTCAAGAAACGAACCTAAATTTCAGGCTGAAATTTCGGGCTAACTTCACTGACTTGGTGCAGTGTGTATTGTAATGATAATATGTGTTGTAGTGCAGTGTGTGGTATTAAAAATAATTAGTAATTAATTAATGAAGTGTTAACTTTATATAGGAAAACGTGGTTATAAAATAAATAACGGTACTGGCCAGATACCGTTAGAAAGTTATTTTCATATTCACACACTAGGGGGTACATCCCGTCCTAGGACGGGTACAATTTATACATAATTACCTGTTAGGGACCTCCAAAATGGCATTCAAAATTTTTTTAGGTAAAAGACAGATTTGTAAGTTGTATCTTAACGTTATCTCGGTTAGGCGCAGCTTGTAAAATCTAGAACTGACTCCTTGAAGTACATATATCGCATGAATCTATTTGGCACAAACAACTATCGTAGTCTTGTAGTTACAGATCGTTTGAAGAAAAAGTTTTCCCCAATTCAAAAAAATGTAATAAATGTTCCGGAAAGCCAGCCTTCCGGAGTCAATCAATGAGACAATCTTTGATATATACATAATATATAGAGCTGTTTCCTCAAACGTCAAATGAAGTAAATTGACCACTAAAGTTGTAGGGCAAACATAAATAAGTTTTCTTATTTTCTGCATTAAAGCAACAAAATTAAATTTGTACAATATGTTTAACTTTAGAAACGTTTTTAAAATAATTTGGTATTGTTTTACCACCAGTGAATCCTATTTATTTGTCCCACAGCAATAATTCTTAAATGTTTGGCCTACAGCTTAGGTGAATATAGCCGTCAAAATATTTAGTGGAAACAGCTCTATTCCTTGTTTTACAATACAAAATTTTATGTTTTTCAATTTGTATTGAAACAATGAAAAGCCGTTATGGAATAAAAATAATATTAAAAAAGAATTATTCAGTACTGTGGTGAGCATCGAGAACCCGACACATTTTCTATTCGAAGTTTGTTGTTACAAGTCAACACCTATATCACTTAGGCTGCTCAGATATAAAATTTGAGACACTATAAACATACAAATACAGTGAAAATCCTGAAAGCCGGAAATCACTTATCGCGAATGCTTGTGAGAGGCTAAAAAATATCGAAAAATATCCCCGTTAAGCTAATTACCAAGAAAAGTTAACCTTTAACGCGAAAACTCCTGAGACGCGGACGAAATTTCGCCTCTCAGTACTAACTTATGATATAATTTTGGAATCCTCGGACGCGAAAAATAAACAAAAATAAATGTCAAAATTTTCTTTCTTCCTTCTTCATTGTGTGTGCAATAGCTTTTAATATTATTATTAATTAGTTCAAAAATTTATTGTATTTTCGCCATTACACCAAAAGTGGATTTATACAACTTTTTCAATCATTTTAGTGCATTTATTTTGTTTATTATTTTACGTTATCTACATAGATAAAATATATACCAAACTAAAATTAAAAATCTAAATTTAAAAGAAAATAATTTGTATGCGTGTAATAATCTCAAATATTATGAAATTTTATTTGAAGAAAATAGGATTTTTTTACACGTTAGAGCACACAGATATACTGCTTAAATTAATCTATTTATAGAAATACTTACAAAATAAAGCATTTTCCCAAAATTAAAAAAAAAACTAGTCCTTAAAGACGAAAAAATCCTGAAAGCCGGAAAATTTTGCGGTCCCGTCAGATTTCGGCTTTGAGGATTTTCACTGTATTCAAAAAAAATATTCAAAAAAAAAAAGTTCGAAAAAAAAAATTATAGTAACTTTTGAGCGTTACACGCAAACAAACATTTCTATTTGATTATATTCACACATATTGGTTTATATACAATATACTACATACCATACATACATACATATATGTGATCTGATGGGTCCCATTTGAAACGCGATATTTCAAAATGCGATATGGTACACAACGCGATATGGTACAAAACGCGATATGGTACAAAACGCGATATGGTACAAAACGCGATATGGTACAAAACGCGATATTTCAAAACGCGATTTCCTAGTTCTGATCGTACATGTTCAATTTTATCATTTTGGTGAAGGAAAGTTTTATTAAATGAAGGAAGATTAATAATTATTATTATGTATTATAAAATAATATTATTAATATTTTAATTTTTATTATTATTTTGAAATTTTAATGTTAAAATATCGCGTTTTGTACCATATCGCGTTTTGAAATATCGCGTTTTGAAATATCGCGTTTTGTACCATATCGCGTTTCGTCATATCGCATTTTGAAATATCGCGTTTTAAAATATCGCGTTTCGAGCGGATCCCATAAGTGATCTGACTGTGTAAAACTTTATTTTTATTTTTCTAAAATAACGTTGAATTATATTTATATGCAACAAAATCTTTTTTCTCCCAACGTCTTAAAAGCCTCTAGTTTTAATGCTGTTTTTGGGTATTAAAGTTGGCCTTTTTCTTACTATTTTAAAAATGTGTGTGTTGCTAAGCTACACTTTTAATCCTAGGTGTAAAAGTACGTACTTTTAATACTATGTAGGAGAAAAATAGTATGCAAAAGCAAAAGCAAAAATTGCGAGTCAAACAAAGTCACTTTTAATCCGAATAACACATACTATTTTTTCTCCAACGAAGAGTTCATGTCGTGTCGGTTGTATATTACTAATTATACGAGTAAGTGCAAATTATGTAATTAAAACTTCAAAATTGAAACTAATTTTGTTGAAATATTTTGTGAAACTAAGGAGATCATGACTTTTGTTTGGTTTGACTATTGTACGCGTCAAATACAATGCAATATTCCAACCAAACAAAAGTCATGACCTCCTTAGTTTCACAAAATATTTCAACAAACTTAGTTTCAATTTTGAAGTTTTAATTACATAATTTGCACTTACTCGTATAATTAGTAATATACAACCGACACGACATGATCTCTTCGTTGGAGAAAAAATAGTATGTGTTATTCGGATTAAACGTAACTTTGTTTGACTCGCAATCTTTGCTTTTGCTCGGCTACGCTGCGCTTCGCCTCGCATGCAAATATAATTGCTCGTCAAACAAAGTATCACTTTTAATCCTAATGACACAATGTACTATTAATGTTTTATATTGTTTTAATTTGCTTTGTTTGGTTTTATTTTGTTGTATTGCTTCGGCAAGGGGAGTTTTGGCTATTTTTTGTATGTGTACATATTTTATTTGTTTTGTTTTGTTTTATTTTATTTTGTTTATTTTATCACATTCTATTATACACTTTAATCACGGGGTGCATTTATATAGTAATAGTGGCAGGTGGTCGACTGTATTTTGAGTGGCGAAGGTGACTTGGATGGCGAAGATTTTTAAAATAGGTTGCCGATACTAATTGTACGTATGATATGTATTGGGTCGTCTATGATTACTTCTTAGAAATAACTGATTAATTTATTAAACATTTTCAGTGATATCAATGAACATGATACCTTTCTGTGTTTGCATGTTTCACCATTTGCATATAAGGTATGTGTGTTTGAGTGGGAATGGAAAATGATTGGAATGATTCAGTCATGTGAGTTCTCTTTGGTGCTATAGACAATTTTTTATAAACCATACACTCTATTTAAGATTGTAATGTCAACAATGTATTTACCCATATCTACAAATTTGTATCAAAATCGTTTGATCGTGTTATCAATGAGAAAATTAATGTCTGCTAGCTTTTTGATTAAATAATTAATTTTTGAATACAACTATAATATACATTATAATATCGTTGATGTCAATTCACAGTCATGTGGATAGTTGTGTTGAGGGGAACTTTGTTTGGGGTTAGTCGTGCGTGGCCGGTGTCGCTGAGGGTGGCCAGTGGTAATAACTTATGTGATTGTGATTGACGATGCGTGATTGTGAATTGACATCAACGATATGAACTTTCACTGTAAAAAATTTACCCAAACCAAGTAAGCTAAGCTCGCCTGGAGTACTTTCGAAGGAGAAAATTAAAGACATGGAATTCTTGTTTGATTACATGCTTCAGGAGGATCAGTAATTTTACAGAATAAATTTAAAAATACTGCACAAATGATATGATTAATTTAAATTTCACGGAAATCAAATTATTTGAATATTGATTGAAATATTTATACTTTTTTAAATGTTGGTAAAGTTAATTATTATTAGTTTTAAATTGTCTGCAGAAGGTAACCGTATTTTTAGTAAAAGTTTAAAATTCGATTTCTGAACAATTTTACAAATAGCGAGTAGGTCAACAGGGGCTCACAAGACGATTTGCGATGATGAAGGAAGTTATCAGTTAGCTGATATAATATTTTGATATTTTATATGCGATTGTAGTCTTACTTTGGGAATTTTTACAACAATAGGGCCGTTGAATGGTTTCAAACCAAGGTTTGCTGGTGTGGAATTATTCTAGCAATAATTTTGGAATTTTGTTTTATTAAATCGTTGATTTTAATTGATGAAAGTGGGAGAAATGAATTTCGGAAACATTTTGAGCATGAATTGTATTTTCATTGTTCTGAAAAAGAACAGTTTCTTCCTTAGTTTACTGATAAATAAATTAATTTTCAGAATACAACATCCAAAATTAATCATTTTTTAAGGATTAAACTTAATTCCGATTTTCAGAATTAATCAACTCTCCAAGATCAACAAGAAGCTAATGTAGGAGTATGTAGCTTAACTGTAAAATGTGTGTTTCATGTGCTGAAGGTCTCGAATTCGAATCTTGAGCAAGAAATACTTTTTACCAGAAACTTTAAGCATTCAGCGGTCAGGCAGCGGGTACTAATTATATTTATTAGAAGGGCCCGAAAATCTGATCTGAACCTAAAACATGAGGGTTTCAGAGTTTAAATAATTCTTTAGTTTATTTTAAAGTAGTAGTTAGCGATAAGCAATTAATTTCGTTTTGTATTTTCAGAAATAGCGGAAAAACCTCACTCAGCATCTATAAACTTCAAGAATCCAGCGAACATGTAGTTTAGAAATTGTATTGTCTTGTGCTAACAGAAACATACTAATCGACTACTTAGGTGTCTGGAACCGGGTCGATTCCTTGTTACTAACATACTTTCCTTTCCTTCGGTTTTTTATATGTAAAAAGGGTGTATGGTGGACCCGGCGTCTTATCGGGAACCTTGCTTAGTCTTGATCGTACATTGAAATCAATCAATCAGCTATCAATCATGTTTTGTATCTATGTATTAATTGTACAACCAGTAATTATAAGTAACTTATTTTTGTTAAACACACTTGATATTGAGATTTTTGTCGAGCGAACTAGAACGACTTCGGTTTAGTTTTATTTGGAATCGTCTGCATTAACTATACATCCTACGATTTTGGTGGCTCCGCCGGTATAAGTAGATTGCTTGTAACGAGGGAAATAGCAATACAATTCACCATTGAAATTTTTTGAGGATTTAACCATTGGATATTAACTCCTGTTCGATTGAGTTCGCACCGCTGCAATTAAGTAAGATCAAACCATTTATTTCAAGTGTTTAAATGTGCAGGGGGTCAATTCTCGTTCTGTGAGAAGTACAATGAAAAGTATTTTCAGTGAGAAATACACATTTCCGATTCATGTTTCATGAGAAGGAAAAAATGACGTCAAAATCTTCTCATATGAAAAAAACTTTCTCACCGAGTATTTTGGTCGTGAAAATATAAATGAAACAGTTTTATAAGACCTAAATTTGCAATTTTAATGTTAAATGTGCAACCAAACTATAATACTAAGTAGTCACTTTAAAACTAATTTATAAGCAAATTTATTAAATAAATTTCAATTCATTTCAGAAAATCCCTAAATAATTAGTTTCGTTTAGTTTAAATAAAATTTGGCCATTTTAGTAATTTATTTTATATTTTGACAAGCAATGACGAAAACTGGTTTAACTCTCTATTCACCTCTCTTTGAGAGAGTGATTAAATCGAATTACAAATTATATTCTCTTTTATCATTTATTTAGCTATTATTTGCACCATTTACCTAGCGCACCTAGCGGAAATATATATGAAACTTGATAAAATATGTTTTGCTGTGTAGTATTCAGCGTATTTTCATTGTTCTTTTTCATTTGGACAACGAGAATCGCATATTGCTGTTGCGTGAAAAGATACTAATGAGAAAGACGTGATGGAAACTAAATGGAAAGATTTTTTTCATCCCATTTTTTCATATAACGAAAATTGACCCCCAGTACGCGATAAAAATATTTCCAAAAAGGAAAGAAAAACATTTCGCGTGGTTCGTGTTATCTAATCGCTGATTAGATAACATTCAACTTTAGCATATGTCTTAATTGTGATTAATTCCACACGTCACTTTTGTTTCACGTCTTAACGACTAATTTCTTGCGATGAGGAAAAGAGAGTTGGGTTCATTAGGTAAAATCGAGGAAGCTGCGGTGATTCAATATACTATCGATGGTATAAATAATATCGAAAGTAATAAAATGTTACTCTATGGGGCAGGTAATTTCAAAGAATTTAGAGCTGAGTTAGAATTAGTGCCCTAGCAGTTTAAATAGTTCGGGATTAGAAAATAAATTTAATTCTAGCCACACGCGAGATCAATGTTAAAATTGTGGGTTAGAAAATCAAAATGGTTTAATTGTAACCAATTCGGACACAAAAGTTATGAATTTTCTGAAAAGAAGAGTTCTACTAATGTCGCTTTCGAAAATAATGTTTCTAGAATTGTTAATCATATAATTGTAAAAATGCTTGGAAACGATGTAGAAGAGGGTCCTGTAATCACTTATTGACATAGTCGCCGATATTACTCTGATGTTCAAAGAGGAATATATTAGAATAGGATCACCAAAAATTAATAGAAGCTCCGATAAAAGTTTCGGGAATAGCTGAAAACCAAATAAAGACAATAGGATACTTTAGTTCAAGCATTCTAATTGACGATGAATGGTTCACAGTAAAAATTCACGTAGTCTCAAAGCCCTTGATAAACAATAAGCTGATCATAAGCAACGACGTTTGTGGTAATTAAATAAATCGGAGTCACTATATTTTATAAAATATACATACAATTATCAATTATTGCAAAAGTAAGTGAACGCGATTTTTCTCGTCATCTTGTACAACTGGACCTTGCTCACAGGCTACATGGGTAATATTCATTTCGTGTTCAATAAACTAATTCTCAACCTAACACGTTCATGTTGGGACTGAAATTTGATAAGTGAGGGCGAAATTAGAGACACGCGAATATTCCCGTTCTCGTGTATATCATTAGAGGTCGATTCAAATCCAATCATTGGGTATAAGGACTTCGCCCCCATTTTTCTAAATGTGAACCAAAATAAGTGAAAAGTTTACCGATAACAACGCAATTTTAAAAGACGAAATGCTGGTCTATCAGCCTCCACGCAACGTCTCTCGCCAGCTGAAAAGGAAATCGTAAATCAACAGATTAATGAGTGGTTAGAGAAGGGTATAGTAAAACCAAGTGACTCGCCAATAAAAAAGGCACAACCTAGCGACTTTGCGTCGCTAATCGAAGGCTTAATAAGGTTATAATAATGGATATCCTTTACCTTTAATAAAGAACCAGGTAGACAGACTCAGGTAGACAGGTTTTCAAGGATATGATTCGAAAATATGGACTAATTGTGTATAAGGACGACATTATAATTCCAACAATGACCGAATCAGAAAATATTGAAAAAAACGAACAGATACATAGGACGTCAATATGGTCCTAAATTTAAGTGGGCAAAATGCCAGTTCATTTGTCGCAAAATAGACTACTTAGGATACGAAGTTACTTCCGGATCATTGAAACCATCGTCTCTAAAGACCGAAGCAGTTCAAAGATTTCAAGAAATGAAAATTGTATCAAAATGTATCAAGAATTATTCGATACTCGCCAAACCATTACCTGATCTTTTAAAGAATAATGTTTATTTTCAGTATTCTATGTGTGAAAGACCAGTATTGTGAATATACAATTCAGACGCCGAGACGGAGCTACACACGGATGCTTCGAAGATGGGATTTGGAGCTGTTCTGTTACAGAAAAACCTTGATGATAAAAAATTTCATCCTATTTTCTATTATAGGCGGAAAATTAATGGAGCGCAGGAGAATTATCACAGTTTTGATTTAGAAGTCCTAGCAGCAATCAAGGCTGTATTAAAATTAAGAGTATTGCTGTATGGGATACAATTCAAAATAATCACCGACTGTCCAGCCTTTCGACTGACAATGGTAAAGAAAGACATTTGGACTGGGGACTACGAAAACTATGTTAGAGAATACAGCGTTACGTTTAGAACGTTTATTATTAAAGGCGTGATAAATAGTGTCTATCGACCAAGTGTCAGGAGAGATAGCCGCTCTTAAGAAATTGCCAGTACACCTTCTTGGTCGTAATTTTAAAATAATTACTGACTGCGCAAGGAGTTGAGCTTGAGAATTGCAGGATGGGCGCTTGCGTTGCAAGAATTTAATGTCCAATTAGAACACCGGCCAGGGTATAGAATGCGACATGTTGATGCTCTCAGAATGTCCTCTAGTGTTACCTATAGTTGAGGACATATTACATCGAGTAAGAGCAGCCCAGAAGGAGGATGCCGATTTGTGACCTATTTGTGATCTTCTTAAAATCGGTAAGTATGTTACTTATAATGCTATATTATTCAAGATGCAAGATGAAAAGCCGTTGTTGGTTATGCCAAGAAAGATGGAACGAGAAATAATTAAAATCTACCTCGACTACCGTCATTTCGCTGTCCGTAAAACCGAGAAGCTTGTCAAGCGGCAATTTTATATTGCAAAGCTCGTCACGAAGATTAAGCAGTGAATCAAAAATTGCGTTCGATCCATTGTAACAGAATAGAAAATGGGAAACACGAGGGATTATTAAATCCAATACCAAAAGGAGATAGCCCGTTGGTGACTTACCACATCGGCCATTTAGGAAGCTTGTCGCAGATACGAAAGTTGTATCGGTACATATTTTATGTGGTGGATGGCTTCTCCAAATTTACTTGGATCTACCCTACAAGAACCTTGAACATCAAGGGGGTTATTCAGCGACTTAATGCACAAAAAATAATTTTTGGAAATCCCAAGAGGTTGATCGACAGAAGTGGCGCTTTTCGTTCAAGGGAATTTATCTTCAATTTGGAGCGGCTGGTTTAGCGACTAGAAATGGGCAAGTGGAACGAATATTTCTCATTATAATACCAGTTCTGGCAAAATCGAGTGCTGACAATTCAGGAGAGTGGTATAAAAAAACTGACGATCTTCAATACGTCACGTCCTTACCTGAACAATTCGGTACAACGAACAATTGGAATATCACCCTTTGAACTTTTATTTAGTGTCAAAATGCGTACAGCTTAAGATGTCCGTGTAAAACAAATCGTCGAGGACGAAATGATGAGGGCGTTTATGGATGACCGTAAATATCTGCGTGATGAAGCGAAATAAAATATTGCTGCAATTCAAAGAGAGAACCGACGACGTACGACCGCAAGCGAAAAGAAGCAAATAAGTACATTATTGGTGAATATGTCCTTATCAAGAAAACCCAGTTCAACAATGCTGCGAAATTAGAAAAAAAGTATCTGGGGCCATACGAGGTAAAGAAAGTAAAGGGATGCGTATACGACGTTCAAAGAGTATCGCAATCAGCAATATTACGTTGGCAGCAATATTATGTCAAGCGAAGAGGTAGACAATGATACGATTGCGGACTTCGAGGAAAATGAAGGCCTATCCGGGCCAGATAGAATTCCAGAATACCGTGTGGGATTAGTAATCATCGTTCCCAAATACATTCCTATTAAAATTTAACTGTTTGATCCACTTTATGTTCTATTTATTATGTACTATTGTAATGTGTATTTATTTACTAAAGGAATAATTTTGTTGTTGTAAAGTTGGAATTGTATTCAATTATATTTCGAGAAAAATAAATTAAAAACTCATTCATTCTTGGTGGCCGATTGAAAGCATCATCTCGAGTTTTATTTAAAAAATACCTGACATGTACATATAAATTAAACATGTCTTACAATTTAATTCACAAAGAATGGCGAATTTTATTTACTTTCATAATATGTCGACGCCAATTATGCTGGCTTTAAACGCATCAGCACAAAAAAAATCGAATAAAAGACGTGAACAAAATTTTAGATTGACTTAAAAATCGCAAAAACATACAACAAAAGCTCCTAATAATAACAGTTAATTGAGCTACTTGTTGAAAGCTCAATTATAAGAGATTTTCGTTTTTATCACTGTTTGGGGAATACACGCACAAAATCAATACACTATATATTTTGTCCTTTATTAAGAACTACCGCACCAAAACCAACTAAGATTTATCATTTCAATGACCTTATCTAGTCTCTCTTCTGTATAACGTATTGTATATGTATATAAAGATTGTGGTATTGATACAGCAAAATTAATCAAAACAAAAAAATAAAACGAACAACTTTCTTAAGTGTATTTGAAAGAAAATTGGAAAAATATCAACGTGAAAATCAAGAAATTATGTGTGTTTGTGTATGTATGAGTGTGGATATACATATGCGTTCAATATATTTCGCTCAAACAAGGATGTTTATTAAATGAGCTTTTATTGAATTTTTATTATGTTTTAACATAAAACGAAAATAAAACATGTTTGGAATATCAAAGGGGAAATCGCGGCCCAAACCTGCGTATTTGTTGGGTTCTAGAAAAAATGTTTAAAAAAAAACTCAAATAAAAGCATTCTACCTATATGTGTACCATAAGTATGTACTCGTATGTTCTGCCAATACACACAATAATAATAACAAAAAAAAATTTCAACAATTTTGTATTTGTGCTGTTTGTTTACATTTAAAATTTATTTGGTGTAGAAAATGAACTTTAAAATGATAAATAGCAGGGTAGCTGTAAGCATAAGGATACAAGTTGATGAATAAAAAATGTAATTATTTTTGAATGTGATTTGTATGTAGTTATAAATTTAAATAAGCTTCTTACCAATAAATAATGCATTCAGATTTATCAACTGTGCAACGGGCTAATCTTAGAATCTGTAATATTCAACTAAAGGATCTATTTTCACTTCAATTATCCTAGGGGTTGCAAAATCCAAGAGAATTTTAATTTATTTTATCTCTTGTAACAAGAACAAAATTGTACTCTATTTTCTTTTTTCATTACGATTTTTCGAATGCGATCTCAGTGGAACACAGATAATTATTATAAGAAAATGAAATGCATTTAAAAAAATTAAATTTCAACAGATTTGCATAGGAAAACATTACCCTAGTGTTACGCTAGCTGAAAGTTTTAAGCCGAAAAGGTCGTTAATGCAGATTATGTTATCCCTAGTGCTCAAATTACCATGGATAGCATTGAAGAGTTTTGTCAATAGTTATCCATTGCAAAAATGTCTGTGAAGTTAGCACGAAAAGTTAGCACGAGAAACGCAATGGCAATACCAATGGTTTACATCATTAATGTTCTACTTTTAGTACAAGTCAGCACGAAAATGATTTAAGAATTAGCTAAATAGTAAAATTTTACATGACATAAAGGAACAACACAAATACATTTTTAAATATAAGTTTAAATATTTGAAAAATAAAACAGAAAAATACTTTTCAATTTTGAAAAACATTTCATGACTCAGAATGACCCGAACCAAATAATATATTCCTTTAAAAACAGTTTTTTTTTGTTTTAGCTAAAGCCATCCTAATATTCCAACCAGTAATTTTTTACCACAGATTTAATTTCCTCATAAAGAACATCTATTTATAATGATACAAAGGAATTTTTAGAATTCTCTAATAACAGATTCAAAATGGGTTGGTATGGGATACTTCAAATTAAAATTTTTTCAGATGATTAATCAATAATTACTAAGGTCTTTTGAATTATTGAACCTTTAATTTGTCAACCTCATTTGTTATTTCATTGTATAGGCCGATCATTTACCATTTTCCATGGCAAAATTCAGAAATTTCGTAAGACCCCTTCAAAAGTTTGAAACAGATTTCATTAACTTCAACTTTCAAACATTTCATAATTATGAACGTTCAACCATAAGTACTAATTGCTTTTGAATTATTGAACCGTTAATTTGTCAATCTCATTTGTTATTTCATTGTATAGGCCGACGATTTACCATGTTCCATGGTGAAATTCAGGAATTTCGTATGACCCCTTCAAAAGTTATAAATGGTTACTTCAACTTTCAAACATTTCATATGAGCGTTCAACCATAAGCAATAATTCATTTTGAATTATTGAACAGTTAATTTGTCAACCTCTGCTGTTATTTCGTTATATAGGCCGGCCATTTACGATGTTCCATGGCAAAATTCAGAAATTTCGTATGACCCCTCAAAAGTTATAAACCATTTAGTATTATATTCTGTGAAAGAGCCGCGACATACTCTGGAACAAAATTGAGAGCAGTTCTTTAAAAATATTTTGGAAAAGGGGAAATTTACTGCTCTTTCTAGTATTTCTGGAAAAGAGCCGAGAAATATTCTGAAAAAAAAAATTGAGAGAAGTTCTTTAAAAATATTTTGGAAAAGAAGGACCTTACTGCTCTTCCTAGTAATATATTTTGAAAAAGAGCCGAGCAATATTTTGGAAAAAAATTGAGAGCAGTTCTTTAAAAATATTTTGGAAAAGGGGAAATTTACTGCTCTTTCTAGTATTATATTCTGGAAAAGAGCCGAGACATATTCTGGAAAAAATGAGAGAAGTTCTTTAAAAATATTTTGGAAAATGGGAAATTAACTGCTCTTTCTAGTTATATTCCCAGATTATTATTATCGGGGCTTTTCAAACATCGTTTGAAAAAACAACATTTTAAATTGATACTAATTTAAGCTAACATCTATTTCTTTTTAATGCACTTACATTTTTAATGGTTTAGTTCCAGGATTAATTTTTAATAAATTTTTTAGTACAGTAGTACCAAATTAAACTTTTTGATAATTTCGTGCTACCTTCCTACCGGTGTTGCAAAATATCGTTCTACTTTCTTGTGAAAAATTGTGGATAATCTGCGGAGTACCGAAAATCTGAAATTTTTTTTTTATAAATCAGCCACTAGAGTGTTATATCTTGATTCGCTAAAAAAAATTCAGTTCAAGTTTCCCAAGGGAAATCTTGAAAAATTCGATTTTCCCAAAACCATTCGAAACTTTGTATACAATAGTGTGATTTTTTTCCCAGCAATAGCTGTCTATTGATTATAGTTTCTTATGATTTTTGGAAAATTGAATTTTTCCAGATTTCCAGATTTCCCTTGGGCAACTTGAACTGAATTTTTTTCAACGAATGGCTATTGACAAATAAAATCAATACAGTTCAATTCAAGATATAACACTCTAGTGGCTCCTTTTAAAAACATTTTTAAAATTTTTGGGAATCTGCAGATTATTCACAATTTTTCAAGAGTAAGTAGAACAATATTTTGCTACGGATAACTATTGACAAAACTCTTTAATGGTATCCATGGTAATTTGTTGCTATACACTATCGGCTAACAAGAGCAAATTTTTTTTATTTTCGATCTTTTTAATTTCGGCTTCAAATTTTCGGCTGACATTAACCGGTATCATGGATTGTTTTTAAGAACAATATACAAACAAAATCACAGATAATTTCCGCCACAACCTGGACTTTTTCGAAGGTGCTCACTATTTCTGAAAAATTTGAACAAACAAAAATATTGCGTGTGTGTCTTATGATAAAATATGTTAAAGCCTTCGTAGCAAGTTGCGCCACTTGCATGACTGCAATACGCTATGTAGCTTTTTAGCAGACAACAATTAGGGGCGTCCAAGCCAAATGAGTATTTTTGCCAAATTTTCAAAATAACTAGAGCAATAAAACTGCGATTAGAATAAAAAGCCAAATGGAAACGCGATACTTATTTATGTATCCAGGGCCAAAGAATTTATCACTCCGGAATAGATGTGAAGATCTCCGCAATAGTTGTTACATATCGCAGCATGCGATATGAGAGAGAGAATAGAGTAAACAATTCTGTGGCTATGGATACATAAATAGTTACCGCGTTGTCCAGTTGGTTTTTTTTCTAATCGCAGTTTTATTGCTGCTGGCTTGGAAGCCCCTGGGCGAATGACCAAAGAAAATTACAAATAAAAGAAAAAATACTCGCATGCTTTAGTGGAACGACACATAGTGTCGTTATCGCACAGACAGACATGTGGTCTGTATTATTATTTTACGTATTATTTCTATTTTGAAACCTCCTTATTCGATTTCATATCATATCAATTTTTTGTGATATTCCGACAACTACACACAACCGAAATAAGCTCTGGATGATAGGATTACATAATATATTGGGTGTGTGAATTAATTCTTAGACTCGACATTTAGATGTCGCTACGTGTCGCGTATAGTTTGACAAACAATTCCAATTGCATTTTGTAGCTGTCAAAATTGTCAATCTAATTCAGAGCAGAAAGTGTTATTTTTCATATTACGTCATTTTTTTGTAATCGATTTAAAATGGATCGTGATAAGTTGATTTTTCGAGGGGTCTTCTTCTCTTTTTTGATTCCAAGAAAACTGCCGCTGAAGCTCACCGATTGCTTTCTGATACTTATGGTAATCAGGCTCCATCGGAGCTGTTTTAATTGGTCTCATCGATTCCAAAGTGGTGATTTTGAAACGGCCAGGTCAGCCAAAAAAGTTTGAAGATGCCGAATTACAAACATTATTGGATGAAAATGCATGTCAAATGCAAAAAGAACTTGCAATGCAGTTAAACATTGACCGATCAACCATTTCTCATCGTTTGCATGCAATGGGAAAGATTCGAAAGCGAGGAAGATGGGCACCACATCAACTGTCCGAAAATCAATAGAGAGCACGAATTGAAGCATGCAAAAAAAATCTTGCTGAGTACAAAAAACATAGTTTTTTGCATCGAATTGTTACTGGCGATGAAAAGTGAGTCTATTACGATAACCCTAAACGTTAAGCAGCTTACGTCGATCAAGGCAAAGCAGGACCATCGCAGCCAAAACGAGATACTCATTGCGATAAGGTTATGCTGAGTATTTGGTGGGACCAGAAAGGTGTGGTGTATTATGAGCTGTTAAATTCAAATGAAACGGTTGCAGGTGATCGCTACCGACGCCAACTGGACAATTTGGCACGTGCATTAGACGAAAAATGACCAGCAATACCAAGCAAAAGCTATAAAGTTTTGTTTCATGATGATAATGCCAGACCACATCGTGCAAAAATCGCTCAAAACAAGGTAGAGCAACTTGGTTTGGATCGGCTTGAACAACCTGCGTATTCTCCAGACCTTGCACCTTCCGACTGCCATTTGTTTCGATCAATGCAAATATGCCTGGCTGACGTACGCTTCCGAAATGCCGGAGAAGTGCGAAATTGGATCGATGGGTGTATAGCTGGGAAAGTTGAAGGCTTCTTCAAACGAGGAATCTACAAACTTCCCAGGAGATGGCAGGAAGTCATAGCTAACGATGGCGAATATTATTGGATAAAATATACTGTATCGTCATCTTTTAATAAACATTTCTTTTTTATAAAAAATGTCTAAAAATTAATTCACACACCCAATATTATAATTTATTTATTTGTTTCGCGAAACACAACTTAGTAACGCAAATAACCGATGTTATACAGCGTAACTAAGAAAAATTGTATCTGATTGGCCTATTTTCCAATGAGTTGTATAGTCACACATATGTACCTGCAATATTTTTTGTTCGGCACTTTTGATTCCGTAACTCGATTTCTATACAATTTTTTACTTACTCCTGCCGCTAAAGATGTTTTCACATCAAAAATATCATTGTGGGTGATTTTAACTTTAATCTACTCGATGCTGGCAGTGCATCAGAGCAAAATTTTAGATCCATAATGGGTATTAACAATTACTCGTTTATTAATGGTATTGCCTAGAAATTTTCTCATGCACAAACGATTGTTTTACGTTTGTTATAGCGATACAAGTTTAAATGATCATAGACTTTTACTTTTTAAATTTGTCTTAAATAAAAATCATCGATTAAACCATTACTCAAACTTGCAGTGAATTATAACGACATTTGTAAGGAAATTTCTACTAACTCTATATTATCTATTATCAAAAGATTTTGATACGTTTTATCATTTCCTTAGTAAAGCTATTAAGATTAATACAAGTACATCCTATTCTAGTATTAGGAGTTCATCCTCCAAAAAACCATGGTTTAATACGTTTCTTGCCAAGAAATTTCAAATACGTAATAAATTCTACAAAATTTCGCTCGTATACAACTAGTGCTCAATTATCGATCATTAATTACAGAACGTGTTGTATTTAGTAAGAGAATACAACTTTCCAGTCAGCAATTGAATCACAATTCATCCATTTGTGTCATGTTGTATGCAAATTATTTGACAAGTTTTTATTTGCATGGGTTTTCCTTTGGTGTGTATATACAAATTTCAATCATAATAAAAGGAAATTGAAATACAGTTACAAATTTAGAAATAATTGTGTAGCATTTTCTTGTTGCTGTGGTACAATTCGTAATACAGTCAAACCTGTTTTTGTGCGGTCGTTTTTTATGCGATTTTTTTTTATGCGATATTTTTTGTGCAATTTTTTTTAAGCGGTATATGAATTATGCCGCATAAAAGAAATCGCACAAAAAAAATCGCATAGAAAATAATCGGGTAAAAAAAAATCGCATAAAAACAGACCGCACAAAAACAGGTTTGACTGTATTACCGCTGTAATAATGTGTTGTTGTACTATTGCTGCACCCTGATTCTCTAAAAAATAAGATAATTAGCGTATTTACTTGAGCCATTTACAACAACAATTGCACTAAATAATCCCTGAGAGGGATTAAATAATCCCAAATTTTGTTTGGGATTATTTAAATCTTATCCCATTTTTTAGTTTTCGTTCTTAGCGATAGAAGCCGCCAGATGTCATAATACATGTTAAATTTATATTTTATTTCGAATGGTTGGCTTTTGAAAATTAAATCAAATTGGCTATTTTCTTGGGCACAAAATAAAACCAAAATAATTCGAATTACAGTTTTGGTCAACAAAATACGCTTAATGTGTAAACGTGTAAACTAGGAAAAGCATAGCTTACTTTTATGAGTTTGGCATTTTTCAATATTATTTAAGTTTACTACGTCAAATCGAGAAACAGCAAACTCATAAAAATAAGCTTTGCTTATTATAAGTTTACACGTCTACACATTATCTTATTTTTTAGAGAATCAGGGCGCTGTAATAATCACTTTGCCGTAAAATTGTGCATAGCTTATTTTGAGAAAGTTGTATTCTCAAAGCAGTATCTGCAAAATTTGTTTTTTAAAGAGTGCATCTCATTATGCAGAGACTTAAAAAAATCGTAACAATACAAAAGAAAAACTAAATATTATAACTCTAAATTTGAAAAATGTATTTCAGCTCAAAGCGTATGTGCGGAGCCTTATTAGAAAAGTACCTACTAATCGGCAATCAAACAGCACGGACCAATCGATAGCCTATTTAATTAAATGTGATGCTTGCGTTTACGATCCCCAACAAGTTGATGAGCAGTTTAACAACTATTTCGTTAATATGGGTGCTAAAATGTCTGGACTTTTTAATCAAAATCTTGTACTTTCAGAAAACATTATTAAAATTAAATACACATTTTTGCAAAACACAAGTGAAGTGGAAATATTACGTCTGATTAATGAATTGGATCCTAATTGTGCTGCTGGTTGTGATGGTATTTAGCCCATAGTCCCAATATTTAAAATCGGTAGCCAAGCCAATTTAGTCAATTATCGTCCTATATCGATTCTACCAATATTGGGTAAAGTTTATGAAAAAGTTATTCTTTCCAGGCTGAGGGCAACCAGATAATTCGTCGTTACCAGTACGGGTTTACTCAAAAATCAAGTATCACGTCTGCTGTCCTAAACTTAATAGATACAGTTTATAAATCTCTTGAAAATGAGTATATTACTGGGTCTTTCTTCATTGATATTAGGTTAGTTCTGTAAATCACAACATTTTACTTCGTCAGCTTCCAACATATGGGGTTGATGGAAGGGTTAATGAAATAATAGAATGGTATTTAACTGACAGACTCCAGTTCTTAAAGATGAATTATTACGCATCTGAAAAATTTAGTATCTCTTGTGGTGTCTCGCAGAGCACCATTGTAGGGCCTACCCTGTTTTTAATACACAGTGCTGGAAAAAAAAAATTGGGCCAACATATTTTATTACAAATTGGAGTCTTTTTTTGCTAAAATTACAAAACTTTTGAAAGCAATTGGCTTATTGTTTTACTTTAAATACATGTAGTATGACCTAATTTATTGAAAAAAAAAAAATTACCTGCAATTTAGGGGCAAAATTGATAAATTGCTAAAATATTCGTAATATCCCATTTGGCATATAAGGGCGTGGAAATAATGGAATAAAATAAACACTTTTTTGTGTATTTTATTGGTTTGTGGAAATTCTATCTTCAATATTAATATTTTGTTGAACCGCCTTTTGCCTCTATTTCGGCGGTACAACCCCGCAACTGATGTGCAAAAAAATTGGTCAAACAATAAGTTTATTTTACGCCTACCATTCTTGGCCGTAATTAGGGTGCAGATGTTTGATTCCCTGCAAGTATGTTATTAAGTATAAATAGTGCATATTTTGTAAGATTAAGTTATTCTGTAGGTGATCCTAGTCAAATAAAGAATAAAGTGTAATTTTTGTTAAAAAAATGGGAAAGTTAGTGAGGAGTGTAAAAGCAATATGTTGATTTTGGCGCGAGAAAATTTAACCACGCGTGAAATAGCAGAAAGATTAAACATTCCTAAAAGTACTGTCGCGTGGAATATTAAAAAAATGCAAGAGATGGGCAGTACACAAAGAAAGAAAAGCTCTGGAAGACCCAGAAAGACAACGCCAGTGGAAGATCATTTTTTAATATTACAATTTCGTCGGAACCATTTTAAAACTTCATCGGACATAAGAGGGGATTATTCCAGCAACAGGAAAATAAATTTCAGCCAGCTTAGTAAGAAAAAGACTTGTTAAAGCTGGTTTGAGAGCACTTAAACCAGTCCAGAAGCCTGAGTTCACATTACGAGTGAAAAAAAAAACGTTTGCTATGGGCCCAGGAGCATGTTTCCTGGTCTCACGAGATGTGAAATGATGTGATTTTCTCCGATGAATTAAAATTCAAGCTGCATGTTGGAGATGGAAGAATTCTCGTAAGGAGAGAATTTCGCGAGAGGCTTAGCAACGAATGTCTTTTAAGACTTCCACCGAAAAATGAAGGAGTTATGGTCTGGGTATGCTTTTCTGGAAATGAAACCGATCGATTGTCCTTCCTTAGTTCCAAAATTACAGCAGCTGTTTATCTGCAGGTCCTATATAACGAATTTGAGCCTTCTGTGTTAAAGCTTGTTGGCGAAACTTGCAGATTTATTTTTTAACAGGATAATGCTCCGTGCCATACCGCCAAAGTTGTGAGTTTAATTTTGAATTGTAGGTGGAAGAATTGGGTTTCAGATAAACATAAATAATTTGTTAAAAACTTGTTTTTTTTTCTTGTCTCGTCATTTAAAGGTAAAAAAGTATTCCGCAGAAAAAAATATCGATGTGTTGAGCAGGCCCCCGTACAGTCCAGACTTAAATCCCATAGAAAATATTTGGTCTATAATTATGAAGCTAGAAGTAGCAAGAAAGCGCCCAGAATCAATTCAAGCTTTAAAAAGTTTGTTGATGGGGATTTGGGAATCCATACCTTCTACGACTTTAAAAATTTATCAAATTCAATGAATCAGAGGTGTATCGCTGTTATAAAACCAAATAGCGGTTCAACAAAATATTAATATTAAAGATAGAATTTCTATAAATTAGTGAAAAAAAAAAAAAAAAATTAAAACATAAGTGTTTAATTTATTCCATAGCCTTGTCTTGACGGAATAATTAATTAGAGCATAATTTGATTTAGTAGTGTAATATTACACAGCTAATGTAAAATACGAACATAATTTAACCATTTTTAGTACATTTTAGTACTATAATTAATTATCCTAAATACCCATAATTAATTGGAACATACTTCTACTTCTCGGAAAATTCGGGTGGATGGCTTCGATCAATTTGTCAAAAAATTTAAAAAATGAATGTTTTCTGTTTTTTATTGTGTATGTACGCGTTTATTTTATTTTGCAGGCTCAAACATTCACTGATTAGAAATAAATAAAACTCTTCGGTTTCTTATTTTCTTGATTTTTTGGATTGTTAATATTTTTTTCAAATACAAATTAAAAAGCTTTACAAATTCGCTTCAGTGCTAAAAGTAAATAACATTCATTGCCGCCTATTTCAAAATTTGACGTCTAATAACAATAACAAAATAACTAGTTTGCGCATTTGACGAAAGGAGGGAGGGTAGTAGTTTACTTTTACCGTCAAGACGATAACTCCAAATTATGATCATAAAATTAATTTTTAGAACTATAATTAATTTTGCCGTCAAGACAAGGCTCATTACTTTAACTCCAATCACCGTAATTTGAATATTTTGGCATTTTTCGGGTTTTAGCCCTAAATTGCAGGTAATTTTTTTTCCTTCAAAAAATTAGGTCATACTTGTATTTAAAATGAAACAATAAGCCGATTACTTTCAAAAGTTTTGTAATTTTAGCAAAAAAAATACTCCAATTTGTAATAAAATATGTTTGCCCAATTTTTTGCCCAGCACTGATGATGATGTTCTAACTTACAAATCGGCATCTTTTATTCAATTTAAACATAGTAATAAATGGTTGACTAACAACTCTTTAAAATTTACTTTTTCTAAGAGTAAATTTCTAATTTTTTATCCTGATATTATTCTAAATGAAGTGAGTTTGAACGGTCATATAATTAAACGAGTCGATTTCACTGCCTATTTAGGCCTAAAAATCAATTCGCAATTAACATGAATTGGTCATATAAATCATTTAAAGCAACAAATGTTACCGTTTATTGATGTCCTGAGGCGAGTTGGGAGTTCATTCCACATCATTTACGTTTAAATTTAAATTTTAGTTATATTCATTCGATCTTAACGTATTTGATTCATGTTTGGGGCGCCGCCTATCCAACATCCAACTTACCACCCATATCCTCTACTGCGTTACTTTGCAACAACAAAATTTTTATTAAAACAAAACAATTATTTTGTATAGCTAAGTTCGAACATTAAACTAGTTTAATTAAATTTATTAAATTAATTTTACTTTATTAGTACCTATCGAGCTATTTCGATCAAATATACGTGTGCTAAATTTAAAACCAAAGTTCCGAACCATTAAAATAAACATCAAACTGTTTTAGTACAAATTATAAATTTGTTCCAATAAGAATCCATTTTTCTGTAAAATAGGAAAAATAAATTAGACCAAAAAAAAATGTTAATTAGTTTATAAAATACTTTTCCGTGAATAAACGTCAATAGGTCGCGAATTTGTTCAGGTATTCCGTGTAATATCAGAAACTAATGGCCCTTAATCAAATTCCGGCAAAGCCGCAATTTGAAGTTTAAAATTCGAGGCACATTTATTTCTCTGGTTAGGGGATACTTTCATTGCTCCATGGATGGGGAATTTAATCAGCTATTTCGTGAACTATCACAACTTGACTCCGTGTGCAATGTGCTCCGAATTTTATATTTCAAATTGCGGTTTTGCAAGGAATTTGATTAAGGGCTATTTACGGCCATTCTCAGAGATTTGGACTCAATGCTCACATTTATCCTCTAAATTATGGAGCTTAACTTCGTGGGGTCTACTTTTCATGGAAGAAGTTTCAAGCACAAGGCCTATTATCCCTAGCGATGCAGGAGGAGCAATGCCAATATTGCATAGATGAGTCCATCTATTAACAAAATTTACAAAAATTGCTGCCGCACGAGTGCATGCTTCAATGTTCCTCCAATTTGGACTACGATTTTTTGAGTAGGTATATAAATTATAAGCGATACTCCTAGTAATAAAGGACTTTCGCTCTAATAACCACAAAGCACTGGTCTACGTAATCGTCTCTGTGCAAATTTTAAGGGCTGTTGCATCGAGCGCTTAAGATTTGCGCAGTGACGATTACGTAGACCAGTGATATGTGGTTATTAGAGTGAAAGTCCTGGATTACTGGGAGTATCGCTTATAATTTATATACCTACTCAAAAAATCGAAATCCAAACTGGAGGAACATTGAAACATGCACCCGTGCGGCAGCAATTTTTGTATTCCTGGTCACTTCATCTTTGGATATTTGTTGGACCATAAAAGAAGCCCTGATCATTTCTATTCCTGCTCTTAAAAGTTCATCTGCGATCATGAACCCTTTATCTAGGTTTGATAATAAACCTGTAGAATTTAAGAAGGCTTTATTCGTGGCTCTTCCTGATGTTGCCTAGCTGATGAAATAAATTAATCTAAACGGCGCCCTTTTATGGTGTGAGTAAAGACATGTTCTACAAGTTAAACAGCTGAAAGTGGCGGTTTTAATTTCCGTACAATCCAAATCTTGGTGCATTTTTGGAATTTTGCTCTCGTGTCTGCCAGAAAATGAAATATTTCAGGACAACAGCCAAAACTTCAACCGTCTCTACAAAATATATTTTGCCAGTTTTTTCGTTTATTTGGAACATAATGGAAGTTTGGGTGTGTTATTCAAGCATATATTTAATCTGAGCATGGTTAAAATAACTCTATTTTTAACGCTTAAGCAATTGTCAACTGTTAGGATTAAATATATTGCTACACAGTAAAAAATAATTACATGTCTTATGTATAATTCCATAAGTATAGGAGTACAAATTTTACATATATGTATGTAAAATAAGCTTTTCCATAATATAATATTGAATATTCAGTATCGCACTATGGAAAATAATACTTTACATTGAATTTACTGACAAATTCATCTTTTTATGTACAAACTAATATTGTTGTGTGTAATCTTAAGTAAATTATGAAATTTTACTCTCTCTTACAAGAAAACTACATACTGTCTCTGCATATTTTTCAGTAGAATCGGTTTTATTTACCTTTTATTGCCAGAATATTCCGTAGCTTATGAAAAAATAAAACAAAAAAGACAATAATAGGAAAATTTGACAGATATTGTGAAAATATTTTATTTATTGTGTAAGAAGTGATGATTGCGGATGGAGTTTGCATATTTATTGTGGTTAACTAGCTCGAGGTATGTATTTCAATTTAATAGAATATTATGATTTAGCTAACTCGGGTTTATTTGTACATATTTAAAATAATTTGTGAATAAATATAAGTAATTAGGTTGTATTTATGTGCGTGTTTCTTATAACAGCATAAAATTAAATTTGTGTGGCAAAAATCATTTGTTTCCTAATTTTAATAAACTGCATACAGAATTATGGTTTATGCTTTATAAGTTAATGTGTAGTGAAAATCATATAAACCAATTTATTCTAAAATGATAAAATGCGTTCTGCTGCAAAATGTTCGTGATATTTGCTTTATTTTACTTTTTTGCACATACGCAGTTAATTTACGCAAGATGTTGCTTTAAATTATTACGATTATTTGCAAAGCGATCCTCAGACGTTCAACATTTATTGCCAATTTTTCAGTATCGCACTACTATTGAACGTGTAAAGAAATATATTTTAAATTTTTTTCCATTAGTGACAAATTAAATTAGCAATAAACATTGATCAACTAGGGCTCGCTAAAGATGTAACCAAGCGAAACGCGAGTGACAATATATAATTAACCCGTAAAGTACGTCGTGAAAAGGCTACATGGAAAGAGTGGTGCGTTTTTATATTAATTTTTTTTTCTTATTCAATTAGAAAGATACTAAAAATTTCGATTGGGAAGATACTAAAAATTTCAGAAAAAAATTAAACGGATTGCGGATATTATTTTTTTTTTTTTGAAAAGTAGAGTGGTCCCATGGACCGCACAACGCTCTTTACGGGTTAAATATTGTGTTATCTTTTCAAATGTTGATATTGTATTGTAACTTAATTTAATGTTATCCTTTAAAACCCAAACTGACAGATTAGCCCTTTAATAAGATGTATATATTTTCAGAATTATTTAAGCTTGGATAAGTGATCGAACATCCAGCTTCCTAGGGTAGAATAAACATCGAACTATCAGTTTAAATACGTTCTAAAAAACCGAACAGTGGAACATAGAAATAACGGCCTGGCATCGTCGATCGGAACGTCAGTTTCTGACTGAATTAATTTAATTTCGAATTTACTTCTATGCGAATAAAGCAGTTTAAGTATTATCGATCTTCATATTTTTATCTATTAGTTTAATTAAATTTTACTTCTAAGTTTAACAGCTGATCATCGTTCATTGTAGCATCATTGTTTTGTTGCAACTGGAAAACCACTTAATAAATTGATTGATCTGGTAAATGAATTTAATATCGACTATTCATAATAATGCAATTAATTAATGGTTAACTATTTCCAGGACGTTTCAGATTAGTTGCTGGGTTCAATTCTTCAAATTCAAATTTTATTTTTATGTTGAAGTATCTACTAAGCATCATTGGAGCTTGGATTATTTTAATTTTATTTTAAAGGGTGACAACTGATCAACGCCGATTGTACAGTATCGTAGTTTATATACTATCGTTTATCCGGGTATGAAAATTTAAAATTCTACATCAATAACTAAAAAAATAATTTATTTTAATATACTTTCAGAATTGTTCAATTTGTATAGGTCAAGTGGTGATCTACATCTTTCCAGAGTACCTACAGCAAGCATCGAACTTGGCATTTTAATATTGTTACATGAATGTAAATTGCGGGATTATTTAACACGTTTTACCGAAGTGCAGATCCTTTTAAATTTTAACTTATTGATCATCAAAACGGCTAATCATAAGTGCTAAAAATTTGCAGGTCAATATTTCCCTTGACAAAATTTATCCGCCTATTAATACATGGAGGATAGCAGCAATTGAAAGTAAAAATTACAAACGTTTTGATATATTCAAAATTCCTTAACAAAAATACAACTGTTACAGCTCTTAATAGCAAAAAACAATAAATAATTTATTTTATTGTTGAAAAGCAGCCGGTAAAATCAGTAGAAACTGCAAGTTTGGTAAAAGCCGCTAAATAATCTTGTACCTAGTATTCATAACTAAGAATCTATTTCTTCGTTAAGCTGTCTGCACACTAAATTATTCGAAGCGTCTGTATAAAGCAAGGTATTTTTGAGGCAACAAAGACAGTTTAGATTAATTTGGTGTACCGCATTATCCTTGTCGTTTAAGTAGCGTTTTTATTTAATCTGAACTATAAGTCATATTAAAAGTCCCAATTTCACAACACAAGGGCCAACCTCCAGTTAACTGATATTACTCTTCCAATTTTGTGAAATTGCGATTTGTTTCATAAATTATTGCAAACTAATTACACATTTTTTAAAGAACATTGTATCAGGATATCCCGTTACAATGTCCATATAAAAGGGAAATATAATCAGCTCGCATTGAGTTTAATTTACGAAATAAATCGCTATTTCATAAAATTTGGAAAAGATACATTGGGAGATTGACCCTTTTGTTGAAATCGGGCATTTGGCTACATTAGGTATTTTATTTAAATGGCCTATCTCTTAGGATTTTGTGATTCAAAATTAAAAAATAGCTCTGCTTGATCGTCTCTTTTGTTGGGAAATCGGATAAAATAGCTCTAATTAATAATATGTAAGCAAGTGCGTGTTTAATAAATTATTCAGCCTTAAAACAAATCTAAAGTAAAACCTAAAGTGTTTATAAATCCCCAAAATCTAAGCAAAAACCGATATATTTGTTGATATAACAATGTATACTAATACAAAAGAAACATTTTGATTTTTGTTATAAAATAATTTACTAAATTAAATTAATATTAAGTGAGATAATAAGTATGAAATATTAAATAAAATTTTATTAAAAACATATTTATTGTATTTTGTTTATTTAATTTTTCATATTTCTTTGATGAGATTTTACATATTTTGAATTTTCATAGAATTTAAAATTTCATATAATAGGTACTTAAAATTACCAAATGTATGCAAACTTCAATACCGCATCTTCTTAAAATTAAATATCCGCAGATGTAATTATACATATTTCTATGTTAATTTACCCATAATATTTATGAAATATTCTATATTTCTTCTACTTAAAATTTCATAATATAATCTAGAATTTTACATAAACAATAAAATGAAAATTACATAAACTATGTACATTACATAAACTATGTAATAATTACATATATATACTAGGCATTTTGTTTACCCCTATAAGTATGTAAATATTTTTTACTGTGTACAACAATTTGATCTAAAATAACAAACGAAGAAATGCCTGCCATCGCCATGGAGGCAAGTTTGAAATTATCGTCATCTAATAGAGTTTCAAATAAATTGTGCTGTAATGGCTCGAGCTTAGCTTCTACCCCAACAGTCCTTGCTTCTGTTTTACAGATTTGTTCGGAATTCTCATCACTATAGGCTTAGTTAGTAAGTCTGATCTAAAAAATAATCAGTATTAATCAAAACCTCAATCAAATTGATGCAAACCTACCTATTGGATGAATCATTTCCAGTATAGTTTCCTAAGGTTTATTGTTATTTAGCGTTGCTCTTTTCCTCTCTGTTTTCTCAAAAGTGCCCACAGGCAAATTTAAGTATGGGAAAGCTTTTTCAGAGAGTCTGATCTTTTTCACCTTGCCAGGCGATCCATTAATGGGTGCAAGCAAGTCCGACGGTTTAAAATGACAACTACACATCATAAACCTTAAGAGGATGTTTCAATGTTCCTCCAGTTTGGATTTCGATTTTTTGAGTAGGTATATAAATTATAAGCGATACTCCCAGTAATCCAGGACTTTCACTCTAATAACCACATATCACTGGTCTACGTAATCGTCACTGCGCAAATCTTAAGGGCATTACAACTAGCCGTATTTCCAACGAAATGGAAAGTAACAAGAGTAACACCAATTTTCAAAACAGGAGCAAGAAATGATGTCTCTTGTTACAGAGGAATTACATCAATATCTTCAATACCCAAATTATTTGAACTGGTAGTATGCAACTCATTCAGATCTTTGGTTCCTCGATTCATCTCACAGTGTCAGCATGGTTTTATACCCAAAAGATCAACATCATCAAATCTTATTGAATTTACCAGCAACACCATTAAAGAAATTGAAATGCATAAGCAAGTTGATGTGGTGTATACTGACTTTGCCAAAGCCTTTGACTCCATCAGTCATTGTAAAACGTTGGAACAGTTATACAGATTCGGTTTTTCTAAACAGTTTGTTGCGTGGTTTAAATCATATTTGAGTAATCGCATTCAGTATATTGAGCTTAGTAATAGAAGATCAGAATCAATTCAAGCTACTTCAGGAGTACCACAAGGCTCTCATGTTGGTCCTTGGATCTTCATAATTTTCATCAATGACGTTACTGAAGTAATACAACATTCTAAGGTATTAATGTTTGCAGATGATCTCAAAATCTTTAAAACAGTAGAAAACATCGGCGATACCCATAAGCTACAAGAAGACATCGACAATCTAGCGAAATGGTGTGAGTCTAACCTCCTCAGTCTCAACATCAACAAGTGTAAGAGTTTATCGTTCCATCGAAAAGTTAACCCTGTTACACAACAATATCAAATAAATGGCGTACTTTTACAAAAAGTATTCGAGATTAAAGACCTAGGGGTTACTTTCGTTGAAAACATGTGCTTTACTAAGCATATTGAACAATGCGTTGCTAGAGCCAATTCCATGCTTGGTTTTATTAAGCGTTGGACTGGGGATATTCATGACTTAGAGACAATCAAGATCCTGTATTATGCCTACGTGAGATCTCAACTTGAATATTCTGTCAACATCTGGTTTCCTTTTTACGACGAACCTATCAGAAAAATCGAGAGTGTCCAAAAAAAGTTTATACGGTATATAACGTGTAAAGACGGATGGGATTATGACCATGACTTACCGCACCACGTTAACCTGAAGCGATTACCATCATATGCTACGAGAGCTTTTAAAGTGTTCGATTATTGGAAATAGTTTACTTGATCAAATCGATGCACCATCCATACTGGAATCAATTAAAATAAAGGCACAGAGTAGGAATTTAAGAGATCATGAGTTCCTTCATCTAAATAAACACAGAACAAACTATGGTGACAATGAACCGGTAAACATGATGTCGAAGAGTTTTAATAAAATCGACCATCTGTTCAACTTTTACTTAAGTAAAAACAGCTTTAAACGTAGGTTGAAGCAACATTTTGCTCCAACCTAAAAATATTTTTAGCTCAATTTTTATTCTTTTTTTGTTTAATTTAATTTTTATTCTACCATGTTCAGTATGTTATAAATTCAAGTCATATTTGTAGACTTTTCTCAGTATAAATAAAATAAAAATAAAATAAAATAAAGGAATGGCTTGCCCATTTTCATCAGAATATTCCATTTTAAAGTCACCTATGCATTGTTGAACTCCACAGATATTACTACCTTTCGTATTTTTTTAAACTTTTGAAATGCTTGTTAAATGTTTAAAGGAAAAATTATTGGCTGTGAAAATCAATATGTAACAGGTCGTAAAAAAAACCGGTAAAACACACGCTGGAGGTCGTCAATAGGAATCCAGATGTTTTCCAATTGGAACTCAATTTAACAGTATGTATAGTGTAAAACTAACACATATGAAACTTCACATCCATTGTTTTCCTGTATAAGATCGATGTATATTCGTTTTTCTTGGAAAATAAATAAATAAATAATAAAAACAAAAAAAAATTATATTTGGAAACAAATACAAAATGTATTAATTAACTTTTCAGGCTAGATTCCACGTATAAAAACTTTTGAAACGGTTTAAAACAGGTTTTTCTGAAGCTTTCGTTGTGGTTTGTTCAAACTAATGTAAATCCCTTAATTTTTTTAATTATTTTAAACCGATTCCTGTAAAGTTTCTGAAAATCTTTGAGTGTTTTTCGAACCCGATTTAAATGCGTTCTCTAAAGTTTTCAAAAAATGCGGCCAAACATGTTATTGAGTACGGTTCTGTACAGTACTTGTCAGCTCATGAAACCTTTTATGAAGCTTTTTGACTTTTTTACCTTAGTTTAAAACAGATTTCGAAATTGATTTGAAACTTAAACAAAAAAAATCATTGGTCTCGTTTTTGGGAAAATGTGTTTGGCAGTTTTCTCTTCCACGGCAATCCTTATGTTCTAAAATAGAATGAACCCAAAAGTTAACAGAAACTACTTATCACTAAAATCTACCTTTTTACAAAATTTTGACAAAAACTATCAATATTTATGAGAGAGGCGGGCAAAACAAAAATAACAAAAGTGTATAACTGGAAGTACGGACACGACATTTTTTTAATTGACGTTTTCGAGTTCTGGAAACCTAATTCGTCGAGAATTGTGGAAATCTAGAAAAGAAAGATTTCGCTATTACTATGTACTTACCCAAAAATAATAATTAATTATTTAAAATTATGGCTGACGTTAATCGAAAATGTCGTGTCGTTTTCCATTTGGTATTGCTTAAAGACCGAGGAATATTGTAGTTTTCCAAAATTCGAACTATTTAATTAATTTTTATATTATAGGCGAAACAATTGTGTAAGAATTGAATTTGATGGCTTAGAAGGTCGGTCGACACCCGAATAACATTGAATTTCATAAACACGATACACTTCTCGTATTAAATATAATATAATTAAAATGTACCTAATTGTTGAGCTTTTCGTTTATTTTTATTTTTATTTAATTGAGAAAACATGTAAAAGTCAAACATTCATTTTTATATTTCACGTCCCCATAAAATGTTACTCCGATTAAATTAACCTCAAATATTGTTTAGATTCCCTAAAGATTTTATTTTTCTATATCTCGAAATGTCAACCGATTAAACTCGAGATGTGACAATGACATATTTTTTATTCTCCCATTAATTTAAAACCTCATTCGAATCAATCCTGCATCGTATTCCTTTCTTGAATTTGGTTATAAATTGAAAGTGGTAACGTTAATACTTTTAATATTTTACCACTGATTTTAAAGAAGAAATCGATAACAGTAAATCTAATAAAAGGTTATTATATTCTGTATAATATGCAGGTATAACAAACAATTTGCTTATGCCAATTAACATTTCCCCGTTTCCATTTTTCTTACGTATTTAGCATATTTTTAACATTTTGCAAAGCTCTTTTCACAAAGTGTTCTCCTAATCAAAAGAAACATTTCAATTTTTTGTTTTTTTTTTGTTTTTATGTCGTGCAGATATTATTATGTTTTGTTAAATAAAATATGAAAATTCACTTACCGCTAGCCACGGGTGAAACGATCAATATATTAGCTAGTGCAGCACCAGTACCATGACCCATTAATGTAATTTTATTTGGATCACCGTTAAACGACGGTAAATTTTCTCGTAGCCAATGTAAACCCGCTATTAAATCCATTAAGCCAAAATTACCTTGTGCATTTTCTTTTGGACCTGTTTTTAAAAAACCTGCACCCCAAAACAAAACGAAACTAATTATAGGTACAATATAAATTCACAGCAAAACATTGATAATTAACTTACCTAAAATACCTAACCTAAAATTTATAGTGACAACAATAACATTTCCATAAGCAGCTAGTACCGAACCGTCATACGGATTACCGGAATTCCATTCATACGATTCACCATGTATATACACAATTGTTGCTATTCTATGCTTTAATTTATCATTGCCATCATCCGGTTTGGAATTTTCATTGTTACTATTACTGCTGCTATCTACATTACCTGGAATGAGAAACATTATCAAGATGAATATCAACTTTTTTATTTTATTTGTTTTTATATGTAAAAAGCTTAAATGTACAGAAAAAAAAAGAAATTTAGAATTAGAATAGAACAAAATCGTTTTTTTTTTGTGATGTAAATTGTGATGATTTGACCATTTCATCATGATTCGAAAAGAGATTAGTTTTTTTTTGTGCTTTCAGGTGATTTTTGAAAATAAATTTTTGATGGCATGACGATTTAATTTTTTGTTGTTGTTGTATGTACAGTAATCTAGTATGTTTATGTCGTATTGATTTAGTGCGTAGTCCTTGGACACTTTTGGTGACAACGATATTAATACGTACGAATATATTAGATAAAAGAAACATAACATTTATATACCATTCGAAGAATTCTATTATTTATGTTAATACTATTTTTTGGTATACGAGTATGTTATATCATAACATTTTTGTCTTTTTTTTTTATTACCAAAACGCTGTTACATAGATTATCTCCTTTGTTCGTTATGTTGGCAATCGCACTACACAACTCATTTTAAATAAGTAATTTTATTTATTTGGATATGTTTACACAAGATATATAAATAAATAAAATTCTAAATGAATTTTCATCTCATATAATATATTGTGCGAGCTTTTTGGAGATTAAACAGAATGTTTGTGTATTTGATCAAATTTTCTTGATAAAACGAGACGCACAACTTTTGGTGGCGCATTTTTTTGTATAAAATTACTTCGATATGGGTGAAAATAGAAGGAAAAGGGGAAACACTTGTTTTCATTTTGGTTAACTAAATTACATTGTCAATTGACAATATGAATATATCCGCATTATTCAAATTTGTAAAATTACACTTTTGTTTTCGGGGAAGCATCACAACAAAATTCATTTTATTTTAGAATGTAATTAAACTGGAAAAAGTTTGTATAAACAATTTTCTTAGCTTATTATCAGAGTTTGAGCTTGGGGCTATTTTATAAGAAGGTTGGGGTCAAAATAAAGAAAAATGTTTACGTATAAAATTACCTCGTTAAAATTGTGTCTCATACTTGTTGTAACTAAGTTGTTGGTAAGTTGCATAGGAAATATGTCTGCAAATTGGAAACAATTTGTTAAAGCTTTTAAAAATTACATGATTTGCCTTGAGAAGCCAAAACACGTGAAAGCTGCTATTTTTAAAAATATAATTGGAGAAGATGGTCTTGAAATCTATGAGCAGTTTAATCTAGATGAAGAGGACGAAGTATATTACAATGTAATAGTTGCCGAGTTTGAAAAATATTATGTTGATATCCTGTGAATTTGGTACACAAGAGCAGGCACTTATTAGAGACCGTGTCATTTTTGGATTGCGAGATTTACAATTCCAGGAGCAATTAATTAAAACGGGAGATCCATCTTTAGAAAAAAATATACGATCGAGCAATGTCGTATAACAGATCAAAATAAAGCTCATACCAAACAAATTCAACAACATGCGGGTGATGTTCATGATATTAGAGATAATTATAAGAAAAATGTAACTATTACATCGGACAGTAATATACACAATTTCGTAGGGATGATAATTCAAATTTTAATAATAAAAATAAGCAGATATCGCAATCCTCTTCATCGCGGGGTGTGGGTCATTTATTGCAGAAATTGTGGTTAGTCTCATCCAATTGATAAGTGTTCAGCTTATGGAAAGAGATGCACAAGACGTAAAGCATTGCACCATTGTACTAGATGTTGAAGGTCGAAACAGGTTAATGACATCGAGAAAGATCGTGGTTGCGATGATGGCGATTGTGGTGAGATTGATCAATTATATATAGAGAGTTTAGAATTAGTGGATATAATAGATTCTGAGCTTCCTTAAAAAAAAGTGTGATCGGTTGGTTTGAATGTATTTTGGTCGAAAACGAGAAGGTTAATTTTAAACTTAACACGGGTTCGGATGTTAACATAATAGCAATGTTGGTATTTGAAAAGTTGAATTGTGGAAAAATAATAAAGTAAACATCATTCAGTTACGGGCGTATGGTGGTACAAAAATCACTCCTTGCGGTTTGGTTGGTTTGATTGTTAGTTAGATATAGAGGTTTTGAGTCAGATGAGTGTTTTGTTTTGGTAGACACAGATTCCACTCCAATAATGGGACTGAATACATGTTCAAAAATGGGTTTGATAAATAGCACACCGGTTGGAAGTTATAGACTTAAACAGCTGCCATTTGGCATTAATGTTACCCCAGAGGCTTGTGCAAGAATGAACGAAAGTAACTTTCGACATTGATGGACTTTACACGTACCTACATTGATGATCTTTTGATAAAGGCAAAAACTGAAAAGGAGCATGATGAAATTTTAATGAAAGTGGTTCAGAGGGCGAAGGAGTTTAATATAAAATTTAAAATGGATAAAATTCAATACAAAGTAAAAGAGGTTGCCTTTTTGGGGCATAGGTTTAGTAAAGAGGAGGTATGAAAACTTATTCCAGCCGAGTTAAAGCCATAGTAGAGATGGAAAATCCAAAATCAAAAATGGATTTATATCGCTTTCTCGGTATGATTAATTATGCCACTACGTCAGTTGCTAAAAAATATTACCGAGTTTGTGGGGTCTAAAGTACATTCGGATAAAGTTGAGTTACTGAACAAATTAATAACTAATTTACCAATTCTTCAGCCATTTGATGCTACTAAGGAGATTGTGATTCAAACTGACGCTTCAAAAAGCGGGGTGGGATGTGTTCTACTGCAGGATAGAAAACCTGTAGTTTATGCAACCCGAAGCCTTACGGCTGAAGAGAATTATGCGCATGTCGAAAAAGAGATGTTAGGTATATTGTACTCATGTACAAAATTTCATAATAATATTTATGAACTCGATGTACGAATATATATACTGACCACAAACCTTTGGTGAGTGTTATGAAAAACGAGATGCCAAAAGTTAATTCATCCCGATTAAAACGAATGAAAATGCTCAAGTATAATCTAGATGTAGTATATGTATGTTCCGGGAAAGGATCTGCATATAGCGGACCAATTATCTAGATCATATTTAAAGGATGAACCTGCTACCGAATTTGTATGACCGAATGAATATGACGGACAGGCACAAAGAAATATTTCATTGCTTTATCTAAATTGATTTTAGTTTATCAAAATGGATGGCCTAGGGACAAAAAGAATCTTCCAGGTGAGGTCAAACCAAATTGGAAGTTTCGGGATAGCGCATTTTTTATGATGACGGTATTTTGTTTTTTGGCGAAAGAATAATAGTTCCAAATAGTTTAAAATATGATATGCTTAAAAAATTGCATGAAGCTCATATTAGTATAACTAAAACCAAGAAAAGGGCTAGAACTATTTTTTACTGGTTCGGCATAGATGCGGATATCGAAGATTATATGTATTAGTAGATGTCGAATTTGTGAGAAATATCAACCATCTAACACCCATGAGTCTCTTATACCACATAATATGTAACAGATTATTTTAGAAAGTGGCTGGAAATCTTGCCTCTTTGTAACAAGCAATCAAATGAAATCATAAGGAATTTGAAAATGATATTCGCATGTTAAAGAGTGTATAGAGTTTTCAAAGGATTGGCAATTTGAGATAACAACTTCAAGCCCAAATTATCCTCACACGGGAGCGCCCCGAAATCTTGAAATCCATTACAAAATCTTGCAAGTACAAAATCTTGCATTTTTTAAAAATCATGCAAATCAAAATCTTGCCAACCTAACATCTTGCAGTTACAAAATCTTGCAAGTACAAAATCTTGCAAGTACAAAATCTTGCAAATACAAAATTTTGCAAATACAATATCTTGCATTTAAAAAATTTTGCAGTTTTAGTATCTGTACCCGTCGTTAGTATCTAACATAAGATTTATTGCGTATTCATAAAAGTTCAATATAATTTAAAAAAATAAAATAAAAAAAATTGTGCAGATACCGATCCGGATAACTATGCGTCAAGAAATACGGCTCATAATAGAATTAGAATGGAAATCTCCAATTTTCAAAATATTTAAACAAAATAATCTGGATAAAGAAGATCTAATCTTCATTTTCCAGAATTTAAATTTTCGTCTCTGATTAATGGAGATTTAATATTAAAATTAAAACGGAAATCTCCATTTTTCAGAATATCTCAACATAATATTCTGGTTAAATGTTGTAACATCACTTTCGATTCGAATTCGATAGATTTTATGTCTCATGTTTCTAGAATAAAATTGTACTCTATTTCGCTTTTTGATTACGCTTTTTTTATTGCGTACTTTTCTTTTCTTTCAAATCGATAAAGTACCACTAAACAAAAATTTAAGTGATAGAGTATCATGAGTATAAAATGAGAAATAGAATGTTCTTTTATTCGAGCAAGCTGAGATGGCAAGAAAAAAAAACCGTAATTGAAAAACGAAATAGAGTACAATTTTATTCTTGAAACATGAGACTGTAACGATTACATAAATTTGGTTAGCCAACTGTATCGAATTGTTTTGTCGGTGCATCATAGCACCAATTATTTCTTTTTACACTTTCTGCCGTATGCGCTTGACGAAACACACTTAATACACACATTTTTTTAATTTTTTTAAAAACACTTGTTAAATATTTCGCAAAATTACAAAAGGTTTAAAAAATCACTCGATCGATTTCGGCTTATTAGGCCATCATCAGGAGTATCTACTAAACTGTAAAAATAAAAATGTAAGTTAGAAAAAGCAAAAAGTGAAACCAAAATATACAAATAAAAAATGTGGGAGGGGTAAACAATAAAATTGGTGACAGCAATAAACATTAAAAATTAAAAATTAAAAGGGGGTGAGTTAAATACAAGTATGTATACATATGATTATTGATTAGTCAACGGCCGAATAACAAAATTCCAGATGTTGTTGTTGTTTTTATTTTTATTTTTTTAAATTTATTTTATTATAACCCGACGTATTAGGAATTTTATGGAATGGGATGAGTATGTGAATAAAACAATGCGGGGTCGGTAATTGGTGAGAAACGGATTTCTCTCTGTTCGTTGAGGATATTTTGGTTAAGAAATATAGCTTTTCGGATTTCGTAAGATTCTAAGTTGTTTAAATGTCTGCTTTCTGGTTGTACATGCAATATTTTTAAATTATTTAAACTGGATGTGTGATTTTCTAACGTTAAATGATTATAAAGGGATGATTCATGGCTACCAGATAAATGTTCTTTAACTCTAACTTCAAAATTGCGCCCAGTCTGTCCGGGACTTGGAAAGGCGATCAATTCTTGGTTTGTTGTTAAAAATCATTTTCTTAATTGTATTATTGTTATAAAAAGCAAAGCTAATATCTGTATATTGTGTCACGATGTTACTAATCCGTCGGCTAGTTTTTCCTATATACTCTAAGCGGCGCCAATTTTTCGGCATTGGGCTATCAGGTGGATAAATGTTAGCTAAAGCTTTATGTTTCAGTTTTCTGTTTAATAGCTTTAATATAGTCTTAGCTGCATAACCGTTATTTGCTGCTATTTCTAAAATTATATTAAGCTCTTTGTTATAATTGGATTTGGTCAAAGGAATGTTTATTAATCTATCTAAGAATGAGTGGAAAGCTGACATTTTAATATTATGGAGATGGTTTGAAGAGTTAGGTATAATGGCGCCTGTATACGTGGGTTTTCGATAAATTTTGAACTCTAATGAAGAATTAATTCTGGTTATTGTTATATCTAGAAAGTTAATAGATTTGTTTTCTTTTTTTTCTACCGTAAAATTAATGGTGGGATATTGAGAATATAACCAAGTGAGAAAAGAGGTTAATAGCCTATCAGTTCCATTCCATAGACATAGTATGTCATCAACATATCTGTACCAAAAGATCATATGACGGAAATAAGGATTATTGCTTGATACAATCGTTTGTTCGAAGAAATTCATGAAAATTTCTGCTAACAAAGGTGACAGAGGGGAGCCCATCAGTAGACCATCAGTGAAGCTGAAATACTTACATTATAAAGCAAAAATAATTTTGTTTAATACAAGTTTCAAATATCAGCTTCAGTTCATTCCGAAGGCTTCCATCCGCAACATCCCTATCTAAGTAAGTATAAACTATTTGAGACAAAATGTTAATTGGAATAGAAGTGAAAAGACTAGCAACGCAAACGAAACTAGTTTTGAGTGTAGTGGAATAACAACATCTTGAATGTTGCTAATCAATTCTACCGAGTTCTTTACCGAGAATGCCGAAACGAAATTAGTATGACTGTGGAAAAAGTTTATGAAACCCTTACATAGCTTGTAGGCAGGTGCATTGCAATACGCTACTATTGGTCTAATTGGAATGCCTTCTTTATGGATTTTACGTAAACCATAAAGAATTAGGGCAGATGGATTCATAACCGTGTACTTCCAACCAGTGCCATCAAAGACCTTTGGGCAGTGGTTGATACACTTACTGACCAAAGTCTTAAATGACCTAGTTGGATCTCTATTGAGCTCTAATGCTTTGCTTTCTGTAATGAAATCAGAAATTTTGTTGTAATAATCGATTCTTGTGAGAAAAGTGATCGTATTGCCTTTATCTGCTTTACACGCTATCAGGTCATGATCACGTAACTTTTTCTTAATCGCACCAATCACTTGGTGATTTAAACTTAAACTTGGTGGCCAGTGCGAACATTTTTTTTTTATTGGAGAGGTGATATTTCTTTACGTAAGTGGTGCTTGTATATTACCAAATTGTTTGTGTGATACTTTTGTTTAACAGTGTCTTATTTCTCTTATATTTTCTTATATAGTGTCGTTAGTTCAGTAATTTTTTTTATTTGGTGTGGTATTTCGTTTGCAAATACATAGTGATAATATAATTTTATCAACATTGTATATAATATCATTGCCAAATACTCAATCACCATATACGCAGTTAAGTGAAATTACAACATATCGTGGTTGATCACAAAGCCATCAAAGAGGATTAAATCACTCAGCAAATATCTATTTTTTTTTTTTTTTTTTTTTTTCGCTGGCGCTACATCCCATGGAGGGATTGGGCCGCTTCATTTTTGAAGTTTCGTATTCATTTTTCATATTCAACGGATAATGAGTGAATAGTTCATTGATCCTTACATTAAACCAGCCGTGATTTTTTCATCACCCGCCGGGAATCGAACCCGGGACCTCCGGAGCTTAAAGCAAGCATGCTAACAACTGTGCCACCGGGGCGCAAATATCTATACATTAGTAAAATTTGCGAGAAGTTTTCGCTAAAGTGGTGAAAACAGCTTTCGTGATCAACCATCAACAGTAAGATATCGATAATTACGGAATTGTGATATCAATACATCCATCCGACCAAAGGCCTATAGGATACCGTTTATTATGTATTTTTTCCACCGGAATACTAAATACAATTCAACTTTATCCGTTATTTAAGTGTTTCTACAAAATATGTGTTCAGTTTAATTAAGTTTATTCGTAAGAAAAAAAAAAAAGAAAATATATAGTAAAGTAAAATTTGTCTAACAAGGAAAGTTAATTATGGAAAGAAAAAAAAAATAATTAGTGGCAAATCCTGCAATTAGTGTATGTGAACTGTGTGTATAACAGTTTAATATTTTGTTTCAATTTTGCAAATTTTTTTTATATACAAGTTTATTTAGGCACTACAACCACCAGAGCGCTCTAGCGGGATGTAAGATGTAACCTAAAACCGTAAGTTTTTCTTATTACCAAACTAAATATTGCCGCTGGTATACACATGTAAAACTAATGATCTTTAAGACAAGATACAGTTGATTTTTTTTTCCATACATGTTTTTTTTTGTTATAACTATAGCTAATTTATTTATTTATTGAATTTGGTAAATTTATGGCATCATATAATTAATTTTAAGTAACTTAATTTTCGGTATTTTGTTATTTTTTTTTTGGAAATTTACATTACTTTTATAGTTATTCTTATGTATTGTAATAATTTTTGTTGATTTACAAACAAGTCTGTACTCATAAATTGATAATTCAGTACAAATTATTATTGTGAATCAAATGCTTTATTTAGATTAATTAAAAATTCATTTTGGATCATTACTATTTGTAATGCTAAATTAATTTTATTATTTTTGATGTGAAGATGTGTGTTCGTTCGCCATTGAAAAGTTTGCACGTAGCTGTATTTTGGACATGGTAATTAAATTTCTTTTTTAATGGAAGAATGAAGTCAAAGAAACCCCCAAGCCGACTGTCGTTACTCGCACAAACCCATGTCAGACTTCTAACCACCAATCCTTCCCTTACAAGACATAAAATCTATCGAATTCGAATCGAAAGTGATGTTACAACATCCTACCCCTGACATTTGATTTTTGATATCTCAAGCAAAATTCTACTGCATAATTATCATTATACAGTAGAATTTTGTCAATGCGATTTGTTGTCTTGCATAACAATTTATCGTACATTTATAGAATCGCGCGCGCGATTCTATAAATGTACGGGAAATTGTTATGCAAGATTTTGTAATGCAAGATTTTGAAATGCAAGATATTGAAATGCAAGATTTTGCACTTGCAAGATTTTGTAATACAAGATTTTGTAATGCAAGATTTTGTAATGCAAGATGTTGTAATGCAAGAACCCTCCTCGCACAAATGGGCAAACCGAGAAAGCTGTAGATAGTATGCCTTGCTTAAGTACCGTAATCATCCAGTTTCAAATGTTTCTGCTTGTCCATCACAGTTATTAATGAGCAGGCGAACAAGATCTAAGGTACCGATTATAGAATCCCTCCTAAAGGCTAAAGTTGAAGTTGATATTAGGAATATTTTAATTTGAAATCTAGAAAAAATAAAATTTTACTATGACCAACGGTGTAAGTCTCGGTACGAATTCAATTTGGGTGATACTGTGGTATATCAGAAAAATCATTGGAAAAAATCTTCACATGAACCTTAACATACTGCGTTTGCAGATGAGGGTTTTGATGAGAACAAAACTAGTATCTCACGTAGGAGAACGAACTAATAATTTGAACAGATGCAAGAATTATGAACATGAAACTCCCTTAAGTTCAGTTGAAAAAGTTGTTAGGCTGTTTTCGAAACCAATACTTATTTGATACTTATTGACTTATTTGACGCCATCTTAAATAAGTATGAAAAACCGTTCGAATTGATTTCACGTACTTATTTTGACAGCGGTAATAAAAAATTGTTTGTTGTCTAATTTTTTGAATAAAACATATTGATACTCGCAAAATAATAAACCAATCCGCTTTCACTTAGGTATATTTAGTGATTACTCTTGAAATAATAATGTGTCTAATGAATTTTGACGACCTAAATTATATTTGAATGAAATATTAAAAATTTGAAGGAATACATTTGTGTACTTTTCCAAAAGCAAATTTTCATTTTGTATATATCACACTACCTTAAATAAATTTTCATTCACAAATTCACAAACAATTTAGATTTTTTTGTAGTAGTATTTGTTATAGTAACGGTTAATTAATTGCAAATTCAAATAATTAATTTCCACATAAGAACTCCTTAATGTATTTAATTTTGTATCAGTGTAGCTAACAGTGAGAAACCATGAAATCCTTTCCTGTTTTTTGCAGTGACTTATCCTTTTTGAATAAACTACAACAAAAATAAAAAAATTCCAGAGTTCAAACCTTGTTAAGTAAAATACAAATCAACTTAGAGTAGTTTATTAGTAAATTGAAATGAAATCTACAAAATACTCGAAATGTTCGGCTTAAATAATATTACGAACAACAGATGGTCTTAGTAACACGGCTAGTAACATGAGACGAATATATAACTAGTTTGTAAAATCGTATAACGAGGGAGCTGAAACACCTGAATTGGAAACCTCTAATGAAATACCGCAAGTGACCATATCAAGTCCAAGTCGTAAAAGACCTGAAAAAACAAATGTTCAACCTAATATTCAAATAAGAGAGGATCTTCTGAACTTACGAGACGAGATAAAAACGAGGATTACCTAGCAGCATTACACCGGAATATCAGGAAAGAAACCGAAGGAAATAAATTTTTGATTTGCTGGAACTTCAAAAATATAGGACATACATACTAAGACTGTACTCAGGCTTTCACGGAGGTATTTTTTTTTTTTATGCGGAGTTGCTAATGTTAGGAAACCGTTTTGTTAAAATTGCTTACTTAAGGTGAAAAAAAAACATAAGAGGAGTGTATAAGATTTGAAGATAAACTACAGTGTAACTCCATCCAGAAATACCAGTCTCTTTCAAAATGATTCTATTCCTTATGCGGAGATCACAGTAGCGTCGAAAACAATGCGGATCCTGTTGGACACTGGCGCCACAGTTAGTGTATTGGGTAACGGAGCGGTCGAATTTTTCAACAGAAGCAGGCATTCAGTGGAACAAACTGAACGACCATATTCAAACAGGATTTTTGGAAAAAGTTCAACATCATTCCCAAAATAATGATCAGTCAAATAAATCAATTATTATCGAAAAAGCACATCAACTCAATACGCAGGAAGAAGAAAAATTACAAAGGATTGTCGCTTCATTTCCATCATTCGCTACAAATGGGCTTGGAAAAACTCACATGCACGAACATGAAATAAAGATTCTAAAAGGGTGTAAACCTATCAAACAAAGGTGTTATCCCATTTCACCAGCAAATCAGGCAGAATTGTATAAAGAAATTGATCGAATGCTTAGTTTGAGGGTGATCGAAGTTAGCAAAAGTGTTTGAAGCTTACCGGTAACCTTTGTACAAAAATCGAATGGTATAAGACTCGATTTTGTTTGGACGCACGTAAAGTTAACATGATAACAAAAAAGGACGCTTAACCACTTCCCATAATTGACGGACTTTTTGGTAGGCTGATAAACACAAAACACATAACAGGACTAGACCTAAAAGACGCTTACTGGCGAATTCTCCTGGCGGAAGCCTCACGTGACAAAACACAAAACTTCGTTCACGGTACTTAAAGTGATGCCGTTTGGGCTGTGTAATCCATTTCAAGAGATGGTCGCCGACTTACTAAGGACAGCTGGACTAACAATCAATATCGACAAGGCAAATGTAACTTCGAGATGAGGGAAATTAAGTATTTGGGTTATTTGTTCGGGGAAAAATTCAGAATAGCTTCAATTTTATATGAAGCTATTCTGAATCTACTCCAATTAACGTACGACAAGCTCGACGCTTTCTTGGTATGGCTGGATGCAGGGCCGTTCTTATATATTTATGCGCCCTGGGCTAAAAATATTAGGCGCCTTTGTAGACGCGAAAAAAATTTCCCAGTGCAGAATCATCTTCTGTTGTAAAACCAGTACATTCGACACCATGAAATTCTAGAGAAAATATAAGACATGAAGTTCAAACAGCATTTAGAAAGAGAGGCAATTAATTCCAGAAACGAAAAAACGTTAGGGATTTCGACGATCGAAGACGATACAATGAATAAAATGTGAACACCGGATGATTGTGAAAATGCGTACTAGCATTGATACCTCTATCAATAGGCGTTGAGACCTGTAATTGTCATACAAACGGCCATTTGGATCGGTCGAATATTTCTACACGTTCCGTGAAAAATTCAATTTTTTTGAAAATCAACTGAACTGCCCACAAATTCAGAGTCACAAAATTCGAAAATCTGCAAATATGCTCCGATTTCGATGATTGATACGTCTGCCAATAGGCGTTGAGACCTGTAATTGTCATACAAAAGGCCATTTGGATCGGTCGAATATTTCTACACGTTTCGTGGAAAATTCAATTTTTTTGAAAATCAACTGAACTATAGCCCACAAATTAAGAGCCACAAAATTCGAAAATCTGCAAATGTGCTCCGACTTCGATGGTTAATACCTCTATCAATAGGCGTTGAGACCTGTAATTGTCATACCAACGGCCATTTGGATCGGTCAAATATTTCTACACGTTCCGTGGAAAATTCAATTTTTTTGAAAATCAACTGAACTGTAGCCCACAAATTCAGAGCCACAAAATTCGAAAATCTGCAAATGTACTCCGCTTTCAATGATTGATACCTCTAGTAGAAAACAAGTTTTTAAATTTGGGATGGTTTACAATTGACGACTGGTATGGTGTGCTCTAGCCGTAGCGGACAATAGTGAACTACGAGACTTCTAATAACAAGAATTTGCTATCTGAAGTTATATGGAAATAGTGTCTATTTAATTTGAATTGTTAATTATTAAAAGTGTGATGGTTGGAAAATCTAATTAATCTATTATGTAGTTCAAAGTGGGTTTTTGTATATTTGGTTCAATTGGAACAGTTTTATCATTTTAAATGCTCGAAAAACGTGCTTAAAAAATGCAGAAATTTGATATTAAGATACTTGATACTAAAAGCATTGTCCCATGCAAATGAGAGTATGATAAGTCAAAAAAGTCATTTTTCAGGGAAGGAGTTTGAAGTTTTTTATTTTGGTATAGCAGAAAAGAAAATGAGAGTATAGTTTGTTGTTTCTAACCATCAGGGAGGATTTCGATTTTTATGAAAAATTACCATAATATAAAATCATATTCAGAGAATTCAATTATACGATTATTTGAGAGTATGATATAGTCACTTATCATACTCTCATTTGCATGGAACGAATTAAATATTAAATTTTGGCTTGTAATTATCTGTTAAAACGTGGTAGATATGCTCTAATTTAGTTTGAAAAAGGTTTAGTGACTCAAAGATGTATTTATAGTGAATTTGAAATAGACACTATTTCCATATAACTTCATATAGCAAATTTGTGTTATTAGAAGTCTCGTAGTTTACTATTGTCCACATTAATAGAATAAATTTATTAGAATAAAACGGTTTACATTTCCTTTGAAGTGAAAAATGAAATTCAAATAAAAAGATGTTCTCTAAAATTGACTAGGTCTTGGACATTTGGTGGCGCCCTAGGGCTGAAGCCCTTATAGCCCCATGGTAAAGATGGCCTTTGCTGGATGGTACCGTAGATTTTTTAATAACTACGCAAGTATTACAGACCCTATAACGGATTGCCTTAAAAAAGGAGTTTAAGTGGGCGAGAGCCATGCTAGAATACTTTGAAATGCTTAAGAGGACACTAACTTATACTCCAGTATTGATAAATGCAAATTATAAAATACCGTTTTTCATTCGTTGTGATGCCACTACTAGAGGAGTCGGTGCAGTTCGACCAGCGCCCGATTGCCTTCATGTCTCAAAAATTAAATAAAACGCAGAAAAATTACTCAGTTACTGAGCTAGAATGTTTAGCGGCAATCATAGCTAAGAAATTTCGACCTTATGTGGAAGGGCATGATTTAGCTCTGATAACTGATCATGCCAGCCTGAAATGGCTTATGTGTCAAAAAGAGTTAAGTCGGAGACTGGCAAGGTTAAAACTTCAGGGCTTTAAGTTTAATATTCGATGCTCTTTCAAGAATTTATTGTGACACGTACACGATGGAAGAGTACAATAGCAGTTTGGAAAAAATTGATGGGGAACAGAAAAGAACCATAACCAACCAGTAGCGTCGTACGGTGGAATTATAAAGACATCAGAACTGATACTCAGATTATACTTCTGACCTTGCATGGTACGGTAAGTGCGAGAATTTTTATCGAATTTTCAAGTCTGTAAGGAGACAACATCAAACAGGATCTGGAAACCTCTAATGGGCAATAGAATTGAAATAGAAAGACAACACCAACCAAGGAAAAAGTATACCTTATTAATCGTATTGGACCATCTTACGAAATTAGTTGTGTTAGAGAGTAAAGGCATATCGAGTAAAATAATAAATTTTCTTCGAGGAGCGGTGTTTTGAGTTTATGGGGTGCCCGAAACAATCCATACTGACAATGGATTTAAATTTAAAAGCCATGAATATCAAGAGCTACTAGAACAATTCGGAACAACGGACTCTAAAACGGCCATACATGTATTCACCGTAATTAGGTTTGTTTTAGCAGCAATAAGGGCTTACATAAAAGGAAACAACATACGAAATGGGATAAACATTTATCCGAAACTATTTACATGATACCGTTAAGAACTCCCCGCATTTCTTACTATTAAATCAACCATGCGGAGGGAGAAATTATGTTACATCTACCTGAACGATTAGCTTTAGTGCATAGCCAAATTAAGTTTGAAATTGAAAAAGCTTACAATAAAAGTACAAAACGGTATAATTTGAGAACACGACCGGCCGGTTTGTAGCTGGTAGTATAGTTTGCAAAATTGGCATTGTTAACTATGAAATCAAGTATAATAATAAGAAAATTATGGGCATATTCCACGCTAAAGATGTTCGGTTGTGAAGAGTATATCAGTAACAGTTTTTTTTGGGACATTTAGAAGTGTCGACGAATCAAAATTGATTAATGCCTTCTAGTGACTGGTCATTAAAATCTGTGTTGTTACGTCTGTATAAATGGCATCATTAACAAGCAGCGTACTTGATCAGAAACGGCCAAATTTTGTATACGTCTTTTTGTTTCGTTCAATCGGTCAATGACCCTAACAATTTTATTTTTATATACATATTTTCTAAATAAAAAAAACAAATAATCTGATTTGGAGGCATGGTTTACATAATATTGAGTCTAGTTTGGAGGCCATGGTTCACATAATATTGAGTGGATTTAAAAAAACCTCTGGTGTTAAATCCATAAATTTTCAGCTTGAAATTAAACATATACAATTTTAATTAAGTTACAATTTGAGCCACGACCCCAACAATATTTTGAGTGAAATTTAAAATAGAAATTAAGAAACTGTTTCTGGATACAACTACATTTTGCATGGAATTCAAATAGTACAAATTGTTGTACAGTATTACTTGGGTTAAAAATTAATATAGAAATTTAGATTAGAAATTGATTAGGACATTCTACATGGTTATGATTAAAAATTTGAGTTTACATTTGGTGTTCCAAACTAGGTTTAAACATAATTTTAATTGCAATTAGGTAAGAATAGGGTTACAATACGAGATTTGATCTCAAACAACCAACAAAATTTCCGTTGAATGTAGTTTAGAAATGTGTATCGGAAATTTTGAGTGAAATTTGAATTAGGAATTTAAATTAAAAAAAATGCTTTTGGCATTCCAAACCAAATAAAATCTTTGGTGAAATTATATATAGGAATTGAGTTACAACTTGAATTTTACAAGATTTTGAAATATAAATTTGCATTGCACAGTAGATGTGCTGAGTGGATTTTTATATTGCAAACCAAAAAATTAGAGCAAAGAATAGGTATGTCTAGGGAAAACCAAAATGAAACTAATTTGAATTGGATCAAAAAATTAGACTGAAATAGAAAATAGTTTTAATGGATTCGAATAAAACCTTACTTTCGTTTTAATCCTAAATTTAGTTAAACTTTCAAACTGTATGTGCATATTGATTGTAATTTTACAAAAACTTTAGCGAACTTTAAAATTTTATCAAATATTTAGGTATTCTACTAATTGATTATTGTAATTTCGTATTTTAATATGTGAGTGGCATTCAGACTAGTAACTTAGTTAAAATCAAAATTGGTTCGAAAAAAATTAAGATTTTTAGTCAGAAACTTAGTTCCAACCTGTTTTCGAAGTTGATCAAAATGATAAATGGAATTTTGAACACATTCTACAGAGAGAAAATTATCTAGAATTCTAAAATAGATATACAGAGTGAGGAAAATGTATGGAAACCCCTAAAATCTCGCGGAGTTCGGTCAACAAAAAAATGAGCAAGGTAATTTTCAACAAGGAATTTAATGGTGAGCTTGATTGTGACCTTGACCTTCATATTCAAGGTCATTTACAGGTCCATGTAATTTTTTTAAATTAGAACCCCTATTTTTGATGACAGAATCGGAAAGAGCAATCAATTTTAAGTCCGAGTATGTATTTTCCAAGACCTCCCAAGATCATCTGAAGGAATTTACATTGCGAGGTCAAAGTATGGAAAACACTAAAAATTTCGCGGAGTATAACAGAAAAAAATGAACAAGGTTTAGTCTTAGTTAATTTTCAACAAGGAATTTAATGGTGAGCTTGGTTGTGACCTTGACCTTCATCTTCAAGGTCACATTGAGGTCAAAGTCATTTTTTTATAGGGAAATCCCAGTTGTTGACATAGGATTCGAAAAGAGCGATCAATTGTACGTTCGAATATGTATTTTCCATGACCTCCCAAGGTCACCTGAAGGAATATGTTTTAATTGTAAAGCTTATCATTTGCTATGAAAATTAAAAAAATAAAAATAAAAAAAAATCATAAATAACAGAACATTGTAATAATGCTTGTGTTGGTGTGAAAATTAAAAAAAAAAATTAAAAAATATTAATTTTAAAAATAAAGAATTAGATTTTTTAATTTTTATTTTTTTTAAATTTTCGTAGCAAATCATAAGCATTATAACTTAAATATATTCCTTCAGATGACCTTGGGTGGTCATGGAAAATAGATATTCGAACGTACAATTGATCGCTCTTTTCGATTCTGTCATCAAAAATAGGGGTTCTAATTTAAAAAAATGATCTTGACCCGCAAATGACCTTGACGATGAAGGTCAAAGTCAAAACCAAGCTCACCATTAAATTCCTTGTTGAAAATTACCTAAGACTAAACCTTGTTTATTTTTTTTTTTACATACTCAGCGAGATTTTTAGGGGTTTCCATACTTTTCCTCACCCTGTATAATGAATTTGACTGAAATTTTAAGAAAAAATTGTCTTCTTTATAATTGCATTATTTTGGGAAACACATTTTGAAAACAATTTTAGCAAAATATTTAATGCACTCTATAAGACTGAGTTTAAATTATAAATGCGATTTCAACAATTTTTTTAATTCAACTCTAGAAAATAGAGTATTGAGCACAAAGCTTAATCCCTTTTGTTTTATAATAGAAGCGTGTCATTGAATAAAATCTTAAGTAGGAACTTACATTAGAAATACGAGTTTAAATTACAATTTGATGTAAGCAAATACATACATGAGCTTAAAGCTTAAAACTTAATAATTGATTTTTCGGCTGTGTTGTAGACAATATATTAGTAGTATGTAATGACATTCACAGTATTTTCGATTTGGCAAATCAGAAAAATACAGAGACCTTCAATCTTATTTTAAATAAAGTTTGAACCGTTCATACCTTAATTTGGTATTGTTTCAAAAAATGTCAAAAAGACTAAACTTTTAGCTTTTACTTTTATAAATTATGAATTCTAGCCAATCATCGATTGATTTAAAATAGTTTATTATCGGTGACGAAATAATACTAATGCAGCATACAACTAACACATGGTTGTTATAATTGTTGTCATTAGTTGCAATTCTTGACGTTTGATCTGAAACAACCAAGAAAATTAAACAGCTAATTGGATCAACATTTATATCCAAAAGCAATATTTTTTCAATTTTTGTTGTTGCTTTCAATGTACTTTTTGATCTGATCCGGATCGCTATGTGTGTCAAGAAATGCGGCTATTGTTTAGTATATGAAGAAACAAAGCTACCTAGAGCTATTCCGCATTCCGAACTAAAACTATTTTTCCTGGATTTGTACAGTAAAAAAATCGGGTTAGGCTGTATTGTCTACATGGCCGTAGGTGATGTTGAGATTAATTATTTTATTAATATAAATTATCTGCCACAGTTTCTTTACGCACAAATTGACACAAGATTTGCTCCGGTCAGATGAGGGATTCTCTTTCTACAGTGCTCTCGGCCAATGTAAATCGCTATTTTGCAGATTTTAATTTTAATTAAAATTTATGTGGAGATTAATTATTTTAATTTAAAATAAATTCTCCACCACTGTTTCTTTACGCAAAAATTTACTTCAGAATTGCTCGGATCGGATGAGCCATTCTCTCGCTACAGTTGTTCAAATATTTAAATTGCGCAAAATCAGAGGTTTGCTTTATTTTAGCCAGAGTATTTTAAGCCTTGTTGAGTTTCTGCGTCTGTTCCAGTGGATTTGATATATGTAGTTCTAAATGCAGACCCATGTGTTGCACAATCCAGAAACATAAATCATACGCATCATTTTTAGTGACATCATCCTACTTTCTAGCCTCAAGGCACAGTTCTCAGTCTTTAGGATCGCTCTTTAAGATGACACGTTAAACCTATTAAGGTAGAGTTCTGGTTAACTAAAGTATTTAGAATGAAAAAGCTTAAAAATCTTCTTCAAATACATATTAAAGACACACACACATACACCTTAGAGACAGTTTTGGACAATTAAATATAAGCCGATGAAAAAATTTTCTTCTTCTTACTAAAGATACATAATGTGAAAACTCTTGAAGCGTATTGCTTAAATTCTGTAAAACTTTGCAAAAAAAAAAAATTAAAAAATTTTAAACGAATTGGAAACAAAATCAAAATCAAAAATTCATTCTATTAAAGTTGGACAAGAAAATTTTTTTTTTTTTTCAAAGTTTCATTATTGAGTTTTGAAAAAATAAAAAAGTTTCTTATTTTAAGCTTTGTTTTCATAATGAATATAGAATATTTTAATTAATTGCATCTGATTGAGAAAATGGAAAAGTGTTGAATGTGATTAAAACTTCGACGAACAATTTAAATATACATTATTTGAAAAGCTTTTATATAAAAAGCTCATTTAAAATGCATTATATTTTATCCTTATGATAAATAAATTTAAATATGTTCTAGTTACAACAGAATGACCTGCTTTTTGAGGCTTTAACGATCAAATCGTCTATATACCTGGTGGTGTACATCGTCTATAGTATATGCATATTTAAACAAACACATTTTTTAACCTAACCTATAAATCAATTTATAAAGAAAAAAATATTTTTTCCATACTATAAATACTAAATTTACCTAACAATAGAATTACTAATTTACCATTAGGCCCACAGCAATCACAGCTGGTGTTTTCACCTGATGGGAACTTCAAAACTAAAATTAAAAGAAGATTTGACTAATTTGTAAATTCTGTTAAGTACATACTTAATTTTGTGAAATGAAGTTTAATTATTGGCGGCAGTCTTGAAAATATCCAAAAACTGTAGCTCGAAAAAAAACTTTATTTCATTATTTAATTTTAAAAAGTTTTGCTTTAAAAGCTTAAGTTAAAGGCAAATTCTTTTACTTGAGACATATAAGCGCGGAAAATACAAATCATCCCAAATCTTTCAAAAAGTAATACCTCTTTGATTTTGACACCTTTTTTGAACAGCCATTAAATTTGGAAAGCTGAATTGTAAACGGAAACGCGGTAAGTAAATCATACTGTAGTTTCAAAGTCTTTGGAAAGGACCTAATTATCGACGTTAGTTGTTTTTTTTACTTTCTTGTCGAACTTGACCCAAATTCAAAATTTTGATTTTTTTTTTTTAATTTCACAGGAAGTGGTAATTATAGTAATCTGCTTTAATTTCACCTGCTTAGGTTACCTTTGGGTGTTGCTTATTTATCTCACGTAATTCGAGTTACGAGTTTCACGACATAATTCGAGTTTCTCAAATTTTGACGCTGATATTCGATGTTTTATGTGATTTTTCGAGGTTATTCAAGATTTTCAATAATATTCGAGTTTAGTTTGAATTAGGTGAAATTCTCAGAATTATAGATTTTTGGACTAAACTATATTTCTGGGTTTGAATAGCGTGTAGTTGCTTGGCATTTAATTTTATCAAATGTTCGAGATTATTTGACATCCCCAAGGATATTTTTGCAAAAAAGATGCAATTGTTGCTCTTAAATTGGTTAGCATTGATCGCCCGTATTCTAGAATTCTAATTTTATTCAGGAAAATTTGAAATTTTGGAATTCTGGGAGTGTTTGAAGAATATTCAAATATTTTAGTAATCAGATTATTCTAAATTCTAAGATTATTCGAATTTATCAAAGTAATTATTCGTGTTTCTATATTCCATCTAATTTTTCGAGATTATACTTCAAAATTATTCCAGTTTTTTGAGATTCTCGGGTTTTGGTGATGTTACAAATCATTTTAAATTGTTGAAAATGCTCGGTAATTCTCGAGTTATTGCAAATCTGCCAGATAGCTCGATATGTTTCGATAATGTTAAATGTGTGTTAAAAAAAATATTTTTTTTTTAAACAGCGTGAAAGACTGTTAAAACAAGCTGATCAAGTATAAAGTTATCGAATCTAGATTCCGTCCCTCCTTAAAAATAAACCAGGAAACAAAATTGTTTTTAGAACAAAAATTTTAAAAATAATTTGTGTTTTAACAATTAGTCATTTAGAAAAGCAACCGACCCAAAAGAGAGCTTAAATATTTCTGCAACAAGGTTCTGATCTAAGAAATACAAACAATTATTTGCTCTTAAATTTTACTCTCACTGACATGCTCAATTGAAATTGCTTTTTTCTCTATTTAAACAGGATGAATAAGTGTGTGCGTATGGTGGTAGTTTGATGAAAATAAAACGAAAAATGTAAGTTGCCTAAATTTGGTGGTTATAATAGAATGTGACACATAAATGATAAAGAACGAGACGAGTATAATGAGTTTTAGGTAACGAAGAATAATACAAAGCTCTTATTACCGGTTGGTCATGGTTTGCTGAAATTAATCAGAATTTCTTTACGCATACAATGCAATCATTGCAGTTCATTGCCTCTGTAACGGGTTACGTAAAGAAGCAAAGCCAAAGATATTGAAGCAAAAAAATTGACACGAATTTCCTTTACACCCTAAAAAAGAAACTGAATGGTTTCCTTCATCAGCGCAAGCGGTTGTAGAAGGAGTACACTATGAGAACATTTAATTTCTGCTAGTTATTTTTCAGGAATATTTTCTTTTAAATCCAAAAGATTTTTTCTTGAGGGGTTATTTAAATGATCGGGTGTACGTTGAATATGGACATCCCACAGAATTTGTATGATTTCGAAAACACGAACCGAACCAAAAATTGATGAAATATCAACAACTCGCTTCTTTTCCGAATTGTCCAGAATCTGCCACTAAAACCTAAAAGGGTATAAAAAATTGTCAGCGTGTCTCGTATTATTAACCTGTAATTTTAATATATTTACAGATGCACGGGTTAGTTCGGTTCTTTGAGCAAAATAAAAATAAATTTCCAAATTTTAAATTGTTGCTTTTTGATTTTCTAAAAATTGGTCTAGTCGCGTTGTAAACGGAACACCTGTGACGTCGCATTTCGCGTTATGACATGTCTATTTGGGTTACGGGTTAGGTGATGGAAATTGTCAGGTAATTTATCCAATTTTAAATTTTCCACCCTACTCCAAATTTTCCTTCCTAATAGTCGTTTTAAGAAACAAAATCGCATTTGGGTATATGTGCATTTAAAAAATCTGGTCATCAAGGTCGCAATTTTCCGGGTTAAAAGCAATTGATTGATAGATAGTAGATATGTATATCGTTAAGAATGGAAATAACGAACGCATCAAATTATGTAAAACGGCCATCTTAAACGACCATATTGATTATAACTTCCTGGTTAAAATGGTTATATAGGTCGTGAATAGCGGTGAAAAAGGTCTCTTGGATTTTGGCTGTTTGAACATAAGTCATATTTAAATTTTATGATTTTTATGTTTTGAATGTGTAACCTTGAAGTGGTTTGTATTTGTTGTTGTTGTTAAAGATACAGGGTGTCAAATTTTGAGAAGAATGATAATCATGATGTTGTAATAAAAAAAAAATAATTATGCGATAATTATGATTTTGAGCTCAGTTTAAAGGTAAGTTAATAGCGATTAATAAAATAGTATAAAAATAGTATGTTGTTTAATTTCTTCTTCTTTAAATTTTCCGCCAAAATGTTCTTTTTCAATTTTCTCAAAACCCTATTTTTTTTTATTTTTTTTTTAAAGAATTCGACAATTAATAGGCATATCCAGCGCAGATAGATCTCACTAAAAAAAGAGACCTCACAAATTCTATGCGCTGGATACAAATCAGTAAAAAATGTAGATTAATCTCACTGTTTTAGTGAGATTAAAAATTCTTGTCATTTGAAAAAGATGTCATTTGTGCGCTAGATACGCCCATTATTTTACAACATATCAAAAAACTGGAATACACTCATTTTTCATTTTTTGTATTCTTGCAAAATACGTTTTAGTAAGAGCATTGTTTCATTTTTATATGGAAGAACTAAGTCTACGGAGGTGAAAGTTTCATGTTATTTTGCAGAAAATTATGCATTTTTAATGCAAAATGCCGCACAAGGTTTTCATTGGAATAATAAACAAGCGACTATTCATCCATTGTAATTTACCACAATTTAGAAGGCAAATTACATCACCACACCTTCGTTATAATATCGGATTGTCTTTACCACGATACTGTAGCGGTTCACGTATTCATTGAAGAATTGATGCAGTTCGTAAAACTGAAATATCTAGTTTATCTAAAATTTATTATATTAACGATGGTCCAGTAACGCATTATAAAAATAAGAAACATTTTAGGAACATCCTAAAACACAAAGAGGATTTTGAGTTGACTGTGAATGGCATTTTCATGCAACAGCTCATGGAAAAGGTCCATGTGATGTAGTAGGGAATTGAAAAAGAACATTTTGGCGGGAAATTTAAAGAAGAAAAATAAACAACATACTATTTTTATATTTTTTTTTATTAATCGCTATTAACTTACCTTTAAAATGAGCTCAAAATCATAATTATCGGATAATTATTTTTCTTTATATTGCCATAAATACAACATCATGATTATCATTTTTCTCAAAATTTAACACCCTGTACAACAACAAAAAACAAAGCATTTCAAATTTTTCTTTTAATAAAGGCTATGCATTCAAAACATAAAAATCATAAAACTAAAACATGACTTAAGGCTCCATAAAGTCAATTTGTGATTTCACGTATTTTTCACCTTGCCATCTGGAAAATTCGCATTTTCATTTACAGAAAAGCGTGTCTGTATCATAAACGCATAGAAATTGCGGATGGGTGAAACATACTGTGATACAGATATATATCCAATTTCTCGTTTCATAGACATTCAAAAGATATTTTCTAAACATTTACACAGAGGCTTTACAAATGTTAAATCCATTTAGTTAAATGTTTAGCTGAAAGTCAAATAGAAAAAGAAAAAACACAAGCGGCTTGCATTGAATTTGCATTATTAAGAAGAAATGGATAATTAGGGAAATATTATTTAACAGTCGGTTAGTCCTTTTTTAACCAACCACTCCACTCCACTAGTGGTGTCGTTTGTCACGCCAAATAGTTTTAATATTTCTTCTATAAACCGTAGATGGATGCTATGAAAAACAGTTTATTGCACTGAGTTGTGGCATATAAAAAAATTGCTGTCAACCATGTGCCATGTTTTTAGTGGCATAAAAACCATTTTAAAGGCCCACTGTCGTTGAAAATTAGTATAATATTATCATTTTCATAGTAATCATCTAGGGCTTATAGGAGATATATTAAAACTTGAGTGCTATTTGGCGTGACAAACGGTACGACTAAGGGAATAGGAACCGTGTAAAAGAACCCTTAAGTCTCTATGTCAGTAAGTTAGCTATTGTTAGCTAATTGGAATACAAACATTTGAAGCATTTCGCGGTAAAACTAAGATCAGTATATGATTAAGGACGCCTCTATGAAAAAATTTAAATCCATATTGGAATAACTTTTTAATTTTATATTCTTCCATAATTAGTTAATCAATATTAAAACTTAGCATATAAAGAAACTATAACGAAACTTCTGCATTTTGTATTTCCAAAAAATTATGACCAACATTTTTAACAAAAATTGAAACCACTTATATAATGCTGACCCAACACAGCTATATAACGATTGGCCTCAAAGGATTGTCGTGTTTGTGTATTTTAGGAAAATCGCATATCCTTTGAGTCGTACCAGTTTAGTGAGACAGTGGAGTTAAAAGTCGGGTGTTTAATTAAAAGAAAAATTATTTATTGCTTGTTTGGCTTAAAATGACGAGTAACATTTTTGATACCTATTGAAAAACGGAAAGAAATGAATAACAGTCTGATTTTAATAACGAATTCCGAATTATCTGTTATGTGAAAGTCGTCTAATGTTATAAGGTTTACTACTTTCCACTCTAAAATTGTAAGTTAAAAAACTATTTTCTCTCTCTACTTTTTTTTTTGTCTCTATCTCTGCAATCTTTTCTGGGGCTCGAGGCCTTCTGGGGCCTCCCGATCCAACCGCCGTAGCTTTAACCACTGCGCTGTTTGGTCGGTCTCTCTACTTTATAAATAGTTAAAGTTATAAAATTGCACAAAATTTCTAATAAGAATTGAGTTTGAATTCTTTTCATTTCTTAGATAAATTTTTCGGCTGGTGTGCCATATAAAAGCAGGCCCGGCGGTTGGATCGGGAGGTACCGGGTTCGAATCCTTATAGGGGCGGGATGCAAAAGGGATTTTTCATCATCTGATTTACGATCGGTGATGACGATGAACACATGTATGACCCCCTGTTGAGAGCGCGGAATCCATGGGCCGACCCACCTTTCATGTCAGTACTATAGGCTGGCATGAAGCAATGCAATGTGTAGGTGGTTTAAACAAAAGCGGGTCTATATCCATACGTCCTCGAGTTGCTAGCAACGGCGTAAGGTAGGACGTTAAAAGGGAACTGCGAAAAAGTTGGGAGTGCCTAGAGCCCCAGAAAAGATTGCAGAGAAAGAGACAACAAAAAAAAAAAAAAAGCAGGCCATCCTCGATTGTTCAATTCTCGTAACTTCAAGAAAATGTTTTTATCTGACCGCGTTAAAACTTCATTATGATTCTTCATAAATAGATTTCGTAGCTTTCCTCGCCTTAATAATTTCATCCTGTTTACTCACATTAGATATTTGCATAATTAAACAATTCAGCTTGTTTCATAAAATTTACAGAAAATCACCATAACCACCAAAATGACCATCGTCAGCCTTGAAAACGTCCAAATTCGAATTGGCACATACAAGTCGTTTTACTTTGTGAGCTTGTCGAATTTGTAGTATTTTGTTCTTAGTGCAAAACTTATTAGACCAGTTATTGTTAAATTTAAAATTTGTCAAAATATTTACAAGACTGTTCCTGATGCTGATCTGTAATGTCTCGATTAATTCAGAAATGCCACTCTTTTATTCAGTTACAATTTTACGATACAGAATAAACTTTTTCTTGGAAGATAAAAGATTTATCTAAATTTTAGGTTTTAAAAATCTGTCCTGAAGACGATCTCCCAAACCTGTTAAATCTATGGTCCATTTCTCTTCATTAATATTTTGTGTCTTATAGCCCTGGGAAAGGTTGTTTCTACCGCACTAGTGAAAGGTTGTGATGGTAAAGAAGCCTAAGCTGGACAGACCGATTTTGAAAACTTTCTGGTTAGTCTGGTTTTGTCGAGGCCAATCAGAAGCTGATACATTTTTACAGCGATGCTTGGGCGGCTTACTACCGAGAGAATCTTCGAATGTTTTGCATAAAATATTATTAAAATTCTCAAATGAAAATTGGTATACCTTTTACTCAAAATTACTTAATATAAAAATTATTTTATTATTTTTTTTAAAGTTATTCTCTCAATTTAAAATACAATATTAAATAATTTACATAGTATCAAAATAAATTCAGATTTTTCGTCTATTTATATAAAAAGCCACCTACTACTCAGATCCACCTGTTCCCTTTACGTGTTTATTAATTGCAATGCACTTTTGTTTGGTATGTGAATTTAAACCAGTAAATTTTGTCTTCACTTCTTCGCCAGTCCTCCTGGTCTGGCTAGTGGACGGTACGGTTGTTGCAATAGTTTGTTAAGCCAGTTTAGTTTCATTGCAGTTATGTTGTTGTCACATAACACAATTATTTTAGATAATTAAAGATGAGGAAATTTTTTTAATTTTACATATCCAAAAATACACATCTCACTAATTCTGGAATTATTCCTATTTCTTGTAACAGAATCGACAGCTCTCCCTGAGTATAATTAGGTTCTGTCTCGTATTTATATTTAAATAATCGTTCACTAAAATAAAATATATTTTCTGTACTTAGCAGTATTATTACAATGGTTGTCGTATTATTTTTCGTTTGATTCATTTGAGGTTTTGTTTTATATTAAGCACTTTGGCGGTTGTGCTGAATACAAAAATATATTTTTACTTTACTAAAATACTCGGGTATATCATATTATACAAGCAAATTTTCGATTAGCAAATCCGCCATATTTACCGAGTTGCGAATTGCTAGAGTATCGAGTATCCCTAAGTATCCAAATTTGTGTTTACTGACACATTTAACAAAAATTGTAATTTACATTTTCATTCTCCTGTCAGTGATACCTGAAAAACTTGCGATTTGCTTAACAACAAATTAAAATATTCGTGCAATGAAGAACATAAACCTGAAATTCAAATGAGGAAAGATGAACATTTATTAAAAGCTGAAATTTTCAGCCAAAATATACAAATTGACGCAGAGCAAGCAAAAATTGCCATCAATGATGTTTAGCGACTTGAATGAAAACTCTTCCACCACACACAATTTTAGAAAAAGATCGATTTTGGAAATACCTACTACACATTAAATCAAGTGCAAATTCAATAAACATTGTAGAAGATTACGCATGTATCGGAAACTCATATGATTTGTTTTTTACGTAAAAATTCCTTAGTACCTATACAATTTTTTTTGGAAAAATTGTATAGCGGTGCGTTTCCATGAAAAGTTGGTTTTTTAAAAAAGAATTTGTGATTGCCACAAGAAACAATTTCTTGAAAAAATGAAAAAAATCATTTTGTTTTCGAACATCCGAATAGGATTTGAAAGCTAAAGCTATACAATAATTTTTAAATAAAGAACTCAAAACCAATAAAAAATATGTTAAATTATTTAAATATTGGCTCAATAAACATAAATATAATTATGATCGAACACACTGCAAATATTTAGTTTGTGTCTCAGTTTTAAACAGAATGTGCGCATATACAATATGAAAAACAAAGAATTCGAATATTTGGCGTATGCACAAATGAGCAGGTGGTAAAATAATAATTTATTGTGCAATCCTCTCCCATTATCCATTATAGGCTCTCGAATGAAGAAAAGGATATTATATTTACAAAGTGTTGTAGGGCATTTAGGCTCGAATTCAGAAGATGATGAGCATAATATATTTGACTAAATTATGTGCCTACATATGATGCTGAGAAATCCGAGTTGTAATTAGAAAGACTGACTCTGAAGCCGATATCGAAGGCCTTTGCGTTGGTGATGCTGCTACATAGGTAAATATGGGAACAACTAGGTCCAATTTGTATCGTTTGTGCCCGCATAACATTTTTCGTGAGCTAGCGTTTATGTGGCCAAACACAAACATCAGAAATTTGAACAATGTCGACACCTGTTGTGTGCTTACGAAATTTGGGTGTTTTCTTATCAATATATGGGGGAAAATTAGGGTAAATATTGTCCATGTGGTCAAAATTTTAAAATTGTAAAATCAGGTAATGTAACAACACTCTTTTCATAAAAATATCAAATTTTCAGAAAAAAAAAACAGGAAAATTTAGCCACTGAGACGAAGCGATTTTAACTTCGGGTTAAAATTCACGGGGGTAAAAATAGACTATCTTTACCTTGATAAATATTGACAATGTGAACGTTAAACACAATATGTATATTTTAGCCATATATGAGACAGGCATACTAAACATTTTATGTTTTCATTTCAGAATGTCACTATGATTTTATAAATTGGTGTTAAGGTCGATCCGCACGATGTGTTTTTAGTTATGTTTTAACAAACTAAAATATGTCAAAAAATACAAGTGTATTTTAAAACATTTGAAAAGTTGAAAATCACATCCACACGCTCATTAAAAACATTTGTGTTTTGTAATATTAATACGGATGACGCTAGCTAAATCTATGGCGAGGCGACTTTGATTTTTTTAGATTCATTAATACCTAAAATTAAAAACAAAAAAAAACGGAAAAATTACGGTCGAAACCATGTTTGATTACATTTAGAAATTTTTTTGAGGTTATATCCTATGTAAAAACATACCAAAATGGCTAAAAGTCATTTGCGAAAATTACATATGTGCGGACACATATGTAATCACAAAAGCAAAAATACAACATGTGGTCATAAAAAATTGTCACAAATGTTGACACATGTGTGAAAGTACATGTAAAAACACGTCGTGCGGATCTACCTTAATATTATGGTGAACATTTTATGATAAAAAGATCAACTGATTGATCTTTTCCAGTTTTTCCCGTTCTTTTTCACCAAAAAAGATGTATGTTGCAGTAGTAAATAGTATTGAATAATACTTTTTTACTGTTCCTTCTCTTTTTAATACAAGGAAATCATACTCAAACACATTTTTTATCGTACATCTTTTATCGTTTGGAAAAGAACGAAAAGATTCAATATAAATCAGCTTTAACACGAGTTTTTTTTCGACCCCAATTCAAATCTAAGGTTGCTATAAAATGTAAAAATAAATAAAAATTACAAATTCAACCAATTTGAGTTCAAGTAACAAACTAATTTAATCGAGCCAATAATTTTTTTATCTTATGTAATGTAGGTAGATTTATTTAATTGCTGTGTGGGTTTATTCAATGCAATTGTTATTGTAAAGTTGTCAGAAATACGCTTATCGGTTACGGAAGAAGGGAACATTTTTGGTTTAGTGTTTCTTCAAAACAGTTATTCATCTATAGGGGCCCTTATTATAATTTCTGTCGTAAAACAATTCTTAAACGATTTCAAAAATTTCGGATCGCCAAACACGATACCATTGTATCATTTATGTGATAGTCGGAAAAATACTGCCAGCAAATTAAAGACGAACATTGTTTTGATTATTTGTTGTTTCTTGTGGTTACTATTAGTAGTAATTGCCTTATTGAAGTGAACATAAACTGAGAGAATCGCATTTGTCCCTTAAAATTGTGGTTCAGTTGCCTGAACGGTATTTTAATTTTCTGAGTGTCCAAAAATCGATTAAAAATTAAATATGTTGATTCAAAATATAGTTAAAAACAAAATAATAAACCAAAATACACTCGAATCAAAACTAACCTTAAAGTAGTTCGGGTATGGTCGGTCAAAAAATTCTTTATGAACTCTTGACTGAATACGCAGAATTTGTAGGTGCTTCACGTACCATTCAATATTATTTTATGATAAATATTTATCTGTTTATTTTGTCATAAAATTATCCAGGTAAATAATTTTACCTAAGCAGCGCAAGCCCGTTAAAATTTTTCTTTCTTCGTTTTATCCGATCCTAAGGAGCATAGAAAAGACCGTCTCAAAGGATCAAAGGACATCAATTTATTGAGCGCACCATGAGAGAATCTAATTTAGACGGCGTGATCAAATGTAGGGTTGAAAGAACCACAGCTACACAGACTACTCAATTCTCATCTTAGTTTTAATAAATTCTTTAATGTGTGTTTTATTTAACAAATAATAAAACAAATTTTAGTGATTTATGTACTTATTGGTTTTAAGCTAAAATTCATTTATTTCGGAAGAGGTTTCAATCAATTCAAAAAACGTTTATTTTAATTCGGAACAAGTTTCATTCATTTGAGAAATAGTTTTCTTATAGATTAACTATCGTTAATTCAGAACACAATCACAGTGAACTTGTGGCAATAATTAAAATTGTTGATAATGAAAAGTACTTAATCTAATCATAATCACTCTCTCAATAAAAATGACCACTAAAGCAGCCTCGCGAGGAGGCTTTTCGTTAGCAGTCTGGTGATTAATAGCATACTGTAACATAATTTAGTTTAGTCAGAAAATTAGCCAACGAGGCACACAGCAAAAATCAGGTAAATGCAATTGATTTGAGAAGTACTTCGGAGTTCTAAACATGAATGAATCAATCCATGTAAAATATCATACTGCTCACAATAATCAAAAATTAATTTCTGTTTAACTATATTTTGGAACAGTTGCAGTTTAGTGGTTTGATTGTTTTATTAAACCATTGTACAGAAAGAACCTTTTGTAAAATACACTGTCCAAGGCAATATTAAATTTATATGGAGGAGGGCGGTAACATAAACAGATCGACTATTACGATTAGTTAAATCCTGGTTTACTATAAGGATATTGTTAGTACGAATTAATTTTATGATAATTTTGTATATACATACTTATAAAATAATTTATAAGCCTCCTTTATTGTGCAACATAGACATTTCTTTGCAAATTGGAAGTAAGTAGGTGAAATGGGGAGGAATATAACTGTAATATACATTTTGCTTGATGCAGGGTTCAAATTAGGAATGCGCGATAAACATCGATTATTTTAAATATCGATAGTTTACGCTAAAAATATTAAATATCGGTTATTTTTATCAATAATTTTACTGCCCAATAATCGATAAATTTCATGAAATAGAGAACTATCGATAATTTCAATTTCTTTATGTCAAAATGTTTATTTTCATAGTACAATTCTGTAGCAATATGATATAAGGGAATAACTCGAGTTATAGCCTTTTATGTCTTATTTCAAATTCGAAATTTCCATATTCGAATTCATACTATATCAATTTTTTTGTAATAATACAGCAACTACAAAACACCGTAATATTCATTTAAAAAAGCAAGAATTCAAGAAACCCATACGAAAAATACGAATTTTAGAGTTATTCTCTTATGTCATATTGCCACAGAATTATAAAAATACTATGAAGCCCATTAAACATTTTTCGGTATTGAGTAAAGTCATTGCGACATGACAAATAATTTTAACACAGACGTTGTCCTAAGAATAGATTTTCCATTTAAGAACAAATGATTGCCGAACTGGAATATGATGTTGTGACAAAGAAATTGTACAAAATACAAATATATCGGAACCTGAAAACGTGCGTATATGGATAATTTTTTAATAGTCAAAATCATTCGGTAAGTAAAATGTTTACTCATTTTTACAATTTGATTGAAATATATAATAAATAATTTTAGCATATAACACGACATTTTAAAGTAATTTCAAGAGGTTCGGTGGATTCCGAATCCGCAATGTCTTCGAAAGTAGTGTCGTTATCTACCCGAATGTAAACCGAAAGCGGTTGCGCGTACTCAACAAATTGAGTTTTTAGTAACATCAGCAGCTATAACCAAAGTGGCGCAAAAGCTACAAAAATTACAAACGCAATCTTGTATATGATTGCCAAAGATAATTTAAGCTTATATACTACGAAAAGGAAAGATTTCGCTATGTCATACAGATCATTGCACCTTTATATAAGGTTCCTACAAGAAAATCAATTACAAACGGTAAACGGCAATTTGAACTGAGGCATTGAACTTCAGAACTTCATTCAGAGCTTTTTAGGAGTTACAGCTCATTTTATTTTTGAAAATTCATTGTGCTCAGCGGTGATTAGTGTTGCTCCTTTATGCGAACGACATTCTGTGGATATCTCGGTAGTCAAAAACAATTTATTCTGAATGGAATATTGAAGAAGACAAGGTATAATTCACCTGAATTCGATTATCTAAAATATATTTGTATTTATTTCATTATATTTTAATAGATGGTGGCTGTGGTATCCGATAATGCCTCGAATATCAGCAAGGCAATTGCCGATACTTTTGGGAAAGGAAAACATTTACTTTGTTTCGCTCACACCGTCAATCTTATAGGTCAAAGGTGTTATGTTAGACTTCCCAGAATTAAAAAGATTACTTTCGAAGGTAAAGGAAATTGTGAAGTTTTTTAAACATAGTGTTGTGGCAGCGGGTGAACAAAGAAATATTCAAACCGGACAGCCCTTAAAGCTAATTCAATAAGTTCCAACTAGATGGAATTCAGCTTATTATATGCTCGAAAGTTTTCATGAACTTAAGGAAAAAGTTGGAGCAGTTCTGCTAAGACTTCCCAAGAGTCCTGATATGCTAACAGGTATAGTACTAAAAATATAAATGATTTTAATTCATGTATAACAAGATATTTTTTTGATCATTTCAGGATTGGAACTTGCGACAGTTGAAGATACAATTAAAATATTGTGGCCGCTTGAGATATTAACAAAAGAAATTTGTGGTGATAAAACCATCACCAGTAGTAAAGTGATACCACTTATTTCTTGCATGATTAATAAAATATCAAAAATTATAACTGAAACCGCTTTATCAAAAATGTTAAAAGAAAAACTATTAAGGCACATTAATAAACGGTTTCAACAAATCGAAAAATTCAAGTTGTTGGCAATGTCGACCATTTTGTATCCACATTTAAAAATATATACTTTAAAGATTTTATGTCATGCTCGAAAGTAATTAAAACCATCGACAAATTTTTAAAAGAAGAGGTGGCTGCAAATTCAATCGAAATATACGAAGTGATAAAAATAAGAACTATAAAAATGGTAAGTATCCATTTTACTTTTTTCTGTGGCTGTGGCTTATATCACAATGAATTACTGGATGAAATAAGAACGCTTGTGATCAACGAGATGTCAAAAAGCAGAACGGACATAAAGGAAATGAAGAGAAATGACAATTTGGAACATAAAACCATTAATAAACTTAAGAAAAAATTAGATAGAGAAAATGCTATAATAACAAAGGCCGATAAGGGAAACACTGCCGTGATAATGTACATATCAGAATATCATGAAAAAATTGATGAATACATCGCCAACAACAACATTATCAACCTCAATACTGATCCAACAAAAACTTACCTCAAGCTTATCAATAAAGAGATCAGCAGTTCAATTCATCTATTAAGCAGATATCAAATTCATAGTAGCAAAATGTTGAAACCAACGGCTCCCATTTTAACCGGATTACCAAAATTACATAAAGAAAGAATTCCAATTAGACCGCTTATCAACTTCACCACATCACCTACGTTCAAAATAGCAAAAGTATTGAATAACTGGTTGAACCATCACATTACTCTAAAGAACAACTTTTCTATAAAAAACAACTTGGAATTAATTGATAAAATCAGAAGTATTTCCATTCCAACTGGTGCCAAACTTGTTTCATTTGACATCACAAATATGTATACCAATATTCCGATAACGCAAACTTTAGAAATCACGCAAAATCTCCTTATTGAAAACCACATAGATGTAATAAAGATCAATGAAACCATACAATTATTAAGAACCATAACTTTCCAAAATTATTTTCAACACAATAACAAATTATTCAGCCAAACTGACGGATTGCCAATGGGAAGTCCATTATCAGGAACATTAGCCAATATTTACATAAATTATATTGAAAATACTAACATCATGAATAACCAAAACAAACACCAAAATAATATAATTTACTGGCACAGGTACGTTGATGACATCTTAATGTTATTCCAGGGTTCACTAAGGCAATTGGATAATCTTCACAAATACATAAACAATATACATAAAAACATAAAATTCACGTTGGAGATAGAAGTGGACAAATCTATAAATTTCCTAGATATAACAATAGTAAATCAAAATCAAAAACACGAATTTAAAATATTTAGAAAATTAACGCAAACAGACCAAACAATAGACAAAACATCGTATCATCCACCACAACAAAAATATTCGGCATATAATCATATGATATATCGATTAAATAATATTCCAATGAACGAAAGCGATTATATGGAAGAGTTTGACACAATAAAAATGATTGCAGTGAAAAATGGATATGACGAAAAATTTGTACAACACATCAATTATAAAATTAGACAAAAAATACGACAACAACAATTCACAACAATGTACGATAATAACAGTGAGACAGAAAATACAAAAAAATATATCGGAATGGAATACAACGAAAAGTACAAAAAAATAATGAGTAAAATTCTAACCCAATACGGATACAATATGGCTTACAAAACAAGTAACAAATTACAAAGGAAATTGGATACATACAAAAGAAACGATTTGGATAGTGGAGTTTACAAATTAACGTGTAATGATTGTTCAAAATTTTACATCGGTCAAACCGGACGTTCATTCCGTCAGAGATTTTTAGAACATACGCAGGAAATCAACAGGGCAAATGATACCACAAATTTTAAATCTAATTATGCACATCATCTTTATACAGAGAAACATTCGTACACAAATTTAGAAAATAACCTCAAAATTCTACACAAACTTCCAAAAGGCAATATAATGGACCGAATGGAAGAAATTGAAATATATAAACACCGGAATAATCCACTGTTACTAAACGAGAAACGAAACACAAAAACGAACAAAATTTATGACATGGTGATAAAAAGTACACAAAACAATTTTATAAATTAATTTTAAATAAAAATCAAATTTAGTAGCATTATAAAAACAAAATAAGGAACTGAAGAAGGAAGAAAATCCGAAACCGGTCTTCCAATAAAAATAAAAAATAATATCACAAAAAAGAAAGCGTTACGAATTAATTATTTTTAGTATTTATTTACAAACAATTGTAAATAATTTTTTAAAAAATAATAATTCAACAAAAAACAAAATATTTGTTTTCATTGAATTATTAAGTGATAAAAATAAAATCAAAGATACAAAAGACCAACCGTCGAGACCGAGATCAGTGAGAAATTTGATTTATGGAGATTCTATAAAGAATTAGTTTCTTCCACGTCACAAAAAAATGCCAAGGTGATGGGATACATTCTGGGTTTAGCCAATACTTAAACCAGCCACCAATGGATCTGCAAATTGATCCTTTAGAATATTGGTCAATCCACAAAAACATAAATCCCGAATTATCGAAAATAGCCCAAAAATATTTATCTATTAGAGCAACATCAGTACATCTGAAAGGTTATTTTCAAAAGCAGGAAATATCATGGAGGAATCTCGTCTCAATTTTAATAAAAAAGTTTGAAAAAAAAAGTTTTTGGAAATTTCTCTATTAAAATTGAATCGTTTAGTCTTGAAAGGGCCCATGTTCACTTTTCAAATTATTCAGGAAATAAAAAAAACTTTATATTGTCAGCAAAAATAACTTTAAGAGGGTTTTTAAGTTTGTTGATGAAAATGTGAGTCGCTATGAAGTTTTAAGCTGAATTTTGGGGTTATTTTTTTAATTATTTCAGCTGATATGCTCATTTTTAAAGCATGAACATGAGTCCTTTCAATAATAAATACAAAAAATATATTTCAGTTTCATTTATTAAAATTTATTAGGATCAAAATAAATTAGAAAACCTTAAAAAAGTAAAAGTATATATTTTAAAGACTTCAATAGTCACTATCCTCACTATTATATTCCATTCCAGTTGGACATTGCATAATTTCGTCGTAAAAATACAGACACTGAGCAGATATGTACTTTAGGACTATTTGTAGGTCAAATATTTTTTTAATATTTATTACGTTTACAGTATCAAACGCTCTTTGGGAAGGTAATCTTATCTTCTTCATAAATGCGGTAGTATTAAACCGTCGAAGTTTAAACGTAAAACTTTCCAAACTATCAATAAATTCCTGCCGGGCTTCCAAATTTCTGTCCCTGCTCATTTCAAAATGTGAAAATTCAGAAACTTTAAATTTGATTTTTTATGCTTTTCTGCCTTTTCATTACACAGCAATTAGCTGCTATTTGAAAAAAATAGGCCACCAATCCTTAAAGTTTAATATTTTATCACGATTTGATAAAATATTTGTATTGATTTTTTGTAGTGTACTTGATCGGTTGATCAGTGCCCCATATTCCTCTGGCAAATAAATTCTGTCAAGTTTTTTTAAATTTCTCTTGATTGCTCCAAACATACGAAGGTAGAAAACTATGGCCTCGAACGGGGAAATACTGATAGATTTTGGTCAGGTTTTTTTCAATACAAAAAGCCATTAGAAATTGTAATACCGTATTATTACGATTTTGACCAGAGGGTTGCATGCATCAGAAAAAATATGAAGCTCGGTAGTCTCAGGTGGTAAATATTTTTCTACCAAATCACTGATCAAAGGGCATACTTCATTTGCCCCTCATTTTGCCATTCCTTCGTGATAAAGGTACATTTCGCTACATTTCCTCTTCAAATCTTAGATACAAGAAGTATTCATCCAACGCTGCTGATAGTAAAAAATGGTCTGCACGGGAATATGTGGTAGTGGCAGATTCTGCATGTAATCAAATACTAATGCCGTAGCAAGAGCTGTCATTTTCGCAGTTTTTTTCGATTTCATTAATTTTGCCGTAAAATTGTTTAGATCTTTTGACATGGATCATCTTTTCGGCTATCGCAACCCGTTTTGCGTCATCATTAAGAATCGTATTATTTATTTTTGCTGACAATTCCTGGCATGTTCCGCTGACATTTTTTGCGATCTACCAAAGTGGTAATTAAAATTATCCTTAAAATGCAAATGAATCGTTTAGTATTGAAAGGGAACATGTCCTAGGCATGTGCCTTTTCTAGAATAAAGGTTTTTTTTTTTTGCAAGGTAGGTGCCGTTCCATTAACCATATGGTAATGCCGTCTTGTCATAAAACGTATATACGTGTCTTTGATACAAAAACGTCATAATACTAATTTTGACAAATAGTGGACATGAGCCCTTTCAAGAATAAACGATTCAATTAGGTGCTAATAGTTCTTTAAATGTGCGCCTAAAGTAAAAATATAACGTTCACGATGACCATAATGACTTTAAGTGAACATTTCCACGATAAAATTGTCAAAATTTCCCGAAATGATACCAAAATGTAAACCCAAGGTGACAGTTTTGAATTACCGAAACGTTTTAAAAATTTTGAGAGTTTTGCGAACATTTAGTTATAATCCTTTTACAATTAAGGCTAAATGACATTGAAAAGGGTACATAAGATAAAAATTATTTACTACTATGCATACATTTCAGTGGCAAATTAGTCTAAACAACACAAAATAATACCGAAACGTTTGCGTAAGGTGACAATTGCCAACAATTAAAATGGTTTTCGCACTTTGCGCCTTTATGCGAACATTTCAGAAATAAACATTCCTAAATAATGCAAAATGATACTGAAATGTGTACCTAAGGTGACAATTAATATTATTGAAATGAATTTTATAATTTGCGACTGTAACGAAAATTTACTGTTAAATGTGTATTTATTCGGATGTTCTTTTTTGGAGTATACAAAAATTAATATTAAAAATTAAATAATAACTAATTAATCGTTAGTTTGGTTTTCGATATTTATCCATATGTATTATCGATAATTTTCAAGAAAATGAACATCCCTAGTTCAAATAACGAACACTGCTTTAGAAAACCGATAAAAGTGATAAATTATTTTACCATGAAAGTTTATGGAATCGAAAATATCCGTATTTGTTTGCAATGAAAAGGTTAAAAAACTAGATTTTTGTTTCGTTCAGTTGTAGGGAATGACGTAACAACTAATCACTGACCAGGCATATATCTGCTTCCATTTGTTCTTCTAAGTGATGACACTTGTCACAGCTGTAAACAATTATCGTATCAGTACAGAGATCTAAACTTGTATTCTGACGTAAATTTTGCGGTTCCGCCTTAGCTTGAACCTAGACCTTTTTTTAATATTTACTCGTGACTTTTATTTGCACAGCGACTGAGTTTTTTCTACGAGTTTAGCTGTACAAATTTCTCGAGACTTGATATTATTCGGGTTTATTTTTTGAAGATTATTCGTAAATGTAAAAATCTTTCTTAAATAGAGTTGCATAGATTGTTAAATTACTTATCGCAAATAACTCGAAACTAGCTATTCTAGCTTTTTGAAATTTTTTAGAGAAGATTATTTGAAATATTTCAAATTTTTAGGATGGATTTTTTCGAGACTCGTTTTTGAAATTTTTACGCGTTCTTGTTTCGATTGACACAATTCAATGTAAAACCTGGTAGTGAACAAATTTTGATTCGAAGCAACGTATATAGTAGATGGGAATTAAAAAAAAATAATAATTTACCGTAACAAATCAAGCTTTAATTAAAAAATTAAACAAATATATATTTGACATTTTTTGTACATCATATTGAAAATGTGAACATAGTTTATTGAAATAAACTATTTGCTTAGCATAGTGATGCATTTTATAGTATTTTATTCTTAATCCAGTATAATTGTCCATAAACTTACAGAACATACTAGTATGTTTGCATTAATATTCATGTAGAATGAGTTGTAAATCCAGTTATGCTACTGCAAAATGAATAATTATTATAACTATGTATTTTCAATTATGAGTGCGATTATAGGTGGATGTGTGCCTAGATATATATTTACATTCATGTACAGATTGTTGAAAATCCGGATAGAATCGACATATGTTGGTATTTTTCCGCGACATACTTATCAACTACTCTATGTATGTACATACTATACATATACTTATGTGAAATCATAGTAGAATGAAAATATTTTTGTTGTTCTTATTTTATTATTGTTTCTGTGTGAATGTATAAACGATAACACAAAATTGTTGGAAAATATTACCAGAGAGATGATAAAACCAAGCGAAAAAAATAAAATGTTAGCAAATAAAATTTACATAATAATCTATAAGCTTTACAATTTATGTATTTATGGTTTTGGGAAGAAAATAAAAATGAAAATTTAATTTAAAAATAAAATTATTTTTCGAATTACAAAAATATTTTTTTCACTACACATGACTGAACATTGTATTTCTATATAAGTATGCGTTTGTGTTTACCATATAAAGCTTTTCAGAAAATTTTACCGTTTTAATTGATATAAATATTCACGTGCGTGTAACGAGCAGCTCATTTATTTTTTATTTTTTGACTTTATGCTTAATTGAACGCGAATTGATATACCTTAAGAATGTAAAGGTATATAAATATTCTCAAGAATATTATAAACATAAAATTTAATATATTGAACGTATGTAAGTATGTATGTACGAATATCAAATGGAGAAAATTAAATTTTTACGATATAGAGTTAAAATGAAGAAGGCGGGTGTTTTATATGGGGTTAAAAGCTTTCCGGGATTGCGAGTGTTTATTTTACGATTGCGAATTGCACATATAAAATAACTGTATTTTATGAATATCAAATATCTTTGTAGTAAAAAAGATTTCTCTCCTTAAATGAACACGAGAATTAAAATATATTTATGAACACTTTAAACACTTTTTTCCATTTTGCTTGGAATGCTGAACACTTTTATAGTGTTAAATAAATATTGTATTCGCGTCGGATATTATATTTTATAATGTACAGGAAATGAAAAGTGATGATATATTTATATACACAAGTGCGCAATATGTTTTGATTCTCATCATACAAAAAAATCAAAAAAAAAAAAAAGAAATAAAATAAAATCACATTTTCGGTAAAGTGTTGAAATTAATAGGGTTATCAAAAAAATGGAGCTTCTGATATCTAGTTTGGTTACGACTGTAGATTTATAGTGATTTTATTTTACACAAGCTTAAGCAGCTTTTTATATTCGCTTAAAAATCACTTAGTACGAGACAAATGGTTAATACATATTTTAGTCAACAATTTCAATTTAATTTATGTGTGAAGCCAAATTGATATACAAATAAAAGTAGCCGAAACAAAATGTTAAAAGTTAATTATTAGTATTGCGGTTTGATTGCCTCCAGCGATTAATTAAAATTTTTATGTTTGTATCACTTAAAAATTGTTGACATTTGGTGTGTAATCTATAAATATTTTGAATATAAATTATTTAAAATAAATATTAAACAAAAACAATTTTAGTTTACAAGTCAGGTGGTTTTATTGGTCGCAATAAATTAATTATACATTTAAGGTATATGTACTGAAGTCTATTAGTGGTGTAAAGTGGTTAATACAGTTAAATATGTTTGTTATGTCGTTAATAGTGCTTATGCTACACAGTAAAAAATTTTATTGATACAATTTCCTATGAAGGATGAATTTATTTGTTTTCTTATGTATCAACGAAATTTTTTTTTAAATTCATATTTATTGCCGAAGCAACTGATAACCTTAATATTTTGTTGCAACTTGTCTTATTAAACTTTCCGCAACTAAACATATCGATAGACTTAAACCTTCCTATTCTTTCAGTAACACTTCATTCAGATGGGCACTCGATGTACATTTATTTGTGTTAATCGTCGCCTCTTCAGAAGATTCCATAAATATTCAGTAGAATTCAGGTACTACAACATAATTCAAATTTTTACAAAAGACAGCTGCCTGAGGACCGTCGTGCTTGGCCGGCAAACCCGAAAAGCTAGGGGTACACGTTATTAATCTGACACCGATAAGAAAAATATACACTGCTGAAACCTCACGAGGTGATCAGAACTTTGGTGCAGAAAATTAACTCAATCCCAAACAATTCCGAACTGAACCTCTTGATCTCCAGCAAAAATCTCAACGCAATCCAATCCTCAGCTCAATTATCAAATCAACCATTAATCTAACCCTAAATCAAACCTCAAATAATTCCCCAACCGAACCCCTCATTTTTATTCAGCGCAAGCTAAATAAACCCTAATTTATACTTAACGGCCAATCCAGTCCCGAAATCAACTCGATTCGAAAGCTACATGCGTGTATGAACTCAACTCGAATCAACTTAATCTAATCTCCCACTAAACCCTCAACTCGACCCCAAATTAATTCCTAACGGAATCCCTTACTCAAATTCAACTCAATTTGAACTAAAACTCTATGCAACCCTAACTCGACCTCAACGCAGCCCAATCATAAACCTAACCATAACCCAACCCCAACTCTAGGTAAGTCAGTTGCAATTTTATTATCAACATTATTTGAAATTTATTGAATTCTGCCTTTCTTTTAGTTTAGGTTTCCCAAACGTTTACCCCGCCCTTAAAAGTTATGGTCAATAATTTCTTAAGATTACGCTATAATAAATAGACCTTGGAAGTGTGATCAATTTACATTTTAAGTTATTATTATATAATACTGAAATTATTATTTAGCAGCAGAATGAGTTTTACTACAGGACGTTTAATGATATTGACAGCAGTTTGAATGGTTGCAACTCTAACTATGCCATCACTACCTGGATGGGTTTGAACTATTCGCCCGTGTAACCATTGGTTTGGTGGCAGACTGTCTTATTTTACCAATACAATGTCGTTGATTTGGATATGAGTTTTTCCATTTCTTCATTTACCTCGTTCTTATAACTTATTTAAATAATCCCTGGGCCTAGCTTTCCAAAAGGATTGAATGCACCGTTGAATATTTTGCCATCTGATTAGTTTATGCATTGAAACATTTTCTAATAGTGGTTCCGGTACAGCTAACAACGGTTCACAAATGAAGAAACGACCTGGCGTGAGTATTTGGAAATTTGTGATGTAATCGTTAACACGGCATAACGGTCTCGAGTTAAGGATGCTTTCAATCTGCGTAATCAATGTAGTTGTTTCCTCAAATTTAAGCTTCGCCTCTTTCATCGATCTTCTGAAATGATGCTTTACTGACTTGGCGGCCACTTCCCATATATCGCCGAAAAGTGCAGCACTGGCTGGAATGAATTTAAACTCAATGTCGTTCTGTAAGACAAAATTGGAAATTAGTTCATTATTGTGCTGCTGTAAGGTTTCCCCTTTTAATCGTTTTAGTTCGTTATTAGCTCCAATAAAGTTTGTGCCACTTATCACACCAGATTTGATTAGGTAGGCCGCGGTGTGAAATCATTTTAGCGCAGTCAGAAAATCTTCTGTGTTGAGAGTGCTCACTGCCTCTTAATGAATAGCTTTTACGGCAAGACACGCAAAAATCGCGACATATGTGTTGGCTAACGCTGCATTCCTGTGTTGACTCATTTTGATATATATATTATATATGTATAGGCCCTAAATAGTCAACACCAATATTTAAAAATGGCTTGTTTTTATTACACCTCTCCGCAGGTAAATCAGCAATGTTTTCGCTGTTCTTGAGAGCCTCGGTACCTGATATATGTCACAGAGGATTTAATGTAATTTTTAATCATGTATTTGCTCCAATTATCCAATACTCTTGCCGTAGTAGGTTCATCATCAATGTGTTCCCAGAGTGCAAGCTACTGACATGGACATTTTGTATAATTAAACACATTTACTGGATGGTTTTTAGTTAGAATAATTGGATGTTGAACTGATTAACTTAACTGCGTATTTCACAATCTACCACCTACTCTTAGGATACCTTGAGGATCTATAAATGGATCAAGTGAAGCTAACACGCTACTAGATTCTACTAGCAAGTTCCGTTTCAGCTTAACAAGTTCTTAATAAAAGCTTGTGGCTTGAATTGCATGAATAATAAAAGTTCCGCTGTAGTGTATTCGGAATATGAAAAGAACCCCCTATTTGGCTTTCCGTTTAAAGTTTTAGATATACCAAAAAATTGGAGAATATGTGACATTATCTTCTCAATTTTAAACCAGGCAGAATTTTATTTAGTAATCTGACGACAATCCCATTTTTTTCAGTTTCTACTAGTACGATTACTTTTTTCTTGCGTACTTCGATATCTACCTCCTTAGCTATGGTGATTCTGGTTTGTTCTTGCCCAATAATTTACGTTCTGCTTAAGCCAACTAGGGCCGTGCCACCAACTTTATAAACTTATTGGGATTTGTTTTGGATTACTGCGGGGTTTTGACTGGAAGGCACATGACACCATTAGTTTCTCGGTATAGTATCTAAAATCACACTAGTTCGGTTAGCTAAGAATAGAAACTGTCAAGGCTTAGACGTTTGCTTCCTCAATATTAAAAATGCTTTTGGCAATATTTCCCTAAATCCGATAGTAAAACTGCACTATACTACAGAGTTCTAGTCTTGGTAGACTTATTTGTTAAAGTGGCGCCATTTTACTCTTTAAACAGACTAGTCGACATGTTATGGGTTCGGTTTCATTACTGGATCTTAAATATACCATGCAGACGTGTGCTGACTCGGACGCATCACAAAATGCATGAAGCTGAATTAAGGTGGGATTTGAAGATTGCAGCAAACATCTGGGTATTTGAATCTGTTGGAGATAGTTCAAATTACAATAAATTGTATTCCAAATATGTAAAATATTATTAGGTGCTTCTTCATTCCAATCTGTTTTCGTTAGCCATCATTTTTGTAAAAGCATTTTAAAGTATAGGATAACAGGTGATAACCATCCTAACGGATTATATAATTTAGCACTTTCGGATAGCATTTTTCTTTTCGTCCAAATTATATTTGTTATATGCTGTTTTTCCTCTTGTTTTCCCTGCTGAGCAAGAAGCTAGGCCGTGTATGGATATATGGGAATATTTTCGCTTCAGACCTAAACGTTGAATACAGGATTCTGTAATGAAGGATGAGTGAAATCCGAAATCGAGAATTGCTCTTGCTTTCCTATATGCAGACAATTACAACAACTATTCGAACTTTCTATGATCGTAGCTCAGTTTTCCACATTCATGTTTTTAAATATAGGGCATTTATACAAGGAATGATCCTTTTTACAGGCGATACAACTCCATTTATTTGTTTAAGTTCTACGCCTGTTTGCCTTGTACCAATACAAGATTCAAGAGCATCACAACTTGTATTTAAACATGTTAAAAGTTTATCAAATGTAGGAAATGCATCGTCGGCCGCTTCTTTAGCCCATAATTGTTCCGTATCCGCATCTACTTCACTGCCTAACATATGCACAAACCACGATTCTTGGGATTCCGCTTGATTGCCTAATGCTCTTAACTCTGGCATAACTTCATCAGAAGTATCACATATAATCCTCAACTCTTCATGGTTGGCTTGATTGCAACTTTTATGGTCCAAATATAACTGAATCAATCGGTAAACTAGCCACCAGTTTAACCCAAGCTTCATCGTAATTTTGTCCTGTCACTCTTATGTGGCGTATCAATGTCGCTGTCTCATCTCTTAATAAACCATTCAACATTTGCATTTTATGTACCGCCCCTAAACCTTTATTTTCGTGTACCGATGTCAGCATTTAAAATTTTCATTTCCGGTCTATGATGTTGCTCTTTTGAATTAATCGTCGCCTTTAACGTTTACATAGTATCCAAGTATATTTCATCAATACCTTTTCTTATGGATACGTATGTATCAAAGGCTAGCAATTCCAATTCATAGTCAGTAAAATTTTTATACAGTTTCTCACAACTTTCTCCACGTGTTTGGCTCTAAATTTAGTTTAACAGTTCTTTACATAACGCAAGATAGTGGTTTTAAATTTGCGCTCTACTATTTTAACTTTTATTTGCGTTGGAAGTTATTCAAATTTGACCGGCAGTTATGAATAAAAATAGGAAATGCATGAATATCAAAATGGTTACTTATCTGAATTTACTGGAAAGGTGTAGAGATACAAATATTGAAAAATATGGGTGTGACACTTGAATGAATAATTTAAAAAATCACGGATTTTCCTTCTATTTTCAAATTTTGCTTATTCACTTTAATTAACCTAGCGACATCTATACCCAGATATTTCAGTTTTGAAAAGCATTTAATTCAATGGTGATGTCCTCTACATTAGAATAGCAAATTGTATTATCGCTGAATTATAATTTTTTGTCGGTTATTCCCAACCCTGGTTTTGTTTTGTTTTTATTATTGTTTACAATTTGACGTTTACAATTTATAAAAAATATTTGGAACAGCTGATAAGTAAATCTAATAAATTTAATTAATGTTTTGCTTTTCAGAATAACTAAACTTTAGCCATTTGGACATTTTACTACCATCATAATGGTAATGCGGAGTTTATGACATAGGAACATAGGAAGATAGGAAGATTGACACGACCAACCAAATTATTTAAAATATCACAAGCCCCGCCCATTAGTTCCATGCTCTAGTTGAAAAATTTCTTACTTTTGATCAAAGCAGGCTAGTAGGCGGGGCTGGTTACATTTTAAATAATTTGGTTGGTCGTGTCAATCTTCCTATCTTCCTATCAACAGTATTTGAAATTAATTGATTTGTGCCTTTCTTTTATTTTAGGTTTCCCAAACAGTTTGATTCAAATCGGTCAGGCTTGTGAATTTGTTATTCACTAAACCCTACTCCATCTCAACCTTAATTCAACCTGTAAATGGAACCCAACTGAACTCTTAACTCACACGCAAACTCAACGCTTGGATCAATCCTCAAAACAGGATATTTAAAAATTTGGTCGACTGCTCACTATATTCTAGTCCAACCTTAACTCAACTTCAACTCAACCCGAAAATTGGCCCTGAACATAAGCTTCAACTTAACCCCAAACTCAATGCCCAACTCAATCTTCAAACCAGTATATATAAAAATCTGCTAAATATTTATATAAACAGGTGATTTTGGGTCGATTTGTATGGGATGTACCCGACCGTTTTGACGCACAGGTTCCAAAAGCTTTTCTATTCTCCGCCTTGCCCGTAGAAACAGCCGTTCTCGAGATAACATGAGAATGAGAACAGACAGATGGACGGACATTTTGTTTTTTTTGTTTGCTTTATCGGACTCAGGGACTTTTAAAACGTCAATAAAAGTGGTTTTGGAATAACCAAATTTTTGGTAATTTTTAACAGGATTTCAATACTGTGGTCTTTTTAGAACGAAGTAAATCGTCTTAACTGAGCAAATCGGTATAAACATTGGACTATTTGGGAATAGCATTAAGCTCAATTGGTAGCCAATTCAATTTTACATAATTATGGTGATTGCAATTTTGAAGTTAGACGTTTCTATAGCTTCTTTCGTTTTTAAACGCCAAAATACAAAATTTGTAAAATAAATGCAACAACATAGCGGAACTGGCAAAAAATTGGTTTTAAAGAAAGGAAACCCCGAAAAAATACCCTTGGCTACCCGGGTGGGTCGGGTGTGTGTACTAGCGTAAAATTTTTTGGGTATACACAAATGAACTTAAAAGAAAAATGATCCAATGATGTCAGATTATGGTTTCATCGAATTTTTATTTTTTAGATGTTGGTAACCAATAAAATGAGATTTTGTTATTGTAACGGGTGTTACGTAACGAGTAGCATGCAACGTAACTCAAACGTATAGCATGCAAATAATTGATTTTAGATTGTTTTTCTTTAAATAAATGGTTGTCGAAATCCGTTCCTAACCTAAACTCAGGAAAATAAATTGCCAAACTTTCAAAGAATACAAGTTATTTGCATCTGCATTTCAATCGAACAAATTTAATAAACAAACTAATCAAAGCCTCAAAATCAGACTGGAGTCAAACAAGCAATTGAGAGTATCAAAAAATTTTAAGGATAATATAAATGCGGCGATGAATATTTAAGATCTACCAAAGTGCTAAAAAGCAACCAATCGTCGTTGATTTAACATCATATTTTCGCTATAATATGTAAAAGTATAAGCTGACATATTTTGTAATAATGGTTTGGGTGCTGGTTAAAGAACCGCTACATTCTCTGAAAAGTATCCAACCCAAATATGTAGTCGCGTTTCAACTTCGAATGAAATCCGTATGAAAGTAGAAATGCTTGCAGATTGAAAGACATTTTTCAAGACGATCAGCCCTGAAAAATTTCGTACAAATTACTAGCTAGAATAAAATTTAAAATCTTATTGATTTTGTTTGCGTTCGGACAAATTCTCCACGTGACAAGTGAATAGCAAAATTTAGGTGGATGTTTGATTTCAATGGATTTAAGCTCAGTATGGAAAATATTCACAGAAGTACGAGTTTTAATAAATATTCTTGAAGACATACTAATTTTAAGAACAAATTCGTAATTAATTTAAATTGTAGAATTTTTTTCTTTTTCTTTAATTATTCTTTAATTTAATTTTTAATTTTTGTTATGTACATATGTTTAAATTATGTTCTTTTGAAGATAGAATTTGAATACGAGCAGTAGTATGAATTTTATAATATTTTGATTACTTGTAGAAGTTGGAGTTAGAGTCAGAATTGGAGCCGGAGTCGAAGAATTATTTTACCAACTCCGCAGTCCTGGTTATAACTATAAATTTGACATTAAGTTTGTTCTTATGTTAAGAGAATTCTTTATCAATTTGAAACATTTTAAAAATCTACAGAATTTTAAAAATTGAAAGGATTTAAACAAATTAAAGACTAATGAATTTAACACTAGATATACCGACCGGTCAAAATGACCGGTTGTACATTTATTGAAATATCTTTTTTTTGTAAGTATTATTTTGGAAATTCAAGATGACTTTTAATATGACAACACAGCACAAATTATGTTATATTAAAACTCATCATAAATTTTCGAAACAATACTTACATTACTACATTTAATTTAGAGAAAGGTTTAAACATTCTAAACTATATAAAATATCTAAGATCTTAAACAATTAAAGAATTTAGAATAATTAACCAATTACCAGATTTAAAGAATCTCAATAATTTTCATACTATAAAAAATTTAAAAATATTAAAGAATTTAGAATATTTAAGAATTTTAAGAATTGCTAAATTAAAAGAAGTAAAATTAAAAGGGTTGAATGAAAATTAATGATTTTATAGTTTTAGATAAATTAAACATTTATTGAATTAAAGAAACTTTGTATACAATTTTAAGAATTTCAAATATGCATTTTTAAAAATGTTAAGAAAAATTCAAAAATTTTTAAAGAATTAAAGGATTAAAAAATTTAGAAAATTAAAGAATTTAAATAAATTAAACAATTTAGTGAAGTTTTTGAGTTCTTTAAATTCTTCAAATTCCAATGGTTTACAGAACTTAAAAAAATTTATTCAAATAAATAATTTAAGGAAACTAATGATTCTACAAAATTGAAAGGATTGAAATAAATTTAATATATCTAAGCAGTTTAAAGATTTTAAAGAAATCGGAAGAATTTAATGACATGAAGCAATTTACAAAATTTAATGAATTTAGAAAATGGAAGGCATTTATGCAATATTACTAAAGATTGTTCAAAATTTAGAGAATTTAAAGAAAACAAAATATCTTAAAAATTTAAAAAGCGTTTAATAATCTTAAAAAGTTAAGAATGTAAAGGATTTAAACAATTTAAAGGAACAGTAAAAAACTGAATTTAAGGAATATAAAAAGGTAAATTCTTCTCTTTCTTATCTATTCTTTAATTTTTTTAAAGTTTCTTTCCATTTTTAAATTTTTCTTTCTAGAAAGAATTTTATAAAGTACAATATATCGTGTAAAATTTGAAGAATTTAAAAAAACTTAAGAATTTTCAGATAAAGAATTCCAAAGTATAGAAAATTAAAGAATTTAAATATATAAAAAATTATACAAATTTAAAGGAATTAAAGATTGTTTAAAATATAGAGAATTTAAAGAAAAGAAAATTTAAAGAATTAAAAAAAAAAAAAATTTGAAACTATTTAGATAATTTAGAGGAAATAAGTATTTAAAGAATTTAGAAAAGTTAGAGATGAGTTTTAAAATTTAAATAATTTAACAAATTTGAAAATGGAAAAATAAATTTTGGTGATTTTAAAAATTAAAAGAATTTAAAGATTTATAGAATTTGTAGAAATGAAAAAATCTAAAGAATTTTAAAAATTTTAAGCATTTAAAATGTTTAAAAATAATTTATAAAGTTCAAAAAATTCTAAGGATTTCAAAAATAAAAGATTTTAAAGTATTTAATGAAGTTAAAAATTTAAATAATTAAAGAACTTAAAATTGTTTAATAATTATAAATTATTTAGGTTTGAAGAGTTTAAAGAATTAAAGGTTTCAAAAGTATTAAAGATTTAAAGAATTTTGAAAATGTAAAGGTTTCAAAGCGAATAATTTAAAAAACTTAAAGATTACCTATTTAAATTCATTAAATTCTTTGCTTTAAATTTTTTTAATTTCTTTATGATATTTAACTGCCTTACTAAATGGGAGAAGAATTTAAATAGAAAAATCTTAAGAATTTTAAGAATTTAAAAAATTTTATGATAGAATTCAACGAGAAGAATTTAAAAAAATTATTATTTTTTTAATTCAATTTTTTTGAACTTTTCCTCTTTATTATAAAAGGCAGTTCTTCAATATAAATTTGTTAATGTTTGTAACGAAATCCGACAAAAGATTTTGTTATCAGACAAGGAATCAGAGGTCTATATGCGGTATCTGTAGCCGGCTAAAGCTCAGGGTAGGTTTGTTGAGGCGTGGGGTTTCCAGACTTGATTCCCTGCTTGTATAACCGCAGAGATGACAGAAAAAACTACCAGAAAATTAAATAAAAGAAAAGAAAAGAAAGGAAAGGAACCTTTACCAGTTTAGTAGGAGTAAAATTAAAAAAAAAAACTATAAACCGAGAACACTAGATTCCAACATTGTCACTCATCCCGACTTCAACGTAAGATATTAACGACTATTCGTAATTAAGGTGTAGATACCTACACATAAAAAAAATAGAGAGAAACGGAAAAGAAAACTAAACAAATTCACTAACCCGACCCACTATACGGAAAGTATTTTCTATGCGATTCACAAATAACAACAAGCGATAGTAACGACGTGTTGCCGAGAGAATTGGGAACAGCTGTAAAATAAAGTTTATATAATAGAAGAAATAAAATAAAATCGTATGTGTATAATTACGATTAGTGTTTCTTCCCGAGAAAAATTTCCCAAAAATTTATCGGGAAAATTAAGAAACAACCATTTCCCGTTCCCCGAGAAAAAAAAAATTTCTCGAGAATTTTTTTTTATTAACTTTTACATATTGAATACGTTGAAGTTATTCGTATACACTCTGTCATATTTTAAATAGTCCTAAACATTTCACTGTACATATAATGTGGAAAAACCATAATGTGTAAAGCATCATCGACTAGTGGGATTCATAGACACTTAAGAGTCATACACAATTTAAAGAGATAGAAGCCAGTATTTCTAGTTATCAAACAAAGCGTTACAAGAGCGATAATAACTATCAGAAATTAGATAAATTTGTAACGCAACAGCGCTCTCTAATGGGTGAAGTAATTTCGAAAATATCGGCAATTGATGGATTTTCCTTTAATCGAATTGTTAAAAGCGAGTTCATTAGATAAAGTATGATTACAAAAGCTTATATTATAACTATGTATTTCCAAAAAATCCATCCGCTTTAATGAATTTATTTATAGAGTTTTTCTGGAGCATAGACAATAAACGATAAATGGATCTCCATATATTATAAAATATTAGTGAATCTGATAATTTGGGGCTAATCCCAATTAGGGGAAGTTGCTCAGTAGAGACTGGGTTAGGTCTACAGTAATCAAAAAATTAATGCATTTTGAATTCGCATATAATGTATGTTATGTCAGGTGGTGGTGCCGCTGTAATGCAAACATGTGGAAGACTCTCCTCTGCCTATCAGCAACTGTGCTATAAACAAAGGCAGTCACTTAGCAGTTGTAAAAGTTGTATACCTAAAAAAAAAATGATTCCACTTTCGTTGAAGCATCACAGTCGGCTAATAATGATACTAATGAAGTTGAACTGTCTATGGTTGTTCTGATGCAGATAATAGAAATAATCGAAGTTAATGATGTCTGGGTATCGATTGCAACAGCCATAAATGCCATACGCAAAATCGTAAATATTTGTTAGAATTCTCCAATTCGGAGCGTAATTTTACAATACATATCGACGAGAAAAAGCCCTTAAAATAAATTTTAGACTGTAAAGCTCAGTGGAATACGTTAGAGGCGGCTATATTAGATCGATGTAAAAATTCGAGAAACTAAAATTGAACTTTCGAAATTAAAAAAATTGTTGGATGATGAATATATACAAATTTCAGAATCATTATTAGCCACGTTAAAACCACTCCCAATAACCGTAAACTGTCTTAGTAGACAAGATGCTACATTAATAACGGCCGAGGGAGCTTTAAAATTTTTATTTGGGATCCTCGAAAAATTCAATATTGATTTAAGTAAAGAATTACGTAGTGTGTGCACTGATAATTGAATTATACCGACTTACAAAACGCTGTAAATTTAACCAAATAATATTAAAATAATTATTATTAATTGATATGAATTTGAATACTGATAAAGTGATAAGAAACTTTTACTTTAATCCTAATCAAACCAACATACTTATTTTGGCTATGTTAGTAAATTTAAACTAAAATAGATGCAAAACATAATCAACTTAACGTTATTTTAAAAATCAAATGTGCCAAAAAGACACACCTTGGTTGGATTAGGGTTGAAGATTTTTAATACAGAAAAATGTAAGTTTCTTTGATTCTACTATATAGATATGATGTGAGTAAAATATTTTTTTTCTATCATAATATTTCCCGGCGTTTCTCGGGAATTCCCAGGAAATTGATTTCCGATTTTTCCTTCTCGAGAAATTTAAATTGCGGAAAATCAGGAACACTAATTATGATAGTGAAGAATGAAACTAAAAGAAAATCCGAAAAGAAATGTGCCAAATACGTGACTGGAAGTAAGAACTAATCGTATGCTTGCACAGATTATTTAACCGTATTTTCCATATTATATATATATATTTTGTTTCGTTTACGTTATTCAAGAAAATGAGAAACGAAGAAAAATAATAATAATATCATAACAAAATAAGAAGCTAAGAAACTAATAATAATAATGAAAATAAGAAATAAATTAAAAAAAGTAAAAACAAATATAAAAAAAAAAAAACGAACGATTTATCCAATTGGGTTTAGTATTACTTCTCCCGGCTGCAGTCCTGTTACCCTTCACGTTGATAGCCGCTATCCGATGAATTATATGTGCATAATGTGCACCACATCCGTTATCTCATGTAATTCGGCTAGCCTTGTAAATAGTATCGGCACCCACAAAAAGAATGTGCGCTAACGGCTCGAATTAGAAAAAAAAAACAGTAACCGAATAGTAGTTGGAGACAGCCGTAATGATTACAATTCCATAACAGGAACGACAAACTGCTTAACATCCAACACTGTAGCAGTTCTACTTAAAAATTGCGCTGATGGTAGTAATACTATCGTAGTAACCGTATAAGTGTTAGCGATATAGAATAATTATGCTCCTTTTGCGCGCACGAACAACACACACGTCCACTGCCACCAACGGTAATTTCACATCGATCAGATTAACCCCCGATCCTGGTGTCACTTTTCTGGAATAAGGTTGTAAATCGTATTGCCACAAATTAAGAACTGCGTTAATGACGGCACAACTGTGCTATGTATTGCGCGCCCCACAGTAATGTAAAAAAACTTCACTGGCCATAACAGCCCTCAAAAAATGTTCATTAACTTTCACCAATTTTATTTAATATTAACTTTATTTTTTTTTTTTTATATTTTTTTATTCAATGTTCGCTTATTTACAAAATATACTAAATTTTCTTTATTTATATATGTATATATATATTTGATACAATTTAATATTTATAACTTATTTAATTATTTATCTACTTATTTAGTGTCTTTATTTCTAGCCATTTTAATTTTTCAGAATCCATTTTTTTTTTTTTTTTGTTTAACTATTTACAATTTTGTTTTTATACATAATAACGTTTTTTTTTATTGGCACAGTTGTATTTTACCAAAACAAATAAAATTAGGCATAAAAAAAACAAAACATTTATAAAAGAATATTATTAAAAAAAAATCATAAACAAATGTCCAAAAAAAAAATGTATCAAGGCACAGAAAAACCACAATACCATTTGTTTAATACTCAAAACCTGACTTCCGTCCTCCAAAAATCATCTAATATTTTTTATTTATTTTTTTATTTCGTTGTTTTCTCGAACGTTCACCATCCCCACCCTCTCAGTCAACATTCGCCACCTCGTTCATTGTTTCACACCATCACAAATGTCTATCGCAATTATGCAAAAAAAAAAAAAAAATACCACCATCTCGTACTGAAATACAAAAAAAAAAAAATCGAATGCAACACCATAGAGACCAACCAATGTACATACAGTGATTTCATTATATGTAAGAAAAACCTCCGATAGGTACAACACATATACTGCATCACAATAATGATCATCGAATTTCCATTAGAAGATATCAACGAATACAAACGCAGGTAATCGAACTACCGTGGACCTAAATATGCGCGCACCAGTCTAAACGAAAATCAGGGTTACACAACCAACAAGGTGCGTAACATGTTCACTACTATGTATTTAATCTATTTATTTCTAACTACATAGTTAACCAGGTGCTGGTTTACTGGATTTACCGCATAAAACACATTATTGAATTAGGGATATTTTTATATAAATTTTCCAACATTTTCTGTCAACAAAAAATCTATTCCGTCAGATCATGCCATTTATTAATTATTTACTGGTGTACTTCATTTTCCTTACGGAGTGATATAATTTTTGATTATTTAAAAAACCGTGGAAACTATTTTGTGACTACTTTTAGGATGTATAGTAAAATTGTGAGTAAGCTAGTGCCGATTAGAGCCGGTAAACGGCTAACAGAGATACTTATATACATACTTTGGTCGCAAATATTTGAAATTGCGTAATGATCTGCTAGGAATGCTTGTTTTTTCTGAAATTATACTAAAAGACTAATTGCTGCCTAAACAGATATTCAGAAAAGTCTGAATAGCTGCCTAGGATTGAAATGTATGTTACCTGGCGCAAATAGCACTTTTATGCCGATTTCTTTACTCGGCATATTGTTGAATGCAACTTGTGTCAAGTTTTACTCGTCTTATTCCTTTTTTGTATTAATGCAGGATAAGTCGAGTAATTTTGTTACAAACGTAATACAAATTTAAATTACTCTAAAGTTACAATGGAGCTAATTCCGGATTTTCAGTCAATTTTATCAGGCTATAGCGACTAAATTGCTAATTACACTTTTAATTACTTTCTTCTATGTAGTTAAGTATTAGCGAATTACATGCAATATATATTAAATTCTTATTAATTTCAATTTTTAATTATCTGTTTATGTACCAGAAGAGCCTTAATTTCAAACAGAAATCGTATTTATGCGTTAAATAAAATAAAATTGAAATTATTTAAGAATTTAATATGTAATGCATATAATTCGCTAATACTTGACTACATGGTTGCTTTCTGTACATAGAAAGTAATCAAAAGCGTAATTAACAATTCAGTCGCTAAAGCCTGCTGAAATTAACTGGAAAATAATTAAATTGTTTGTAATTCTCATTCAGATCGAAACTGAGCTTGCAAAATTCTTGTTAATTTCGCTCTTTATTTTTATTTTCAATTAAATGTTTACGATACACAAAGTAACTTAATTTGATGTAATTGCACTTTAATTAAAAACGGTGCTGGTTACCATTGAATTAGATACTAATAGTGTTATCATTTTATTTGATGCAAAACATGCATCGAAATCGCTTTTATGTCCTAATTAGTAACTACTGATTTCGAAGCAAGGCTTGTTGCATAAAGTGATATAAATTTATGATGGATCAATATGCGATGCTAATAGCATCATATCATATGGCGCAAGTCGACATAATATACACAGTCTAAGTGCCACTTTACGATAAGAATGTTGTTTGAGTATACATACTTCAAAATGTTATCATTTCATAAGCATCTTAAAATTACACGGTACGACGGCTGAGAAAAATGTACCACACAAAACCGATTCCCATTTCCACCAATTTAACCAAATTCAAAGAGCATAAAATATTATGTACGGAGCTAAGGAGGCACACAAACGAATCATCGCCGTTAAATTAGGGACAATATTGTAACAAACAACATTTTTTTTTTATACATATTTTGAGTTGCCATTCTTTCGATTCCAAAAGGAAATTTAATTTTATTTTTGTTGTTATGTACAGCAATGTATAACTATTCACTTAAAGTAAATACGAAAAGGACCAAATGAATTATTATTGTGATTTGGAATGTATTTACAAGTAAATATGGTAAATACGAAATTTTCTATTATAAATAGAATTTTTTTTATTATTTTCAATGAAAAATGAAAATTTATTTATGGAAATTGCTTTGTGTTTACCATAATGTGTGCACAGATTACGTTCGACAAAATTTACGTGGGTGTGGACACAACCAATTAGAAAAGATTAAATATTAAGGTTTAATTTGTTTTTTTATACATAAAATAAAATTTAATTATTTGCCATAAAGAGCAGCAACAACATTTATTCTATTTTATGGGTTTTAATTTTAAAATTGTCTTTTAGATTATTATAAAAATGATAAAAGAAAAATTTATGTTGGATAATTTTGTGGTTCTCATGAGAAATAGAAATATGGTTTCTTGTCTAGTTTTTAAATGGTAATTGCATTTTAAGATTAAAATCATTTTGAGGCTGGCCATTCAACCAGAAAATGTTTCATTGTTCGTACAAAAATATGATTTTTTTGCTTAAGGTGTAATAAGTTTATTAGGTATTATGTTACCTTTTGGTTTTATAATTAAGAAAGATGTATTAGTTAGTCTGTATAATAATTTTTTCATTTAAGTTAGTTGGTAAGAGTAGAGTTTTCCATATAAAATTAGTTTTCGAAGCCAGAATTCAAAAGTCGAAAGCATATTCAGCCGAGATAAAATATTGAATGTCTCAATGGCGCCAGTTCTCTTTGCAAGTTGTCAATTGTTGGAAATCATGTTATATTCAAGAAAAAGTTGTGCCCGCTTTTATGCAATTGATGTGAAACTCACCAACTCACAACAGAATTTCATATCTGAGGTATACAGAATCAATTTGTTTTTATTCCATTTGTTCAAAAACTGAGTTAGACATGAACAAATAAGAATTCTTCAATAATCTGATTCAATTTAGCCTAGTAAAATTAAACCCAATTTAACCCTGGTTTTTCTATATAGACAAATTAAACGTAAAAATTGGCAGAAAACTTTGCTTTTCCTATATGCGCGGTTTCACAAACAAATTGCCAAACTCCGACTAAATATTATTTCATCCCTTTCATCTTTTATGAAATTGCGGTTTGATTCATAATACAAGTTCAATGGAAATTAATTATAGTAATATTTGGCCTTCAACTAAATATTTAGCTGAACGAAATTGGCAATTAAATATTTAACTATCTTAGGTAAAATATTTGCGTAAAAAAGAAATAAAATTAGCTTGTATTGAATTTGTATTATGAAACAACCCGTAATGTGGTTTCACTTTTGATTTTTACCGCGTTGCCGATTATTTCCTTAACTTCAAAAATACGTATATCCGTATCGTCTGTAAAACAGTGTGTCAAATAACCCAAGTAAAAACATGGGATACCATCTTATTCCCGAACGGAAAAATCCCTTCAACAAATACCGAAAAACACAAAGTAAGCTGCCCCATCGAAAGGGAAGACGCCAATAAACTTTTGATAACTAAAATATGAAAACAAAAGGAATCTACATAATTTCATGTCATCCTTGCGCGGAAAGGAGCAATGCTAAGCGGCTTTGAGGAGTTCTTTATTTTAGTATGTGAAATACAAACGTAAATATTTTTATAAATGTTAATATTTTTGAAAAAATTTCTGACGTTTTCCTGTCATCCTTGCGCAAAGGGTCCAATGCTAAGCGGCTTTGGGGAAATCTCTATTTTAGTATGTGAATTAATACATATTTTTCAAAAATGGTTCAATCACTATGGATATTAGAATTTCAAAAAGTCGTCAGAGCGGGGCTTTGAGGGCGGCAGCCCCCATTCACTGACTGATTTAATGGAGGGCGCACCGGGCACGCGCCCAGGGCCCTGACTTATGGGGGCCCCGCTAAACTTCAACTTTCTAGTTTTTCTGATGTTTAGGTGTCTAAGTCATTTTCGTGTTTATATTGTGTGTGGAAGAAAAGAAAAAATGGGTTAATAATTTAATATAAATGTATAAAGATAAAGATGACATTGATTCAAGTAATAAGCGAATTTTGTTGGCCAAAATTGAATTCGAATTATTTTGGGTTTATTTTTTTCCCAAGAAAATAGCCAATTTGATTAAATTGACAAAAGCCAACTTTTCGAAATAAAATATAAATTTAATATCGTCGGTTTGCGAGAACAGTGACACATCTCAAAAATGGCCAATTTTGAGATAATAGCAAAAAAATCCTTTAAATGTAACAACCTTTTATCTGGCATAGTGTCACTTCTAAACTACCCATAGTTTTCAATAGATGTGACGTTGAATTTGATGAATTCAACTATTTTATACCAAAAAAAAAAAATTCAAATCGATTTCCTCAAAAATATGATATTTTGAGATGTGTCACTGTTCTCGCTAACCGACGATATGTATTATGATCTGGTGGCGGGTATCATAACCAACAACTAGAATTGGGACTTCGCTGTTTCTTGACCGATTTTGATAAAATTTGAGATGAGCGGTGGAAATATGATTCTTAAATGATTTTTGGATAAAGTTCTGAAATGTGGCCAATTAAGGTGAAACTTCTCTGTTTCTTGACAAATTATGATGAAATTTATTAATATATTTATAGAGTTTCACTACGCGCGCGCGCATTAATAAAAATAATATTAACATAAATAACCAGTATTTTTATACCTTAGTACAATACGTGGTCAACCCTTAATCTAACTGAGAGGGAACGCGGAAGGTCGCTGCGCCTCTCCTCCGTTAGTCCGCCGAGGGGCTTTATATTTCAACTTCAGGTGAAGTAGGAGCCGGGATCAGCAAACATGTCGGACTGCGTTGGGGTTTGGGGATGCTCATCATTCTAAGTATGATTTTCAATTAGGTCTGATCTCTATCTTTATCATTGCAACGTCTCAGCTGGATGTGATGAGGACCTCATAGCCAAAATGGCCGACTCAACCACTTCAAATACTGATTAATTTTTTCATACAAAAAATCTCATGTAACTCAAGATTTTGGGGGTTGACCATTGATCCCACTATGTCTATTCGATTATTACTAGACAATTTGAGATCCAATTTGGAGATGCTCTGAGGGGGATAAGGGGTGTAATCCCGGAAACTTTTATAACTATATTCCAATTCCACAATTCATTGAACAATAAAACAATATTAATCGATGTTGTACCGTTATTCGCGGCCAGTGAATTGCGAAATAGGTTCATCACCAACAGACAGCTATCACCTTTGGTCAGATCTTGGAGAATGAGAATTTGTGGCGACCTCACCGGCCACCACTCAAACATACAATTATCACAACACGGCTCGATGGGCAATATTTTGTTGACCACATCGGCCATCAAAATTAAATAAATTAATTTAACCGACCTCTTGCTTGCTGACCACCGCCGAGAAATCATCTTCAAGAACAAATTGGTGTATGCTTCGACGAGATGGTAAACCGTAATTTGTGTTATGCTGTGTATTAAATTAATTAATTCAAAATAAATTTTTAAATAAATATGTTTAAAAATAAAATATAGTGAGTTTCATAATAGCACATTAATAGAGTTGTGTGGTGCAGTGGTACGACGCGCGCTCGAAACCATCGTGGTCTCGAGTTGATTTCTCGCAGGCGACAAAAACTTTTCTCTTCCAAAAATTTAATTTAAATAATTCCTAAAAATTTTACATCGATATTCCGATTCCGTACAGGTAATTGAAAAATCATATTATTTGTCGGTTGTCATGCCGTTATTCTCAGAATGTGTGACTGTGTACAATACATAGATTCACCGAATCGCAATCAGTACCGTAGAATACAATTTTATACCGATATTCCGATTCCATATTATTGATTGGGCAACAAAAAGTAATTTTTGTCCGTTAACGAACAGTTATTCGCAATAGGTTCGTCACCAACATATAACCATCACCTTTGGTCAGATCTTGAAGAATGATAATTTTACATCGATATTCCGATTCCGTACAAGTAATTGAACCATATGGAATCATATTTGTACGTTGCCCTGCCATTATTGTTAGAATGAGGACCAACCTCCAAAATCTTGAGTTACATGAGATTTTTTGTATGAAAAAATGAATCAGTATTTGAAGTGGTTGTATGGGCCATTTTGACTATGAGGTCCCCATCACATCCAGCTGAGACGTTGAAATGATAAAGATAGAGATCAGACCTAATTGAAAATCATACTTAGAATGACGACCAACCCCCAAACCCCAACGCAGTGCAACATGTTTGCTGATTACAGCGTCTACGTCCCGCGAAGTTCAAATATAAAGCTACTCGGATAGTTAAGCGGGGGTTGGCCACGTATCACTTAATTTTTGTTGTACTAATTGTACTACTAATTGTAAAAATACTGGTTATTTATGTTTATAATGTTTTTATTAATCCGGTGAAACAGCGAAGTTTCACCGCAATTGGACACATTCCATGGTTAAATTGATTAAATTTTATCATAATCGGTCAAGAAACAGCGAAGTTCCATATTAGTTGGCCATATTCCAGAACTTTATCCAAAAATCATTTTAGAATCGCATTACCATCGCCCATGCAAATTATAAGCTGATAAATTTCAGTTGATGGTTAACATTTTTTTTTTGTGTGGTATTTTAATTGTGTAATCTGCATTATCGATTTTTTTTTGTCGGCTGGAAATTGTCGGCTAATTTTAACAATTTGTCGGCTGGGGTGGTAAAAGCGCAATCTACATTATCGATTCGGTTTAAAAATGTCGGCTAACTTTAATAGTATTATTATACAATTGATTTTTTGTCATTTATTTTAAATAAAATATCTTTCCTGGATATTTTTCTGGATTGCTTTTCCGGTAATTTCTAAATTTTTTTTCGGGATTTTATTTTTCTGGAATTTTGTTTTCAACTAATTCTGCATTTTAAAATTTCTGGATTTTTTTTCAGGCAAATGTAGTGATCTTGATTTTCTGAAAACCGGGATTTTTATTTGTGCAGAACCGGGATTTTGAATAGCAGGATTATGAAAATGGGGTTTTAAAAAGCGGGATTTTGAATTGCGGGATATCATGACGACCCCTTTATAACCAGGTTGGTATCGTTATCCAGAATAAAATAATCCCGAGAAGACAAATATCCCAAAAAATCAAGTTTTTGAAATATTATTTTAATACGTTTTATGCATTAGCTTAGAGAATGGGGACTGCCGCCCCAAAATCCCGGTTTGACGATTTTTAAAAATTTTAACATTCATAGAGATTGGAGCATTTTTTTAAAATTTACGTTTTTTAATAATTATTGACATAGGTACTAAAATAGTGTCAAATATTTGACATACTGAAATAGTGTAAAATAATGTGAAGAAATGCGACGATTCTGACAACGACAGTAATCCTGCAATTGATCACTTGCGGCGAGAAGTCCTTGAATTGCAGCAATAACTTCCCACGTGCTCTATATCTACGAGTAATGCTGATGACTATCGAATTTCTGGGTGATGAAATCTCAGAAAGGACTCTAAACCCTAGCGCGAAAAAATTAAAGCAGTTAAACATTTTAAGAAATCTAAGTCAATGAAACATGTTCAAAGCTTTCTGCGTTTGAGTGGGTACTTTGAAAGTTTATCAAAGATTATGCAAGTATATCAAGACTACTTTCAGACCTTTTAATTTTAGTTTGGTCCTCCTCAGATTCATTAATCAGTAATACTATTTAAAAAATGTACAGACCATTATTAGAAACAGAACTTCATACCGACGCTTCAAAGTTTGGCTTTGTTGGAATACTTTTTCAGCGATGCAAGAAGACTACCAATTTCATCCTATATATTACTATACAGTAAGAAAATTACACCAGTCCAGGAAAAATATTATGCAGCCACGAGTTGGAGGTATTGGTAATAGTAACGCACTCAAAAAGTTGCGAGTGTATCTCTTAGGCATAAATTTCAATATTGTCACCGATTGCACCGCTTTTAGGATCACTATGCAAAAGAAGGACATAACACTTAGAATCGTGGGATGGGCTTTAACACTGGAAGATTACAATTACACTGTGGAACATCGTTCAAGTTCGAATATGAGGCATGTTTATGCATTAAGCCGTAACCCAATAGTTATGTTAATTACAAACGAATTTATGCAACGAATCCAGCAACTACTTCAACATGGTCCATATAGAGAAGATGTACTTATTCGAGACATCATATTTAAAAAAGATAAAGAAGGTCGGAATCTTCTGTGCGTTCCAAACCTGATTCAGCAGGAACTTTTAAAAACCTGAATCTTGCAGACGCAACTGTAATCCGGGCATATTGGTAGAAAGAAAAGCAGGAAAGCAGGAAGGATTTCTTTACACTGTAAAAAATTATAAATATATCTTCTCTTTTGTAGACGTTTTCACGAAATTTGTGTGGCTGTACCCAGTTAAAACGATAACAACAGTCGAGGTTATACAAAAACTAGAAATCCAAAAAAAAACAATTTTGCAAATCCATAACTACCAATGGATCTATAGGATTAACAGGATTATTATTTTAGTTTTAAGGAAACTTCCAAGGGATGATCCAGAATACTGGTACAAGTGCACAGATCACCTTCAGAGGTATCTAAATTCAACTTGGCAGAGAAGTATATCGACCACACCATTTGAAGTAATGTTTGGCGTAAACATGAAGAAACCGGAAGATTTACAAATTGTAGCAGCAGTTAAAGACGCCGTTACAATTAATTTTAATGAAGAAGGATACGAATCATGACAAGAAGCGCCACTAAACATCCAGAAGATACAGGAAGAAAACAGAAGTATTATAGTTTATACAAAGAGGAAGATGGTAACTATCTACAAAATCGATGCCATCGTGGCAGTTAAGCGTACTCAGTTTGGTAGCGGCTTAAAAATTATTCCAAAATTCTTAGGTAGCTAAAGTCGGTAGCAACGAAAGGTACGAGATAGAGAAAGTTGGTAACCACAGTGGACCGTTTAAGACAAGTACAAGTGCGGACAACCTTAACAATGGAAAAATTATTATGAATATGATTCTGAAGATTCTGATAGAAGTTTGGAGGAGAGCAATGATAACAAAGATGATCGAGCAGATTTCAACACAAAGTAATGAGCTAATAAGGCGGAAGTATGTAGGACAAAAATGGGACGAAAGCAAGTAGAAAGTAAGACGAAAGTAAATCAGTAACATCCGTGCTACAGAACGGAAATACCGCTCAGAAATAACTAATAGAAGATTGCTCTACAAATGGAAAAACAATTCCCATAAGATTTCTTAATGTGTATAGTAGCATTAAAAAAAACGAGGTAATTTGTGTTTGGTAACAGGCCATCGGGAATTGAAATTAATTTCAAATTGCTTAAATTTACCCAAAGAAAAACAAACCACATACAACCCTGAAAAGAGGTGGTAATGGGAAATCCACTGAGAATAGTGTTATACAACAAAAAGCTAAACCCTTAATTATAGTAGTTCATAATTTTTTTTTATTTATGTTCGCCTATTACTTATTATTTTTAAGACTTGACAATGTAAGTGATTGTAATGACCTGACAATGACTATACCAATAAAAAACAGCCTGACGAAATGGTCTAAGTTAAGCACTTTTTGTTGACGCACCTATTCGTGATTGCATTTGACAAGAGAAATAACAAGTGTATTGCTTTGGTAAAAAAGGATTAGATTTAGGTTTGGATTTAAAATTTCAGAAAGCAACCCGCAAAGATTTATTTTTGAATTTAATTTTTGATTGATGTGTTTCATATGAAGCAAATTCTAGTGGTAGGTATTGAAACTAAAAATCGGATTTGATTTAAGTAAATTCAAAAAATAATTGGATTTAGCTGAATCTTTTTTGGATTTATTTAATGCAATTGTTGTTGTATTTTTTTGTAAATTTACCAAAGCAATACACTTAATGTTGCCAGACTGCGGTTTAATAAATCCGATTTAGCTAAACTGGATCAGATACTCTATGAGACAAAACGCAATTAGCAAAACTTATTGACATACTATATACTATGGTTAAACTCGAAAATTCACTAAACCCGATTTTTTAAATCGGAGTATGTCAATCGTATAAAGTTGTTTCACTGTCTATTGGTATCCAAGCCATACGATTTGGCTACGAGCCAATAAATTGCAGCTTCTTCAAAAACTTATTAAATGGTGCCGATGTCAAATTCAATCGTGTGACAGATATATACCAACGTTTCCTTTATTGCTTTACCTTGTTGAAACGATAAAATTTCTTCAACTAGTTTATAACTTTTTAATGACTCTAAGAGACAGATTTTTGTTGACGATGTTTCGACGGAAATAGAATATAAACAATCTACAAAACGCGTTTTTTTTCGTCAAATTAATAAAACCATGAAACCGTAAAAAAGTACTTCATAGAGACAGTTGAATTATTGGGCGAGACGTTGCAATGTTTTATGTATACACCGAGATAAAAACTGCAATATTCAGTTAAATTGCACTGACGTAAAAAAGTTATCCCAGACTTTCATCCCAGAAAACCCGAAAATATACATCAAGCAACACTACGATAGTATCATGACATACATATATTCAAAAAATCTCTTTTGGATTAAACAAAATCCACAATTTATCCTGATAATGTAAAATGTATTGCACTAATATTAATAATATTTGAAAAACGATTCTAAAAATATCAAATAAAATTAATCTTGATTCTAACATTCATACAAATTGAACGTACCGGAAATTATATGGAAGCGCTTTGATACAAAGTCGAATCTCATGAATCTCAGAGATTTCCTTGTATATTGACTATATAAAGTAGAAAGTGGTTTAATGAGGCTTCGTAAATATGTTTGTCCCGGTCTTCACATTTATCTTCTTCAATGTGTATTGCGAAAAGAAACCGCGGATACTCGTGCAACAAGCGAATGAATTATTCTCAGTTGATTTGGAAAATTCTTAAATTCATGCTGACGACCGCATGCTCCATTTATGCGAAAATCCGGTGCTTGTTTCAATTCCTTGGCTAAGACAATCGACAGTCGCTGCGATAACTTGAGACGGCGATTTTGCGGAATTTCGATGTGATTGCATCCTGTAGTGACATTCGATGGTTGATACATTACTCCAAACGATTCTCTAACGATTGCGAATGATCATGGTAAATATTCTTCCATTGGACGCGGTCCTCACGAAATGGGAATGTTTTCTGAATGCGGCATTGGCAACTGAACAATTTTGTTATTTTGTATTCCCATTGACGTCCTTGCCTACTGTTTAATCCATTATTATAAATGAAGCACGCGTAACATTCTTCTCGATCATGTATTTGTGGATTCAACCAAATTATCGGACAGAAGCCATACAGTTGATTCTACATTTATTCCATTCGTTTAATCCCAATAAGCATCCCGTACACATAACAGATGAGTCACATTCTATATCACGGGATAAAATGGGATACTTCTACCGAGGGAAAATCTCACAAAGGTTAAAATCAAGATGCCTCGCACAATTCCAAGAACCTGATAGAGATGGGATGCCACCGGGTTGATTTGAAGTTGTTGTAATTCTGCATAAATTGTGTGGGGTTTGCTAGTTCCTCCATCAGGCGTCTCCCTGGGTGGCGGACAGGGGAAAGCTTGTCAGATATGGTAGGTACCGGGGGAAATGAAATACCCGGGATGGAACAAAAACTGGCACACCCAAGCTAAGGTGGCACGGCATACGCTGATGTCTGCATGGCTAAGGGGGTGCTTAGTTATTAGCTATTCCTGCGATAACGCAGAGCTCTGTGATAGGTGACCGTTATTTCTCATGCTACTCGCGGGAACAAAAATGTATAGTAATTCGAAACAAACAAATAAACTTTATGAGAGTGATGCCTCGAGTTTCGAAGGTGCAGGAAAATTCTGAAAAAAGAAAGACTGCTACGGGGATTAAGAACGGCTTGCTGGAACTGGAGGAGGTGCTGAAGATGATTTCATCCTTGCAGACTGATCAAAGAAAGGTAAAGAGGGAGTCCGAGGAGCAGGACCGGAGTACGGTGGATACACACGCGAGTCGAGCAATGGATTCGCCCCAAACTACTCGACCGGTCAAAAGTAGGAGGGCCATATCTACAGAAGAATCGAAACGGGAAGTAAGAGTCAGGATGGCTATGCCAACTAATGAAAATCACGCGGAGGTTGCGGTCGTTCATAAAAGGAACAGGCAGACCAATAAACGCCTTTCCAACTCAGGTGGAGTAGCTGAGGGTTCCGCGGAAGAGAGAACAACACCTAGGAATCAAAATAATAGGGTGAAGTGGAAGAGAAGAAGGAAACGTCGGAAGGAGAAAATAAAGAGCAGCGCGGTTGTAGTTAAACCAGCCCCGGGTAAAACGTATTCCGACGTGTTGGGAGCCATCCATGCCAATGCATGTCCGGATAGCGTGGAAAAGGAAATTCGGCAAATTAGGAAAACAGCTAATGGGAGGGTCCTGCTAGAGTCTGGTCGCTGCAAAGATCCTATCAAGGTGCAAAAATTTATACGCGCGAAGAAGAGGAGGTCCGAGGTTTAATACCACGTCTGATGATAGAGGTTCTGAATCTGGATGGTCTCACAACGAATAAAGAGGCCAAGACGGCAAGCGAACGAGAACCGAGAGAGAGGCCCACCGGGGATATTAAGGTCTTCCTTTTCGTTTTTAATAAGCGCGGGCAAAAAAATCGATCGTGGAACTCAACGAACGTGCCGCCTTAAAGTTGCTAGAAAAGGGAACGTTGAAAATCGGTTGGTTTTATAGGAGAGTCAGGAAGAGATTGGAAGTCCTGAAATGCTATAGATGTCTTGGAGACGGGCATATTAGGCACATTTATTACATTTCCAAATCGAAGTGTTCGCTATGTGCAGAGAGTTCCGGTGACAGTCGAATTCTGAACGTAAATCATGTACATGGGTAGGCACATGTGGGGCCTTTAGAAAGGAAAGGCTCTGCAGGACAAGTGGAGAGACCTCCGAGAATGAAAGTCCTGCAAGGAAACATGGACGGATGTAGGGCTGCGGATGATTTATTGACGCAGCTAGGTTGTGAGATGGAAGCTCAAATAATGATCGTTAGCGAGCAGTATCGGGACAGGAATCCCCTGACCTGGTTTTCAGATCGCCTGGACGCTGCGGCAATATTGGTGGTTAACGCCCGTATTATTCGCATTGTCGATCACGACGCGGGCAACGGATATGTTTGGGTTAGAAGTCGGGGCGCGACGGTCTTTAGTGAACACCTTTCACCGAATGACGCAATCGCGGAATTGTTGACACCAGAGGCAACCTAGTGATGGAAATGGCATCGAGACTAGACTTGATCGTATTTAACAGGGGCTCGGTCCCGACATATCAAAGGCCTGGCTTCGGAAATTCCATTCCTGACATATCATTAGTATCGTCAAGGCTGGCACCCAAGGTGGTGGACTGGAGAATGATGAAGGACTACACGGATAGTTATCATAGTTACATCACTTTTATGGTGTTCGATGATATTGTAGACCGGCGCAGCGAATGAGAATCCAGGATTCATGTGGCTAAAATACGAGTAGGTTGGAGGGAGAAGCACTGGTTGCGTTTTTGGAGGCAAACATTGGAAATGGTCTACCGATTCTGCAGGACAATATAACCAAGAATGATGTTGAGGCTAAGGTTGATGAAATCGTGCAGCTTATCCAGCGAGCCTGCGACGCAGTAATGCCTCAGAGAAAACAGTGGAGTGGAAGACGGCAGGCCTATTGGTGGACGGACGAAATTGCAGAACTTAGGAGGAACGCCCTAAAACTTGGGCGAAGGGCTCAATGAGCACAAAATAGAAGGTTTAATATTGGCAGGATATTTGCCATGAAGTAAATGTTGACCCGTGGGGCAAAGGCTACAAGTTGGTCACGAGCAGATTGGGTTCCATGAACTTATGCAACTCGATGGATGCAGTGGTGATGCGAAACATCGTCAATACATTGTTTCCAACTCATGCCTTGAGGACAGAAGAGGATACTCCAGAGCAGGTTGGTATTGTCCGCGCATTCACGGAGGAGTAGCTGACCGGTGCGGTGGCATCCTTAAACACAAGAAGGCCCCAGGACCCGATGGCATTCCCGGGGAGGTATTGAAGGTTGTGGCCGGGGGTTTCCCTCAGCTACTGCCCAAATTATATAATATTTGCCTAGTAGCGCGAGTATTCCCTACACGCTGGAAGGTGGCCAGACTCGCGTTGATCGAGAAAGGTAAGGGAATGAATCCTGACCCTCCGTTGAATTATAGGCCTCTTTGTATGCTTGACACGATGGGGAAACTGTTGGAGAAACTGCTGAAGATAAGGCTGGACGCAGCCATAAGAGCGAGTGGCGAGACCATTTCCCTTTAACTCGGCGAGATGGGTGGACATACTAGGAGCGCTTCGGCGGTCATTTAAGCTCCCGAATTACCTATTGAGGGTGATGTATGACTACCTGAGGGACAGGATATTATTGTATGAGACAGCAAGTGAAGTTGAAAGGAAAGGATTATTGCCGGAGTGGCACAGGGTTTGATTATTGGTCCAGATTTGTGGAATGTACTGTACGACGGCTTGCTCCGGCTTGAAATGCCGGACAATGTATCCTTGTGGTGGGTTATGCGGACGACATCGCTGTGGTAATAACGGCTAGAGGCGCTGAGCTGGCCCAGTTTAGGATAAACCAGGTGATGAGGAGAATAAACGCCTGGATGGAAGGTCACGAGTTGAAATTGGAAATCCCTAAGACAGAGATTGTCATGTTTACCAAGAGCAGGAAGCATATTAATATTCCCATTAGATGGGTACGGAGGTGATTCACACGAGTGGAGCAGCAAGATATCTGGCAGTCACACTGGACAGTTGTTTAAGTTATGGGGGCACAACCGAAAGGTCTGCGAGCGGGCGGCGGTAGTTACTGCGTCTTTGGGCAGAGATTTGGGCTGGAGGGGCACTGAGAATAGCGTGCGCATATACGACGATGTCCGATGTTGCCGCTTTGGCTATTACCGGAGTAATACCGATCGACTTGTTGGCTCAGGAGCGGCGGGAGATATATCTGCGGAGCGCGGATGCAAGGAGGAAAGAGGCTGCAACCAGAGCTAGGGTCGATACCATGGAGGCATGGCATCGCAGATGGGAGACGACGGATAAGGGCCGATGGACAGTCAGACTGGTCCTTCGTCCATGGATTAACAGAGGCGATGGTGAGGTAAATTTTTCGTGTGCCAATTTTTGATGGGGCATGGGTACTTCAGGGCCTACCTCCACAGGATGGGAAAACTGAGGTCCCCTCAGTATTTGTACTGCCCGGAGGAGCGGGACGATGTGTGTCACACTTTCTTCAGGTGCAATGGGTTTTTGATGGAACGGAGGCTGCTCACTTCATTAGTGGGAAAAGTAACGCCGGACACAGTGGTTGAGGTAAGCGTCAGTCGGAAGAGGCATGGAGGGCAGTAGCATATTACGTGGGGGCGATATTGCGACAGAAGAGGGAGGAGGGTTGCTTAGCGGATCCATAGGAGGCATTAGGGGACGAGAGATATAAGCAATGCGGGCCAGACCGAAGTATAATGCGGAAGCGGTTCCGGTTTGGGTTTTCCGTGGTCTGTAGGTGATTTTTTAGGAAGTCAAATCTCACACTGTTGGGCGGAGTGTAGCTCCGCTCGTAGCCTTTTGAATAAAATTATTAAGAGTGACAGTGTTCTTGATAATTTCTTCGATAGAGATACCGCCCTGTTTCGAATATGAATTACTATAATGATCATTTTAGTTACAATTTTTTGTTTTTATATACTAAAACATTTCATGTTTTAACACTAACAACAATACAGTATGAAATTAGTAATTTTGCTGAATTTCAGTATTCTAAAACGCAAGAATTAATTATTTAATCATCATAAAAATTGTAGGTTGTTTTGTATTTACTTTCATTTTCATTGCATTTATTTATTTCAGCTCATTTTTTCGTTACGCTAATTTTCATTTCTTCATGGTATTTACTTAAATTTTTGTTATCGATACTCGTACAACACATTTTATTACTTCCAGACAGACGTTTCATATTTTATTTATGACACTTTGCATTTCTTCGTATTTTATTAATTTTCTAGTATGTCTAGATCACTTCCTCTGTGTATTGTATAGTACCCTTTTTCTTATTTTGGTACTTAAACTAAATCTTCCATTTTTTATTTATCTTAATTTTCTACTTTTGGTCAAGAACCTTAATAATGTTGCATACAGCTTTACCTTACAATTTATTTTTGAGTTAATATGTTTCACAACAAATTTAAACGAATATTGTACAACAAAACATGGCGTAGCATCCTGTTTTACAATGTTAAAGAACCCAAAAAAATATGATTCACATAGTACGTATTTTTGTTAGTGCCAACTCGCTAATATGAGGCGCAAGGACAGATTAGAGTTTTATATATAGAAAGATTCGTTTGGGATATAGAGAAGAAATTCGTCATTTACGACAATGTATACTGTGTAAGAGCACATAAAATCTGAGTAGAATATGAAATTACGAGTCCAATCACAACTGTTAAAAATAATTTGTTACCATCATTCATTATAATCGGTTCGTGTCTTCTGAACGCAAGAAGTCTGCAACGAAAAATAAATATCACAAAAACCTAGACAATCACCAATATTTTAAATAATATTTAAAACTCATATTCAATCATTCAGTGATACCGAAAATTTACATTCGGTGAGTGTCCCACTCCTCGCCGCCATATAAAACATAAAAACAAAATCCATTTCATTAAATACCATTTAATTACCTATAATGGTTGCCCATTGTATAATTAATATCTATAAATAAAATTGACATAATTTTTATGGCACATTTTTGTTTTATTTTGGGTTGCAGCAAAAAAAAATTGAGCGCACGCAATTTTATTACTCACATAAGATAAACGCGGTAAAACACAAAAATATCAAAATGTAATAAAAGCTAAATAATGTTAATGTTAAGAGTATGTATATATATAGGGGCTTTATCCCAAGTATCAACAACAAAACCAACAACAGCGCATTTAATATTAAATAAGATGAAAATTAAATAGAAATGTAATAAGAAAATTACAGGGTGTAATCAACAAAAATAAAAACGACGTCTTACTCATCATTTTTATTTATTTTAATTTTAAGGTGGGTTTTCATAATGTATTCGGAAAATTTTAAATATAATTATAATAAAAGCGTTTTCTTCTCCACTTTCAATTTTGTATTTTATTTGACTTTTGGATCACAATGTGGTGAAATATCCTATTGTTTTACTATATGGGGAAAAGCAAGAACGAAATACTGAGCTGGGTGGGGTTGAAGGTGGCGAACATTTTATATATTACTTGTTTGAAAGCTATAAAATCTCTGTGGATGGTGTTGTTGTAGTAATAATTTTTTGTTAAAATTTTTAAATGGATTAGAAATAAAATAGAAGCATTAAAAATATTATGTGAACGAATTTGTGAAAGTGTCGGGTGTTGTTGTCGATTGAAGTAAAATGGGGTTAAATTTATAAAAAAAATGTATATTGAAATTTGCGGTTTTTGATGAATGAAAAAAATATACAATAAGGATTTATTGATTCTGGATTATTGAAGTGGTTTGTACATTTATTTACAATGGAAAATGTTTAGACGTACTATACAAATCGAATTTACGCGAATTAGTTACAAAAACATTTTTGAAGAATAATATTTTATAAATTCTACCGGGCCATTGCTGTGTTATTCCATGACATCGTATATATGTAGATATATTCCCATAATTAGCTGAATAGACATTTGCCACATCATACGACATTCCATTCGACACAAGCAAGGTATCAAATAATATTGTCGACAAGCAGGATACATAAATAAATAACTGGTAACGCGATCACACCAGCAGGTTACACTATACGAAAACCGCATCGTTGCAAGTCTCACAAAAACAACAACAGCTTTGTTGGTTTTAGAAATTTAAATTAAGAATTAGTTGTAAGATCAAACTCATAGTGGTACTTTACACATAATAAAAATTGAATAAAAATATTTTTTTTATGTTTTACTATTTGAATCGTTTATTCATGAAAGGGCTCATGTCCACTTTTTGTCAAAATTAGTATTATGACGGTTTTGTATCACAGACACGTATATACGTTTTATGACAGGTGAAATTACCATATGGTTAATGGAACGGTACCTACCTTGCAACAAAAAAATAATTTATTTCTAGAAAGGTCCATGTCAAAAAAGTTTTTTTTATTTCCTGAATAATTTGAAAAAGTGGACATGAGCCCTTTCAAGAATAAACGATTCAATTGACATCTTGGAAAATTGAGGGAAGAGTAAGGGACATATTATGTACTTAGCCGAAAATCAATATTTCTGATAATTTTTCATTTGATATTTTAATTAATGGCACTTAGGAACATTGAGTACCAATACATTTCTCATATGATTTCGGCTCGAAATGATGTCCACCCAGTAAGTGGTTACTGTGGTAGATATTTGAAGACCAGCCGTATGTTTAAATTTTTATTACAGGCCCATATTATTCCTTGCCGGTGATCCGAAATTCTTCCCAGAAATAAAGCAAATCATGCTGAACGCCTTGGGCGACAAACAAGAATTATTTTTCTGTCCCAACTTTGGGCAAATAAGCAAACCGAGAACATGTCGGTTCACAATTATTATAATCGAACAAAAGGGATAGTCCAAAATATTAAAGGACTATCAAAACAAAATCCGATATATTACAATTCCTGGCAGGCGATCCTGGCGTTTATTGAAGAGGACGCACTAGCCGCTTTTATTTCTGGCTTAAGGAAGCCATAGTTCGAAAAAACGATAGAATTAAATCAAAAACGATAGAAGAAGCTTACGCTTTTCTGTGGAAATTTAGTACGAACGAATCTATTTCAAACAACGCCAAAAAATCTAGTCAAGCTAATTTTAACCCACAAAAGACCAACCAGATTGGCTCAGTGCAGGCAAGAGCTACTCAATATCAAACAAAACCGAAAGAAAGTGAAGAACAAAACTATCGAAATTGGTCAACGCTAGAGACACCAATGGAGGTGGATCCTTCACCAAGATCACGAAATACGCTTAATAAAAAACTCGTGAACAATCATGAAGTGGTCTTAGAAAAGGGTGATATTGAAACATCAAATACAGAAAATTCCCAGGAGGACCAAGATCCATACTCGGAAAATTTTCAAACAGTTCAACATTCAGACACAGAAGATTAAACTTTCTCCCGTACCTAATTTGCCAAAACGAAAATTCAAACCAAAAGATAAAACTACTTATAGACACAGGCGCGAATAAGAATATTATAAAGCCTATTATAATACCAATCAGTCTTCTAGAAACAAAAAATACCTCAATTAAAAATATACTGGGAACCCATACTGTATCAAAAGTAGGTAAATTAAATTTTCTTGGTCATAATTTACCAAGATTATCCGATTATGAATTCGATTTCCATAAATTTTTCGACGGTATATTAGAGTCCGAATCTATGGCGGAAATGAACGCTAAAATAGATTATGACACTAGCACAATATGTTTAAACAATAAAAAACCTTAATTCCATCGGTATTACCAAACCGAGAATCATCATGTCGTAGTATTTGAAACGAAAACAGATGGAGATTGGGCGGTGTTCGAGTACAAAAATTTAAACGAAAAGAACTCTCTGAGCCCAGGAGTCTATAAAGCTGAGAACAACAAATCGACAGTGAATATACCACCGAGTAAACCTGAACCACTCACCCAATCAATGGGCGTGTTTTTTTTAATGTCGGTGAAATAAGAGAGAACAGATAGGTAATATATCGGAACCATAATCCATCAATATAGACACCATAAACAATATTTTAGAGGACATTCAGGACGCGATACTTAGAACAAAAATCGAATTAACAAGCAACAAAATCCTTTAACTTAAAGAGATCATTTCAATCAAAGATCTACTAGTCAGCCAAGGTGTAGACATATAATTACCGGATGAAGCACTTCAGCATCTAATCCCGAAAATTGCAACGAATGAATTGTACAATGTACATCTTATAAGTGTCAAAATTAGAAGAGGATGATTCTACAACAATGATGGTTGTACCACTAACGATCAACAACACAATAATAAGAAACTACCCTCAATATCGAGCGAAATAAAAACTGTTTACAACCTCCATTTACAAAAGTTTCATTAGTACATTATGCATATATAGAATGAAAATTGTGGTACAATCAGTCCAGTCGCCGTAGTCTGAGGAGAAGATTGATTTTTCATAATCATAAGCTCATCAGTTCTCGAAACTGGATTAAATTCTCTTACAATTTTCGGATATTAACTTCAAATAAATCAAAAAATTAAAACATTGAAAAAACATGTCGGCTATCATTGGTTGTTGAATGATTTTTTTTCTTGTGTAAATAATACTATGTACTATGCTTCTTCGTGTTAATCTGTAAAACACATTAAAATGATCGGTTGCATAGTTGGTGATTACACGAATTAAATAATTAATTCAAATTAGAGTGAAGTGCACCTGGATAATATCTTAAAAATTGGAATGAAAACGTATTAATAGAAAATTAAACAGAAATGAGCAAGAGTTTTTTAAAATATAGGTAAATCGACTTGCGCCCTTTCATATCTAGAGCACAGAGTATTGCTGCTGAAAATATTTTTGTTTGAAAAATTTGATGAATGAGCCAGTATAGATCAACTCGCTTTGATTCCTGCATAACATGCACTTGGTATGCGCTAATAATTTCTTGTGAATAATTTTCATAAAAACCTTTGGGTAATAATTCAATATTGTTAACTATTGGTCTATAGTTAGGTAACTCAGTGTCGTCATCCTTTTTAAAAATTAACAGTATTTTAGTGACCTACCAGCGCTCCTGAAATCCTATTTAAACATGGCTCTTTATAAAACTGGGAGGTACGGAATCTGGCCCGCAACCTTTGTTAATGCAAGTAAATATATTAGTGCTATCCTTTGCTTTTCTGAAGAAGTGTGCACCAATGCTGGATGGTGTACCTATCAACCTGAATAACAATATTAATAGAAGGAATAACTGACTTATTTAGGCTTCAAAATTCCTTAGTGCCTAATCCAAGAGATGAGAGATTATCATTAAAATTACGAATATTGTTGAATCACTCTCGCTCATGACTTTTAATTCAATTGATTATTAATGCTAATAAGGGCTCATTTTCTTGATGAACTAATTTTTGCATGAACCAATAAACATCAAAGCTTTCTTTTTTAGTAGTACAAGTTTGTGAAATGTGCTGGCTGGTGAGGCCTTCCCTTTGACATATAACTAACGGAAATTTAAACTAAACATCAAAAGTAGGATTCTTGAAGGCTGAACCCATTCTTGTTATTTCCCTTTCCTATTAATCCGGAAAGGCATAAAGTGTACTGACAAGGATAATTGCATATTCGCGTAATAGCAAGAAGCAACTCCTAAGTAAAACTGGTTAATTCTTAGCGTTTTTAATATTCATAACCAATTAAATTTATAATAAATAATATTTTTAGATTAATCAAAATGCAAAATGTATAATTGTTAATGTGAGTTTACAATATATTGTTCAAATTCGTTCAATTGGCGCGCATCCAGCTTATTTAATGTAGCTTAATGTAGACGAGAATTTCTAATCTCAATAAAATACGTAGACTCTAGCACTAATGTATCAAAACTGAATTTGAAGGTGTTGCTTTTTTTCAAACAAATATTCTGCCCATTGGTTGGACTAAGCTAAAGCATGTTTTTTTTATTGGAGGTGTACGGCCTAAATAAACAAAAAATATGAATTTCACTGAATGACAATAATGTGAGCATTTTGAAGTTAGTTGAAAATTATATTTTCGGTTTTATTAAAGATAAATTTATATTGTTCAATAGTTCATAAAAAATACATAAATTATACTAAACGAATTCCTGGAGCAAGCAAGGTCTCACCTCTTTTAGGTTGAGGTAGGAGAGGGAAAAATTAAATACCCAAAAACTGTCTTTACTTTTCGAGAAAAAGTAAAAAATTTTATTTTTCCCATTTTTTATTTTAAGTTTTTAATTTTTGTTTTAAATTTGTAATTTATTTTTAATTTTTAATCCTTCTTTCCAATCTTAATTTTTAATCCTTCTTTCTACTTGTAATTTGTAAATTGTAATTTGTTAATTCGTAATTTATAATTTGTAAATTTTTTAATTTCGGTTTTAATTCGTAATTTGCAATTGGTAATTTATAATCTGCATTTTGTTACTCGCTATTTGTAATTTGTGATTTGATTTTTCTAACTTGTAATTAAAATCATGTAAAGTGTAATTTGTGTTTTTAATAAAATAAATATTTGGCCTTCACCTAAATATAATATTTAGCAGGACAAGTTGAGCATTCAAATATTTAGCTCTCCAGTTAAAATGTTCATGTGAAAAAGAAATACAATTAGCTTGAATTTATTTTATGAAACTAATTCAATTTTATTAAAGGAGAAAGAGAGGAAATATTAATTAGAATTTTTTGTGAAACCGGACATTAGCGTTTCTAAAAATGGAAATAACATAAAAAAATGAAAGTTTTATTAATAAATCGATAATATTTACCTAAACCAATCACAAATCAAAATGATAAAATACAACATTTCAATGGCTATCAAAAAACAAATACTAGGCAGCATTCGAAATTCACCGACTATCTAATTACAAGTAGCTATATTAACGAGAATTGGATTTGATTTGCAAACAATTGATTTTCAATTGTAAAAATCAATTAACTTGAAATACTAACAATTGAATTTCATTTACAAATATTTGAATAATTGATATTACTTTGAAGAAACACGAATTTTCATTGGAAAAAATTGAGGATGAGACGGAAAAAAATTCTCAGTGCACTTCAAAAAATTGGATATCATTTCCAAAAGAGTGAATTTTACATGCAAAACTTATTCTTGTTTGTAATTGGTGATTTGTAAATTGTAATTTAAGCCTTGTAAATTGTAATTTGTGATTTTTAATAGGAATTTTTTATTTTCAGTTTTTAATTTTGAATCCTCTTTCCAATGTTTAACTTATAAATTCGTAAATTGTAATTTGTAGTTTGTTGTTTGTAATTTGTAAATAGTGATTTATAATTTGGAATTGGTATTTTGTAATTTGTAGATTTTATAATTTTTGTTTTTAACTTCGAATTAACTTTTAATTTTTAATTCTTTATTTGCTATTTGTATTTGTGTCATTTGTTATTTTTTATATGCAATTTTTTATTTTAGGTTTTTAATTGTTAACAGGTAATTTTTAAATTTTAATTTGTACTTTTTCAGTTTTTAATTTAGAATTGTTTAATTTTTGCTTTTATTTTATAATTTATTTTTATTTTTTGATAATTTATTTGCAATTTTCAATTTATAATTTGTATTTGGTAATTCTTAATTTGTAAATTTTTACTCTTGATTTGTAATTTGAATCTTGTAATGTTTAATTATTAATGTATAGCTTCTAATTTCTAAGTGGCAGTTTCTTATTTCAAGGTTTAATTATTTTCTGGAAATTTTTATTATTTTTGGTTTGAATTTGTAATTTTTTAATGTGTGTTTTAAGTTAATAATTTAGGGTTGGGCTACAGATTTCTAAAACCCAATATTCCAAACCCAAATTGTCAATCCAAAATTCCAAAAAACCTCATTCCAATTTATTTTCCAGAAAATAGAGAAAATTGAGCTCGTTTTTCTCTATTTTCTGGAAAACAAATTGGAATGGGAGTTTATAGGTCTATCAAGCGCGTTCGAAATGTGATTTCGTTATGCATATTATAAATAATTGAATTAAACTTGAAGTAAGGTGATTTATGTACCAATATTACTTCGGTCTAAAAAGACCAAAGTATTGAAATCCTGTCAATAATGACGAAAAATTTGGTTGGTCCAAAATCACTTTTCTCGACGTTTTGAAAGTCCCTGAGTCTGAAAAACCAAAAAAAAACAAAAATGTCCGTCCGTCTGTCTGGATGTCTGAGCCCGTGGTATTTCGAGAACGGCTTGTCCGATTTGGATTTTTTTTTCGCCAATCTGTTTCTATGGTCAAGGCGGAGATTTAAAAAGCTTTTGGAGACTGTACGTTAAGAGGGTGGAGTACCTGCCATACGAATTGATCCAAAATACCTGGTTTTATAAATATTTACGATTTTTTTATATATGCTGGTTTGATTATGGAATTGGGCATTGCATTTGGAATTTATTTGAAGATTAAGTTAGGAGTCAATTTGCGGGTTGAGTTGAAGTTGAGGTGGAGTTGAGTTGGGGTTGCATTAGGATCTAATGAGTAGTTAACAAATTGTTTATATGATGGAACTTGCAAAATTATCTTCCAATTATTATGAAATTTGATATGTGTGTTGGAAATGGGAATCTAAAATGATTTTTGGATAAAGTTCTGGAATATGGCCAAGTATGACGGAACTTGCCCATTTCTCAACCGAGTATGATGAAATTCGACATGTGTATTGGAAATGGGATTCTAAAATGAGTTTTGGATGAAGTTCTGGAATATGGAACTGAAACTGGAACTTAATGTAGATGGAAAACATGCAATTCACATGCCACCAACGGAACACGCTTATGATCCTCAATGCTCATCAATGTATGGTATCTAAGGCTAATAAAATCAATTGAAAGGGTTAGCTCTAATGTAATCTAATTTACCATCTCAAATTATACGCAATGTAACTATTAATTGTAAAACAGCTCAGAAAAAAAGTTAATCGTGTATGTGCTCATGCAAAAACATATAAGGAACCGAAATCGTTGCGAAAGATTCGTATACTGGATGAGTTCAATTATTAAGAGGGAGAGCTTTTTGTATTGTCAGAAAAACAATTTAATAACAATAAAATTATAACTTTAGAAACAATCATAAGTTTTAATTATTTCACAAAATCTTCAGTCTGGTTAATGGACGGTACATTTTACATTGTTCCTATTATTTTTCATCAACTATTTTGAACAGGTATTCCCGCTCTTGTACTGCTTAATGACTAAAAAAAATAAAAAAATGTTACAGGGAATTTTTTATAAATTGCATAGTTTGGCAGCGAAATTTATTGCATCAATAGCACCAAAAATAATCAAAACATATTTTGAAATCACTACCCAATGATGCGCAATAGAATACTTCCTCGAAACGAATTAAGGAGATGTTTTTTCCATTTTGGACAGCTAATTTGGAGGAGAGCACAAAAATTAAAGCTAACACGAAAATACAATAATTCGGATGAACTTTTGTCGCAAGTAAGAATGCTTAAGGCTCTGGCTTTCTTACATTCTGATAATATTTGCAGATATTTTGAAGAATTTGAGCAAAGTCTAATTGATGAAGACATAAAAAATGCATGTTTTAAAAAAAGTTATATCGGTTCAAAAGCAAAATTTAGTCCAAGTTTCTGGTCGATACACGACTCAGCTAAATCAAATTATCCAGAAACCCAAAATTCGGTCGAAGCATAGCATAGATGCTTAAAAGTTGTTATAGAAAGAAAGCATAGTGGTCTATATGCAATAATAGAAGAATTGCGAGCAGAATTAGTGTTATCTTTTAGGCAAGGGAAATTATTAGACCATTGAACAGAAAAAATATTTGTAAATATAAAAGAATCGAACGTGTGATGAGAAAAGAAAATAATATGGAGCCTGAAGGGTATCTGAAAACTTAGCAAAAATTATCATCTTGATTAAAAAGTAAAGTTTTGTAATTTTTAAAATTGTAATTCATAAATTAGTAATTTTGTATTATGGTATTATTAAATAAAATTTTTTAAAATATAAAATAATCATAATTGGGAATAATGGATTAGGATTTTTTTTTTTTTGAAATTGTCCCTATCAATATAATTTAGTTTTCAGTTTTAATTTTTAGTGTATAATTTGTAATTCGTAATTTGGAATTTGTTACTTGTAATTTGTGTTTTGTAATTTATAATTAGTAATTTGAGCCTTGTAATAAGAAATTGGTAATGTGTTATTTGTGATTTTTAATAGGTCATTTTTTATTTGAGATTTTCAATCCTTAATTGGTATTTTTAAAATTTTTGGCTTTAAATTGAAATTTATTTTTAGTTTTTAATTTTAATTCGTAATTTGTAATTCATTACTCGGTATTTGTTATTTGAGTTTGATAATGTATAATTGGTAATGTGTAAAAAATTACGAACTAGAAACAAAAATTTTTAAAATTACCAGTAACAAGAAATTCAAAATTCAAAGTGAAAAATTACCAAAAAAAAAAATTACAAATCATTTTTAGTTAGTAATTTTTTATTTTAAGGTTTTAATTTTTAACTGGTAATATTTGCAATTTTTGGTTTGTTATTTGTAATTTGTTATTTTTATTAGGTAATTTTATATTTTAAGTTTTTAAATGTGTAATTTTTTTTTTAATTTTTAATCCTTCTTAAATTATTTAACCTGTAATTTGTATAGTATGATACAATTTGTGACTTGTAATTTGTTATTTGTGATTTGTAATTTATAAATTGTAATTTGTACATTTTTGAATTTTTGTTTTTAACTTATAATTAATTTATAATTTTTAATTCTTTATTTGCAATTTATTAATTTGTAATTTGTTGTTATTTGCAATTTGTACTAGTAATTTGTAATTTTTAATTAGGAATTTAGAATTTAGAATGGATGGGATTTAAAATTTCACTGAGATAAATTTTGCTAATTTCATCTTAACACAGATTTTTGTTTGATAATACAAAACAGTCCCCCGAGCTGCTTTCAATATATAAAATGGTAATTGAAGTGCGTGCTTTTGACTAGCTTTTTAACTACCCACGTTACCTATTGATAGAGTTTTTTGTGGTGCATTATTTATTCATCAATAAAGTTTTCCTGACTCGCAGTCCCAAATAATTGGGTTAAGGTTTTGATTTATAATTTTTCCTTAAATATTGGAATTATCAATATTAAATAAAAATTCAAAGTTGGTCAAAACTCAATTACGAAAATTTAGGTTTCGGTTTGGTTTGTGAAATAACGTAACTATTTCAGTTTTCAAATTAGCAGTATAAAATTCAAAAAGCTTGAATCCAAATTTTCCAAAATTGGTCAATCTCCAAATTTTGAATAAATATCGTATTAAAAATTCAAATTTAGAATTGATAAATTTTCAAGTAAGCCAACTAGTTATTTGATTTTCAAAACCTGCATTTTTCAAATACCCAAACTATTGCTACTGTTCTGTCAAATATTGAACACTTAAATTTTAGGACTTTCTAGAAATTCTATGATTTTCAAAATTTTGAGAACATTCCACCTTTGTGAAAGGTATTCAATGATCCAATAACGTACAGATTACATTTTTTGAAATTTAAAATCTAACTTGATGGACCAATAATTTTCATGATTTAAGATTTAAATTTGAGAGGAACCAATTTCAAAAATTGTGTGTCTTACTTTGAATTTGTGATATATGTACATTTTTATACCTAAATTGTCAATTCAGCATATTTAAACGTGAGTTTTTCGAATTTTAGTTATGAAATATTTAGAAAATTACTTGTTTGAAAATTCGTATAAACTCTCTAATATTTTTGGAAATTTGATGTTCACATATCGCTTGAACGATAATTTAGACACTAGAAATTCACAATTATTATTTCAAAAGTAATAAAAATCGATGGTTTGTTTTTCAAAATTAGTAGGTACAATACCCTAAACATAACAGTGCTCATTTTGGTAAAAAAAATATTAACCTCTTGGATCTTACATTATATTAAGATAAAGGCTATAGTGAATTACAATTTTTACTTAAATTCAAATGGACCAAAAACCTTAGAATATTTACAGAAAAAAAATCTTGGAATATTTACAGTGCAAATAAAATTAATTCAGTTGTAGTTAATTCCATTTGAGGAAATACACAATTTATAAAATTAAATTGCTTTCTGATTTGGAAATCTTTGTAACGATTATTTTAAACCGATTAAAAATAATAAATAAATAAAATAAACGAATAAAATGTTCAATTGCTCATTGAAGCAAATCAGTAATTTTTGATTAAGCGATGAACGAACCCCTTACAAAGGATTCATCTGTAGATACTTATATAAATAATACAGAGAGCGAGACTGAGTTATAAAAAAAAATAATTTGCGGTATGGTGCTTCACACAAGTTTAACTTTTTCAATTAGTACTTAAAAATATATTCTGTACCATTATTGAAATTGCAATGTGCAGGGTACTTCAACTTCTTCTAAACACAATTAATTGTATAAATCTAGAAAATAGAAAAATGTGTTTCTTCTTCGTCTGTAAAAACAGCACACACACACACACTCGTTCTCGCCTATATGTGTAGTTGTAAAAAATGAGATTAAATAGTATACATTGGTATAATTTTATTGCTACATATACAAAAGCTATAATCGTACGTGTGATTATGATTAAACATGGGATTTTCCAGTCTGCTTGTGACAACAATTATTTATATCAACAGCTCATCGTACTTTTTACGTAAAATCTATTATTTTCCGGTCCATTAGACCAAATTATATAAAACCATTGAATATATGCCGCAATCAGTGGTGTACATGCACATTTGTTTTGCTCTAAAATCATTTACAACTTCTAATTATTTCGCTTCTATTGTTTTTACAAATAATAATAATACAATACGCTCAAAGCACAATGCCAAAATCACTTAAAATGTGAAAAATTCTCTGGTAACAATGAGGAAAAATGAAAAATTATACATTTTAAGTACAATTTAAAAAAAAAACAAAAAAAATATTTTGTTTGGTTACGACATAAGTATAAAGCTTCTATTGTAAAACAAATTTACTGAACCAACGAGGTAGATAACTCTCAACTGTGCAACAATATGATTAACAAACAAAAGCGTTCGCTTTTTTTATAAAAATCTGCTAGCTTCTGTATAGCACCAAACGTAAATGTACTGTACAATTGTGTACTGCATAATTGTTATTTGGTTAAAATTTAATCAAACAACCAAATATATATTTTGTTACCAATTTTTAATTCATAAATTTACGCTTGACGCACACACCGACCACCATTTATATTGATTTTTCCCTGTGTATATTGGGAATTTTGTGATTATTTGTTCTACCGCAAAAAAAATACCAACAATATGTTGCCTTGATCAAAATAAAAATAAACCTACATAATTATGTATGGTATATACCGCAGCCCACACAACAAAAGCTTTCAAGTTGCTAAAAAGGAAGGATATGTACAATGTAAAGGCATACACACAGACAGACAAATTAAATATAGAACAAAGAGACGAGAAGCGGATAAAAGTTTTTCTTTTATATTCTACTTCTAATCTAATTTAAAAGGGTTAATTTCATCTTGTCTATCAAATTTCAAAAGAAAAAAAAGTTAAGTTTGAACGAAAAAAATTTACAACAATAAGGGACGAGAGCAAAGCAGAACAATCAAAACAAAATTAGTAACAAACAAAAACAGTTCGTTGAAATGAAAATTTAATTTAATCCCTCTCTATATACTCACTAGAATAGACAACTACATATATTTCGAGTCATTGTGACTATATATGTTCTATGGGTGTTTCTAAGCACATCTATAATATCCTTTAAGTAATGTCTTTATTCGGAATAAAAGAAAAAAAAGAATTTGTCAGGTCATTAGGTCACATGCACAATGACTGTGTTTGCATGATTTTGAGGGAGTATTAGCTTATCAAAGTCATGACTGTTGTTCTTTTTTAAATGATTTAGATAACAAATGATGGGGGAAAGTAAGCTACAACTGAAAAACACTTGTTAAATTCTTATACTTTCGCAAACAACTTTTCTATAAAACCAATTTAGACTGTCAAATTCTGTTAGCTAGCAACAATTTTCAGTTGTAACCGTTTATAAACCACACCTAAAGACTGGGTTATGCTTTTAGTTTGTATTTAACGCTGGTGAACAAATAATTGAAAATTAACTTTAAAAAATTGGAAATGGTCGGAAAATGACTTAAAATAAAACTGTGGTGATGACAGGATGCCGCTTTATAAGTCAATGTTAGTTAAAATTGATTAAATTATATGCTTGTTATAATTATGTAGCGTCAGATTCTGGTTAAAATTAGGTTAATATTATGCGAGTTTTAATTAAGAAAAATAAAATCTGTTGGATTTATGTACGTTAAAAAGGTTAAAAGTTATTTTCTGTGGCCTAGCCTAGAGTACTTAAAAGCAAAGGAGCTGTTCCATGAACGGCCATAACAAATAGGCGATCAGCATTATGGTATTTTGCACGCCCATAATTAATTATTCTCATCTTTGCATTTACGGGACCATCTTTTATCATCTACTTCTAGGCCACGTATGTTTTTCGTTTTGTTTTCTTACTTCAATCTGCTCCAAGTAGAAACTTACATTCGCCGTTTAAATGGAGGAAAAAAACAGTTTAAATTGAGAATGCAAGTGGAAATATGTTTTAAGAAGAAATGATGTTTGTGACAAACATAAAATAGAGCTAGGCTCTATTCCTTAGGCTTTTTCACTATAAATAATGACTAAACATGGTTTTGATCGAAAAGTTATAATTTCGATCAAAACCATGTTTAGTCATTATTTATGTATAGTGAAAAAGCCTAAGGAATAGAGCCTAGCTCTATTTTATGTTTGTAGAGTAGTGTTATTTAAATGTTGGTTCCAACAACAACTTTGCTTTGGTCTATGTTTGGGGGATGAAGGAAGAGGGTAAGACATGTTATTTAAGAAAGCCTAATAAATTGTAAGTTAGATAAATCAAAACAGTTTAAATAGTTACATTGACCAGAGGACAGTGACCGTGGTTATCTCTCTAGTTGTGTACGTTTATTTATATATTATCTAAAAAAATCAAGAATACTGGGTAATGGCCAAAGCAGAAGCTCATCACTAGGCTTAGGATTCTTATGTAAAAAATATTTTTTTTTTGGGAAATCGAAACCAAAAATTTGATGGATAGTTGTTATTTCTAGAACAAATTAAAGCAAATCAGCCCTATACTATATTTTACAACATATTTTTAAATATTTTTGCACATTTCCACTTAGTTTACGTTTTACCGTTGAGCGTTGTATCATGCTTAATGGTTTTACCACATTTTTATGTTTTATTTCAAATATTTTAAATTTTTCTTCATGAATAACGAATTCGACTTTCAAAGCAAAATTATTTTTTAAGCCAAATTTTAAATTTAGACCAACAAATAGGTGTTTTAGAAGTTAGAAATGTTTGTTGTGGCCTAAACTCCGCTAAGTTAGATAAATAAATTAAGAACCAAATAAACTTCAAATTAAAATATCTATAATAGTTTACTGCACATTATTTAACGATCCGGAGTTCTTTTAGAAAAGCAGATTTTGAGTTGTTGTTTTTATTCGTTAACATATGTGCCTTTATCAAAAATGAAATAATCCACGTTGTGACATTTATCTGATTAAATCGGAATTTAAATGGATCAAACAAGCGTTAAAATTCCTTAAACTATAAAAACGTAGCAAATGCAATTTTACCCCATTCTTGAGTAATTCTTATTCAAAATGAGCTCGAACGAAAACTAAGTTATTATATGTTTGAGGGAAATATTGAATGTAAAGTTGATTATTAAGTGTGAATTACTAACTGCATTATTTGATTAAAATGGTAGATTAGAAATTGATTTCGAATTACAATTAAAACACGATGGATTTGATCAAAATTAGAGGGAAATCTAAAGGTAACCAAATTAGCTTCAATGGTGAATTGGACGTAATGATTGTGAATGAAATTTTAAGTATAGAATGATTAGGCAAAATTTTAAATTTAATTTAGAAATGTACTTAACTCAGAATTAAAACATGAATTTTAGTAAAACATTGAGTGCCATTTACGTGAGAAAAATTAACATTCGAGTAAAAATCTAAATGAGAATTTGAATTCCCAACTATAATAAAATTATCCGACTATAATGACAAAATAACAATCCAAAAATTGCATATGAAAAGGATTTACGAAATTAAAAAGCCCATCAGGAATTCGGTATCATCTCTTCAAAATTTTATCGATATTGTTCTTAAATACCACAATTGTTTAAAAGCGTTGTAAGTTCCAGTTCAGACGTGGGACTTATTCCTTATTCACCATTTTACTGATCAGCTGGATGATCAATCAAAAATTGCCATAATAAAAGAAATCCAACTAAAGAAATATTATCGTTTGGAAAATTTATAAAAATTCTTCGAGAAAGGTGCAGAATTATGGAAGCTCAAAATTTTCAACCAGTTCTCAACAAATAGATCGATCCCAAGTCATTTATAGCAAAGCAACCTCGAGTTTTGAGCATGCAAAACGTCGCTTGTGTATTTTGTAGTGGAAATCATGTTATCGACCAGTGTGCAAAATTTAAAGACAATAAATTGAGTCCTCAGAATCGTTTTGAATTTCTAATAATTGATTAATATTCCTCGAATCATAATTATGAAATTTCCAATACTTCGAGTATGGTTTTCTGCATCTTCGAAATACTTGATGAGCAAATTCAAAAATGTTCAAGTCTAATCCAGATGAAATCGAAAGTAAACAAAATAATTATTTTATACTCCATCATGCAGTTAAACGTATGTGAAATTATTTGATTGTTTAATGGTTGGTCCTACAATTCAGCAGGACTTACGTTCCATTATCATGAGCTTTCGGAAATATGCAATCGGTATTACAGGAGATATGTATAACTACAGTTGTACAGACAAATCTTAGTACATAAAAAAGATTAATATTTGCAACGAATTTGGTGGCGTAAATCTAATACCACATCATTAAAAAGCTATAAACTTCGGACCGTAACGTACGGAACAGCTAGTTTTCCATTCCTTGCTATACCTATACTTATATCAGCTAGCGGAAGATGAACAAACACATTTTCCTGGAGCGTCAAAAGCGCTTAAACGAGACTTTTATGTCGACGTGGTACTAACCGGTGCCGACAGTCTTGAAACAGCAATCAAATTGAAAACTGACCGTGTTAATTTATTGTTAAAGGAGGGTTCGAACTTCGAAAAATCACGTCGAATTATTCGATTGTAGCATCTTCGGATACGGATCCTAATAATGAATCCAAATCGATTAAGGTGTTAGGAATAAATTGGAACAAAAACACCCATAAATTTAATTTTTCATTAAAAAAATATGTAAGTCCTGATCAGTGTACAAAACAAACAACATTATCCGAAATCGGTGAAATATTTGATCCGTTAGGGTAGAGTGCACCAATAATCTTTTGGCAGAATCATTCATGCAGACATTATGGGCAACTAAACTTGGATGGGATGATTTGTTACCACCTCAACTTCAAGGCTTTGATAAAAATAGAAGAATAGATGCTTGTTATAAAGTATTCGAATTATCTGAAAGTACTGCGTATCTTCGCATATAATAAACTTCGATCTTTAAATAAATTGTCAAAACTACCAACTATTAAATCACTCGAAATGAATGAAATTTATAGTGCTTTAAGCTTTATTATGAAACACATACAGTAATCTCACTATTCAGATGAAATTCATAGTCTTCGTAAAAATCAATTGGTGTCTCGTCGAAGTAAATTATTATCACTGGCGCCATTTCGCGATGCCGGTTGCATGGTTCGGGTTAATGGACCATTAAAAAACGCTAATATTCCCTTCAACCAAAAACATCAGTTAGTAGTATCAGGTTCGCATTCTTTTATTAAATTGCTAGTTCGAAATGAGCGTATACGTCTTCTTCACTCTGGTCCTCAGACAGTGTTATATAATTTACGCTAACGTTTTTGGGTCATAGGAGGACCAAATTTATGTCGAAAGATAGTACGCATAACGTGAGATCGAGCGCGCCCTCAAGCTTTAAATTAAATCATGGGTTAATTACCCGAAAAACGTGGCCTACCGCCTAGACCATTTCAAAATGTGGGAATAGATTTTTGTGGTCCAAGTCAAGTAAAATATGGAGTGCAATTGAATTTCTACATTGCAATTTTTATATGTTTTGTTACAAAGGCAGTCCACATGGAAGTGGTTTCTGACCTCTCTACTTCAATTATTTTAGCATCTCTTCGGCGATTCGTATCACGTCGCGGGGGTCTGTTCAAATATTTATTCAGATAATGCTACCAATTTCATCAAAGCGAAGTATTTAAATTTTGTATTGATTCCCATATTTAATGGCACACATTTCCCCAAAGGTCGCCCTCTTTTGCAGGGTTGTGGGAAGCAGCGGTTAAAAGTGCGAAATATCACATAAAACGCGTCCTTACCTATTCGTAATTTTCAATCGAGTAACTTCACACGATCGTGGTTCAAATCGAAGGATGTCTGAATCCACGTCCTATTGGCCCTAAGTCAGATAATCCAAATGATTTTGAAAGTCTGACTCCTGATCATTTTTTAATCGGCTAACCGATTAGTACTATCCTGATCCATCATTATTACATTTGCAATTTAATTGTATAAGTCATTTTCAACGGATTCAATTTACATTTCAAACATTTTGGAAGCGATGAGTACCTGTCAAAAGATTTGTATTAAAATACATAAAAATGTTGTTTTTTTACAAGTCAGGGTCAAATTTGATCAGATGGTACGGTATATGTATATACAAGCAAAAAAAAATTACATACTTACACATATAATACATAACTCAAATATGTACGGCGAACCCCTATATTACGTTAAGTCCGCTAGGTGCGATCTAACTCATCAACTTTTCAATTAAATGATCAATAAGTTTCACACATTTATGAACCGTTAGAACGAATTATACAATATTCATGAAATGTTGGTTTCAACATCAAGGCGGAGATTTGAAAAGCTTTTGCAAACTGTACGTCAAGAGGGTGGGATACCTGCCATACGATTTGACTGAAAATACCTGGTTATATAAATATTTACAATTTTTTTATAAATGGCTCGTTTGATTGAGTTGGAGTTGGATTAGGGTTAAGTGAGCAGTTTAACTGAGGATTTGTGATTTTTTTTATAAAAACTTTATTGGGATTCTATATCATATCCGATTTTGATGAAATTCAGTATTTCCAATGGAAATAGAATTCTAAAATGAATTTTAGAGGAAGTTCTGGAATATGGTCTAGTAGGATATAACTTCGTTATTTGTTGACGAACTTTTATGAAATTTGACATCTGCAATGGACATGGGATTCTAAAATGATTTTCGGATAAAGTTCTGGAATATTACCAAGTAGGATGGAACTTGGCTATTCCTTAACCGATCATGATGAAATTTGACATGTTTCTTGTAAATGGGATTCTAAAATGACTTTTGGATAAAGTTCTGGAATATGGCCAAGTATGTTGTGGGTCCGGGTCATAATGTCGACTGAGAAAACGTCGACTGAGAAAATATCGACTGAGAAAATGCCGACTGAGAAAACGTCGACTGAGAAAATGTCGATTGAGAAAATGTCGTCTAAGAAAATGTCGACTGAGGAAATGTTGTCTGAGAAAATGTTGTCTGCGAAAATTTCCACTGGAAATATTATGCTTGAGAAAAGGTTGATTGAGAAAAAACTGCGCAGTATTTTCTCAATCAACCTTTTCTCAGGCATAATTTTTCCAGTGGAAATTTTCGCAGACAACATTTTCTCAGAAAAACAGAAAGTTATAACCAGAGAAAATAACATTTGGAAATAATTTCTTAGCTGCTTTAGCATTGGCTTTTTCAAAGTCGGCCCATATGTTCCGAACGTGCCAGTATGATATTCCGACTACCAATAAATATCTTGTCTGCTATTAAAAAATTCTTGCCATCAACCTTTTGTAACTTGGATGGTATTTCAAGTTCATCTAAATTGGTAGCTTCCGAATACAGCCTATTTGTTTTACAAGCATATTTAATTTTTTGATATTGAGCATTTTTCATTTGAGGGCAAATAAGCTCGAGAAATTGGTGGACACATTATTGTCGCTGTTTACTTCATTAGCATCCTTTTCATACGCTGATGGTTCATGTGTATGTTCCTTTGCTGGAGATTTCACGATTATGTGTAAATTTGCTATCTTTTCTGTGCTTGAAATTGTAGCGGGACAAGAATACACTTTAGTTCCATTAACTAAATTCATCTTCTCTAATGAAATATGTATCCTCCAAATAGTAATTTTTTACCGTTTTTATTACTAGAAATTATTTGCCCGTCCATTTTTGTTGGCGTACCATCAATTATTTTGTATACTTCTTAAAAACTAATGAATGATTTATTCATAGTGGAAAACTAGGTTACATGCAATCAGTATGTTTTTTTATTAGAGTGTTGATTAAAAATTGATAAAACTCAATTAACTATTTCACTGATAAAATGATGCCTGAGAAAAGGTTGATTGCGCAGTATATTATCAATCAATCTTTTATCAGACATAATTTTTTCAGTAAAGTGAAAATTTTCTCAGACAACATTCTCCCACAACATTTCCTTAGTCGACATTTTCTTAGACAACATTTCCTCAGTCGCCATTTTCTCAGACAACATTTCCTCAGTCGACATTTTCTCAGTCGGTATTTTTTTTACAGTCGATATTTTCACCCAGTCGACATTTTCTAAATCGATATTTTCAACTTTATCGGTTGGAACTTGCCTTTTTAGACTTATAAGATCATAAACATAACAATAAAATGCTGATACCATAATATTATAATAAGGTTAAATAATGTAAGCAGTAGATCATAAACATAAAAAGATAATACAATATAATTGTAAATATGCAATTTTGCATATATCTTGTACATATATCACTCATTATGCATGCATAATTGTAGTATTGGAATTTTGTACAAACGGCTGGAATAATTGTGAATAAATAGTGAACTACATCCATACCTACACAAAATAACTGTTTTTGTCAAGCTCCGACCAACGGTAGGGGGAAACAGTACTTTGGCTACATCATTAATAAACAATTAGGCAGGCAGTACATATATACACAGTTGAAAATCTTGCGACGATTTTCGACGCAAGCTTTGCATCGAGGCGTATGCGATTTTACCTTACATCTAATTCTGATGTAAGACTTACATTAAAAATATATTTGATATAATTACTACCAAATGCGATGTAAAGCTGCAACTAAATAACGCGCATGCGCAATAACCCTTCATCGTGGCATTTACGATGCAATTTAAGTCTTATTTTGATGTAAGATAGGCATTCAAACAAACTTTGATTCAAATTACTGCGATATTTGGTGCAAAGCTTGTAACGAAAATAAATGCACATGCGCAAGAATATTGTTTTCCTGAAGAAACAAACAAAACCTTGAAAAGTCATATATATTTAGGGATTCAGCGTCAATTCAGTAATATAAATATCGGATATTAGTAAATCGGTATTGTAGGTAAGAAAAGTAAATCATGAATTTACTAGACATAATCTTGCTGCTATGTGGTTTTCAATTGTAGGTATGTATGTAAATTAGTTATTTTGATGTAGATTGTGAAATTTTTGTTAAACGATGCAACTTGCATCTTATACTAAAATTCGTTTTGGAAAGATATATCCAGAAATTATTTCTATAACAATTTAATTGGTTCACAAAAATAATGGAACCCTTGAGAGGTGTTAGAACTCAAATCACAGTATTGGTCGAAATATGTGGTTATTTTGTATTTGAGTACTTTAAATCAAATGATTTAAATTGTTGGCCGCGTTTAGTACAGCGTAGCGATGCAAAATTTCACGCTTGCGCGTTTATTTATAGCAAATATATTTGTTCCAAATCTTTTTAAATGTGTAGGATTGAATTTTAACTTAAAGGCGAATTATTTCCCTGATATTGAATTTGTTTGGATCCTTAAATATGGGGCAAAGAATGAGAGCCGTAAGTGGAAGTGTCAGTGTTTTTTAAGAATATTTAGAAAAATTAATGCAGTCGTACTCGTGAGATGAATTTTTTTAGAATGAGACGAACCCGGCTTACGGTAAAAACAAATTATATGTAAATTAACATAAAATTAATTGAATATTATTTGTAGAAATTATTGTCAGAAACTTTTAGTGAACGTTTTAGGGATCGTTTCAACATTTCCAAGGGAATATGCCATTGTTTCTTGCTTGGCTCGCATATTGAAATAAAATAATCAGTTGGTAATTGCAATGATTATTACAACATAAAAGGATTTTAAATGATTGTTTGTGTTAAAAGGTATTTATAACTTGAATAATAAAAACACCATAAATTAACGTGCATATATTTTAGCTTTGTGATAATTACTGTAATGGATAATGCATTATTAACTCCAGAGGAACATGCAATTTGGGGTTATGCTCACCCCCTTCTGCCAAATTTACTAACAGCTTGTCCTAATAATGGAAATTTAATATCAGGCCAAACTAACTTTAATTCCGAACTGTCTTTGGTAAGGGTGTTTATATGTATATAGAGAGAATGTTTGGTATATCGAAAAGGCAATTTAGAAAATTAACATTTTAGATTTCAGTGCGCTCTAGATGAAATGTTCTCTTCAAGTTGTATACATATTGCAAACTATTATAAGATAAGAAGCCGCAGTGGATTATACTATAAACTTCAAATATAATAAAGGCAGTATTTAAAATTAAATTTAATATTAAAAATACTAACCAAAAGAATCAATATTTTTTTCATTATTAATAATTAGTTAATTTAAGTCAAAAAAATTAAATGTTTTGTATTTTTTTTTTTGTAGAAAAATATGTACATACTTGTATCTTTCCCACCTTATATCATAGGTAATAAAATAAATTGTATTTTTATGTTACAAAAGAAAAACAATAAAAAATATTTGATGTTTCCTTTGGCACCTAATAGCCAGCTATTTCAACCCTCTAGTCTAAACCATAATTTGTGTCGTCCAAGTAATTTTTACTTCTGGAGAATTGGTACGCCAATTAAGGCATGCTAAAATTGAAATTTACTGTACTTAGTGGAGTAAAATTAGCATTCAAAACTGTATTCTTAAAGAACTCGGTGCTTATCATCTAATTTTTATGTTTTTAATCTCTTCGTGATGAATTCTAGATTAATGTTAAAACATTACTCCGCTGAAAGCTTTTTTTAAAGTTATTTTGAAAAAACTTCAAAAACTAATGTCTCAAATTTTTATTGCGTACAATCGTAAATATTACAGGTGAAAATCGTTAAAAAATAAAAATCATCAATTTCTGAAGCCCTCTGTCCGAAGTGGAATGCTATGTAGTTTTAAAAAAATCTTCAGAATGACGATTAAGAAAATTTCATTTTTTTTTACCATTCCTAAATATTTTTAAAGAATGAAGCAGTTTCACTAATAATGCGAATTGAAAAAATTATATTTCTTTCTCTATTGTAAAAGTTTGTTTGCTAATAAGCATTTAAAAATCTGACACAGAGACCATGAAAAGAATACTCTAGAGTCTAGACATGTATACTTTAATTTTAAAATTTATATATTTTTAAATTCTTCATTAAAATTTTAAATTTGAAGTTATTGTCATCGAATTGAGAATCATTTTGATGTTAAGGTATTTTTGAAATGATTAACCACTTAATTCGCATGCCCGTATCTGACACGAGCAAGCGCGCACATTAAAAGTATTTACACTTCGTTACTTGCAGTTATGACGATCATTTTTATCAAAGATATTTTTGATACGTATTACTGTTATCATTTACAATGTAATCAATTTTCTACAAAAAACAACAATTAAAACACAAATGAAATTGATTATTTCACAGATTCTGCCGGAGACCGGAATACACCTGAAGAAGGAAGTTGCAACAACTGGTAATGCATTTCCACAAAGTAGCAAGAAGCATATTACCGTATTTTCCTTAGTTGTTACAGGAAAGAAAAAGGAGCAAAAATTAAACATAAACTATGCCTTCCTTCCTAGAAGATTTCTCAAGAGTTTATGATCGACCTTTAGTAGTACTTATTACTTGAAATATGTGTATCTAATCAGAAAGAAATACAATTTTTTTAAATTATATTTTTATGTTTAATTAAAGAATTTGCGATACACACAGTAACTTAATTTGATGCAATTGCACCATAATTAAAAACAACGCTAATTGCCATTGTATTCGATACTAATAGTGTCGCAATTTTGTTTGATGCAAAACTTGCATTGAAATTACTTTTTCGATCTAATTAGTAACTAAATTTTATTCGTTACAATGGTTGCATCTAAATTTTGTTTTCGATGCAAATAATGTTTAAACAGATTTCGAAGCAAGACTTGTATCAAAAAATGATGTAAACTTAAGTTGGATCAATATGCGATGCTAATAGCATCGCATATCACAAAAATTTTCAACTGTGATAGCCAGCCAGCTAATTGTCAATTCAACTATCCAGGTTGAAACATTGGTCCTTCGAGAAGAAATAGAACTGCGAATCTTCAAAATTAGCAAACTTTGGTTTAATTATTAGCAGAAATAAGTGTTTAATAATTAAAGATTAATAAAAGCTATATATTTAATTTAATATGGATTTCGAAGAATTAGTCTCAAAGCAAGGCGAAATTCATGCACAAATCACAAACCTAAAGATAACATCAAAAAGGATAGTAAAGAAAGCAAATCAGCGTCATCTTACCATACGAAGCGGTTAGAAACCTCGAATCGATCAAGTTCTAAGTGCCCAGTTTGCTACTATCCTGTGTGAGTCATGAATATTCTAGTACAACAAGGAAAATCGCACAGGAGATTCATAAAATGCTCCAGAATAGCTTAAAGCAAACTATTGATAACTGGGTGCAACCCATAGAAGATACTACCTGCAACTAGCCTAAACCGTGCAAGCAACGAGCAGAAGATTGCAGCGCCAGAACATCAAAATAGAATTACAGCTACAGAAACTGAACAGCGGCCTTTACATGCAACTATATCAACTGTGAAATAATACTTGGTACGCATGCGCATGTATTGCTATCTCTTTCACTAAACAATTACCGTCATTCGGTGATTTGTGCTATACTTTTTTTTATAAACACTAGTTCATAGGAAACAAAAACAAATCGATTTGCTTTGCGGTGATAGTGAAAATTTTGTGAAAACAACGTAGCCTCGTGATTTTATCGCACCGAATGACGACATGCGCAAGAAAAGACGAATTTGAAATAGCTGTCAATCATACCTTTCAATTGGTTTATCATGGGACAGTAAGCTCAGTACGAAATCGTATCTGAAACAAAAATTGCAAAATTTAAAAAACAAATGGGCAAGTTTATCGGTAGCACATCCAGAAGCCGTTTATAAAAATCCAAATGATACCCAATATATTAATCATTACAATGAATGGGAAAGCCAGTATGATGGCATGGTAGCACAATTAGAAGATAAGTTGGAGTACTTACAACAAGAAAAACCCGCATCGGTGCAGTTAACACCACAAATCCAACTACCTAAAATAGATATCCCAATGTTAATTGGCAACTATCTACAATGGATATTCAGAGTTATATTCACTCAGGTTGTGCATAATAACAAGGATCTGCCAAATGTAACTAAAATGCACTATTTAAAAAGGCATGTGGTAGACTGGGCAGATAGTTTGTTAAACACATTTAACGTCACTGAGGATAATTACAATGCAGCATAAGAAACGTTACAACATCGATGCAACAATAAGCGTCTACTGATCTCCACACACATCAAAAGACTTATGAATATACCGCCAAGTCAAACTGAATCGCAGCACCACTAAGGAAACTGGTCGATACGGCAAGAGAAACCTTGCAATGTATTGTACATTTAGGGGTCAGACCATCATGGGATCCTTTGTTATTGGAACTTTTGCTACCGAAATTAGATGCTGAAACTCATAAATTAATTGAGCAGAAATTAGAAGATCCAAAAAAAATTCCGTCGTTAAACGAGTTTTTACCTTTTCTGGAAACACGATTCCAGTCGCTAGAAATGATTGGCAGCAACAATAGTAAATTCAAACGAGAGGGAGTTCTTACGGAAACAACAGGGCAAATCACATAACAAGAAATGCAAATTATACATCAAACACTTTCCACAATACCGTTCAAAACTTTTGTAGGCATTGTAAGGCGGACCGTTTGATTACTAATTGCATCAACTTTAAAAATCTTAGCCCAAAATGGAGGAACGAATTTGCAATAAAGGCAAAGCTCTGTAAAAGGTGTTTATTGCACTTGGCTCACATAAGATGTGAATAAAAAATACAATGTAATACGTGTAAAGCTTCACATCATACTTTACTACATCAACACACACCTGTGACAGCAGTAGCGCAGCAAAAAAAAATTACAAATTTCGGATTGCTTGCAACTGCACTAGTAAAAATAAAATTGAACAAATGTAAGAGAAGAATTTGCTAGAGTTTTTATCGACAGCGGTTCTCAGGCAACATACCTTGATTAAACAACCACACAGAGGCTGAGACTCAGAAAGCAGAGGACAAACGTAGAAATATCAGGAATCGGGGAAAGCACTTAAAATAAAAGAACTCCATTAATAATTAAACTGCGATTCGCCTCTGATTTTGAACTTCAAATCAATGCGTATGTGTTACCTAAATTAACACGAAGAATGCTCAACGAAGAACTAAATACGACAACATGGAAACACATCAACGGCTTAATTTGGGCTGATCCCAGTCGCAGTAAATATTTATATTGCTGGGAATGGACTACATCTCAGAAATCCTGATGACAGAAATACAAGGGAGTGAAACAGTACCACCAGCTCAGCGAACTAAACTTGGTTGGATCATGTTTGGAGCCATTAAATCAAGCACTTATGAGCAACAAATACAAACAATGGTCTCGACGGTAGACTGCGACCTACTAAGTTTTTGAGAAATTGAAGAAGTAGAAGCATGTAAAGAACTAACATTAGAATAAGCACAGTATGAAGAAGTTGCCACTAAAGGAAGGAGTAGAATTAGGCAAATCAAAAACCAGGCCGTAGCGAGATTTATCCAAGTATAAAAACGTTTCAAAAACAATCCTACATTCAAGCAGAACTATTTTAAATTTATGAATGAATATTTGGAGCTGGAACACATGGTTCTTACAGAATAATCAACTAATATAAAATGTTACTTACCACACAATGCTATCAAGAAAAAAGCCAGCACAACAACAAAGTTTAGAGTGGATTTTGACGCTTCAATGAAAACATCAACAGGAAACAGCTTCAACGAGCTGCAAGTAGTGTGGCCAACTCTCCAACAAGATCTTTTTTCCATCATTTTAAGATGGAAAAAACATAAATTTGTTTTCACTGGCGACATCGCAAAAATGTACCGGCAAATTAAGGTCGCAAAGGAACATCAAGATTTACAAACAGTTCTTTGGCGAGATGATCCCAATAACCCGCTGAACAACGGTAACGTATGGCACCGCAGCAGCACAATATCTAGCAACAAGGTCATTATACCAGCTAGCACAGGATAAGGAAGCAAACCTTCCCAGTGCTGCAGAAATTTTGAGGAGAAATTTTTATGTTGACGACTTGCTTTCAGGAGCAAGTCCATTAGATGCCATAACTACGTTGCGGAATGACTTAATACAACTTTTGTCATATGGAGGTTTCAATCTAAGAAAATGGTGCAGCAATACCAAAGGCGTATTAGAAATGGTTCCAGAGGAAAAACGGGAGCTTGCTAAATTTGAAATAAAGGAAGATCATGCAATGAAAATATTAGGCATATTTTAAGATCCTAAGGAAGACTCATTTAGTTTCAAAATTCCACCTCCGCTTATTATAAATAAGGCGAATACTAAAAGATATATTTTATCAAATATTGCCAAGATGTTCGATCTATTAGGCTGGATAGCTCCAGGAACTATAACCGCAAAAATATTAATGCAACAGATTTGGGAGGAACACATTGGCTGGGATGACAAGTTACCACAACATTTAGAGAACCAGTGGCTAAGCTTTCAACAACAATTGCAATTACTAACCCGTATTGAAATTCCGATTCTTTCTCAACCGATTATTATGAAATTTGACATGTGCGTTGGAAATGGGATTCTAAATTAATTGTTGGATAAAGTTCTCGAATATGGCCAAGTGGGCTGAAACATGGCTATTTCTCAACCGATTATAATGAAAGTTGATTACACTGGATGTGATTTTCTAAAATTATTTTTATATGTTATTTTGGAATATGGCCAATACGATTATAGAAATAGCAGTTTATACTACTTTCGGTTTAAAGTTCTAGAATACGATTTTTCGTGATTAATTAATAGTTTTTTCTTATAGGTATGTATAAAGCTGATTTATAATCAAATATATAAATTTCATACGAAAAGTTGTATTAATCATAATTGGCTAAACGATTTTCTCTTCGAAATTAAGGCTCTAAATTATGCTTAAGAATATGATCGGGTGCAACATAAATATATACATATCATGTTCCGATGGCAAAAGCTAACTACATCAAAGTTTATAAAAATATTTGTTGTTCCTGTTATTTTTTTTTTTATTATAACTAACCCAACCAAAATATTGTTGATATGATTTAAAAAAAAACAAGGGTTAAACCGAAAGTTTTACGACGTCTCAATTTAATTATTATTTAAGCTAGTTTTTTTGTTTATCAAACACATTTTGATTCCCAGACTACAACTATAAACATAAATCCATTTGAAAAAAAAAAATATCTCGAATTAACTGTGACAACATAATAAACCAATCGTAAGTCAACTAATAAATTGCAATCAAGGAAAATTAAAATCTTTAATAATACAAAAAAAAAACAAAAAACAAAATTATCGGAATTGACATAATTTATCTTCATTTCGCTTTTTTTTTTTTTTGGTTAGTTTTCCTTTTCATTTTCGCAGACTTTAACTTGATTTGAGAAAACAGCAGCAGCACAAAACAGCAAAAAATAAAAATTAGACGAAAACGAGCAATACCGCCCCCCCCTCCCCCCTTAAAAAAAAACTTTTTAATTTAATAGATTTTTTCGACAGATCCTAGACAACATAAAAATAAAAATAAAAAAATAAATTAAAAGTTGATAGCATAAAATAACGATCTGATTTTGAAGTTTTCTGAGCAAAACAACAAAAACACTTTATATGTATTGGTTTTCCCCGATTAAATTCATTAAAAAAGAACGAGATGAACACAACATATATTACCAAATTATCCTAAATCTAAATACTTTAAAAGAGATATAAAATGCGCGTTATTTGTTAATTTTTGTTTGGCCCAAATTAGGGATTTTCCCCCAGTGACTAATAACGTTTCAATATTTTTTAATCACAATGCTCAGTAACAGACTGTTATTGTATGTGTACTGTGTGTAGTAATAAATTTCAATTGGTTTAATTTTTTATTTTTATCGATCATAGTATTTTAGGGATTTCTGAGTTTGTACATATGTATGTATACAGTACTTATTTATGTATATCCTGTTTCCAATTAATGAAGTTAAATATTATTTGGGGCTTATCTGGGATTATACATGAAAATATTATTGAGATAATATTTTATATTGTACAATGTTGCTATTTGTTGTTTTTGTTTATATAAATGTGGAACACATAATTATTGTGTTGGAAATAACTAAGTTAGTAAATTTTGAAAACTATATCCACTTGAGTATATATAGTATGATCCTATTAACCACTCCCTTGTTGTAAAAAAATGTAGGCTTTTGTCCATCCATCCATTCGAATAAATTATTTGTTGTTATTCGATATACATATTATAGAAACAACAAAAGCTTATATAATTTTGAAATAACCCCATTAAGCTCGTAATTTAATACTTTAACAGTTTCTTATTTTCATAAAGTGTATTTATATGAAAATGTAACATTCCTAGAAAAACCTTTTTCCCTATATACATATAATATATTGAAAATTTTATCAAATTTTCCTATTTTCACTGTACATTAGTTATGATTGATGGATGATTTATTTTATGTTTTGGTTTACTCTTCGGTTGCCATAAAATATCGACGCAAATACTTTTAAATATTTATGCTTCGTTATATTATGATTGATGTCCATTAGACTAGACCAATATAATAGATAATTGGTCAACAAGATATCAGAGTAAGTACATAGCTATATTTTATATACGAACCTTGAGTATCGCATCATTAATATGCATAACAAACATATACATTCACGAACTATTGATTTTATATTCGGCAATTATTTTGATTTCCCAATTGGCAAAATAACAAAACAAAAAAAAAATGTGTACCAGGTTCTTTGATGAAAAGAAATATTTTTGTGTGGGTGTGTGTGTATGAAGGGCATAAAACACCATTAAATTTTATTGTTCAACAATAGAACAACAATAAAAATAAAATTTCATTTTACCGTGTTCTAAACCTCAACAATTCCCAAAAACCAGAAATTATCGATTTTCCGTTTGTTTCATTGCCCATTTTCATCTTATTTTTATTCATCCTTCCTTTCTGGATTCTAAAATTATCACTACATAATAATTTCCCAAAAATACACCAACAACAGTAACGTTATAATATGAATCGTACAGCAACGCAACACCACTTTTTCTTGAATCATATACATAAAAGATGAAATTTTTTTTCCGAAACCAAGAGAAAATGAAAACATTATCTTATTTCATTTTGAACTTTTTGGCAAAATTATATTTATGGAAAACATACCTGTAAAAGCAAGAAAATGGGAAATTAGCTTTAAAATTTGAAAATAATTGAAAATTAAGGAAACGGAAAAATACTTTCCTTTTAGAACCACTATACAGTACACAAACTACACGATGGTGGAAATAATTTTTTTTTAGTGTGTTTATGATTTCATTTACCTTTATATAGATTAAATTTACATTTCAAATGCAATAACAAGTTGTTGAGCTCGTCGTTGGGTTGGAACATTAGTGATTCGATCGAATATTAAATGGTTGGGGACCAATTTATACTATAAAAGTAACAAAAGCGTACAGTGAAATATTTTCAGTGGCACCTACAAATTTCACAGAGGTTCATTAATATATGTAGTAGGAATTGTTGTAATAGGAAATAGGTGAAAACTCATCTGGTGAAACGACTAACATAATAATATAAAATATTATAAAAAGTTAAACAAATTTATACAATACAAGATAAGGTTATAACGACATCAATAGATCTAACATTTAAAACAAAAGTATAGCGATTCGTTTTTTAAACTCATCTCTGAAAATATTGAAATCGAAACAATCCGCTACAGCGTTGAGGTCTCGTTGAATACGCGCTATAGGGCCATGGAAATTGTAGTTGCTACTTGCAGTCGGAATATGAAGAAGTTCCCGGGGGCGTAAGCTGCGCTGAGGAGCATAAATATTAAAGCATGAAAGAATATCGGAGCAGTCTATTTTACCACAAATGATGTCCCGTGCAAATGTGGCACTTGCGCATGTACGTCTAGCACTTAAAGATTGGAGATCCAAAAAACGGCATCGGTCTACATATGGTGATAGTCTGAAATTATTCTCCCGTTCGAGAGACGCTAATTTTCTGAGAACAAATAACAAAAACTGTTTCTGTACACTTTCAATTCTGTTTGACTGAGACTGGTAGAACGGGGACCATATGACAGTCGCGTACTCAATCTGTGAACGAACAAAAGAAGTGTACAGTGACTTGAAAGTTAATGTGTCGTGAAACTCCTTCGAATATCTTTTAATAAACCCCAACATCGAAAAGGCTTTGTTAACAACCGCATCGATGTGTGAGTTAAACGTTAAATCCGAGCTAAAGGTAACGCCCAAATCAGTTATCATATTAACTCTCGTCAAACTAATGTCATTTATAAAGTAGTCAAAAACTACTGGAGACTTGGACCTGGAATAGGTGATCACGTGACACTTATCTACATTCAGAAACATAAGATTAGTAACACACCAACCGCAAAATGTGTTCAGGTCCCGCTGAAATTGATCGCGATCTAATTCACATGATATGTTTGCATATATTTTCATGTCGTCAGCAAATAGAATACATTCTGCGAATTTGAAGCAATCCACAACATTGTTAACGAACAATAAGAATAATAGTGGACCCAGGTGACTACCCTGAGGCACCCCAGATGTCGCAATAAAACATTCTGAGAACGTATCGTTAATCTTGAGAAACATTTTGCGATCCGATAAATAAGACATAATCCAATTTATGGGAATAATGTCGCAATTAAGTTCACTGAGCTTATTCACTAATATCCTGTGATTAAGTTTATCGAAAGCTTTAGCGAAGTCGGTATAAACTACATCGACTTGAACTTTCGAGGCAACAGAATTAATTAAATTATTTTGAAAGACCGTTAAATTAGTGACCGTTGAGCGGCCAGGAAAAAATCCATGCTGACGTGTGCTAATATGTTGCTTGGAGTGGAAGTAGATCACTTTGTTAACCATTGACTCGAATACTTTAGGAATGCAAGATAGTATTGCAATTCCACGATAATTTGTTACTTCACTGCGGGGGCCGCTTTTGTGGATCGGTATGATACTTGATATCTTCCAGAGATCAGGAAATTTGCCTTGGTTGAGGCTCAGATTAAATAGATGACATAAAGGAGCGGCAAAGCCGACTGCACACAGCTTCAATAGCGACACTGGTAAACCATCTGGTCCAGGACCCTTAGAAACGTCCAAGTTCCTCAAAGCGCTCATTACGTCAAGTTCTGAAAAAACAATTTTTGAATTATTGCAGTTAGCTACTATAGGAGAGAGCGAGCTATCCTTAACAAAAACACTGTAAAATATTCAGCGAAGAAACCGCAGATTGCCTCTGGGTTATCTGATTTTTGACCATGGAATTCTAAAAATGACGGCAAGCCGTTATTATGGTTCTTAATTTTGACAAATCTCCAGAAATTCTTCGGATTACATCGCAAATCGTCTTCAATGTCAATTATGTAATTGTTATACAGGAATCGGTTGAGGTAGCAAAACTGTTTGCGCAGAGACTTAAACTGGATATAGTCATGGGCCAACCCTGTACGCCTATACTTCCTGTGACTTTTATTACGCAGGACTTCTAGCTGCTTGAGTTCCTTAGTAAACCATGGGACGTTCCGGGTATGAGACTTATTCATTAATTTTTTAGGAACAAATTTTTCAAAAGCAACCTTCAATAATTCATTGAAGGTATCTAATGAACTGTTGATGTCAATGCTTGATAGAGTATCAGCCCAATCCACTTCAGCTAAAAAATTATTTAGTGAGCTGTGGTCGGCATGCGAATAATCAAATACGGTACAATTTTTAGTGAAGTTCAAATTATTAGAAGTTTTGTAGAACAACTGAAATGAAACCGGGGTATGATAAACACTCGAAGATCCGGCAAAGTCGTCGCATGATTCTAGTTTAAAAGACCTATTATTAGTGTAGAAAACCAAATCCAGATAAGTGCCGTGGCTGTTTGGTACACTGTTTATTTGTGAAGTACCCATGTTTGCCATAAAATCACAGATTAAGGCTGAAGAATCATTCGTATTAGCAGGAATGAACATATTGTCAACCATCATTCAAATTAGATCTGGAAAATTGAAATCGCCGAAAATAACAAAGTCAGTGTTATCCGAAATAAAAGGTAATAAATTACATGAGATTTTGTCAATAAAATCATGACAAAAAGGCGCGGATGGCTCTAGAGGAAAGTAGACTGTGCTAATAATTATGTAAAATGTACCTAGTTTGAGTTTAACAGCCATGAACTCAATGACTGGATCGGAAAATAAAAATTCACAAGAATAAATTTTCCGAACTGCAATAAGCACACCACCACCTTTCCGTTTTGTACTAATGTTATACCGATCGCGACAGAAAACGCAAAAGTCCGATGGGAAAAACTCCGCATCATTGAAATCCACTGTATTATTACGTCGTAATTAGATTCCAATATTCCAAGATAGAATTTTTTTGATTTTGAACGCATGCCACTACAATTAAAATAAAAAATTGACAAGCTATTGTTGAAGACATTGTTAGATCCATTGATGATATTGTTAGAATTAGATAAATATGAATTTAGAATATTAGGATGAACTGTGATAAGATTATTGTGAGCATTCGGCAAATTAGTATTTAAAATATTGCAATTTAAAGTATTGAATGAAATTAAATTGATACTTTGCTGCGAGCTCCTTCCTCGTTTTTTGATTGGCGTCTTTCTTGAAAATCGCGAACTAGAACCCCGGGTGGCCAAAAATCACGATTTTTCAGGGTACCATGCAAGTTATCGATGACTCCAACCTTGAAAGATACAAACGTTAGTTCTGCTGGATCCCGGTCTCTAGGGAATAGTGAGAAGCAGGCCACGTTTGATGGATTAGAGCTGATTTTACACGTAATGTACTTGGAGATCGACTCGGAGGTAGTAGATGGATGAAGCCGGGAAATATACAAATACTGCCTACGGACCACCGGTACTGCACGCAACTCCATGCCTGGACAATCCGAAACCGGAACACTCGACGTCTCATCCTCAACGGCATTTGCATCATCGGTAATGGTGGAATTTGTAACCATGTCTTTTGACCTTGTATTTGCAGACGGTCCAGTTTCATTTGTACAGCAGGTAATTTCTCTTTAGCTAAATTTTTACTAACCTTGCTTTTTTTCTTTCCACGAATCGCATTCCGGTTGGGTGATGATAAGGATGGAGGTATTGATGATGATGACGATGATAATACTGGATGTTGAGCTTGAAATGGGGTGGGTAAGCTTGTAACCGTTATACTATTACGGTTACCATTGTTCCAATCATAAGATGTCTTCTGCGGCAACTTTTTTAGTTCTTCTAAATCCGCAATAATTGATGCAATTTTAGAGCCATTAGCGTCTAAACGATTAATACAGACATTGCATGACCATGAGAAATTTGGAATATTTGCGATAACGTCAAATACTTCTTCAGAATCAACACCGGCACACTTACTGTGTATTATACATTTACACACGTTAGCGCAAACAAAAAATTTCTCCGATACTAGAGCATCACACACACAGCAAATATTCATTATTAAGCTATTTCTTATTACACATTTACAGATTATATTATATTATATTATACACGAACACGATTACACTCACAAATTATTATTAACATAAAACACTTAAATTAACATATTATATGTACAGTTATTTATTATAATTATATTTATATCTATTATTAATTTATATGTATTATTAGTTTATATTATATTTAATATTATATTTTAAAATTGACAAATACGCAGGAAAAAAAAAACAACGTCAATTCAGTTCAAAGGCAACTCGAAAAGCTTGAATTGAATTTTAAAAATAGACCTAAGGACTCCCCTTTTGTGGGGGAGATAATCAGGTCCAAAATTATCATGGAGGAATTTCTAAAACTTCAACAATTGAGCTTGATCATTATTTTTTAACGGTGATGGTGGTTGTGATGGGGATGGTGTTGAAAATGTTGAAAATTAAAATGGTAATGGGGAAGGTGATGATGATGGTGGTGGTGACTGTGATGGTTACGGTGATGATGTACGATGGTGTGATGGTATGATGATGTGATGGTATGATGGTAAGATGGAATGATGGTATGATTGTGTGATGGTACGATTGTGTGACAATGAGTAATGGTATGATAGTTTAATGGCATGATGGTAGGATGGTAAGATGGTATGTTGGTACGATGTTACGACGAAATGATGGTTTGATGGAATATTCGTATAATGGAATGTTGGTATTATGGTCCGATGTTATGATATCATGCTGGTATGAAGGTTTGATAGTGAGATAGTATGATGATATGATGGTATGATCTTGTGATGGTATGGTATAGACATAGATCTCAATTATACATAAGTCATGAGAGTCTGTTTTACTGAATGCTGAAAATGGAGAAGTTCATTGGAATTTTTTCGAAAGTTATGCATTTTTCAAAGAGCCATGAGAAGAAAACAATTAAAGTTAACAACAAGGTTCAAGAAGTACGCGTTCAACGAGATTGATTCGGTCACATGCTCACAATTTCCATTGGAAAATATGCTAACGTTGATAAATTAATGCCGATGACACCTATGCCGATGTGATTATGCCACGTTGATGGCACAATTTTTAAGACTGAAAAATCCGCATTAATGAAGTATTTGGAAATGGAAAGTACGCCACGTTCCCAGATGGACGAACTTTAAATCTACGAATTTTTTGTATTACACTATATGAAGGATAAACTAAAAACGCTTGGTGGACTAGCGATAAAAGTATACAACAAATTATCACGAATAACAGAGCTTCAAAAGTACCTACATATAATTTTCGATCGATACTGCAAGTTGATTATCGATAAGTTCAAAACCGCTCTAGTTTCATTTTTCAGTACTTACTTGCAAAGTAAGGAAGTTGCTCCTTTACATAAGTAACAAAACCTGTTTTTTAATCATATTTATTTTTACAAGTATAAAGTGGATGGCAATGAAAGCCACCAACATAGATCACGATTGTAATATCATAATTAAATGCTCTGATACTGATATGAAAAGCAAATCAACAGTATGGGTAGAATATAAAGTTGCAAATCATCGAAGAATTTGTAACATTTTAGCATTGTTCTAGGAAAACTAAATATATCGCCTATATACATAGTCGTTGAATTTTCGTCAGTGTTGTTAGATATTGAAATATGTAAAATATTATCGTGAACAAATACTTAAATAAGACAATTAATAGTTTTTTTTTGCCATGCAATGTGTCTAATGCCCTGTAAAATTGATTAATGTTCATCTGGGTTATAATAGCTCAGATGAACCTTGGTTTTGCTACCTTTTCCATTTGTTTTTTTAATCCTGCTTTATTCTATGTTCATCAACAGCAACAAAATAAATTAAAATTGCAATATACCTCATTCCACTTTGATACGTTATCAATCACAAATATAACTAAGCGAAATATAGTCCAAAAGAAATTGTTACAGTGGCTGGTCCACTGTGTGTATAAAGTTATATTGACAGTGGCTGTATCTTGGGTGTATTTAAACAATTTTATAAGAAATTCCCCTCTGGCATTGGTATAATAAAGCAGCACTATGAGCCGTGTCCTTTGGAATTCTTATTTCATCAACGAAATACAACAGCAACAGGTATGATGATTTTACAGTTTTTGGTTTAGCTGAATTTTTGTGACAAGTGATTACATATTTATTTTGTTGGTGATTTTATTTGTTTTTTTTTTCAGTTTCGTGCTTTCCTTTTAAACAGATATCATTTTCGCGACATACACTACTCTAAAAAATTAAAGGAACTTTATTAATTTGGTACTCCCTTATTCCCTTAGTCGTGTCACTTGTCGTTAATACCGAAACCAAGTTTTGGTATTCCCTTATAGTCATTTGAAAAGTTTCATGTCACTTGAAATGACAGTTTCATCGCCTGAAATTTTCAAGTGACACAAAATGGATGAAGGTAAGAAACGATAGGTTATGAATTTTAACACCCTTATTCCCTTAGTCGTCTCACTTCATTTGACGTGACAATTGGCATGTCACTTCAGCTATAAATTGGTATTCTACAAGTCGATCGAAGTGACATGACACGACAAATGGTATAAAAGTGTTTCTTTGAAAAGCTATATTTTTGTGAAAAACGGTCGTATACAGGTGTAAATACATCATTTACATTTTTCAAGCTTTAAGTCTGTATTATCGAAATTTTTAGCAGACAGGTTTTGTGAGATACCGTTATTGCGCAATCATAAGAAATAGCGATAGACAAATTTTTTTTGATATTAGTCTTTGAATGAAAAAGGATCCTTTTGTATTCAGCAACCAATGATTGTACAGTATATTTTAGGGCTTTAAAACCTTGAGCATAATTTACTGTGTAATTATTGGTTGCTGAGATATCGATGATCAAATACAAAAGGATCATTTTTCCAACCAACGCATTGGTTTAACTAAAAAAAATATTCCCGAACCTGCGAATCTTTACAAAAAAAGAAAAAAATTGGAAAATTTTTGTCTCGCACTATTTCTTATGATTACGCGATAACATTATCTCAAAAAATTGTCTGCTAACATGTCTCGAAACTAGAGGCTTGAAGCTTTAAAATGCTTTATTTTCCACCTCTGTACCACCGTTTTTCACAAAGATACTCTTCAAAAAACACAAAAGAAATTAAAAATAATTGCCCCATTAATTGGGCGAGGATCGCTTAAACAAATAACATAAAAGGAAATAGGAATCTATCGAGAAATTTCGGCAAATGCCGCAAACAAAATGTAATGCACCATAATACTGAAATAGGCTAAGTGAAATTGTTATAACTTGGACAAATGTCCTTATGGGTCATTCCATAAATTGTTCGAATTATATCAATTCGATTTATAAGTAAAAAAAAAAAAAAATTTGTAGAATAAACTTTTTTTCCTCTCTTTCACTCTCGAGTTACACTCTCTCAATGTTTTCGCATGTTCACGTAGTTTTGTGTGTATCTATTACATTTTTGATCATATTTTCGGAACTGTTTGACCGATTTTGAGTTTCTCAACGGTTTCTCAAAGCCAGAGGAATATAGAAAATTATGAATTTATTAGTTTTTAATAATTTTGAAATTTTGGTGATTTTTTTAATCTGTATTTATTAGTATCTCGATAACAAAAAGCATTTTTTTTTTAATTTTTTAAAATATCGAATGATAAAATTTCGAAAACAGAAAATCCCGACAAGAAAACGTATTAAAACCTTAACTCCACAAAATTTCGACTGAACAAAATGCCGATTAAGCAAAATCTCGACACTAGAAAATCTCAAGCTAATCAAATTACTTATAAAAACGAGTTTTCAAAATATTTTTATAGAATTTTCGTCCGTTTTTCCAGAATATGACCCGGCTCTTTTCAAGATTTATTACTGTGAAGAGCAGTAAATTCTCCTTTTTCCAACATATTTTTAAAGAATGTATCTCAATTTTTTTCCAAAACATGTCTCGGCTCTTTTCCAGAATATTTCTCGCGCAAGATATTATTTTTAAAAGTCGGGATTTTTTCGGATTTTCGAGATTTTGTGCAGGATTTGGATGCGTTAGGATTTTATTGAGTCGGGATTTTACTTAGACGAGTATTGAGACTGAGATTTTATTACTCCGGATTTTCTGAATCGGGATTAACTACCAAATCCAAAATTATAACTTGGTGAATTCGACGCCGTAATAAAAGTATAGTAATAAAATTTAAGAATTCAGTCTTCTTTATCTCTTCTAAAATCTGCGATGTTGTTTAATGAAACATAAATGGAGTATTAATTATTTTGTTGTCATCTACAATATTTTCTGGATTATGTCTGACCTGTGTGCTATATAGGAATCAAGCCATATAATAAACACTGCACGCCTCATTAATATATCTGGTCAATTTCCTTTACTTAATTTCTTCATAAAATTAGGGACCACTTTTAAAAAAAAATGCAGGTACAACCAGACCAAACAAACCACACCAACAATTATTCTGTCATTTAACGTTCATCATAATAATACCGCTCATTTTAAGGACTTAAAGGTACTGAATAATAATACCCCACATTTTAAGGACTTGAAGTTTTGGGATTCCCCCAAAAAATGATATAGCTCAGTTGTGGAAATCAAAATGTTATCGATCGGATGAATTCAATTCAAAAAATGCTTGGATTTGCGATAAACGTTGCAAACCAGGCGATTTTGTACGAAGCTTGCAGCAGGAATCTGATATATATGTAGGATATAGTCCAAAATCTTGCAGAAACTTAAAATATGACTCTGTTCCAAGTCCAAATTTAGCAGTAATGAATTTACACACAAATGTTACTATAGTACCAGTCACCAGTTCACAATAGATGCTATGCAACAAAAAGCAATTGTTAAAGACTTAATGTAAGTAAATTACCATTCACTACAATAGTTCCGAATTTGTATTTCAAATAACATAAATATTTACGCAACCTGACACTGAATCTAGTGCAGCCGATCAAAATATCGATTCAAATGTACCTGGTACTGAAACAAAAATTGAAGCTGAGTTTGGCTGTAGGAACAAGTAATAATTTCTATCAAATTTCATAAACCATTTTATAAATTTTAATTGCGTTTCTAGAGTTTACACTAAAAAAATATCGTCGCTTAAACTGGAGCTACAGAATTTAAGAAAGAAAGTCGATCAATTAAGTGAACCGAACAAAGTTTTACACAAAACGAATGAAACCGAGACAAAATAATAAGGTTAAAGAGGAAATTAGGAAAAGACAATTAGAAACCAAGGGAATCCAAAAAGTTTTTAGTGCCAGGCAAATTCAGAAGCTTCAAAATCCTGAATTAAAATTAATTCAAAGCTGGTCAGTCGACGTCATAGTAAAAGCTGTTGCGTTACATTCTGCTAGCCCCCGCGCTTATCAACATTACGAGAATGGGGTAGAAAAATAAATATTCTACATATAAGTTCGATAAGGTGTGCGTGATTCTTGCGGACGAAATGAAAATTAGAAAATTATATGGGTACGACAAGAAAACGACTCAATTTTACGTCCAAGTAATTATGTACAAGTAATAATGGCCAGCGGAATTTTTAAAAATTGGAAACAACCAATTTCTAATATAGCTGCAATCAATAAATTAGAAGCTGTTGATTATCACGTTGTGGCCATCGTGACTGATATGGGTGGAGCTGGAGGAATTAAAAAGTTGCGGAGACAAATGAATGTGACAAAAGAAAGGCTGTATTTCATCAATCCGGTTACATTAAAAAACGTGTTCGTTTTTGCCGATGCCCCACATCTAATTAAATTAATTAGAAATCATTTTATTGACTCTGGTTTTATGATTGTGGGAAAACACGTAACCAAGCAACGTCTTGTTGAGCTACTGCAGAAAACACCCGAGTCTGATTTAAAAATTGCCCATAAGTTAAATAACCATCGCCTAACAGTAAAAAATGCGGGTTGCCAGAAAGTTAAATTGGCTACACAACTTTTTTCGAACACGGTTTCCTGCGCAGTCTCAAGAATGGGTATTTTAGGAATATGCGAAAATGCGCCGAGTTATTAAAAAAAGGTAATATATTTTAATATTTTTTCTAAATTTGTGTTACGATATACAAATTTGTTATACATTTTAGGTGAATGTTTAGTTCGATATTTTTAATTTGCAGGATAGAATTTTAGAAGAAGTCAATTATTTAATAAGCCACCTACGAATAGGGAGCAATACGATTAAGTTACCATTTCAAAAAGGCGTTGAAGTGAGTTGATTTGTTATTCGCAGAACTCAGAACAACAAATAGTATTAGCTACTTGCTCCGAAAAACTTCCGAAGTTTCATATATTAATAAAAGAAAATTAAGGAAAATAATCACATACAAGATACATACTAAATTGAGTGCTTTTCATTTTAAATTTACTTCCTTTTCCTCAACGAAATTTTATTAAACCTTTTTAATTCATGAGTCGGCCGAACAACAATAAAACTCAGGAACTTATTCATATATTCATGTGGCAATGGAATCAGGTCAACGAACCTGGTAAAAATATCATTTTTTGCCGAATATGTTTGAAAATGATACAAATATTTACATACACTTCGTAACTTGTAATTACGAGTACGACGATCAAAGAAGTTGAACAAAAAATTGGGCATATTTGATATAAAACAATCAAATAAAATATTCACAATTATTTCTCAAAATTTTATAATCAATACTTTAGGTCCCTATTTTCCATATCAAGAAATAATACATATATGGCAACATTGCAGTAATTGTCACCAGCGTAGAATGAATGCGAAATTTAAATCGCTATCCATCATACCTCTTAATAGTTAAACTACTCTGCGCGAGTATGACGTTACTTTATTGCACGGAACATTACCGTACCTTTATTGTTTCTCGATATATTTAGGCAATTTTGAACAACGACATCTTGTTATTTTTTTTGTTCTTGTATATATTTTAACTACTTCGTCTATTATTAGGCTATATTTGATTAGCGTGTCTAGATCATCCACTTTAAGTGATTAATTTAGTTTATTTAATTAATTTAAATTATTTAATCGGTTCAATTTGTTCAACCATAGTCTTATGAGAAGCATGTGATGGTGAATGACACCTAGTTTCAATACCGCTCTGTGTTTGCTACCCTTTTAATTGGCGATATGGGTAAAGCAGCATATATCGATCTCTATGGTCAGTGACAAGAACCTGCCTAACTTCAATTCATCATTATTTGAAAATAAAATAAAAAAACGTCAGGCATAATGATAAACAATTTATTTTGTCAATTCCTGCCTCACTTTTAACTTCTGTAACTTTACAGATGGTATTTTATTGGTATAGGTAAACTTACAGTAAATAAAATGTCAGAACTATACCTTATGATTTTTATTTCTGTTCATGATTTACTACTTTATCGCTTCTGAGATCACTTGGGCCACCATCTAGCCATCTGATAATATTTTTTCTTTATACATTTAAAATGTGTCACTGTATAAATTCTCAGAACTATACTCGTTCATTTTTTTATAGTGAAAAATTACCACGTTTGACCGCCCCCGCCTACGCACTGTGTCTCAAGAGTGCCTTCTGACTGATGGACTTAAGCTTTGTAAATCTCAATAGAAACATTTTAAGTACAAATATCGACTATACTCGATCATTCTTTTTACTGCTTTTTCTTCAGCAGTCGTAAGAATTCTCTCTGTATATTTTCGTCGATTATTCCTTGCCAGAATCTTGACTTGGCATCATACTATATCTTCATATTTGTGCCTAAACTCCGCAGTATTTTGATGGCACAGTTGTAATTTGATAGCGTTGCTCAATTTTCTTCCTTGTATCATCTCTAACCCGAGGTTTGCGGTTGTAATCTAGGTAGCCGAGTATGTCGGTTGCGGTCTTGATATAGGCTTCTTCGGTTTGTTTTTATTTTTCTTCTATACTGACGACATCATTGATTTGAAGAATGAGCTGGAGCGTCTCAGGTCAGTGTTTCTCAATCTGTATATGTCTTGGCTTCTTCTATATCTTTGTATATACTATTTTTCTCTGAGAATGGTGAAATTTATTATAGTGTAAGGATCGTGTTCCTCAAATAATAGTTTTATCGTGAAGTGCGCTGTTGAACAAATGTATATGGAGAATTCCACGTAAAATGAAACCAAAACCATAATTTTTGAAATACCTGTATAATTTTTAAGCTACCTTTATCCGAACATTTCAAAACCGTTATTAAATGCAAATTAATTAAATCTATTCGACCTTGTGGTAGTAAAATTGAAAAATGTAAACACCTTTCTCTGCAATTAAATTATTTATAACCAATAGTTTAGTTGTTAAGTTATGTATGATTTACCGAATAATGAAGAGATCCAAGTTAGTCTTGAATTATATTTCAAATAGATAAGGTAGGTCCCTTGCTTTTATATTTCATTTACTTTAGTTTCAAATTTTTGTCCCAAAGACTAACAAAATAATTTAAGAATAAATAAAGATAGACAATAATTAAATGTTAGTCATTGGGACAAAAGAATCTATCTCAAAAATGCTATCTATAAAAAGAAAGAACGACGAAGAAAAATATAAAATATATTTAGAGAAAAAATGAGAGATTAATTAATAAAGAGTACAGAGCTCGAAAAGCTGAGAAAATAGCCAATAATTAGACGTTATTGACTGTTATACGTAAAAATGATAGAGAGAGAAAACAGAAGTACAAGGAAAATTTGAGAAAAAGGAAGCAGCATATGTTGCGGATTATCGAGATGCGAACTACAAGTGTCCCCAAATTTTAGGTAAATCACTTGCGGAAGTAAGAAAGGTCTTACCAGCAACACAGATCCAACGGAAAAAGTGTAGTTCAAAAATTGCAGCTAAAAGTATTTTTAAATGGTGTAACACAGGTTTATCTTCATCAACTAAAGAAGCTTTGTGTGAATTTTACAATAGAGATGACATAAGTCGTGTGTCGCCATCAAAAAACGACCTAAAATCGGTAAAAAGCACTGAAAGAAACAGAATTGTTAAACATATCAGGCACATGAAGTTTAGCGTAAAAGAAGCTTTCGCATCCAGAGGTATTTATTGTATCTAAAATGCCTCATATTGTTTGTCCCAAACATGCCAATGCAGAATTTATTTTGGCTTCTTTAAGAAAAACACTATTTAAAAATAAAGTTTGTTACTGAAATATGTTATTTGACGAACCTGCATACTGGCTGGCTGCGACAAGTGTTTTGAAGTCGATGATTGAATCCCAATTAAGTATAAAGTTACTAATACGTTATGGAAACTGTGGAAATTAGTGGAAAAATGAATGAAAATTGATACGAGTTCTGGATGTACTGAACAATTGCTAAAAGTTTTAAAAACTAACGTTTCAAAATTTAAAAAACATTTTTATATTAAAACTGTACAATCAGGTCATTTCGAAAAATTAAGAAATGCTAATAAACAGTTTGAAGCAGTGCTTCAGGTATCTTTCAAAATTATTTAAAAAAAAAAAAATTCAAAATTCTATATTTAAAACAACTTCTACCATATATCCAGATCGAATTTGCTGAAAATTATAAAACAAGATATCAACACGAAATTCAAGCTGCCTATTTCAGTTATAACCAAATAAATTTATTTACAGCATGTGTATAGACAAAAATGGAGACAATTTCCTACACCATAGTAAGTGATTGCTTATGTATGTCACGACAAATTAACATATTATAGAATTGTTAAAACAACGTTTTCAAAATCTCTGCTATATTCACATTTTTCTGACGGAGTGGTTCAACAATTTCAAAATAGATATAGTCTTCCCCAAGTACTATTCGCTGAAGCTGATTTTGGAGTACATATCATTTAGAATTTTTTTGCAACCAGACATGGTAAGGGAGCTGTAGATGGCATAGGAGCCACGGTAAAACGAAAAATAGTTACTCTTATTAAAGCCAGTTCTTTCGAAATTTCTAACGCTATTGAATTTTATGCAGATGCATCGAAAAATTTGGACAAATTTGGAGGAAAGGTGGAACAATCTTCAAAGAATTCCTAATTTAGAATCGCTCCACTATTTTAAAAAATTAAGTGAAACGGAGATTTCTCTGACTCTGACGGCAAAATCAAAACAAACGCCTGCTAAAATAATTTAATTCAATATTTCTATCTATTATCTTATCACCTTTTTAACCATTACTGTTTATTTGTCAAAAAAGAAGAAAAATGTGGAAATAAAAATGTTTCATGAATTTAACTAATTTGGTTTTAAAACCTTGAAATACATAATATAGATGAAATGAAATGATTTCTTTTTGCACGAGAATTCGTACGTGCCCCAATGACTAACATAATTATTTTTTGTTGTAGGTACTAAGTAAACTTTTAGTAAAATACCAAAAAACACTTACCTAACTTAAAAGTTAAATATTAATTTTATATTTGTATTAAAAGATCTCGCAGCCAAGTGATGACGTTTGAGGGGATATTTAACTATTAAGATTGTACGGTCCCGTTGACTAACAGCATTTTGTACAAAATTAAATTACCATTTATTATGTTAGTATCGATTAATCTAAGTTGAAAATATTTCTAAATGATGTAAGAGGTATCAACCTTACTTACTGGCTAGACACTTTTCAAAATAAATACCTATTTTATTTGGGTTAAACTAACAAAACAAAAAATCTATAAGTTTACAAAATGTCCCGATGACTAATATGGAATTCCCCATATACAATCGCATAAATTATGTTAAGAAAAGTTTTTTGAAAACTTTACACTGTTTCAAAACTTTGAACTTAAAAAACAATTAAACGAAGAAAATAAGGAATTATGTTAAATAGGCGAACACAGCGAGGAAAATGCATACGAGTTGTGGAATGTCATATAATCGCTGTAGATATCTTGAATGAATTGACCAGGTAAAAGTTCATCTGAAAATGACTGTGAAAAGAATACACATGAATAAGGTATTGTACTCGGAGTAGCGAATGAATCAAAAAGCCAAGATAGAGGAAATGGTTAGCCAAATGAAGCTTTCCAGAAAAGTAAACGTCAAAGGTTTAGATCGATGGCTAATGATGAGGTCGCCTGGTAATTGTGTGAAACTACAACGATAGAGATTTTTGGTTACAAACCAGTGAGGTGAACGAAATAAAGGTCGATAGTGAGAAATATCGGGCCTAAACGTCTCACCGTACGAATTAAATGAGTCAAAGTCGATGCAGAAGGTCAAAGATCCACTACCGCAAAAGTACTGTTCGAAAGAGATCAATAATACCAGGATAATTGAGACTGATGAATTCCGCTATCTTTTGATATTCAAATTATATTATATGAACCTGTATAGCCAAGATACATAATCAATCTGCAACGAAAAATATTCCTTAGTGTACATATGTGTATGTTATAAACAGTCTGTCGCACAAATTATTTTGATTCCGTATATATGTCTGGTTGAAGCACCTTGGAGTGTATCTTCTGATTTTATTTTATGTATTTTTTTAATAGGCAGGTTAACGATGAAATAAAAAGGATACCAACACCCACTGCTGATTTATTCATAAAATCAACTTCACTCCCGCAGTGCTTGCAGTTGTTGTTTAAATTACACTGCAATGCACTACGGAATTGAAATTGATTTAAGACTTTTGCGTACAAGATTCAGTTTAACCAAGGACACACGTATAAAATACGTATTTGGGAACATAACAAAAATACATTTCTTAAATCACCGCTGATAACAAAAAAAAAAAAAAGTAACATTGATAAGCAAAATAAAACTTTTTACATATTTAAAATTCAACTAAATAAAAATATTTATTTTCGTAAACATCATCAAAAAACATCAAACCCTTTATTACGAAGAATATGCAACCCCAAAATAAAAATCTATTCCCCATTATTACCAATATTATTACGATTATTACTAATTCTACTCTACTCACTCGACTAAAAATGTATTTTACTCTATCAATTTCCAAAACGGTTTTTGTTCCCAAAAATATAAAAAATTTAAATTTTCCATCAATATCGTATCGTATCGTATCGTTTATACATACATGTAGTATAGAGGGTTGTAAACTCGTATGTATACCCCAACAAATAATGATGAGGACGACGACGACAACAGCAATTTATTATGATATTTACAAAATCTAAAATGAAAAGCCAAAATGAAAATAAACAATTTGACAAATAATAACACCACACACTACACATACACGCACACACAAACATATACAGACAAACCAAATAAATAAACTTTTTCAATCATCATAAAAAAATGGGAAAAAACGGAAAACATAAAAAAACATCTAAAGTTTTGTTTCCGAAAATGTATAAACAAAGTTTAGAGCTTTTATTTTCATTTTGTTTGAAAAATATAAAAAAAAAAAAGTTTATTGGATACTTCTTAAGGACATTATAATTTTTTTTTCGTTGTGCTTTACAAATCATAAATCATTTAAAGGTGTCATGATGAATATTTTACTTGTTTTCCCTTCCGCATATAGTTAAACCATTTCCTTTATATCGAAATCATCCAAACAATATTGACAATATACGAGTAACAGAAAATTCTTATTTTCAAGTGGATGACTCCAAAATTCGAATAACAAAATTCAGTCGAGTAGAACGAGTGTTTATTAGATTATCTCTCTCAAAATTAATATTTTTCGTTTTTTTTCTACTTTTATTGTAAATTTAAATAAACTAAATCGTATAAATTTGAATAAATTTTTGCACCCCGAACCATACATGTGTAATCTCGTAACCACCCTCGAAACAATGATGAAGAAATCATAAATCATAATCATTTAAGATGTACACATAACTCGTATATGTAGTAAGCATTTTAGAAAATAAATAATCCAATCATTCAACGAGTGTTTTAAGGGTATCCAACACCCACATATACCCACACTCATACACCTAATACATATAATAAATATGTACATAAAGCGCGCGCTAAGCGGAGGAGAAATCAAACTTTATTCATTCAACAAAATAATAAAAAAGAATTATTTCAAATAAAAAGGAAAATATGAACAGGGAAATTACAACATAAAAAAATAAAAAAGAAAATTGTGATTTGAACAAAAATTTCCACTTTTCCATCGCACCAACAAAAATATGAGTAAAGTTTTTCTTATATTTTACACAATGACGTGTTTGGGGTTTTTTCCGTTCTATACACGTTCAACTCGCGCTGTAAAGCTTTAAAAGTGTAATATAAAAATAAAAATGAAAAAATGAGAAATTGTTGTGTATATTAATAGTAAATAAGGTGAGTGCGGGTAAAAAAAAAAGTGGAGCAGCAAAAAAAATGTAGAATAGAACAAAGTAGTAAAAAAAAATAAAAAAATACTTACAAAGTAACAGAAAAGAGGTTTCAGCATTATTCCATATTCAGGTAAGATCAACGTCTGTAGGGAAATTAAGACAGAGTATACACGTAATCCAATTTTATCCGACATTTTTATTGAAAATGGGGTGATTTGTTTCAACTAATCGGTAAAGTTCTATGGGTTTAAATAATTCAGATAATATTGACCTGGAGCTTAAAACTATTACTTGAAATCTAATAATCGAATAATTATATGTTATAACGATAAGCTTAATCATAGCGTTGAAAGAGCATAAAATTTATAAAAACATTTTTACTGCTGAAAGAAGGTAATTGTTTATGGAAAAAATAGTTTTGTTTTGTTTATTTAAAAAGCTTTTAAAAGTTTAAAAATATAAAAATAAAATATAAAATACTATTATACATAATTTATAATTTTCGGTTCCGTCATAAACTTATTTCTTAAAATATAAAAGTTCTCACCAATTATATAGAAAACATTATAAATTTATTCGAGTAACTTGATATTCTCGAGCTAGGTAAACCAGATATATGTAATTTAACGAATCCTTATTTTGGAGAGTTTAAACATGATTTTTACTTTACTCTTTATTTTCATATATCGAAATTAAGACTAATTATAAACTACAAAATATTGCTTTTACTACAATACATCTTTTGTTGATTCTACAAAAAATAAAATTTAGAGTTGGCATTTTTGAAATTGTAATGGATGCTTGTGTAACTTAAGAATTAATGTCTGAGAATGTTGTTGATTCAGCACTTGTGGTGTATAGCTAACTCTTCCCTGTTTAAAGATCCACATCCCGTGGGTCAAAATTCCAGTGTAATAAGGTGAATTCCAGTTTGACAGTTGATGCTCTCTTGTTAGTTTGGCTGGTTTTTTCGGAGACCGTAGTTATTTTATACTGATGGTTAGTGTTTTTGATTGAGAAGATAAATATGACCATACAAATCACAGTTAATCAATAAGTTTTGATTGTTTTGCTTTGTGAATAATTTGTCTATACCTTTACAACTTCAAATTGGGACTAAACAACTTTAAATTGGAACTAAACAATTTCAAATTGGAACGATTACTAATCAACTGTTTGTCTACATGCAAGCGCCGAGTTCGAGTTCCCAAATAGGGCCCCTGATCAAATCAAAAACGATTTCTACGACTAGCTCGAAACCGTCCTGACCAAAATTTCGCAACACGACATTAAAATTATTTTGGCCTACGTCAATGCTTGGCAATGCTTGCAGTACATATCGAAGCACTATCGGCCCAAACTCCTTGCACCATACATCAAACAACAACGGAACGCGCACCATCAAACTAGCATTACTGTACAACTTGGTGGTTGCTAGTACATACTTCCCACATAAGCGTATTCATAAAGCCACATGGAAATCAAATGACGGGACAACGGTCAACCAAATCGACCACATTCTCTTGTCCAAGAGACATTTTTTTAGCCTTAAAAACATTAAAACTAAACGTGGAGCTAACATTGATTCAGACCACTTCCTGGTAGTTGCTGAATTAAAATTTCGTCTATCAACCAACAAAGACCACCTTCGGGATGACTGTATCAGAAATCTTGGAAATAAACCACTTTCTGACTTCGTTCAAGAACAGTGGGACATTATCAAAACGGCGGTAACCGATGCCTCAAAGTCTATCCAGTAAATTCGTGTCTATTATTTTACACTATGCCAGTTATGCACCTCTAATTATTTCTTCGATTTCTTCCTTGATAATGGTGAGTCGGTTGAATAATATTTGTTGTATTCTTCGATTTCCATCCAAGTCTTCAAGTAATGACTCGACAATTTTGTTGTATTCATTAAGGATCTTATGTGCCGTAGGTACTCATTAAAGCGGTGTTGATTTTATAATGCTCGTTAATATTGTCGACGATTTGATTTTGGTTACTGATAATTTGACCCCTATAGTCTACAGCATCTGGTGATCCTGCCACCCAATTAATAAATCATCTGGTTCGTGTTTCTTAACTTTTGAGTTCCGAAATTAGTTAAGTGATTTTTGAATTTAATGGATCTATTTATACAAGAGAAAAGTCTACAAATTTGACTTGAATTTATACAATATTGAACAGGGTAGAATAAAAATTAAATTAAAAATAAAAAAGAATTAAAATTGACATACAAATATTTTCAGGTTGGATCATAATGTTGCTTCAACCTACGTTTAAAGCTGTATGTGTTTTACTTAAGTAAAAGCCGAACAGACGGTCGATTTTATTAAAACTCTTCGACATCAAGTTTACTGGTTCATTGTCACCATAGTTTGCCCTGTGTTTATTCAGATGAAGGAAATCATGATCTCTTAAATTCCTACTCGGTGCCTTTATTTTAATTGATTCCAGCGCTACATCCCATAGAGAGATTTGGCCACTTCATTATGAAGTTTCGTAATAATTTTTTCAACGGATAATGAGTGATTAATTCATCGATCCTTACATTAACCAGCCGTGATTTTTTCATCACCCGCCGGGAATCGAACCCGGGACCTCCGCAGCTAAAAGCAAGCATGCTATCGATTTGCATCGATTTGATCAAGTAAAATATTTCCAACAAACGAACATTTTAAAAGCTCTCGTCTATTTGCCAATGTTGTCATTTGATAGGATTTACATTTAGTAGCATATGATGGTAATCGCCGATCAGTTGGGGTTTAAGGCTGCTTTCTCTGAAAATATGGTTGATTTCCGGTGAAATACTGTTTATTATTTCTTCGTAGCTGGTTAAGTTGATGATGTGAATGAGCTTGAATTTTCCATACATAATTCGTCCGGTTCCTTGTTTAAGTGTCACTATGGGTTGTCGTATTCGTAGATGTTAAGGAATGTTGTTATAAGACCTTCAGTCAGCTATATTTTTTATATGAATTTTGTGTATCTTTTTTCCCGATGCTATTATTACTGTAACACTATAACTGTCATTAGTAACACACAAAATCAAGATCCGTGATGGTGTAGAACCAATAAAACAGAGATTTTATGCCATATCGCCGGCGAAACAACAATTAATGTACCAAGAACTGGATCGCATGATTTCACTGGGAGTAATAGAACCAAGTCACAGTGGTTGGTCGTTGCCTGTGCCCCTTGTGCATAAGGCGTCAGACAAAGTGCGCTTGTGTTTGGATCCTTATCTTATCCCCTGCGTCTTGTCGAGGGATTGTTGGGTCGACTGGATCAAACTCAATATATTTCGACGATCGATCCGGCAAGACGCCTTTTGGCAGATTCCACTCGACTCACAGTCTCGAGACATGACAGCGTTTACAGTACCCGGACGGCCCGCCCTTATATCGCTGCGCAGTGATGCCATTCGGCTTGTGCAACGCACCACAAACAATGTGCCGACTTATGCACAAGGTGATACCTCCGGAACTCCATGAGAAATACTTGGATGACTTACTAATCACATCATATTCCTTACACGAATATTTTCGTTTCTTAAATCTAGTGGCAGAGCGGTTAAACTTTGCTGGTTTGACGGTGAATTTCGACAAATGTAAATTTGTCATGAAGGAAGTTGCATCTTCGTTGGAGTTGGAGTGTTTACCAGCAATCCTGAGTTATAAAGTTATGCATGTTCATTCAACTTCTCTGAACTTTCCACGACGGATACAACTTTCCATGAACAATTAGTGCCACTAAATGTGGATCTTAATTCAACAGCCTTTAATTCAAATTAATACCAGGAACAAATCCAAACTATAAAACATCTACCAGCCAATCCGAATTAACACAAAATTTAATTCAACTTGACATAAATTTACGATTTCAGCACAATGGAAATTCACAAAATCACAGAAAAATTACAACGACAATTTTACTGGCCGAATATGATCAAGGATTTACGAGAATACATATTGAATTGCAATTAATGCAAAATGAACAAACCCGTCAATTACTCACTAAAACCACAAATTGGGAAACAAAGAGAATCTTGTCGACCTTTTTAGCACCTGAATGTTGATTTCCTGGGATCCTATCCGAGGTCTAAAAGTGGCAATTTTTACTTATTGATAGTGCTGAACCATTATTCGAAATTTGTCCTGCTGAAATCTTTACGAGAGGCCACGGCATCCCATCTGAACGATTTTATGGAGCAACAAATATTTAATTTATTTTCTGTACTCGAAATCATTACAACCGATAATGGCAAACAGTTTATATCGAAACAATTTCAGGAGTTATTAGGAAAATATGCTGTTCATTACAATTGCACCCCTAATTTACTCACCATACAATGTAATACATCGGAGTCAACGGGACAATTATTTCCGATGTCCGGAGGCAACCGGACCATTATTTCCGCTATACGTGCGTACATTAACGATTCTCACTCCAACTGGGATAACCATATCCAACAAATTGCTGCTGCCATTCGGAATTGAATTCATGTTTCGAGCAAATATATTCACCACATTTCTTGGTGTTCGGAACATGTCGTTACATGGGTCTTACTACAAACTTCGCCGGTCATTAACCTGCAGATTAATTCAAAGACAGATCGCTTAATTTCGATTAAAGAAAAGGTGCTAAAGTACTTGAAAGCAGCTTATGATCGAAATCCTCATACGTACTGATGTAAATGGTAATATTCTCATGGGTTATATTACCCAAATTATTGTTACCGTGGTAATATCGATAACATAAATTAAAAACATCCATTCGAAGCAACTCAACTAATCTAATTGCAATAAGAGTTGTGACACCACTAGATTTTACTTCTTTATGTACAATATTAATATACTACACCATCTTTTACTGTATAGTATAATAATCTACTGCACCATTTTTTCCTTTTCCATTTATTTCATATTCCTTTCATTCCTGTTTCTTTTGCTATTTTGCTATCGTATACTAAAATGCTAAAATGTAAGTAAGTGCCAAAAGATGTTCGCAGCCAATTATTGGACAATAATAAAAACCAAGAGAACATACGTCATTCAATTTAGAAGCCACGCACATCATCCAATCTGGTGGACACATTATCAATTGAGCTGGACTCTGACCCTGCTGTGTGGAGAAAGCACCAATCACAATTTCAAATGTGACCCCAACGTTTCATCGATGAAAAGCTCAAGTATGCTGAACTTTGTTGACATCATGAGACCAAATGAGCAAAAGATCATCGATGAACTATTAGCTCGAGCAATATTCGTTTCTGGTGATCCCCTGAGCTTGACAAAAAATTCGGCTTGGATCGATTTATTCAAGAAATTGAAGAATGAAGTTCCTTCACGATACCAACTTTCTAATCCATTGTTAAGCCTTGAGTACCATTGTATGCCGGCGCCTCTATGTTGACGTTGTAGACGGATGCTTGATCGAACATATGTAGGGACCCCATAACAAATTATGTCATCAATACACCCAAGCCCGTTTTCTACAAATCTACCCACACTAAGGAGAATCGTCATACAGCTAAGTTTCTTTTCGAGAAAATTGAAGCGGTGTTGAAAGACGTTGGGGTTTATAAATTTATTGGGATTATTACTGACAAAAACTATTCTCATATTACTGAGTATGGGTGCTTCTGCCATGGACTCAACCTGCTCATTGTCGATATCTTCAAGATTCAGTCTATCAACAGATTGAAATCTTCAGTTATACGGATGGTTTCGGAAATAAAAAACTCACATATTTTACCTTCAAGCGCATACAACGCGACCGCAAATCACAGTGTATTGCACTTAAGCTGACTGTACAAGCGCGATGGATTTTTTTGTAATCTCTCTCAAGTTTGATTGAAACAAGATATGCCCTGAAGGCGCTGGCTATCGACCTAAGTCGTGGGCTGTTTTGTTAACATAAAACAATCTTTTGAACAAAATAAATGCGCCAATTACGAAGAACTTATAAGCATTCTCGCTTCACGTACCGAAAAATGCTTGCAACTGCTTCATTATGCGGCAAATTTGCTTGAGCCAGGTGGTCGAGGAAATAATCTTTCGGAATCATAAAAACTTCAAGCAACTGAGTTTATTTTTAATATCGCAGAATTCCACCCAAAATATAATAAAGTTACCAAAATAATTGAGCCGTTGGCACATTACAATGTTCGAAGTAAACTTTTTCACGACCGTTTGTAGTTGCAAGTGAGCAGCTTGCTGGTGAGATTTTGTGGGCCGGAGTATGTTCTAGATCACCTTTAAGTGCGTTGGGGTTTGATATATTGAACATGCCCGCATCGACAGCTGCTACGGAAAAGACCTTTAGTAGCAACGGTATTATTCACAGCCAAAAACGCAATCGATTGACTGTAGGGCATGCGGGAAAACTAACATATACTTTGCACAACTTGAACCTATCAAAATCGGACACCGGAACTTTGGATAATGATGATGAAGCTTTTCCTGCTGAATCAAATACCGATTAGTTAGTAATTGATGAAACTGTATATTCGTTTGAAGAAGAAGAAGGTAACCTAGAGAAAACTATGAATAGTTTGATTATGGATGAGGTTGATGCTGAGGATGATCAACGCGTCGGAGGCGATGACTTACATAATGGTTTAATTATTATTGATTGCTAAAATGGTAATTCACAATTATATTTTTTTCTGTATATAAAGAAGAAAAAATAGCCGTTATATTTGTAGTATAGAAAAAGTAATTACCAACTGACGATGATATTTTAATATCGAAATCGATCTTGATCGCAAGATAAAAAAAATCAAATCAAATTTCACAATAAGGAATCTAAAAAATAAAATTAATAAATACAATTAAAAACATAATTTATTTATTTAATATAATTATAAAAAATGTATTATTTACTGAATAATGTTTTACACTGAAATACAATATTCCTTATTTTTATTTTTGAACTGAAATATTTAAATATGTTTAAATGCAGATCAAGTAGCTGTCCCTCTTTTGTCCATATGTCAAAAGTTTAAAACTCTTTCTTGGTAGAAAAGGGAATCAAAATATAGAATAAAAATCGTATTACCTATTTTACCCATGTTACCGGTAATATTACCGGTAATGTTACCAAATTAAAAAATATCGGTAATTTTACATCACTACTCATACGTACAATCTCCGATCTCGTGTTCGGCATTTAGAAATTGGACAAAAGGTTTTCATACGTTCATCCCATAGTACAAGTTTATACCTGCTGTTAACGAAGACAGGGTAAGGCATGTTGCGTATCGTGTCAAGGATGAAAATAATAAACCTTTTTGTTTATTCCACCTCAAGGACGTTCGGACCTAACAATTTGCATTCCTAACAATTTGCCTTACAAAAAATAATAATCATTTTCAGCACTTGTGGTGTGTTGTTAAATTAAGTAGATGAAATTTTATTATTTTAATATTTAGGATGTGTATAATTGGAAAAGGATGTTAATTTTATTTAAAAAAATCGAGTTATAGGTTGCAAACAACCTAATTATTTAATCAAAAATAGAATTTAAAGAGATTAATGCTATACTCAAATTCTTTTAAATGTTCATTAGCATTCAAAACAAATTCTAATGAATACACAAGTATTACAAGGTAAACATTTTTTTTTTCGTATAATTTAAATTTAAAAACAATAAACAAACAAAAAATTCTAACTAATTCACGTTAATTACCTGGGGCCAGATTTTGCACAAAAGGCGTGAATGGAGTTTACATGTTTTTTCCCAAGGATAAATGTTTACTCTTTTTCACTTATGTTATGTTGGTTTTTCTATTGCGTTTTCAGCAGTGTTATGCCGCATAGGCTAAATGAAGTAATTAATCATTTGTCAACTCGTGTAGACAATATATGTACACAATTAAAAAAATGACGTCGACGACGTAGACAATGTCGACAATGTAGACAATGCGTCGACAATTCCTAACAGCAAAAATAGTCAACGTTTTGATTTATTACATGATTTTCATTACATTAAATATATAAGAAATTAGCTAGAAAGAATCATAAGAAGAATTTTTGCTATGATGTAGAAACTGGCACATTTTTCCGGTTAACCTTCATATAAAAAATATATTTGTAATTATCGATAAAAATTTCCGAGATTAAAAAGAAAAATTCATCTTTTCGTCCAAAAATCAAGAAAATAAAAAAATATTTTTAAGTTCAAATATTGTTGGGTTCAATAAAGAAATATTAAAATTAAAAATGTTTCGATAACAACTCCAAATGACGAACAGACCCAAATGAGAAAATTTTCCAATTGATCAGCCCAGCTAGAAGCGTCTTCATACATCAACGCAACCTTTCACTAGTACGTAAGAAACAACCTTCTACAGAGCTATAGGACACGAAATATTAATAAATAGAAATGGATCATAGATGTAATAGGTTTGAGAATTTCTCAGGACGTTTTAAAATCCCTAAATTTAGGTAATACATTTTGTTTACCTTCCACGGAAGATTTTATCCCGCATCCTAATATAGCTGACTTAAAAGGTGATATTTCTAACCTAAACATTTTGACAAATTCTAAATATAACAATAACTAGACGTATACATTTTGCACTTAGGACGAAATACTACAAATTCGACAAGCTCACAAAGTAAAACGACTTTTTGTGCTAATCCTGATGTGTACTTGTTGAAGAATGACAAGGGTCATTTTGGTTTTTATATGGTGATTTTCTGCAACTTCTCGTCAGTGATTCTGATTTGGTAACCAGACTGAGCAGAAAACAAAACAAGCGGAATTCTTTATTTATGTAAAGATCTAACGTGAGTAAAAAGGATGAAATTATCAAGGCGTATAATGTTGTAAAATCCATAAATGAAGAACTGGGTTACTCTGGGCTCAATCAAGCTTTTATAATGAAGTTTTAACGTGAGTAAAACTTCATACGTGAGTAAAGACATTTTTTAAAGTTACGAGAAATAAACTGGGGGATTGCTGGCTTTTGTATGGCATACTAGCCGTAAAATTTATGTAATAATTGGAAAGAATTTAAACTCAATTCGTAATAAACATTTTGTGCAATTTTATAGCTAAATGCATTATACATATTTATAATCTAATTCCACAAAACGGAAATATGCTACGATTTATATTGCGCCATCTTCAGGCGTCCTTCATCATATTGCATTTAGTTTTAACGGAAGGTGTTTCAAAGCAACCATGTTTAAATATGCCTTCTATAAACCCTAGAGGGCTGCTATGAAAATCATCATATTGCACTAATTTTTTACGACAATGATCGTTTAAAATGGATTTTGTGTCGCATATTCGAAAACCGTCGACAATAACTTTTTGGTCCGTCTATTGTAAGCAAGTCTCCTATCAAATGGAACATTTCATTTTGTGGGTGACCGACAAGAATTGCAATTCAGAGGTACTTATTTAAATTAGAACAAATGAAAAATCCGAAACGTTGGTTATCAAACGAGTTGAGCAACGTTATGAAAGGCATAGCAGCCGATTGGTACTCGCTACAAATTGAAAGAATGAAAAATTTAACCTGGTCAATTTTGAAAGCCGTTCTGATACAGGTATCTTCTTAGGAAGGAATGGTTCGACGTTGTGTTTTAGTTGTGAGGACACGTGGAATCGAAAAGGTTATAATTTTAATATTCCGTATTTCCGTAAAGGCAGAAATCAGCTGAATGCGCTTCATAACGTAAACACATTTCAAAAGCAATCAAATCATTAACGAATGCGATGTTTGCAAATATCAACTTGTTGCGACTACTTTTTCAAAAGTTGTCCATTACCGCTGAGTCACCGATTCTGTTTCGGATGCGGAAACAATGGTGTAATAAAACCATATTGCCTAAAATGCAATCAGGGAAATTCGAATTTGGGGGACAGACTTTCCGAAACCTCAAAATTGAAACTAAATACGGAAGAGGTTTGTACTAAATATGTCAAACCAACCAAACACACCAATTACAGATAACTATAAATCACAACACAACTTGGCACCTAGGACTAACCGCAATACTCGCTATTTAAAACAGCGAAGGCCACATTAATAACAAATAAAGTCAACGCGAGACCCTACCTACTCCCAATCAATAAATTACTGGATAGTGCGGATCTAGTATTTCATTACTTGGAAAAGGATATGAAGAATTTCTTTTACGACCTGTGACCCTATTCTGGTAATTTACGAGGAATAGGGAATATTTTGTTTTTACAGCAGTTATTCCCCAGATAAATTTTTCCAACGTTTTATTCCCCATTTCCAAAAGTGCATTCTGGCAATTGGGGAATAAATATACAGGGGAAATAAATTTAGTTGTACGTGTTCTCCATGGAATCACATTAAAATAAGTAAAGATCCGCGAAGGACCCTTACAAATAATATTAATAAGATTAATTATTAATATCAACTAGAGATAGACACACATTTTCGTTAAAAAATGTATTCCCTATCAATTCTTTCATAAAATAGGTATGGAAAAACAAACGTCAAAACTGCTGCAATTGGGAATAATTTCTTCCCAATAAATTTTTTTTCCCAAACACCAGAATATACTTTGAGGAAAAGGGAATAAAACTGCTGCAAAATTTAAAATTTCTATTCCCCAGGAATTACCAGAATAGGGCCACTGGTATTATAGAAGTTTGTAACTTTCTTTCAATAATTCGAACCGCTTAAAAATTAACCCGTCTATGTTTAATACCCTTTCGTTGGAATGTATTGATGTTTTGACGTTGGAATGTATTGAACTTTGCGCTGAATCAGCTGGCTTTGACGCTAATCCACTATACACACAAGAAATTGGAAGCAGTCGTTTTTTAAGCCGCTGGGCCAATGACTCTGTTATCAATGCTGATTGGGATTCCTTTGCCCTACAGTTTGGTATTTAAAACGAATTGTTTCTTTGCTGGTGGTCTCAAATCCTTGAACTTAAAGCTTTTAGATATTGAATGGTTACCCTTATTGTAGTGGCATATGCATCTACATAATCGATTGTTTTCGGTTGGCTATATATTACCGTTTGATTGTTCTAATCCATCACATTTTGGAGTATGGAATTTTAACAAATTATACATTTTTGGTTTTTCGCTATCGCTTGAATGGATTGCCCATATTTATTGAGTTGCAGGATCCAGCTTTTTAAACATAATATACCACTCCTTCCTATTCAATAATTAATGATCGAATTCCCCTTAAAATTGAGTCACTAACATCGCTAAACGATCTCCAGATATTGGAGGATTATTGATGTACATTTGATTGATTCATAAATACAATTTATGTAGTTCTTGGTAATGTTTTTTTTGCAATCGAAACTTTTAAGCCTCAACATAACTCTATTCAGTAATTGGTAAATAGCGCAATAAGTCCTCAGCGTCACCCTTTAATAGTGCCTACAGATATATTATAACATGTTGATATTTGTAAGTGATTCACAATTTTACCTCAGTTTAAAAAAAATATCCTTCAAAAGCGTCTACTTCGGCTATAATTGGATAAAATAGCAATTTATTTCATGTAACTCATTCCATACCTTTTCCATCTTTTCTAGTCTCTTATCGATTTATTCCTTGGTGATCACTTGATTCTTGGATAGTTCAGTACTTGTTATAAAGGTGCTTTCTTCACTTGTTATAAAGGTGCTTTAATTGTACATCGGATTCAATTTAGCTACGTATAACATTTTGTTGACAATTAAATATGGTAATGTCTATGATACAGGTCTCTCTGACAAGCTTTATGTATGTAGAGTAAATATTGCACAGACAGCAAGGCGCTCTGGCTATTCTTAGATTATTTTGTGGTTTCTTGCTCGAATAAACACTCTAACCATCAAGTTTGATAAAGCGAAACATAAAAGAAAGGTTGAGTATACTGAACAGATATGTAGCATTATCAGAGTTAGTGTAATACGTGAATTAGTGAGTATTAAAAGAAGAAAGAGTTAGAAATTTGTTTGCAAATAATGTTGGCCAGTGCTAGCTCATAAATCATAAACATTTTAAAAATAAACGTATGACTTTTAAAAAAGTATCTGAAATGGCTAAATAAACCGCGAGCATGTCTCTATCGAATGGTAAATAATTCCTAGGTGAAAATTTGCAGAAGATACACTGAAATAGAAATTAGGTGCTTTAGGTATAGACTGGTTATTTTCTATTGACATCCGGAAATTACAGCAAAACAGCGGAAACAGGTATTTATATGTATGTAGTAGTAGTACCTTGATCAGAAGAACATATCGTCAGTCGGCTGGTTCTTCAAAAATTATTGAGATCGCTGAATCGGGCAAAGAACTTTGGTAAATTTCGGATTAATATCGTATGCAGGATGGTTTTAATTCGTGTTTGCCTAATTTATGCCTAAAAATCTTCTACATTTGTGAAATGTCATAGATAAATAAACAATGAAATAATCGTCAATTATTATTTGTATTATTGGATTTATTCTATTTGTGGGTTATGTATATTTAAGGAATGGTTAATGAAATATAAACCTTCATAAGAACCGATTTTTCCTAACTAAGAAAGCTTTCCAAGCTTTATAATCATAATGAAAAAAAATATAATCTATTCGGATTAGTTTTTGACTGTGCAAAATACATTTACTATACACTAGAAATATTTTTTAATTTGTTTTTGTAAGAGCTTTACTGAAAATAAAGTTGTTATCGTTTTAGGTAGAAACATTATTAAATATTTAGAAATTCTTGTCATATTTTGTAATAACATTTTGTGTTATTTTAATTAAAAGCTTCTACATTAGTCATCTTATGCCTTCTGGAAGACTAGCTGTATTAGTTGTGAAACTTTTCTCGTTTGCTTTTGAATTTGTTGAAGCTTTTTTGTTATTTTAGACAAACTTATCCTCGATTTATAATTATAGTGGCTATTTCAACTATGTTGTCTTTAAGGGTAAGCGTTTTTTTCTTGCTTTATTGTAATTTTCTGTAATATGCATATATTCATCCAATACATCAGAAGTTTATAGCATTTCAATTGAAAACTTTCCGGACCTAACATTGTTATAACGGTAACCTTTGAACATTCAATTTGGATGTAAATAGTTTTACTAAACTGTGGAAATCCTTAGAAAAATCACGGTCAACACATTTAATTTTTTTAATCAGCCGAAAACATTTTGAATTACTTTTAAACTGCTACTAAAGGTTAAGAGAATCCCAATTTTTATTGTTTCGCAAATAAGTTGCTTAATTATAACAGAAAACATTTATGGTTTAGATTTTTAAAAGTTACCTTTCAAGAATACTAGTTGCTCCTTCTGATTAGGCCGCAGGTGTTGCAAAATTGTAAATTTAAGTTTTTATTTAAATTCTCTACTGTAATATACAATATTCGAAGATTATGAACGTCGAATATTTTTCCAAGAAATTTGTTGTGCTTGTCAGCTTTCTCTGAAAATAATCCCATTTAGTCAGCACTTGCGTTTTTCCTACGTTTTTTATATACAATAAAAGTTTTGAAAAATAATTTAGTTTTAATATAAACTTTATTATAGCGATGTTTTAATCTATAGAAAATACACGATAGAATGAACTTTTAAAAACATATTTCTTTGTGTTTTAAAGATGAAATAAAAACTATGTAGCTAAAGGTAAGAGTATACTGAAAAGAAATCTTGTGGTTTTATTAAATAAGGAACTTTAATTAAAAAAAATTTGGTTTACTATAACAAAAAATTTCTCTAGCTTGTAAAAACCATTAGTTATCATTACATCCAGTAGAAATATGTCTCGTTAAATTTTTGATTGGCTAGCATAAATAAATTATTACAAAAATCATAAGCAACGCACCAAAATATTTTATTACCAACAAATTGTTTGGGTGTTGGGTGCGTCCCAATAGAGTAGAGTTTGACCATATATAGCCATAACTTTTGTGGACTATATTCCAACCTTGCAACTATGTAGAGATCACCAAATGTGTTTAGTTCACCTCCACGTGCTAACACCCGGGCAAGGTTTTTTATAAATCGGCTAAATACTAGAGGTGAGTGGATTACATTATAAATATTCAATATGCAATGAACAAAACAGAAGGAAGAAATACCCTAGATGGTACACCAATGGAAACATTGGGCAATTCACCCTCTGATGAGACTGGTCCTACGGATTCTGGGGAGGGCCGATCCTTGCATATACAAAATAATAAGAATATGGGAATAATAAACAGCCCGTTCCAAAGGCGTGAAAAGGTTGCTAGATCTCCTGAGAAAACTTTTAATTTCTCATCTGAAAATCTTAACATGGAGCAATTCGAAAATAATATGGGCGCAACAGCGGCACCCCAAGAAACAGGTATAAAACCAGACACACACACAAATTTAACTACTTCTCACCGATTGAAGGAGACCAACTGCACTCTTTAATACGAATTGCTTTAACTGCAAACCAATATAACCTCGCTCATGTCATCGATAAATCTGGTCCCAGTACCATTCAAAGCCCAGCACATATTTTGAAAATATCAGACTACAAGAAGACTACAACAATGGAAAAACCACCAAGAATTAGGAACCATTCATTTTATTTCCAAAATGTAAATAAAATGTCTTCGAAGGCAGCTCAATTTCGCAATTTTGTGTTAAAAACGCTCTTCCCGGTTTATATCATCTGTGAAACTTCATTTCACAAAGGAATCCTGAGTTCTGAATTCTTTCCTAGCCAATATGTGGTTTATAGATGCGACCGATCACCGCTAACTAGTGATAAAAAATCTGGCGGAGGAGTACTCATTGCGGTTGATGCATCATTATCGAATGAGTTAGTTGAAATATCTAACCTATCCATCGAGCAATTGTGTGTTAAGATTGCAATCAACAAAAAGTCAATTTTTATCTACGTTGCATATGTTCCGCCTGGCTCACCGATATCATCTTACACCGCCTGCTGCGACACAATAATGGAAATAAACAATGCTGCTAATTCAACTGATACAATCTTGATCACGGGGGATTTTAATTTTCCAACTATTAGCTGGTCATATGACGAAGAAATGGATGAAATTTTACCATTGAACGTGAGTTCTGAAATTGAGTGTCTGTTTATCGATACTGTTTTCGATATAAATCTTAGCCAAATTTGCGAGGTGCAGAATGGTCTTGACCGAATTCTAGATCTAATTTTTACAAATGAACGGAATCTATTTAAAGTAAATGAATCACCATTACCATTCGTTATTAATGATATTAACCACAAAGCCCTAGAAATAATTTTTGAAAGCAAGGGTAGCAATATTATTGATAACCATCAAAACAGAGAGCCGTATTACAACTTTAGAAAAGCCGACAGAATAAACCTTCATCTTTATTTTGAGCAGATTAACCGGAAAAATGAACTAATCAGTAGCAACATAGATATTAACGTGGAGAAATTCTACAAAATTATATCTGAGGGCATTGCACTATTTGTTCCTACTACTGCTGCGGCCAAATCGAACAAATATCCACCATGGTACGACGATAAACTAATCAATCTTAAGAACAAGAAAGACAAAGCTTACAAAGCAAATCTCAAAATCAGTTCAGACGAAAGCAAACATAAATTCACTGCGTGTATTTAATCAAAATTTCGAGAGATACTTTGAGATAAAGTATAAGAGTTATATAAGCCGTATTAAGGAAAAAATAAGAAACGATCCAAAACATTTTTGGAGATTTTTTAAAGAAAAACGTGAAACTAATGGTTACCCCAGCTTGTATGACATTCAAAGAACGTAAATCCTGTGACCCGCAGGTTATATCAAACATGTTTGCGGAGTTTTCTCAATCAGTTTATAAACCGGAAGACATTGATAAGTATGAACATCCAAACAATGGTGAAAACAACGTAACCATACTAACACCAAGGATAGAAACCGAGGATATTCATCGAGCTTTAGAAGTATTCGGAGATGGATGTGGTCCTGATGGCATTCCAGCTTCATTATTGAAAGATTTCACATCGTTGGTAACTCCTCTGTGTCTTCTATTTAATCAATCATTACAACTAGCCGTATTTCCAACGAAATGGAAAGTAACAAGAGTAACACCAATTTTCAAAACAGGAGCAAGAAATGATGTCTCTTGTTATAGAGGAATTACATCAATATCTTCAATACCCAAATTATTTGAACTGGTTGTATGCAACTCATTCAGATCTTTGGTTCCTCGATTCATCTCACAGTGTCAGCATGGTTTTATACCCAAAAGATCAACATCATCAAATCTTATTGAATTTACCAGCAACACCATTAAAGAAATTGAAATGCATAAGCAAGTTGATGTGGTGTATACTGACTTTGCCAAAGCCTTTGACTCCATCAGTCATTGTAAAACGTTGGAACAGTTATACAGATTCGGTTTTTCTAAACAGTTTGTTGCGTGGTTTAAATCATATTTGAGTAATCGCATTCAGTATATTGAGCTTAGTAATAGAAGATCAGAATCAATTCAAGCTACTTCAGGAGTACCACAAGGCTCTCATGTTGGTCCTTGGATCTTCATAATTTTCATCAATGACGTTACTGAAGTAATACAACATTCTAAGGTATTAATGTTTGCAGATGATCTCAAAATCTTTAAAACAGTAGAAAACATCGGCGATACCCATAAGCTACAAGAAGACATCGACAATCTAGCGAAATGGTGTGAGTCTAACCTCCTCAGTCTCAACATCAACAAGTGTAAGAGTTTATCGTTCCATCGAAAAGTTAACCCTGTTACACAACAATATCAAATAAATGGCGTACTTTTACAAAAAGTATTCGAGATTAAAGACCTAGGGGTTACTTTCGTTGAAAACATGTGCTTTACTAAGCATATTGAACAATGCGTTGCTAGAGCCAATTCCATGCTTGGTTTTATTAAGCGTTGGACTGGGGATATTCATGACCTAGAGACAATCAAGATCCTGTATTATGCCTACGTGAGATCTCAACTTGAATATGCTGTCAACATCTGGTGTCCTTTTTACGACGAACCTATCAGAAAAATCGAGAGTGTCCAAAAAAAGTTTATACGGTATATAACGTGTAAAGACGGATGGGATTATGACCATGACTTACCGCACCACGTTAACCTAAAGCGATTACCATCATATGCTACTGGATGCAAAACCTATCAAATGACAACATTGGCAAATAGACGAGAGCTTTTAAAGTGTTCGTTTATTGGAAATATTTTACTTGATCAAATCGATGCACCATCCATACTGGAATCAATTAAAATAAAGGCACCGAGTAGGAATTTAAGAGATCATGAGTTCCTTCATCTAAATAAACACAGAACAAACTATGGTGACAATGAACCGGTAAACATGATGTCGAAGAGTTTTAATAAAATCGACCATCTGTTCGACTTTTACTTAAGTAAAAACAGCTTTAAACGTAGGTTGAAGCAACATTTTGCTCCAACCTAAAAATATTTTTATGTCAATTTTTATTCTTTTTTTTTGTTTAATTTAATTTTTATTCTACCATGTTCAATATGTTATAAATTCAAGTCATATTTGTAGACTTTTCTCAATATAAATAAATAAATAAATAAATAAATAAATAACAACCTCATATAATAAATAGTGAAACATTTGTTTTTGAAAGTTGTGCTTCAGAACAAGAGCTGATGAGAAAAATCGCAGCAAAGTATTATTATTCTCAATTTACAACAACAAATTGACGAACTAAAAAAAGGAATGATGCAATTAAAGCAGCATAAAACCCAAGCTAAGCCATCAATGAAGCAGAACCAGAATACCAAATTAATTTAAACAATGGTACATATCAAACCGAATCACCATGTGTGTTAAATGTGCCGGACAACATCTAACTGGAAAATGTGACAATCCGCAAGTTCATCTAAAGTGTGTACACTGTGGACAAGGTCATCCTGCTAATTATCGAGAATGTATTGTTGCAAAGGAAATTCAAAAAATATAAATCCAAAGGATGGAAACCCAAATGCCTGGTCAGGCAAATCGATAGGAGAGGCAGACAAAACAAGACAATGGGCAACCATTTGGCCGCCAACCCCAGCAAAAATCGATAGATGAAGACATCAGTCAATTCAATCAAGATATTTCATAAAATAAACAAAATTTGATGAGAGGCTTCAAAAATTAGAATATAGAGCAATGGGAGCTAAACCCAAATCCACACAGAAATGAACAGCACAATAAAAATCATGTCATGGCATGACAATGGTTTGCTTCGGCATCAGCAAGAACTACAAGCAGTCCTCGACATTTTACTAAGCAATCCTTCATAACATTTAAAGGCTATTGCGTATATCACACTATTCATCCAGATCATTCAGCCAGAGGAGGAAGTGCAGTTATCATAAAGCAAATATCCAACATGTTGAAGAAGAAAAGTGAGAAACAGAAGAAATTCAGGCCACAGTGGTTTATATAAAAACCAACAACTTTCCTATTGTTGTGGCATGATTGTACTGTCCACCGAGACATTCTATTGAAAACAAACAATACTCAGAGTTCTTCAAGCGTCTGGGAAAAAGGTTCATAATAGGTGGTGACTTCAATGCGAAGAATACTCACTTGGGTTCTAGATTAACTACAACTAAAGGGAATGAATTACTGATTAGTGATTACCATTAAAGAAAATGGATGTGAATCCATTTCAACAGGAAAACCAACATATTGGCAAACTGACCCAGGAAAAATACCTGACCTGATCAATTTTTTTATAACCAAAAATATTTCTGCCGCCCCGGTGGCACAGTTGTTAGCATGCTTGCTTTAAACTCCGGGGGTCCCGGGTTCGATTCCCGGCGGGTGATGAAAAAATCACGGCTGGTTTAATGTAAGGATCAATGAACTAATCACTCATTATCCGTTGTAAAAATGATTACGAAACTTCAAAAATGAAGCAGCCAAATCCCTCCATGGGATGTAGCGCCAGCGAAAAAAGAAAAAAAAAATATTTCTAATAATTTTATGAAAGTCGAGGAAAGCCAAGATATGAGCTCAGATCATTCTCCAATAGTCCTTACTCTAAGTGAGTATATCATCCAAAAAGGGAATAATCCTGTATCAACCAACAAATATACGGACTGGGAAAGTTTCAAAATACACCAAAGTACACCTTGAACAAAGAATACTTTTGAAAGTTCCTTTAAAAACTATGTATCAACTGGACGTAGAAGTAGAAAAGTTCATTACGGATATTCAACAATCATCATGAGAAAATACTCCAGAAATCAAATCAGGGCTAAAAGAAAATAACTATCCAATAGATATTAGAAATCTCCTTATAGGGATAAACGCAAATCCAAAAAAAAGTGGCGCCTAACTAGAGCTCCACAAGATAAAAAAAGACTAAACAATCTTACTCAACAATTAACAAGAGAAATTCAGAAATTAAAAAATGAGTCGATTAAATTCTACTTAAGTAATTTGACGAATGCCAGTAATATTGTTTATTATTTGTTTGTTAGCGTGTAAAGTACGCCAAACTTTTGTTCAATGAAGTTGCGAACCATCCCAGGAATACGGATTATTCCCTCTGAAAAGCAACTAAATCTCTGCACGCCAATTGCCGATTCATCCTAACAGGAAAATGGATGGAACATGGGCAAGGAAAAACAAAGAAAAAGCTGAACGATTTGCTAATCATCTTGAAAATATATTTTAACCTCATGAATGTCAATTAGGAGAAACATTGGATGAACACATAATACTGAAGTAGCAATCGAAATTAAAAACAATTTAAACTTAAAGAAAGCACCACGGTTTGACCTGATTACCGGAGAAATAATAAAGCAGCTACCGAGGAAAGCTACGGTAAAGTTAACTAATATTATAAACGCTGCATTCAGGTTAAAATATGTGCCAAAACTTTGGAAAGTGGATGAGGTTATCATGATTCATATAGGCCTATATCGTTGCTGCCGATAATCTCTAAACCCTTTGAAAAGTTACTATTAAAATGACTCAAACTAATAATTGAAAAAATAACCTAATTCCGAATCACCAATTTGGTCTTCGCAGAGAGCACTCAACTATTGATCAAGTGCATATAGAATAACTAATATTATTGAGAAGACATTAGAAGAGAAAAAAGTTTGTTCCGCAGTATTCCTTGATGTAGCGCAGACCTTTGACAAGGTTTGACACAAAGGTTTAATCTACAAACTCAAATTAATCCTACCTGCACAGTACATCATAATACTGGAATCATATATAACGGAAAGATATTTCAGGCTTAAGCAAGAAGATATTCTGAGCTCAAGGAAATAAGAGCGAAAATGTCATTCCTAGAGGTAACATGTATGACGAGATAAAAAACATGAAACTCCAAACAAACAAATGGCTTCGACTCACTGCAATTTTCAACGGAAAAGAAGAATTGGATGTGGAAACTGGAAAAATTAAAATGGATAAAGATTTTTGCAGCACATGTCAAAACATTAAAATTCTGATTGACCACGTGTATCCAAATCTAACACAACACATTGTACAATACGGTTGGTTTCAAGAACGAGCAATACTTGCCCGAATTAATGCTAGTCGACGAAATCAATTTCACCATTCAAGAAATGATTCCAGTTGAATCGAAGTCATTTTACTCAATTGAAAAGATGATCGACGAAGAAGAGGCCACCAGATAGCCAGTTGAATTCTTAAATACGCTCAATCCAAGTGGCATACCACAACATAAAATCACACTCAAGATTGGAAGCCCTATTATGTTGTTAAGGAATTGGAATCCTCCAATACTATGCAACGGAGCGCGTTTGGTTGTGAAGGCGATGAACACTTATATAATTGACGCAACAATTTTGGTTGGACTATTTAAAAGGAAAAATGTGTTCATTCCCAAAATTC